>CANUEZ040000117.1:3710000-4310000 GCA_948099385.1 Fasciola hepatica
TTGTACAAAATAAACGCTCCATAGAAAAACAGAAGAAGGAAACGGTTAGCCAAAGAAAACGTCAAATAAAAAATTCTTGAAATCTGACCGGATGTCGAACGTTTCTGCCGGAACGGCGGGTTACCAGGGAAGGTTGTTGCTGCGGCGGTGCTGGCGGGTGTGGTGTAGTGTCTGATGTGATGATAGAGGGTGGACCAGCAACGGGAATTGTTGGTGGTGTGTCTGTGGATGGTGATGGTGTCGGTGTTGCTGGTGATGGCGGTGTATCAAGATACGCGGGTTTCAGTCTGTCAACGGAAGCAGTGCCTGGCTTATCGGCTTTCTGAACCACGAAATATTTGTCTGTGCGACTAAGTACTCTAAACGGACCGTCATACGATGGTGTGAGTGGTTTGCGAACAGCATCGTTACGAATAAAAACGAAAGGTGACGCATATAGATCATTATGTACAAAAACGTGTATGGATGACGAGCGAATGGGTATTGGACGTAGATGTGACATACGCTCTTTGAGTTGTTGGACAAACTGGGATGGGTTAGGACTGGCATCAGTGCTGGGTTGGACATACCCACCTGGAAGGCATATGGTGGTACCGAAAACGAGCTCAGCCGACGCGCTGTGGAGGTCGTCTTTGACTGACGACCGCAGGCCCAAGAGAACTAGTGGCAGGTTGTCGCTCCAGTTATTGGGGTTTGGCTGTGATATCAATGCTGTTCTGAGTTGACGGTGTAGGCGCTCTACCATGCCACTGGACGAAGGATGGTATGCAATTGTTGTGATGTGTTTACAGCCAAGAAGTTTAGTGAACTCACGAAACAAAGTCGATTGGAATTGGCTGCCACGGTCTGTGGTGACGGTAGACGGTACACCAAATATGGCAATCCAGTGTTGGAGTAGTACCTTCGCAATATTTTTTGCTGAGGTGTCGGAAATGGATACTGCCACCGGCCAGCCTGTGAAACGATCAACAACGGTTAATATGTGGGTATGTCCATTTGATGGTGGTGGTGGACCAACAAGATCCACGTGAATATGTGTGAAACGGACGTCGGGAACGGTGAATGTACTGGGAGGAGAACAGGTGTTGCGGTGTACTTTGTTTCTCTGACATTGTAAACACCGTTTAGTCCATAATGCAATGTCAGAATTCATACTGAGCCAAAGAAATCTGGCAGAAGTGAGTTTGCGAGATGCACGAGTACCAGGATGGGAACGAGAAGGAAAATGATCGAAAACGATCTTCCTGTAGGAAGTTGAAACGATAGAACGAGGGTGACCTGTAGACCAGTCACATAGGACTGTGCCATCGGCTGAAGGTAGGGGAGAATCCTTGAGCTGGAGCGTGGAGGATGTGCGCAATTTGAGCAAGGATGGATCATCACACTGGAGGCTTGCCAGTTCCGTAAGATCGAATTTAATCTGCACCGTGTTGATGTCAGGTCTGGATAAAGCGTCAGCCACAACATTATCAAATCCAAGCACGTAGCAGATGTCTGTTGTGAACTGAGAAATATAATCCAAATAGCGGATATCTCTGGGTGAATGTCGGTCAGGCTTGGCATAAAGTGCGTGTGTCAGGGGTTTGTGGTCAGTGTGCACACGAAATTGTCGTCCTTCCAAAAGGTGACGGAAATGGCGAATGGACAAGTATATAGCCAGGAGTTCACGAGGAAAATTGCTGTATCTTGTCTGTGCCACCTGGAGTTTTCGCGAGAAGAACGCTAAGGGCTGTGTTTGATTGTCTACTATTTGGTGAAGCACTGTACCGACCGCAGTATTTGATGCATCAGTCGTTAGGGTTAACTCAGAATTTGGATCCGAATGTGGATGATGCAGCATGGTGGCATCCGCGAGAGTGTTTTAAGCTTCTGTGAAAGCTGTCTCGGCCTCGGGAGTGAAATCGATCGTCTTGACGTTGGACTTGAGAAGATCGGTTAAAGATGAAACGACGGTTGCACAATGGGGAATGAAACGACGGTAGTGGTTCAAAATCCCCAAGAAACGTCGTAACTGTGTGATCGTTTTAGGTGCAGGAAATGAGAGGATGCTGCGCCAGACGTACCTACTTGTAGCTGGCTTGGTGGTGGCCTGGATGCCAGGATGGACTAAATTGTTTGAAACGGCGAAAACTGTG
Organism: Fasciola hepatica; assembly: GCA_948099385.1. Taxonomy (NCBI): domain Eukaryota; kingdom Metazoa; phylum Platyhelminthes; class Trematoda; order Plagiorchiida; family Fasciolidae; genus Fasciola; species Fasciola hepatica. The sequence continues at coordinate 3,712,136 of CANUEZ040000117.1, forward strand.
CGGCTCCAAGACATAGATACGACTGGGCTTGGGTGTCGCAAAGATGGGTCACACATTATCGAGCCCGAGGAACGGGGGGAGGAAACTCCGAATGTTTAAGTGATGAGACCTGGCTCGGGTCTGTGGAATCTAATTCCGAACTTTGGACTGCAGCCAAAGCTTCTAGGTCTGTGACCCGTGGACGACTAGAAATGGCGTTTACTCCAGAGTATCAGCCACAACGTTGTCGGCTCTGGAAAAGTGATAAACTTCACTGGAAAGCTGTGCCACGAATTCTCAGTGACGTACCCCGGGTGGCGAGTGTTTATCGGTTTGACTGTGAAATGCATACATCAATGCCTTGTGATCGGTAAAAAAAGACAAACTGTCTGCCTTTAGTAACGCCGGAAGGTTATAACAATAAAGTATACAGCAAGTAATTCCTGACTAAACGTAGAATACTTAGTTCCATCTGGTAGGAGACGACAGGAGAAAAGGGTTAGTGGTTCACACTTTGATGAAGACCAAAGCTGTAGCTCGCCGCTTGTGGCTTTGTCAGATGCATTGATGGCTGTACTCATTTTAGCTTCGGAGTCGAAATGTCTTAGCAAAGTAGCAGAAGCTAAAGCGTCTTTAACCGCAATGAAGGCAGTTTTAGCATTTTCGGACACTTCTATTGTACCATCTTTAGCACCTCCAAGTGAGTCGGGAAAAGGCTGCATCAAATTAGCGCAGTTTGGGATGAAAAGGCGACAGTAGCTTACCATCCTGTTGAAACGATGAACGGCGGCCAGAGGAGTAGGTAGCGGTAAGTCACGAAGAGCTTGTGCCTTTTCTTCCAAGAGCCGCATACCACTTTCATCGATCATGTGGCTTCAAAACTCGACTGATTTTTGGGCAAAGATACTTTCGTCCGCACTGACGATCATACCATTTGCGGCCAAAAGCTCAATCAACTGATGTAGGTACTGCTCGTGTGCATCTTCAGATTTACCAGCTACTAGAAGATCGTCTATTTATGCGTAAACAAAGACTAAACTCACGTTAACCTGGTCAATAAAACGCTGAAAGGTGTGTGAAGCACTGCGTAAACCGAATGGCATTCGTAGGAATTCGAAGAGACCAAAGGGTATTGTTACCGCCGTCTTAGTTATATTATAATCTGCGATAGAAATCTAGTGATAGGCACGTACCACTTCTATTTTGGAGAGCATACGAGTATCGCCGAGGTGGGCCGTGACGTTCTGTGTGAATGGGATGGGCTACCTATCTGAGACAGTAGCATTGTGGACGGCTCTTTAGTCAACACTTGGTCGCCAAAAGCCTGACATTCAGGAACCATATGAAGTGGTGAAGCCCATGGACTATTCGACGCACGAATAAAGCCCTATTCGAGCATGTGCTCCAGCTTGGCTCGTGCGATTTTAGCTTGTCGGGCGCAAGCCAAAGTGCCTCAGCAAAATCTGAAGGGCCTGATGTGCTAATGCAACTACCTACCGAGCTAGTTACGGCGGGTAGCACGGATGGTAGGTGCAACACTTTTGGGTATGCATCTGATACGTCACCGAACAGGTGAGAACCGGTCACTTTAGGTAGAACGGGGCTAATCAAGTTCAAATGAACCGAAATCCATTTACAGGTAGGTTGGTGATGCGATCCAAAAGACGTTTGCTGCTGGAATCAATCAAGAGGTCGAGGTGATGCAGGAAACCAATACCAAGTACGGCGTTTTGAACTTCTGCAACTATGGAAACTCGAAGGAAACTGCGATGAAGACCAAAATCCAATGTCTCCAAAATGTGTCAACTAGTCTGAATGAAAGTACCATTAGCAGCACGTAAGGTGGAGAAGGGGCACCTATCTATACTCTGACCCGAAAGTAGGAGCACACTAATTTCAGCACCTATGTATACCAAGAAGTTTGTCCCTGAATTACGATCGACAGTGCAGAATAAGCGACTGCCCTGGCCAGTAGCTTCCGTCGCAGCAAAGCACTTTTGTCCTCGTTGCCCTGTCTGGCTGTGGCCATGGCACGGGATGGAATGCAATGACGCGCCTTCGAAAGATACCGCTGATGATACCAACAAAGAGCGTCATTTGATTTTGGCTGAACCGGAATTCTTATACGGTTTCTATTGGGAGGTCTGTTCAGGCGACTCTGCCTGTTAGGTGACGCCCGGGGTTTGACGTCCAACTGACGACATACTGAGTGCCCCGACCTTTTGGACAAGGTCGTGCACAGGGGCCGTTAAAGAGGCAATGATAGACTCAGTTTGTGAGGGGATCGCCTCGTTGACCTTTGTCTCGTAGGTTTCTCTTATTTTGTCGGCCGCCTCAGCAAGCTTTTCGAGAGGTTCCGTTGTGGACACAAAGAACCTTCAGCACGTCGCTGGGAAGATGATAGATTCAATTCACTTTCAGGAAGCTATTATCCGTCTTAGTATTTCCCAAAGGAGTCAGCACATGCCGAAGCCACTGCTAGGGTTTGTGATCCCGGAGCGCGATGTCTGGAAACAAGCGGAAAGTTCGCCGTTTGTCAGAGGCACCAATCTGGCTAATGACCGCTGCCTTGAGGAGTTCGTAAGGGCTGGGTTCTTCTGATTCCAACACGTGTTGCACATTGTCGATGACGTGTGGAGGAATAACTGCGACCACGTAGTGAGACATACTGTATTTTTCCATTGGCGGGGACCAATGGCACTTGCTGCAAGCGGACAAACAAAGCACTGCCCTGCGGCATCGAGTAACATACAAACTGCTTAATGCTAAGTGCTAATTTGTTGTTTTTCTAGAGTAATTTTTGGTCATGAATTAACACATTCAAACTCAGTCACCCCCAAGTCGCTAAAAATGAATGTGCTCCTAGGGGAACCACCGGAAGTGCTCTGGCGAAGAGGCTTCACAACCAGGCTGTGGCACGACAAGTAAGGGAAGCAAAGAGCTTCAGCAACGGATAAAATTCATCTCCGCCGGATCTGCTGGTAACCAGGCGTCGATCTGACATGAGCTCTTCGTTGATAGAGGCACCACTGTGGAAGAGCGATCATGGAGTTCCGCGTGCGATGTTCGGTATAAGGCACAACAAACCGGGATCTAGGTTGGTCCGGAGCTACACTAGAGCGGATGATGATCAACCAAGGGTAAGGGCACGAAGCATATGTTTGTACTCGGAAGTCCCGGAGCCATCTGTGAATGATCGATTCAGGGAAATAAGAGCCGAGATGATAGGCTCGGCAGACGGGTTTGCTCCTTTAGCACAACAAAGAAATAGGAGCCAGCCGCCTTGATGGAAGCCCAGGATTGCGATGACGTCAACAGTTCTTAGAAGGCTATGGGCTCATTGCAAAGTTCATGGCACGCCTTACGCATGGGCAGCTTACAAGACAGCCAGAAACGGGGCACAAGCCCGGCAAAGAGAAGCAAAGTACGGGCACAGGAAGAGACCAGCCAACAATGTGGAAGCAGACCCAAAGAAGTTCGTCGCTTGTGTGCAGCCTAAGAAAACGAGGCTTGGAAGCGCAGGTACTCTTAAGATATCTGACGGAGCATTGCTCTTGATGACAAAGACAGGGCAGAAACCTTTCTTGAGTATTTTAGGGGCGTGTCTCGTTGGGGCCAGATGTTTAGTGCCACCTGATCAGGTAAAGGGAGTACACCAGTGCTTCAGGAGCTTACAGCAAGTGAGGATGAGGTGCTCCATGAACTCTAATCTTTGTGCACGCATAAAGCTGCCTGACCGGGTAATGCCCACATAGCCATTGTTCAGCCTTTTTCCGATTTCTCATCAGGAGCTATTACCCGGCCGTACGAAGTCTCTAAAGGAGGGTGAGGTGTCAGAAGTTTGGCACAAGGCCACTGTCGTATCGGTACATATGAAAGGATCCAGGCGGAAGTCGGAGAGTTATAGACCGGTCAGCCTAACACCAACGCTGGGGAAGTACTTGGAAAGTATAATCAGAAAGCATTTGTGCCTGCATCTGGTTATCAACGGCTGACTGTCACTTGCACAACGTGGGTTTGTCAAAAAAATATCGCATTTGACAAACCCACTGATGTTCTTAGACGAGACCATAAGTCGAACAGGTAATGGTACGACAGTGGGGGGTTGGTATTTGGATTTCAGCATAGCTTTCGACTCTGTGAGCCATTGCCTGCTGGACTATATGCCGCAAAGTATTGGGATAATCAGGAAACCAAGTGATTTGGTAGGACACGTTTTGGGGAATCTCGGCTCCTGAGTTGAAGTGGGCGATTATCCCTCGACGCCGGGGAGGGTCACCAGTGGTTTAGCCTCAGAGTTCAGCACTGAGGTCTTTGCCCTTCCTCCCGTATAATGACCTAAAGGAAGAATTGAACAAACCGTGTTTCATCTTTGCAAGTGCTGTTAGTGTAGCAGGGAGTGATTTACCGCATGGTATAAATGCTGTGCTCAGATTGGCAGAATGGTGGGATTCGCTGCAGAATCTCACATTACTTCAAACCCTGGAAACTAACATCGACAAACCGAGCATTATTCTGTCTAAAAGAGTGTCGGAGGTAAAAGGCCTGGGTGTGATAGTCACACAGGACTTCAAGCCTTCAAGTTTGTGCCACAGAGCTGCAAATTTGGCCGGCGAGGTATTAACTGTGGTACGCAATACCATCACTTGCAAAAGACCAGAAGTGTTCTTCCAGATTTACTAGGTTTTTGGGACTTCTTCTGGAGTATGATGTGCGGGTATGGGCTCCCTATTATCGCAAGGATGTGGAGTGCTTGGAGGGGGTGCAGCGACTTGCAGCTAGAATGATCATCGGCCAGGGTGGGAAACCCTAGGCCCAGGGTCTAGAAGATCTTAATCTCTTCTCTTTCGAGTGGCGTAGAGGCCGAGGCGACCTGATGGAAAAGTTCAAGGTTTTAAAGGGTCTGTAGGTATGAGCCTGGGGGATTTTTCGTTTCTGCCGCTGAGTGCGGCACCAGGGGACACAGTCTCAGGCTAGAGAAAGCATGCTGAAGGCTGGATATACGGGCTAGATTTTTTTACAAATAGGGTTGTATCTACGTGGAATGGGCTGTCAGAGGATGCCTTTGGATGCAGCAATGTACCAACTTTCAAGGAGGCCCTGGACTCACGCTGGAATGCAGCTTCCCAGATCTTGCTGTGTGAACGGGAGGTGAGGTATTGAGCTCCTTGCATTTTCGTCGAAGAAGTTGTCTACGGAGATGACATGCCTCACAAATTCTGCACTTCGGACAAAACATTCAACGCGCGGCGTTGGGGGCCAAACAAACTCGCTGACAAAACAACGATCTGGACGCTCGACTAGTCTCGGCCCCTTCCGTCCCGTGGATACTGGACTGAGCAGACATCGAACAGCAAATGATTCAGCGGAAAGAATGGAGGAACCACAGGCGCCTCCAATACCCGAACTTGATGTAGGAGAAGAAGAGGTGTACGAGGGGCGGAAAAACTTGAATGGAAATAAAGCCGAGAGACAAAATGGGATTCATCCAGCAATCGTTTAACCTCTGGCCGAGGTCATGAAGGCTACCGTGATAAAGCTGTATGAAAAGTCACTTAGAGAGGGCGTTGTGCCGGAAGACTGGGGGAGAGCAACTGTGGTAGGAATTTACAAGAGCGGACTCCAGAAGAAGGCTGAAAATTACCGGACGGTTAGCTTAACTTCAAAACTGTGTTAGTGCATAGAGTGAATAGTCAGAGAACAGATCTCTAGGCATTTTGTTCAATACAACCACATATCAAAGGCTGAGCATGGGTTTGTGGCAAGACGAACTTGTCTGACTGGTCCCTTGCTGTTCTCAGATGGGGTAACCAAGCGCCCTGACGAAGAGCAGTCGATTGTGGTCTGCTACCTGGACTTTGGCAAGGCGTTAGATTCCGTGGACCACAGATTTCTGGACGTCAAACTGCACTCTATGAAAATTGTCGGAAAGGCAAGGCAATGGATAAATAGTTCTTTAAAAGGGCAAGCCTTTAGTGTTAAGGCGGGCAGTCGTGCCTCAAAACCGGAAGGTGTAACAAGTGGGGTGCTCGGCCCTCCGCTCGAACTCATATGCATGAAGGACCTAGCACGTGAGCTTACACACCCCACCTTTGCGTTTGCCGATGACGTCAAATAGCTGGAGTAGATATAGAACTTGACGTGTTGGCAGCACACAATTGATCAAGCAAAGGGACCTTCCGGTAAACCGCACCAAGCGTCAACGCTTGACCACTAATACAGGGACTAGGGGGAATGGTGTGAGGTTGTTGCAAGTGGTCTCGAAGGTCAAAGACTTGGGCTGTATAATAGACAACAGCTTCAAGAAGTCGAAGCAGTGCACCACGGCAGCCAATACGGCAAGAAAAGAACTCTGTAGCGTACTACTCTGTCTACATGGTACGCTAAATGAATGTCAACAATATCTAAGACGACACTAGCAAACTAAGGTGGGCGTAGGAGCGTGCGGTGATGAAAAGGCCAAAAGAGTATGTACATTAGGAAGTAAAATGAAACAAAAGGTGTGACTCAAACTCACAGTTGTTCAGTGTACTTGTGATCGGGAAATGAGCGCCGAAGAGCCAATATCCGCCAATGTCTTCAGTTCAGTTCGGTCTGACGGCCATCCGTTGAACAGAACAGGATGGTATTGAGCGAAGTGCCAAGAGACGCCGTGGAAGCTTCTCAAATGTTTTGTTTCTCACAGTTAGTTCCGACTGATATAATTCCAAGACACTCCAAAGCAGAAGATGAGACTGTGCCACAATGAAAGATTTATTTACAGCCTTTTTGTATTGCGCGGTGATGACGACCAAAAGGTGTGTGTGTTTTACATTAAAGCCTCGGTACAACAAAGGAGTGTCGCACCAAGGGACGTTGGAAATCATGGAAAAAGTCGGAAATGTACAGGTACCTACAACTCTTTCGAGTTAGATCCATTATGTCGTGTAGAGCGCCGGGGATTTTAGTTCACATATACCAAGCCATAGCTTGGTCACATATTGAGAGCTGCTCGCAAGCCTGAGCACCGTACTTCAAGAGGGATATAGATGGTCTGGAGAAAGTGCAATGGCTAGTACTAGATTGGTGACCGGACAAGGGTTTTAGCCACACAGAGCTTCTTCGTGCCCTAGATCTGTTCTCGATGGAAAGACGGCGCATTCGCGGAGATTTGATAGAAACCCTGAAAGTAATGAAGGGACTGTCAGGAATAAGACGAGAGGACCTTTTCTCACTCATCCCCGAGACAGGCACAAGGGGGCATAGCCTTAGATTACAAAGGAAGCATTCGAGGCTCCAAATTAGGGCGAATTACTTCTCGAATAGGGTGGTACCCTATTGGAATAAGCTCCCGGAGGAGGTCAAAAATACCAAAACAGTAAAAGCTCCTAAGAAAGCAGTAGACGTATGTTGGGTGGCAGTATACTCCGAATTACGTTAAGCGGTTTTTTGGGGTCAGATGCAATTTACTCATCGTTTCCACATTTCTCTGCCAGGGCTGTACTGCACAAACTTTTTGCCTTCCGAAAAAAGAAGCTCAGGCAACGCTGGGAGCTACGGAAACGCACCGACAACACAACTATCTGGACACATGATTGGCTTTAGCCACACCAAGTCCAGTGCAGACTGAACTGAACTGAACCGAATCCTCAAGGTCACCATGTGACCGTGATTCTGCGCGTTTGCAGACGATGGCCAACCGCAAGGGCTCGCTGCTCTTGTTTCTTGTGGTAGTTCTGGTCGGTTTGCTTTATATATGTGGTCCACACACCATAGGTAAGTAGCAGAAATGCGCCCACCGGTCCTGTCAACTCGAGGTTCTTTTGTTTGCATCCGTGCCTCCATCGATGCACGGATGTATGTCTCGCGATTCGGGTTGCCCCGTGCTAGTAACTTTATCAATTCGGCACCGGTTTCTCAACCGTCGTCGCATATTCATAGTACGTATATCACACCGAAGTGGAAAATCCGTGCGTAAATCTAGGTTTTAACTCTTTCTTTTTCCCCCAGTTACTTACTTCTGGAAGGCTGGGGAGCGCAATGTTGACATAGATGTTCATAAACTGCGTTCTATGATCAAAGCAAAAAATGTCCAGTTAATTGACGTAAGGGAACCGCACGAGTTGCAGGAGACAGGAAAAATTGAAGGTGCTATCAATATTCCACGTGAGTGTTATGTTCAGCTGTAGGTAAATGAATTACCATTGCAGTTGGTGATGTGGAACAAGCCTTCCGGATGGACGATGAAGAATTCAGGAAGACCTATCATGTTGCCAAACCAAAACCAACTGATAGAAACTTGGTTTTCAACTGTCGCAGTGGAGTTCGCAGCTTGCAGGCGTTGAAAACCGTTGAGCTACTGGGGTACAAGAGGTATGTTGCCGAGTCGCGTTTACTTAGTTGCATTTAGCGCATGGAATCTAAAGGGAGGATACCTCGCTTGGGCGAAGGCGTACGAACAAGAGCTATAGCAACGAAGTGTTTCGGGGATTTCATTCGGCCCACTTTTGGTTACTTGAATTTGTCCTAAAAGACATTGCTATTTTTGCTATGCCGTTGATTTCCGCGCATCTTTCGCAAATTGTATATTGTCCTATTCTTGTCGTATTCTTTCCGGAAATCGAATAAACAGCCAATATGTTGTGCCGTCATTTCTTACGCGTGGCTAATGGGAACCGTTAACGAGTGCCTTCTGACGCTCACTAAGCATGATGTGGGTTAAACATCGCTGTTGAAGCTTGATTCTGTGAATTGCAAAGTGGCCACAGTCGAACAGTCGCAGTCTCACTCGAACAGCCATTACCATTGTCATATATGTATGCATCTATATATATATATATATATATATATATATATATATATATATATATATATATATATATATATATATATATATATATATATATATATATATAAATGCATATATAAATATTTTTGTTGTTTTGCGACCGTCTGCTGCAAGGTGATAAGTCGGCTTTTTGGATACCTCTGCTGGTAGCTCTCCACGCGTTACAATCTTCGGTAAGATCACACCGTACAACCGAGTTGTTGCGCCAGTCAAGTAATTCGAGAGTGGAATGGTGTAGGCGATCCATGCCTATCTTGATAGTGCTAATCTACATCTTCAGTTGGCCGCCAAGGCAACATTCTCAGCTTGACCAGGATCACGATAGTAAACATCTCTTCGGTAAATTTGTTTCCGGTCGTCGAAGGGCATGGCCGAACTACTAAGCAACGTCATTAGAAGAACGAAAAAATCGTTCTGTATTCACGCTGTTGACGCACGGTGGAGTTTGAGACGCGATCAAAGCACTTGATTTTGGATATGTAGCAGAGGCACGTGATCGGAGCTTTCCAATCTTTCGGTAACGTCTGCTTTCAACAGTCAAGTTTCGCAGGGGTATATCAGAACTGAGCAGATGGCAGATCGGTGTATGCGGAGCTCTGAAAGGAGGCTGATTTCGCTGCGTGACTAGCGAAGTTGTGGGAACGCTGTTTTTGTGCAGTCTGCACAGAGTTGAACGTCGTCCCTGGTCTAGCCGTTTGGCTGGATAGTAGAACCTAGATACTTTAAGTGGTGAACCTGTCCCAGAGTTTCGTCATTGGTGCAGGTAGTGTTTTGTACCTTGCGGAGTCGTGAAGAATTTCGTTTTCGTAGTGTTTGTCTCCAGTCTAACAGTATACAATACGGTCGAGAACCGGCTGCAAAGTTCCGAGATCTCCTAGAATGACACCGTCGTCGGTGAATTCGAGGTCTGTAACCCGAGAATCGTGGCCAGGTTGTACTACTCCAAGGCTGTTGAGGGCCTGACGCACTATTCAGTCATTACCCTTGTAGCAAAACCGGCCGGTCTTCGGTCGGTTTGTTTAGTAGGCATTTTACACGGATAAACAATGAATTGATACTAAGGAAATTGAAGACCGAAGTAATGTGCAATGCTCGGTTGGCGTTCTACTTGAATGTATTGGTTTAATTCGTTGAAATGTCCTAAAAACCTCAGTATAGATCGCTCTATTTTATTCCTCCGAAATGGATGAAATAAGGACAATTATTCGGGAAATCGTAAGTTAGGAAAGAGGAATGAGCGTCGTAATACGTCATTTGGGTTGTTGAAAGAAATTAACGAAGTATATAATGTACTTCAAACGACTGACGCAAACCACTCGGAAAGCGTTCAGAGGTCGTCCAGAAAATCGGTCGCAAACCACTCAGAAATCGCCCGAAAACCAATCGGCTTAATGGTAAAAACCGACCCCAAACTGGCCAACAACCGATCGGTTTCGGACCGGTTTTCGAGCGCTTTTTGTGATAGGGCAAGCCCCACTGACTACTGCCTTTCTCACCATGTTGCACCTTGAATTAGAAAGTATGGATATACAAGATGGACAGGGACTGGAACTACACGGGTGGGAAAAGGAAATAATGCCCTCGTAGCCAACACAGAAAAAACAGTCTAACTGTACAAACGCACATCGATCACTCATTCTGATCCGATAGGAAGTGACAACACGATCTCCACTGTTCACGGTTCGCAGCCATATCCTTCAGTGTCTCCAGCCAACTGGCAGACGGACATTTTGGACCCCAACCACGAAGACGTGAGGCACCTACTTTTCCTAAGTTCGTTGTACATTTTCTCATTCCTCTTTGCCACGTCATCTGTTGACCTCCACGTGGTCTCTTCCACTCCTTAGGAGGAACGGAGAATAGGACGCGATACGGTAGACGTGTGTTTGCCATACGTAACACGTGCCCCAACCAACGAAGTCTACTAAGTTGGATACGCTGTGACAAAACGTTCTCGGAATTAGTACCCAATACTAGATTTCTGACCTCATCATTACTTACTCGTCTATTCCACCCGATCTTAGCGATACTACGCAAGCATCGGTGGTCGAAAACCTCAAGACGACATGAGTAGCAGGAGGTTAAACTTCACAATGAGATCCATCATGCGGTGTGAACGCTCAGACCATTGAAAACTGATCCCATATCAGAAGGGCGCTATATGATGTAGTGTATAAGTTAAACAAGCCATTGAAACCCAGCCCAGATAGCCTTGTGGTGGAGGTGTTCGATTCACGATAGTTGCCATTTCGCGTTAAGGATGCTCGGCGTCTTTCCATGCTCGATAACCGATGTCTCCGGAGCATTGCTCGCGTTTGGTGGGAGCATCGAGTGAGTAGTAACGAGGTGCACAGTCGTGTTGGACACGGATAACCGTCCTCTTAACGAATTGATCTCCCTACACTGTCTCCGGTGGCTGAGTCATGTTTTGCGGATGCCTGCCTATCGTCCACTTTCCAGTGCTCCATTCGTACATACAGGAAGCGGCTGGAAGAAGCGACGCGGCGATCAAACCATGACTTGGCGTAGAGGTGTGAAGAAGCTCGCATCAGCGTTGACTTCGGTTTATGCTTCCTGCACTCCGGGTTAGGGCCCAAGGAGGACCATCATTGTCGTTGCTTAGGGACGTTGAGAGGCATGGATGAGAGTAGAAGTCAGTGGCGCGAATGCCGTGCGGTCTGTCTGTCGAACTCTGACACTCCTTTATCACAAAACTGTCATTCAGGCAAATGAAATGTAAAAAGTGTATGGTGAAAAAAGAAAGAAATCAGCGTTTTTTATTTTCGCTAATTGTTTCTTTTGATGTTTTACTCCCGCCTTCCTGTTTCTGTAACTGTTGTTGCTGCGTTGACACCATGCTTGATCTCAGGGCTATATATATATATATATATATATATATATATATATATATATATATATATATATATATATATATATATATATATATATATATATATATATATATATATATATATATATATACTGAAGAGTGAAGCTTGAGACGAGCGCTTACTAGTGTGTGGTCCGTGCCATTGGATTTCCTCGTTACGCCGCCGCGGTACGGACGACAAGTTTCTACCGATGATGTCCAACCAGAACGCACTGAGATGTAATCGACTTGGCGCTCTGACCTACCGTCGTTTGAGTACCAAGTCACCATCTGCCTATTTAGGTGCTGGAAGCGGGTATTGGTGACGACCAGTCGATTGTGGTCCGCAAACGTGACCAGGCGGCCGCTATTTTCGCATCGTTCGCCGAGGCCAAATTTCCCTAGTACATATTGGGTATACTCGTCTGTTTGTCCCGTGCGGGCGTTCCAATCTCCTGCAATTAGCAGGATATCGCGCATGGGAATCCGATTGATCAAAGTCTGGATTTCATTGCAGAGAACATCTTTGGTCGTTTCCCCAGCGTGTGGTATTGGGGCATAGACTGCGACCACGGTCACGTTAAGTAGAGTGCTCCCGAATTGTGCCATGGCAACTCTCGGTGAAGCTGGTTCCCAGGACGTCAGAGCGTTGCGAGCTGGATTGTTCGTTGTGATCGCAACTCCATAAAGCCGGCAATCGTCTACTGGTCCACTGTGGCACATCCAGCAGAATGTGTCCGTTTAAATATGTCGGCTTCCGGAATTAGGTAGGCGTACTTCGGATGGACAAACTACGTCAGTTCCATAGTCGAGTGTGCGCATGGTAATGCACTGGCTACATGTGTTTAGAACAGTTCTCACGTTCCATCAGGCTACGTAGACTCATGGCTTTGTTTTCAGGTCTAGGTTCCCAGCCTGTGTTTAAGTCACTCGAGGCGCTGGGGAAGCACAGGGCACGTCGCTTATTGGGGACGTCGTAGCATAATCAGAGCGAATTGTAGAAAGAAAATCCTCGGCACAGTTGCTTCTGGACGATAACGGACGGAGCAGTGAACACGGTTATCGATGCAGCCGGATGTCCAGGACCCAGGTAAACGCTGGCAACAGATCAAGGAAGCTTGTATGTCGCTTCTGATGCCACATAAATCTCTGATTCAAATAGGCCTCACAAACGATGGGTATCTTCGACATCAGTTGTCCTGTTTGATGCCTCCAAATCCGCCCCTGCTGGTGCCACATTCAATGAAGTGCGTAGATCCCTCAAACGCCAATTGACGAGGAGTCTGAGAAATGACTGAGAGCAGTAGTGGATTGCAAAATACAGGGAAATGGAGAAAGCTGCTTCCATCGGCAATGCTCGCAACCTTTTCCGTCTGATTGGAAGTGCCGGTCTACGGAAGTCCGGGGCAAGTGAGTTAATCGAGGAATCCGACGGCTCACTGATTCAATCTTCGGAGCGTCGTCCGGATCATTGGGCGGAGCACCTTAAGGAACAATTCAGTTGGTCCACTTCAACGATGGACTTTCCCAACATCCCTGCTAGGAAAACGATGCAGGTGGATATCACTCATCCATCACAAAAACGGAGGTTATGCGGGAAACGGATTACTTGAAAGAGTGCAAAGCCGCTGGATCGGATGAGTTGTCTCCATCTTTTTTCAAGGAGGGAGATGAAGCTTTGGTTTCGAAGTTAACAAAACTCATCTGGGTAATTTGGAATAGTGAACAGATTCCCAAGGAATGGTGTGAATCGGTGATTATGCCGATTTACTAGAAAAGTGACAAGCCCTCTTATGAAAATCACAGAGAAATTAGCTTGGTGAGCATCGCATCCAAACTTCTCACCGGGCTTATTCTGCACCAGTCATCCAGCGCCCGCAAAATGTGTACGCGTGAGAACCAAACCTGTTTCAGACGTGGTCGGGGTTGTATCGATCGCATCTTTACCCTTTAAAAAACCTTAGAGCACAGACATTTTCCGCAGGCCGAGAATCTCTCTTTCTTGATCTCAAAGCGGCATGCGACTCAGTCGACCGCGCGGTTCTCTGGCGCTGCCTCTCATCGAAGGGTGTGCCAGAGAAGTTTATTTCTCTTTTCCAATGCTTGTAGATAGTGGTTGGAAGGTAGGTCGAAATGGCCAGTCCGCTCATTACTTTGATTTTTTTAGACCTTTCTCACTTCATGCGTATTTTTTACCCTTTACTAGACGATATTGAAAGGTAGCAACCAAAACCAAAGCACAAAAACGCGAGGTTAGTGGTTGAATGAACTAAACTGAACTAGAATAGGTTAGGAAGTGACGTTCCCAGCGCCAGTGGGCTTTTGTTCGAGGTAGCACCTCCAACCCCTGCACAGCCAAGTGTTGCATGTCAAGCAACAGGAAGTTCATCTGTTGGGATCCGGTGGCGGATCAAGTGGCTCATACGTCTTTGGGATGTTGGTCTACCAATCTGGGATACGCAGCGCGTCCAAGTGATCTTGGTGCATGGTCGCAGGTGGCTCTCTAGGAGCTCGTTCGCCATTCGGTAGATGTGACCGTGTCCCAGGGATCCATGCAACCCTGCTGATTGGACGAGTTTCCTTGGAAGCTTTTGGATTCAAAATCTCGTCCACCTATGCAGGAGTATCCGGCTTCGCATGTTAGGCGGCTTCGCTGAGGTACTTAGGCCTTGGTTGCCCTCAACCTGGCTTGGCCTCCCTGTCACGCGATTTGCCGGGGTGTGGTCGCTGAGGTATGCGTCGGCTTCGTTAAGCCATAGGTGTGAGTTGGATAGGTGGTGAAAACCCTAGAAGACACGACAGTCTACCAACTCAGAGTTGCTACTTCTCTCAGATACCACACACCTTACATTATATATACATATATATATATATATATATATATATATATATATATATATAATGGGTAGAGGCATAAAATGCAAAAGGACAAAGAATAAAATAACAAGCAGATCGTGAAGACGAAGAAAGAGCCCGGATGCAACTACGCCACCGACTGCTGCACCTAGCCATACCACCCAATGTTTTTAACAAAGAGATGAAAAAACAACCCAGAAATCTATGCCAAGTGAGTGATTGAAATGGATCTTGAAGTGGAGTAGTATGAAGAAGGTTGACTCAAATGCTCCTTCGTATGAGGATCGGTCGTATCTTTGTGAATGCATCCCTATCCTCCGTCGTCATCTAGTGCACATGTGCCGTTGGTGGCTCCAATAGTGACTGCAATATCGAATGGATTGAGTAGGCTGAACCCCACACATAACTACTGAGAATTATGTACCATACACCAGAATTGAACATAGCCTGTTTTTTTCTTATGCGCGGAATCACGTAATTTACAAACATGTAGTATAATGCAGAGAATGCAGTAACTCAAACCAAAATGAGTCACTTTCGAATATCACATCCGCCGCGCTTAATTGAAATAAGAGTGTTTGTAATCTTTTCAGACCTTCGGGTAGTTGATTATTCCGTGGGGTTCTCGGGTTCAAATATATGTGTATCAGAATTACTAGTTGGTAGAACGGCAGATGAAATGACATCAGGCTGGCCTTCCTCATTGAATTGTACCTGGTCAGTGTGATGTTTCTGACTGGGAAAATCATCCTCATCCCAAATAATGATCATCCGGTTCCCGTTATCTGAAATGACAATAGGCTTCGCTGGCCGTAAATCATCCCCACTGAAATGACTGACATCAGCATTCAAACTACACTCAAAATCGGTTCTCAAACTAGGTCATTTAAGTAACTGAAAAGGACTCTTACCGGTATCAATGCGTGCAGCGTTCCGATGTTGCATAAGAAAATTATCAGTTGCACGACCAGGTTCGAGAAATGAATGGGGTCCACAGAAAGAACTGAACTCTTAAGCGTGCACACAAAATCCTCCGATAGACGATTAGACTGTGTGAGGGGGGTGAGCGTATGCATATTTGCAATCAAGGTCTTTCAGCCAATCGTCCAAGAGTTTAGTTTAGGTTAAGTGTGTGCCTTTGTTAGCAACTAGCACAAAAGAAACTGCCGAGTGTTTTTTGAGGATAGTCTGTATGAAGTCAGCCGTAGATGTAGTGGTTAAGTATACCTATGGCCACCGGGAAAAAGCATCAGTGACAACAGGAGTGTAATATTTATCCAAGAAGAGCCCACAATGGTCTGCATGTACCGGTTCCCATGCCTCACGGGACACTGGCCAAGGAAGCCACCTTGAAAAAATTGAATGTACCTTATGTAGGCACTAGTTTCAGTTTTTGGCTGTTTACGGTGTTAGCATCCATTTCCGACCACCAGCAAATAAGTCACACTAGGGACTTCATTTTATCAAAATCCAAAAGCCTTGAATAAAGGTCCGCCAGTATGACAGAATGGAGTGTTGCCTTCGCAATGAGACTGCATCTTGACGTAATGTGACGGATTGTGCATCTCAGCGACCCAGATTTACTCACAGACTTACTTACCTCAAGTCGAAGATTCAGTAGTACCTGGAAGGTCAATGGGTAGAGGCCAGAAGAAGTCCGGTCTCTTGGTCCTCCAGGTTGGGGGTCGATTTGAGTTGGTAACTCGGTCAGTAAAATCAGTGAAGTAATGATTGATCCAAACAGATGGGCTTTCACTCAGCCACCCCTGCTGCCTGGTGGACAGATTCTTGTTAGAACTGAAGGCTTCGATTGAGAACCCTAATCGTTCTGCTTTGCTGCTGGACACCCTAGCAGTATCCGTCCAACATCTCCCATGAACTTCAAGAATACGAGGAACTCCATACTACATCGGTCTTTGCACATGATAACCCGGACCACGCTGCCCATTGCATCGAGCAAGGTGGGTAGGCATAAGTGGGCTACTGCTCAGAGTTCCCTCATTTTTATTCAACCTTTGTCCTCTGTCCCCAACCATTTTTCTGTGTCTTCTCTACCCATCCATAATTCTCCCACTGGTAACACACCCAAAACTCGCAATGGTTCATTGTCAAAAAGTGTAAATAATCGTCAACCTCAATTCACATTTTCTTAAGCGTCGTCAGCCTCTGAATTTTGGCTCCTTTGATCTACGTACATTCGTGCAAGCCGGTCAGCAGGCGTGCCTAGCGCATACGATTTTCTGCAGGTATGCCAACATGAGATGCGTCATTGTTAACATTTGATTAATCCTTCGGAGAAAACGGTTTAACAACACCACCGGATTGTATGCGGGATAGTAGCTCACGAAAGGTCCTTTCATGTGCCTGATTCCAGAAGAAGGAGTCGGTAGATAGAATATTAAACAGGCCGCTGACTTGGTGAAAAAAGTTTGGAAGAAAACAGGCATAGTGCTGAAGACCCCCGAGAAAAGAACGTAATTCACGAATGTTTGTGGGCAATGAGTGAGGCTAAATGCGCTGAATCTGGGAGAAACCTTTAGCACTAATAACGTAACTAAGGCAGGAAAACTCAGAAACAATAAAAATACACTTGTCTGGGTTATTGGAAACATTGGACTTAACGAATCGTTTCAACAAACGACAAAGACAGTAGTCATGCATAGTTCGAATGGGACCATGAACAACAATGTCATCTTGATATCACTCCATACCTTTAGGATTCTGCTAAGTTAAGTCAGGACCTGCTCCCGTATAGAGTCTATAGCCGCTGGTCCTCGGTTCGTGACACAATAACGAATGTACTCGGCAGCGCGTAAAAGAGCAGAACTCAACGCTGGAGCGGGACAACGTATGTATTGTAGAAACGCGACGGTATGCACAGGCGGAGCCAATGGCGCCACCAAATTCGGTAATTGTTCAGATAAACAAATTTGTTAGCCTTTGTAGTCGGTCGTATCGGTAGCACTTCACACCTTCATGACCTTGTGCAACAGTGTTACGCAAAAGGTATGCCGCGAAACGTTTGAGAAGCATTTGGAATTGCTACCGTTTTTCGAGGTTCTATAGAAGTTTTTTGAAATTTTGAAAATCGGTAGACGTTGAATGTTAAAGAACAACGTTGAAATTTGCAAATCTCGGCTTCAATTTAAAACGGCTTTTCAAAATGATATTTTCCACAAAAGATTACATTACTCCATGTATTTACTTGTTTTAAAATAATGTTTATATTATATTATATTATATATATATATATATATATATATATATATATATATATATATATATATATGCGAATCGAAGTCACTCCATACTTTGCGATTGAAGATACTAATGATTTTGAGTTTCTGCCTAAAGACGTTTAGCGGTTACAAGTACCTTTTCTGGACGACATTTTTGATAAATTGAACTCACTGAATTTGGGCCTTCAAGATGCAAAGGAAAACACTATGAGCATCACTGGAAAACTAAAGGCGTTCGACGGCAAGCTGCAGTTGTGGATTACCAAGTCAGATGCCTTCAGTTCGGGATTTCTTAGCGGGAGTCAACTTATCTCCTGACAAAATCAAAATTTCACGAGAAATTCAAGAGACGCTTCAAAATTTTGCACTGGCATTTTAAAAGTATTTTTCAACACTGAATGTGAACCGAAATGAATGGGTAGTTGTTTTTTCCGTGGATTCTTACAACAGTTCCACGAAAACGGCAGAAGAAAGCCTCATTGACTTGAAGAATGATTTGGTTTACAAGGCTTCATTCGCCGAGCAAGAATTGTCGTTTTTTGGATCTCACTTCGAAGCCACTATCCAGAATTAAGTGAAAAAGCAGTCAAGTCCTTGTTGCCCTTTGGCACTTCATACCTCTGCGAATTTGGATTTTCAGCTTTGACGAGAATCAAATTCAAGGAACGCAAACGACTACAGATGCTGGATGCGGAAATGTGCGTCTGCTTGTCAAACATTGGGCCAAGATTGGCGAAAATTTGTTCTCAAAAACATGCTCATAAACCATTGGAATAAATTTCCTCGCTTCCTTTGGATATAAATATCCTTCGGATTAGTTACTTAAATTATTTTTAGAAATCGCCAAAATATGTAATCTCGTATGCTGTGGGGAAGAGTGTTGGCTTGAGATTTTTTTCTATTCAATGTGCCCTCAAGCAGAAACGTTTGTGTAACGCTGCTGTACGTTATGGTTTAAGGGCTGATGAAAAGTAGCAAGCAAACGTTCAGCCCAAAAGACAAAATGTTTTGTCGCAATAAACCGAAAGAACTAATGACGATCGGTAATGTATTTGATTCCTTGTCCGTGGATATTTGCTGGGAGGCATTTTTAAGACTATTTTTGAGAAAACACTAGACCATGCGCAAGTGAATAGAGCACGGATTCAGGTTCTTCAGTTGTGCATGTACACCCCAGAAAGCATTTGTTCGGTGTCAATTGATAGTCACCGCGAATTCGTGGTATGTTTCTGTCAGCCTTTATTGGTCGGTATGGCGCAGTTAGGCGACTCCACAAGGATGGTAAACCCGCGTTCACACAGACTGCAGTTTCTGCCGGATAGGTTCTCTCAAACCAAAAGGAATTGTTCTACGCTTTAGAAAAATGGGGTCGTAAGATATCTCTGACACTCGAGTAATGTGCATCCCACCAGAAACTTTAGGACGTTTTAAAAGAAGCTGTTGTAGATCAGATGAAGACGTTAAGAAAGTAACATTTATGTGCAGTTTACGGAGAACTTTCAGACCAAGAACTGAAGGTCCTGAATCAGAAACCAAAAACTCACAGTCAATAGGATCGAAATCACGTAATTGAATTGGAACTATACAAGAACCGACAAGTGGGAGTGTGTGCCCAGACATACCTCGAATAGTTGCATTGGCAGAATTAATCATGGCAATGGGATAAAAACAATCCAGAGCCTGTAGAGTTATGGATTCTATACTCCCAGTGTCAAAAATAAGTGTTTGCTACCCTCGGCAGCAGATAGTGTTTAATTAACATGATAAACTTTATCTGGCCAGAAAGCCAGTGCAAGTGTCGATAAACTGTTCTCAAGTTGAGAAATGTCAAATGATGAGGGGATCGTCAGTCGACATGCTTGACTATTTCTACCAACACTCCTAATGTAGCCGACCTTACCACAGGTAAAACGTGTAGCTCGTCTGTACGGACGTGAAACGGGAACGTAACTGACCACATGGAATGGACTTGCCCAAATTCGAACTTTAAGGAATGGATTTCGAGTGATTCAGTCATTGAACTGGCGTCTGATTTCTACGATAATCAATTGACTTGTTCAAATGGGGCAACTTATGGTTGCACCGGTCGCATTGATATTGGATAGAATTGAACAATACTTACTCCGAAACAGAAGTTACAGCTTTTACATATTGGTACTACTAAAAGGAGCTGTGAATGTGCTGAAAAGTCTGATCAGTTTGAAGTAGCAGCTTCTGTTGCGAATCGGGTGGGTCAATTCCAGTAATCAAGCGATTGCGTGGTTGGTATTCCCGGTGAGTGCCGTATTTGCACCTCGTCGCCTGTGTGTGCAGCTAGAAAATAAAATAACGTATCATTTGGTTCTCGGATCTAGTAAGACGGTTGAATTTGGCTCTTTCAGCAGCAACAGAATTGGTTGGCTTGAAGTGTTTTAACATAGTAGTCTTCAGCACATTCTACTGCAAAATGATGGGAGTAGAAGGAGGAGATGACAAGTTTCTCACCAGAGCATACGCATTTTTGCCAATGAAATGGAGGAAAAACGTTGTCTTCGTATCATCCAGATAAATTCTGGTCAAGCACCAAATTTCGAACCGTTCCGTGTGCTCCTCAGCCTTCTGGGATATGAAATTAGCGTCAAGGGCTTTCATTTCGGGAGTAAATATGGTTCAAATCCTTTTCGTGACTCTAAATGCAATGTCGAATGGATTGAATAGGTTGAACCACACGCAGAGGTACTCATACCGGAATAGAGTGTGGCGTATTAGTTTGTGTGCGCGGAATCACGTAATGTACAAATATGCAATATTGTTCAACGGCTTCTGATCCCTTAGCATTTAGTAACACGGAGAATTCAGTAACTCCAAGCGGAGTGAGTCACTCTCGAACATGTTGCAGTGATTCGTGGTGCAGTAAGAGTTGATGACATTATTTTGACTAGATATGAAATGTTTGTGATCTGTACACCAGACTCAGTAATCTGGGCATGATGGGAGCTTTATTGTTTTCTATAAGAGAGATCTTTCTAAAGATACCGAAGTTATTACGGGGAAATGAAGCACAACTGTGAAGCACCACTTGGAATCCATCTCAGTACTGCTTGAATCGAGGTACTTTTGCACTTCCCACAATTACTTGTTATCCACAAACATTCCGGCAGTGAAATAACTCAAAATTTATATTTTCCAAAACTCGGAACGATAAATGAGTTTTCCGAAATGTAAAAACACTGTGCACCTAAGGTGACGTACTATTGGTGCACATATAGAGCCGGTGAAGTGTAGTGAAGTAGTTATCCGTTGTGAAAACACAGCTTCTGCTCCACAAACCATACATAAACCTTAAAACAAAGTCTTCAGCCGGAGGTGGAACACAAATAAACTCCCTTTCAAAGGCTATCAAATATGGCTGAATATTGTGAACATACCTGGATTTTCTGTTCACGACTAGCTGAAATTTACCACCAAATTTAGAGCTTTCGATCACCCCGTCGTAAGTCGGAGGTTCGAATTTCCGTCATCACCGGTTACTTTGGTGGTAGACGGTAATCCACTGTCGTCCGGATCGTCATCACATCTGACTTATTGGGACCTTATGTGGATCTCCACTGCAAGTCTGAGGTTCTGGCTGCCAGTTATCCCTAATAGTGCAGTGGGCCTTCGTGGTTATGAGGTATAGACCCCTTCCGCTGTACTCATGCATGAGCATGTAATACAAAGTGAATACGACGCTTAAGTGTACAAACCTGTGCCTATTTATTACTCTTGGAGACAGCTGCGATCCAGTTTGCACTTCACGAGAAACTGAATAATTTTTACCGCATAAACCACGCTTATATTTCAGTCCGATAAGAGCCTTCATCTTGTTCATGGATGACGATAGGGCCGAACATCTTGGGCATTGCAGCGCAGGGTGTAGCACTAAGTCGTCAACAAATATAGTGGTTTTATACCGTGAGGTATTCCCATGGTCCAGCTTTTTAGAAAACCGTTTTTGACGAACACAGTTTTGTCTTTTCGGTACTTCACGACAGGCCAATACAGTACACATACGGGGTTATGTAAAATTAAGAATGTTTGCCAAAGGTAGGCAAGATAATGAGACAGGCACACGCAATTGGCGAAGTCAGAAGCGGAATCTCTACACGAATGCAATATCGTCAGTCTCACAGTTGCTACTGTGAATTCCTGGGAAAACTGGTCCAGTTACTAACTTTACTAATTTCAAAGAAACCCGTACGTTTGTTTCATTGCCTTGATGTGCAGTACCGAAAAGACAAATCTGTTTGCCACGTACCGGTCTCTAAAAACGGAGTGGTATCGAACAAAGTATGTATATTTTGACATGCACGACCCGGTGGTGATCGAGTGATTAGGAGTGTTTGATTACCCCGTCGGAGGTCTGAGTTTCGAATCTCCACTATCATCGGTTACTTTGGTGGTAAATAGTAATCCACCGTGTACCGGATTTTTACCACCGCTGACCTACTGGGACCTTATGTGGTTCTCCACTGCAAGCCTGAGGGTCTGGTTGCTGGTTATCCCTAATAGTGAAGTAGGTCTTTGTGTCTATGGGGTATATACCCCTTCCAGTGCAGTCATGCGGAAGCATGTTGACATGACTCCTTATTATGCGCGTTCTCTAGTCCTTCCTGCTTCGCGTGGTCCACCTGTCCGTTACGGTGGTACTCCGCACCACGCTATCACGATAACCGGGGCAATGTTCCCCATAACTCATGAGAAGGAGAACACTATCGGCTGGGAGAGAGTGATTAGAGTATATTGCAAAAGCGTACGTGTAGCGTACACGTGCAACGGTCAAATGGCAACCGCGCCTGGCAGCAAGAGTTCAGATAATCAACAGTAGGTGGTAAACAAATAACCAAAGTCGAATGTCACTACGAAGTAGTAAAAACATGCGCCTTCTGAAGAACTCGGTGTACTGTAAAGACATTTCCCACGGAGTTTCTGGCGAAGCTGCCATTGGCTCCTGCGTTATTCAGCTGCATTCAAGTTTGACCAATACAACCTGTTGCATTCGTTTATTCCTGGAAAATTACTGGGGGATTTCGGTTCACATCCTCTGTATTCCATCCTCAGAAACGTCAGCCGCAGAAGTTCCTGATGAGTTACAATTCAAATCAACATCGTGAATGTCAGGGAATTGGAAATCTCCCTGGAAACACGTCATCGGTAAGACTGCAGTTCGCATTCTTCCATCCGCGTTGAGGATGCTCGGCGGCTTTCTGTAGTCAACCACCGGTGTCTCCGAAGCATTGCTCGTCTGGTGGAAACATCGGGTGAGCAATGACAAAGTTCGTCGTCGTGTGTTTGGGGCTGATAGTCACCCCCTGATAGAGGTAATCGCTCTACAGTGCCTCCGATGTCTCGGGCACGTTTGCGTAGGCCTACCCACCGATTACCCTTCCGTGCTTTTTTGCACGTGCTGGGCAAGGCTAGAAGGAACTACGTGGCGGTTAGGCTGTGACTTGGTGCAGAGGTATGACGAAGTTAGCTTCGCCTTTGGCTTCGGTTCGTGCTTCCCATCTTCCTGGTTGGGGCCCAAGAGACGAGGATTACCGTAGGTTAGAGACGTTGAGAGATATGGCTCAGAATCGAATCCAGTGGCGCGAATACTGTATGGCCTATTTGTAGACTTCCCGTTCCCCATAAACAACTGAAAAACAGATAAAAATCTACAAAACGTAAACGATGAAAATACTAAAAAAATTGCTTTTACTTGTTGTAATCTTTATATTGACTCTTAATCTTCCACCCCTCGAATTTGTAATTTGTATCTGTTGTTACGTTGGAACTGTGCTTGTTTTGGAACCGGTATATATATATATATATATATATATATATATATATATATATATATATTCTTTTAACCCATAGATAGGGTGCTTTGTTAACGCAAACCAATGACAAGGCCCGCATATCCCACACAACAGTGCAGTCACCACGCATGTCCCCATGAACCAATCAGTTTATTACCAATTACTGTTCACATCGATCAGTGATAAACAACCTACTGCCTACACTTCGCACCCACCTGCCAACGAATCAGACGTACGAAAAGCTGTATTCGACTTAACCAATCACATCTGCACACCGCACCGGGAAATCAGTAACAAAGCCATATGTGTTCATATGTTCCCTGCCATACGCTATATAAAATGTAGATTTTTGGTTACAAATGAATAGAGTTTCCTCACCCGCTCGTCGTTACATTCCGTTGAGATTGGACGATCGAGGAACCACTGACCGGGGATAAATCAGAGGTCTGCGCATCGACACAACACTGAAAGGAATGAATCCAGCTGAATACAATCTTAGATGAGTCTAATTTTTATGACCTATATAGTATTTACTTTCCACATTCAGAAAGTCAGGAAATTTCCACGAATGCTGAGAAAGAAAAATAAAGCGCTGTTCGTTTTTACTACGAGTCAGTTTTTCCTCGGCTTCTCGTTATTCTAGTAATAAAGTGATTATTCCACTGCGCATTTCTAAAGTAAAATGAAGATGAATGCGATCGACAAAAGGTGAGTATTTGACTTCGTGTACTCAAAGAAATTGGATTTATTCATTAGTCGATACTTATAGAAAGAACTTACGGGATCAGATCTGTTGATCAAAATGTAGTATCATATTGAGATGAACACCAAAAGAAAAACAGCTATTTAGTGATCTTCCATTATCATCAGTACGGTCATCGTCAAAGAGACTGGAGCAGATTTGAAGTCAGTCACTACGGTTGATAAAATACTACCCATTAGTTAGTTGATCTCATTGCCACCTGACGATCACCTTTTCGGTCTGACCACGTTCAGACGATTTGAATTTAATTCGTCCTACATAGTGACAATGATCGTCAAACGATCAGTAGCTACTTATTCTATCTGATTTGGCCATCAGCTTGTTGGATGGCGGTGGATGGTTGAGTGTGATATTTGCACGCTATTTACCAAAGTTTTGGTCCGTTTATTCACCAAAACGCTCAAACTCTTTGGTTACCTGTTCGTGAAGAAGTAGTACATTACACTTGCGAGCACAAAGATGCGCCGTTGATGGTTGAATAAACTGAAATTGGAACACTTACCATGTGTGTATTTCTTCTCAAAACACCAGCGACTCGTCACATGTTCCGACCCAATCACTTCTACTTCCTTTGTCTTCTAAGCACGCATATACCTATCTGCTGAAATAAGCGCAACACGTATCGTTTCAGTGATAACATTGAAGTTGGAATTAATTGGTCACAAACAGAAAACCACTGTATTATTCTTTGTCTTCGTCTCGTGATTCCATTAGTCTTTTGCGATTGCAAGTACTAAAATGATTACGCAAAAATTGAAAAAGTTACCTGAGTGATTCGCTTTGACTTTGTTCGTATCTGAGACCTGTCAAATTATGAATTGGTCAGTTTATCGCTTATGTGTGTGATTTGAGACATGCTCACTGTAATTTCGTCAGTTTACATGTACATTAAGACACGTGCCACGTGGTGTTCGATCTGTGGTAATTCAGCAGCCGTCACACGAGATACGGCCAGGTACGGCTTCGTAGCCACGCACGCGGATGAGCCTCAACCAATCATGATCGCCGAGGACAAGTCCGACAAAAGCTGCCTGTGATTGGTCAACTTATTGTCTACCGATTATTTCCCCTGATTTGCCATATCTATACAAACGAGTTCTGCGATATAATTTACGCCAGTGAAATTGCAAGTCGACACAGCATCTGATGTGACTATCATTTCTGAGGCCACGTGGAATTCATTAGGCAGACCCGTTTATCAGCAAATTATCTATATCGTTCGCGCAGCATCAGGTGGACAATTGCCAGTTGGTGAGTTTCTGTTTGAATTTTATCTTCGTGACTGTCGTTCGTGTGGCACTTGTTGCATATCAAAACTTAATCACTTGAACCTACTTGGCATCGATTGGATAGAAAATTAAATTTGTGGCAGTTTCCATTTGGTGAAATTTGTGATTCTTCTGGCTCTATGCCACTCTCACAATCAAACCATGCAAGCAATGTTGTATCAGTGTCCTCTAAAGACTTGTGTATTGAACATTCACGTTTGAAGACAGACTATCCTGACCTTTTTCCGGTGGCCTTGGTTTACGCTGTAAGGCAAAAACATTTTTACATGTAAATCCTGGCACTAGCGACCTGTACCTTACGCATCAGTGGAGCTTGCTGACCGCGAGTTGGTCCGGCTGAAACAACTGGGAGTAATTTCCCCCGTCAACTACTCATCATGGGCAGTACCTATCGTAGTAGTCAGAAAGGCAAATTGCAAAATCAAGATTTGCACCGATTTCTCAACAGGACCGAACCATTGTCTTGAGACACATCAGTACCCACTACCTGTGCCAGACGATTTGTTTGCCTAGATGAACGGTGGTAAAATATTTTCAAAAACTGATTTTTCGGATGCCTACCTACAAGTTGAGGTTATGGAAGAGTGCAAGAAGTTGTAAACAATCACAAGGGTTTTTATCGCTACAACCGTTTACCTTTTGGTGTTAAATATGCCACTGCACTAATTTCCCAATGGCTGTCGTAAGGCGGCATACTACATCTCTAGATCATTCACAGCAGCAGAAAAGAACTTCAGCCAAATTGAAAAAGAAGGACTGACAATGATTTTCGCACTCAAAAAGTTTAACAGGATGCTACATGGAAGAAAATTTACCCTGCTCACTGATCCTGAGCCGTTATTATACATTTTTGGCACGAAGACAAGGGTACCAGTGAATACTGAAAATAGCTTGCAGCGTTGTGCCAAAATGTTGTTAGGTTATGATCTAGAGTTTCGCCTCCTAAAACAAGTTTTGGGCACCCCGATGCCCTCTCCAGACTAATAGCTGGTCATGACAGCCGTATTCCTGGTGAGGATATTGTAACTGCATCGATCGCCGTAAATTCTGATGTTTTTATTATGTTTTTGAAGATTCGCTGCGCGTCCTACCAGTCACCGCTGAAATGATCCGGCGCAAAACAGCGAAGGACAGACTATTACAGGACGTGCTGCTTTATCGTAGAACGGATTGGCCCCACAATCTTCCCAACAGAGCTTGCTAAGTGTTCTTTAAAATAAGATTAGCCTTATCTGTTTAACAAGGATGTCTCATGTTCGGTGAGAGAGTCGTCGTGCCCAGACATTGCAGTCAGTGGTGTTAAAGCAATTCCACCATGGTCACCCAGTTATCAGTTGCATGAAGGCACTGGCTTGGAGTTATGCATATTTGCACTTTATGGATCAACAAAGTGAACAAGAGGTAAAAGCTTACCATAACTGTTCAGTGGCGGCTAAACTACCACCTAAGAGTGAATCTCAGTCATGGCAACCCTCAACGGCCCCCTTGTCGTGCATTCATATTGATTTCGCCGGACCCATTGAAAGCATGTATTACCTTGCGAGTATGAACTTCAGACGTTCTAACCGCCGATACATCATGTGAAATCCACCCTCTTCTGATCAACAGTGGAGGCAAATTGACCAAACTGATATAAGCCAAAAATCACAGAGATTCATATAAGACTGTCGCTTCTATTGGAACACCCTTCTTGATTCCGACCACGCATTAGTTTGAATAGAGCTGTCCATGTGCTTCTGTGGGTTTTTCAGATGCACACACAAGGGAACACCAGTTGTTGTGGCAAGTCGTTGATGAATGTCATAAACAGCAACGGGCCTAAGGCAGTGTCTTGTGGTACTCCGCTAGAAGCTTCATGTCGCTCAGAGCATGATGAAGCCACTTTCATAGAGAAGGACCTCCCACGCATGAAGTCTTCGATTCACTTGAACAATTTTTTTGCCACTCCTAATGATCTCAATTTAGTGAGCAAGCGGTTGTGCGGCATCTTGTCGAAAGCTCCGTTGAAGCCAACGTAGACAACGTCCGTAGAATGACCCTCCGCTCTAGCCTGTGCCCAGTGTTCATGCCCTGGTAGGAGGTTGGACAGACAAGAATGGCCTTTTTGGAAACCATACAGTTCGTGACTGAGAAGCTGAGGACTATCTAGGTTTCCATGCAGTTGTGTCCAGACTAGGCATTCCATAATATTTCCGACCACACACGCAAGGCTAACTGGACGGTAATTCGCAGCTTCCGCCTTTTTGGTGCCTTGGAACATCGGGAGACAACAGCTTTTTTCCATTCGGATGATAGTTTGCCTTGTTCTATCGAGTTGTTAAAGAGTCTCGTAAGTGGAGGCGGAGAGTTTCAGCTGGTTCCCGAATGACTAATGGATATATACCATCCGGACCACGTGATGTACGTGGCCGGAGCTCCCCGCAGAGCATCGACACCATCTTCCACCACAAACGATCACCGTACAACGGTAATTGCACTCCGTGGAGGCTGAGGTGAAGATGATCTCTCTGTGGCATAAACATCCGCATAGTGTCGTACCAATAGTGATGCTTTACCGCAATCGGAGTCCTCGATGACTCCATCATGTAAAGGTGTTGGGATGCCTGGACGAGCCTTAGTCCTCATTCGCAGGTATACAAACAGGCTTTTCGGGGCTGAGACAGAATTGGCCGCAAGTCCCTCTTCGTATTTGTGTCTCTTTGTAGTCTTCGGCGTCGAACTTCAATTTCGGATATATTCGTAACTGTTGTATCCCGTGCCGGAGGATCGAAAACGTTATCAAGCTTGGTTTCTTTGTTGCACCAGACTACATAATCCCTTGTCAAACCAAGGCGCTCCTTTAGCATGACTTCATCGCCTGTGTGGAGGTGCAAACAAGCCCATCACTTCGTCACCAACGATTGAATCTCATGGTACGGCAGCAGCAGCTTCCTTCATTTCAACGAAGGGTCCGTGTTGTGGTTTCTGATGAAAGAACTCACCACACCTTCGGTGGATGACTAGAATCGCGTAGTCACAGAAGCCCAACAGCGTTAGAAGATCGATTCCGTTTAGGTGAGAAGTTCGAGGGGAGAACACTAGGCCAAGGAAGAATACCTAATCCGTCTGATTCTTGGTTGGTTGTTGCACATGCTGATGTAAGGCTAGGTCACATTGTTTCCTGTAGAGTCGGACAACCTGTCCACGGATATTTTGCAGCTGTCCGATACTCAGCCAATATGAGGAGCGTTAAAGTCGCCAATAACCAGACAATGACCGTCTTTCGCCCATTGATGCATGCAATCCAGAATACCTTGCACTTCGGCCACAGGAGTACAGTAGATGTTCTAGTCTTCGTGAGGACCGTGAGGTCTTGTGGTCGCAACGTGCATCAGAGGTGGAACGTACTGCACCATGGGTAATTTCTGCAAGCTGTTCTATCTCATCCGGGTCAATGGTAAGAAACCATTGGGTGTGAGTGAAATTATGTGTCAAGCTTACAGTTCGTCAGTTCACAATCAACAGTGGTCTCTCGAAAGCTGAGCGAGTCATTTCCATACACAACTTTACTGGCCCTCATTATCAGTCTCCAACATCCAAGACACAGGACACCACAAAGCCTCGAGCTCTGATGGCCTTTCACAGATCATTTTAAGGATGGTGGAGTGCAGCTTGTCAGGGAACTTTGTGTTTTGTTTTCAATAGTTCGGAATTCTGAGCAGGTTACCTCGAGGGGGCATTCGATTGTTGTTCCCATTTTTAAGAACGGCTCGAGTAGTGATCGAGCTACACTCTGGGGTGTAAGCTTTATCTCTGTATCGTCGAAACTGCTTGAGTGTCTCATGCTACGCAAATTGCACCAAACGCATGAGGTGCAAGCTCACGAAAAGCATGCTTCTCAAGCTGGTAGTGGATGGATCGATCAAGTCTCCACCCTACGGCGACTGCTAGAACACCATCATGCATTCAAAAGACCAACAATCATCGTATGCTTGGACATTTGCGCGGCCTTGGAAAATGTCAATAGAACTGCACTGCAGCACTGTTTGTTGCGACATGGAGTACTTGAAAAGTATGTGTCTATTCTGATTGAATTGTATCGTCACACCTCAGGTCGGGTTACTGCCTATGACCAGCTTTCGTCCCTTTTTGTTGTCTCCAGTGAAGTATGATAAGGTTGTCCCGCATCCCTGTTCCTCTTCAATTCTGCCATAGAGGATGTTCTGCGGAATGCTTTGTCTGATCTTCCAAACGGTAGAGTTGAACTCCTTCCAGACTACAGTGTTTGAGAATTCGTATCTAAATTGAGAAATGTATACATGGTTTAGAGCGTTTGATTACCACGTCGGAGATCAAAGTTCTCAGTTCCCTGCCAACATCTGTTACTTTGGTAGTAGACGGTAATCCACTGTCGTCCGGTTCGTTACCACACCTGTCCTATTGTGATCTTATGTGGTTGTCCACTGCAAATCTGAGGATCTGGTTACTGGTTATCCCTAATAGTGCATTGGGTCTTTGTGGCTTTACGGTATATACCCTCGTCACTGCACTGATGCTCAAACAAGCATTAAAAACATGATCAACATAAAAGCGGATTTCACTTTGCCGCCTTTTAGACAGAACAAAGCGGATATCCACATTCTACAGCCGATTATTACATATCAGTGCGTGTATTAATCAGAGAGCGTAGTTGGGGACTGGGACGTCGGACAGACCAGTTTTCGGTTCTAATAACATGAACTCGTGGTTGCATTACAATACCGGTTCCCGAAACACACAGTCTGTAGGAGTTTTGGAGAAAAGACTTGGAGGGAATGCTTGGTTAGATAGGCTGCGCACCAGAGTGCTCCGGATATTAGAGGTCCATCGGCTCTCGAATTTCGATCAATCGTTACCAGATATTTAACATCCACCATACATAGACACATCTGTAGCAGGTTATCACTAGCCTGAAAACCTATATCCGTAATGTTTACCCGTCGTGAGCACAACGTTGATCAACATCTAACTTTTCGGACGACGCTGCATTTTTGAGTATTTTTTAAAGCGCTTTCTCTGTCATATGAGAACAGTAAATTGAATAATACGTGAATTGAGTAAGCTTTCAAACACACCTATCAGTGTGCACGTACAACACATGATTTCACTTAGTATTTGCATTCCAAATGTATGAATATTACCTACCCAATGATAACATACCAATAATAATAGTAATAATGATAACATTACACAGAAACGCATAGACATTCACTTCAACGGAAGTCTAGCTGTTCGCCTCGTTGTGAGCAAACATTTATACTTCAGATAAACTCAGACACTTTATTTCAATTTCGAATCAATTCTCAAAATATCATTCCAGTTCCCAACTCTATTTAGAACGCCTATTACATTGAGTAATTTCCCATTTGCTAATTCGTTTTTGTGCATAGATTCACCGGCAGTGTAGTGATGACGAAGTACGTGATCATCACTGAATTATGTACAAAATCGCTCTAAATCATGTCGTATTTTCCCTATATCATCCTTATTTTGTATCTTTGTGGTACAACTAATTTGATACTTTATTATTTTAATTGCTGCAGTGTGAACCTGACGGCTACACAGGATTGGGAATGAAATAAAATACGCCAATTTGCTGTGAGCCGATTCGATTGCTTTGCAGAATCGGATATGATGCCGTTTTGCTGTCAACCTCTTTTGGTCGACCGAACATCTCTCTGTACTTGGAGCTGCTGATTTTCTGTCTTAACAAAATGACTACGGATTGATATTCACTGAATGAGGCCGTTTTTTAGCGGATGCCCACGTAAGCACCAAAGGGCGCGCGAATCCGGTGCATCCCCTTGGACTAGGCGACCCGTTCGGCTAACCGGATGTCATTACGACTACTAATGCTACAGCAACCGTGACCTCAGAGACAAGGTGGCTGCCTCAGGTCAGCTGATGCTTGTTCACTCGACGGTTGCAGGGTTAACACGTCCGTTGGTCTCGACAATGGTCTTTCTAAGATCTGGGTGACCGTGGTCACAACAACACGGCCACTTCTGATCGACGATTCTGGATATAAATAGACGATTGACTTAATGTTCCATCTCAGAACAATGCCCAGTCTGACCAAAAGCTTTCGAGGGTCCACGGTGTAAGTGCAGACTAAAGCCCGCAAGAGCTGCACGACGTCAAACACATTCTACAGCGTGAGCACTTCCATGTCTATACGTATGTATGTATGTATGTATGTATGTATGTATGTATGTATGTATGTATGTATGTATGTATGTATGTATGTATGTATGTATGTATGTGTGCGTAAATATCTGCACCCCATTATCGCGCTTCATTTAAAAAAAACTACCTGAGTGATTAGAATTGGATTTGTTCGTATCTGAGACTTGTCAGTCTATCGCTTATGTGTGTGATTTGAAATGTACTCTCTCTCTCTCTCTAACTTCGTCAGCTTACATGTGCATTCAGACACGTGCCACGTGATTGTCAATCCCTCCTTGTTCGTACACACGAATGCGTGCACATTCGCGTTAGCACGCACAGACACACCGTACGAGAACTTTGACTTCATTTCAATCCTTACCGTGGTGACAAATTAGCTGTCTGATAATAAATAGATTTGTTCATTTGTTTTTATGATATCGGCTTTGGCAGACTAGATAATTCTTTGTGGGTGGGATTTGAAGTGCGAATTTGATCTACCTTCACTACAGTGCTGCATGCACTCTACCAACGAAGTAGTGCGACCACGCAGCAGAATTCAGACTTTCTGCAATATGGATCACATAATAGTTACCAGCTCAGTGCTGCTGAAGCGAGACTGCAACTTGGTGTGGTGTGATGGCTTGCGTACCTCCGAGACTCAAGGATCCACACAGGTTAACTTCCTCAAGCCGGATATGCGATCATGCCTGACAGGTCTATGGGTAGAGGCCAGATGAAGTCCGGTCTCTGAACCAGTTGGTGGACAACATCTGATTCCATCCAGTACGCCCCTGAAGACGACAGTAGAGGTCCTAAATCCTTCAATAGATTTGTAGGGTACTAATCAGTCTGTATGGCACACTGAGGTAATGTCAACCCTATCTTAGAAGACACTAGCAAACTAGGATAGGCAGAGGAGCGTGTTCAGATAAAGGGCAAAAAGTATAAACAATAGTAATTAAAAACGAAACGAAAAGGTAGGGCGCAAACTCACCATTGTCCATCTTTGTTGTAACCGTGATGTGAGAGCCAAATAATCAACATCCACCGATATGTTCATTCCTGTTCAGTCTGACAACCTTTCGTCGAATCAATCAGGTCGGGGATGAAACGAGGGCCAAGTGACTCCGTTGGAGCTTCAAAAATGTTTCGTGTCTCACAGTTCGATCTGGTTGATGTAATTCCAAGGCACTTCAAATCAGAAAGGGAGAGTGTGCCAGAATAAAAGATTTATTGGCAGCCTTTTATACTGCGCGGTAGTGTTCGGAAGAGGTGATGCATTGATGTTTACATCAAAATGTCGGCACTACAAAGGAGTGTTGCTCCAAGGAACGTTAAAGATCATGGAAAAAGTCGGGAATGTACAGACACCTACTCAACTTCCCACCAGATCGTTTGTTGTACAAAATAAAAGCATGATAACAAAGTAGAAAGCAAAATTTGGTTGGCTTAAGAAAACATTGAATAACACAGTTTTGAAATGGCACAGGAAGTCAAGCGTTTCTACCAGAACGGTTAGTTACCAGGGCTGGTAGTTGTTTTGTTGATGCTGACGGGTGTGGTGTAGTGTTTGGTGTGATGGTAGGGTGTGGATCGTCAACAGAAATTGTTGATGGTGTGTCTGGATGGTGATGGTGTCGGTGCAGGAGGTCTATCAAAATACGCGGGTTTCAGTCTGTCAGTGGAAACAGTGTTTAGTTTATCATCCTTCTGAACCATAAAATACTTGTCCGTGCGGCTAAGCTCCATAGGTGGACCAT
The DNA here is from genome assembly GCA_948099385.1 of Fasciola hepatica. Classification (NCBI taxonomy): domain Eukaryota; kingdom Metazoa; phylum Platyhelminthes; class Trematoda; order Plagiorchiida; family Fasciolidae; genus Fasciola; species Fasciola hepatica. The sequence continues at coordinate 3,745,723 of CANUEZ040000117.1, forward strand.
CACTCGGTGGTGTGAGTGGTTTGCGTACAACATCGTTACGAATAAAAAAAGAAAAGTGTCTCGTGTAAATCATTATGTACAAAAATGTGTGTAGATGATAAGCGAGTGGATGTCGGGCATAGATGAGCCCTACGGTATCTAAATTGTTGAACAAACTTGGATGGGCTAGGACTATGAAGGGTTTGTGATCAGCGTGCACACGAAATTGTCGTCCTTCCAAAAGTTGGCCGAAGTGACGGATGAACAAGTAAATAGCCAACTCACGGGGAAACGTACTGTATCTTGTCTGTGCCACCTGGAGATTTTGTGATAAGAAAGCTAATGGTTGTAGTTGACTGTCCACAATTTGATGGAGCACCGCACCGACCGCAGCATTGGATGCATCAGTTGTTATGATCAACTCGGTATTGAGATCCGAATGTGGATGATGCAGCATGGTAGCGTCTGTGAGAGCTTGCCTGGCTTCCGTGAAAGCTTTCTCGACCTCGAGAGTGACAGTGATGGCCTTGATATTAAACTTGAGCAGGCTAGTTAAAGACGAGAAGATGGACGCACAATGGGGAACGAAACAGCAGTAGAAAGTCGAAATTCTCAGGAAACGGCGTAATTGTGTGATCATCTTAGGTGCAGGAAATGAGAGGATGCAGCCCTCCTTGTCTAGAAGAGGTGTCAAACCGTTTTGTTCGATATGATGTCCGAGAAAGTCGAGGGATGGGACGCCGAGCACGTATTTATTGGGGTTCAGTTGAAGTCCGTATTGTTGGAAACGCTGAAAGAGTTGACACAGGTGGACGGCACGCTACGTTGGAGAGGTGTTGGCAATTAAAATGTCATCAGTGTAGACAAAAGCGAAGGGAAGACTTCGAAACACTTCATCGATAAGAGGCTGGAATGCTTGATGGCACCAACACCATGTTTTCAACCGACGAGGTGTTTCCGTAGACACACGTCGACGACTAAACAATGCGTTGCACATTGCGCCCACCTGATTGCACAACTTGTGAACTATCTGTTTGAGGTCCGCAGTGTCCTTATCAACATGAGACTGATGAAATGGGGGATCAGGACTGCGAGTATTATTGCAACGGCGATCTGGGGCGAGTGCTGGTAATGTCGTGGTAGAATCGTGTGTCGGAGCTATTTCGGCGGACGTGGTATTTGAGGTTGAGGCGGGCGATGTCAGTTGAACAGTCGGTCTACCAGCGGGGTAGCATTCCATGATCCTATCGGCACGTTGTGCTACTTTGTCAAGGTGGGTATCCGACTGCAGCATTAACAAGACCTGTCGCATCGGGAGAGGTGGTTTATCTACCCATATCTGCCGGAAAATTGCGTCGTATATTTGGCGTCCAGCCAGCAGGGACCGCATGTGGCGCATAAGCTGGGACGGCGTTTGATCTCCGAGTTCATCTGCTGTGAACAGGTAAAGGAGCATTTTTCCGGCTGATTCCTCGGTGCGCTATATCACTGCCTCCTTGAGCTTTGTGTAGGGGGCTTCCAAAGGAGTGGGATAGAGGAAGTCTTCCGCGTCGACCGCGACGTCAAAAGGAGATGCCTGGACAAAGTGGGAATATTTGACGCGCTCGCTAGTTATGTGTCGAGTGGTAAAAACAGCTTCCATTTGTCGAAACCACAATCGAGTGTAGGTCGGTGAAAAACGGACAGTTTAAGGACAACCTAGTAGATATCAATGGATTCGGTGTCAGACGTGGTTGGACGTGTGCAATTTGGACCAAAAGAATAAAGACTAGAGTCAGAAGATAAAAGAAAACTGGGCCCATCAACTTTGAAGGGTTGACATTGAATTAACGCACCATATAGACTGATTAGTCCCCTGCAGTTTTTACGTAGATGTGGAGTGCCTGGGATGTCTGTCGATGATAGGAGAAGTCATCGCACTTCATTAGACATCAAAGGCCCGTCTAAAAATCGGCGGCCTCCTGTTGTGTTTAGTTTGAATAGCTATGTGCTCAGGCAGTTCTTCTCGCACGCATTCGCACACGCACACTGCATACACACGATCCAAATCATTCTCACTGACGCGCACACATATACACACATACACACACACACACACACAAACACACACACACACACGTCTGTAATCGTACACACACGTGCGTAGTTGTCCTTATTTGTGCCCCGTTCCAGACGGCACTGAACAATTAGATCGTATCACGTGTTGAACGAACTTGTGTGGCTTAATCTGATTGTGCACATGGCTTGAAATTTTGCTTTCGCTTTCGCTTTCGCTTGCATGCAACGCTGACTCGCGTACTTGCCTACAGATTTGCGTTATCAATTGCTAGCTCGTACTCGTGCATACCGTACGTTGCTACCGAATACACATTCATACGTAGAAGAGTGCCCTCCTTCTACTTACCAGAATACGGCTGAAACACCCCGACCCAAAGGATGTTGTCCCATCCACGTTCCACTTGTTCCATTGAATGCAACGGATTAAGGAATGAATCCGAAAAGTGAGTCGGTAATCATTGAAAACAAGTCATGATAGGATCAACAATCAGGTCTCACGTGACAGAGGAGAAGTTGCTCCACTGGCGCTTCGGTCAAGTTCCCGGGATGGACTATTGTGCCACCACCTTGTGAATCAGACTTGAGTCAAAGGATCCGGTTAACCCTTCCAAAGAAAAATCTCTTCTATAGTGTGGACAACCACGAAATACCATCTACCCAGAAATTTCCATCAGTACTTTAGGAGGCATTTCTTATCTATCTGCTATTCATTCTTCACACCCCAATTCTAAATGGGCAACAGAAGCCACAATGGCTCATGACCGAGCACTTCTAGATTTCAGTAAATATGATAATTTGGAGGCAAGGAGAAATGGAAAGTTGATCCTCAGACCTGTTTTGTTCTACCCTCTAACTCAAGTGAGAAGATTGTTCTGAATTAGAAAATCCTGGATTTATTAGTATGAAAACGGCACTTTGTATGCAATGTACAGCGGTCATAAACAAATCCTGACTGGCAAACCAGTTCTCCTGAGTGGTTTGTCTGATTGCAAACCCGATTAGTTGGTTCTATACAGACAACACTTCAGTTCAGTTCAATTCAGTTCAGTTCAGTTCAGTTCAGTTCAGTTCAGTTCAGTTCAGTTCAGTTCAGTTCAGTTCAGTTCAGTTCAGTTCAGTTCAGTTCAGTTCAGTTCAGTTCAGTTCAGTTCAGTTCAGTTCAGTTCAGTTCAGTTCAGTTCAGTTCAGTTCAGTTCAGTTCAGTTCAGTTCAGTTCAGTTCAGTTCAGTTCAGTTCAGTTCAGTTCAGTCCAGTTCAGTTCAGTTCAGTTCAGTTCAGTTCAGTTCAGTTCAGTTCAGTTCAGTTCAGTTCAGTTCAGTTCAATTCAATTCAGTTGAGACAACCACTATCCATGCACCGGGTGAGGTGGCTTTGGTTGCTATCTCCTAGCGGCAACCTCAATAAGAAATAATGGGAGGGGAGAAGGAGTATGAAACAACAGTTGGCATTCGATTGATCCTTTGGTCCACTTCGTTTGCTCCAATGTTGTCCTCGACTCACGATAGACGAAGATGTGTTGACCACTCTCCAAACCATCATGCTGTCTACGAACCACGCCGTATTATCGCAAAGTGCCAGCCCGTTCCCTCACAAGACCTAACCATTCTCTTCCGTTAGCTGGTTTCAACGTTCGCACACTTTGTCAAACGTGGTAACAGGCTGCCGTTGCTGGAACTCTTGAAACCCTTATAACAGATGTGGTATGGTATGTCTCAGAAACGAGTACAAGACCCATCTTCGGTGATAACACTTCGCTCCCCAGATTCAATCTCGGCTTCTCATTTTACTCTCCCCATATCGAGCGATTCGTTGTGTGGTGCTCGTGCTCATGTTGGTGTTGGTATCGTTGTGACCATGAATGCTGTATGTGCATTGCTCGACTGGATCCCAGTCAGCAGTCGTTTGTATGTGTTTCGGCTGGACGTTTCCGTGCACGCCAACACCAACAGACCGAAGCGTCGATGCCTGTTTGTCTTTTCTGCGTATACCCCAACTGACCATAGCTCTTTCGAGTCTGAAGACGAATTCTAACATGATTTGACTCAACTTCTGTGCAGCGTGCGCTCCACGGAAATGATGGTTGTTGCTGGCGATTTCAGTTTCGAAATTTGAAACCTAGATAGATATGGTTTGGCATATAGTAAGCCGATTTACAGATCCAGCCGACCAAACAGATAATGGTGACCGATATATCCAACTTTGTTCCGACCATAGATTATTCCTATGGAATACAAATTCTGGAACGAAAAACGGCACCAAATAATCAGGCGTACTCTCGAGCCTTTATAACGTTCGACTCAGCTCGACCATATTACTATCGGTTACCAATGGCATGGCTTAATTTGAGACTGCCGATCACTCTGGGCCACGCACGTGGAAGCTGATCGTATTCTTTTCCATGTACATTGCAGCAGTCAGGTCAGTTCTTCTGTATGGTTCAGAAACATGGTCATTGTGGTTGGAGGATTTGCGAACATTGTCAGTATTTGAACACCGATGTTTTGGTTGCATTGCTCGAGCCTAGTGGAACATTGTATCACCAATGCTGAGGTTAGGTGCGGAGTATTTGGTACACGAACCAAAGCATTGGATGAAACTCGAAAGGCCATTAGGCTAAGGTGGTTGGGACATGTGTTGTGCTTGTCCTCGGATTGGATTTCTCGGCCCATACTCTATGCTTCCCCATTCACATACTTCAGATTGCATGCAAAATATTTTAAAATTATAATCAAATCCCTGAAAAATTAGTCTCCATTTAGCGGAATTGCTTATGGCCTACTTATCCAGTTTTTCACAGTCTAAAGTCACACGGCATATTTGACATTTCCTCGTAACATTTTCACTGACAACACACATCCTACATCCCGACCTTAGAAAATGCTTATCATCGTGTGTGTCAGTTGATGCCACGACAAACTTTTGTTTGTTTGTAATCCAATTTATAAATCCTCCCGTTTTCCTTCCTTATCTTGCTTAATTCCTCACTAACGCGCTTACTGTCATGATTATAACCATCATGATCATGATCATGATCATGATCAGCGTCTCCGAACTTCTTAATTTTCTTCTTTGAACACGTTGAACACGTTGAACGCAGTGATCTTCGGTGGGGAGCAGTGGTATGGTCAAATTGTACACCGACAAATTGATGTTCGATTACTGGAAGTGTGGAATTCCGATGAGACACAAACCGAGTTGGGCTGGTGATGTTCTCTGTGGTATGTGATTTGGGATGCAATGAATAGGAAAGAAAGTTCCCATTGCATCGTCCATTGTTCCGTTGCTGCGTAAACGTGCATCGGAATCGCTTTTAAAATGTAGTCTCAATATGGATGAGATTTGTTGTCGTTTTCTTCTTCATCTAGCATAATGGTATCCTCTTTGATGATGCTAATTCTCAGTGGGTGGAGTATACAGATTCGGTGATGAATGAAGTTGAATTTGGAACTCAATTGAAGATGATATCAGCAGTGACTGACTGTGAGTACGCGACTGTTAGGAAACATTAATTTCGAATAATAAACGTGATTGAAAGTCATACCGCTTTAGAAAGAAAATTGTGAAAGCACGCGGTCTATTCAGGACGACAGACGAGCAAGTTGACATGCTGTACTGAGCATTACCAATGAATCAAAGCAGACCGACTGAGCATCACCGATAGCAATGAGCGTCACGGGAATGCATATACATACGCGATAAATATGTTATCACGTCAGATTCCCTAATGCCCTTGTTATTGTGACAACTGTCGGTTTACCGAGTACTTCAAAGCAAACAACCAATTGATAAATACAATACATGAATTTATTTTGCATTCAGCAAATGATATATGGATGACGTTTGATGACAACTGTGAAGGTTGTCAATGACTTTTGAGATTAATTAGCCACATACATCCTGTTAGAAGACAGAACTCAAAGTTTGACATTTCAACGGAAATACTTTATTCAATGTTCGTTTATTTGTATATCATATATATATATATATATATATATATATATATATATATATATATATATATATATATATATATATATATATATATAGACATACATTTATATGTATATAAACCCCTATACGTATGTATTCCCGTGTGTGTGTGTGTGTGTGTGTGTGTGTGTGTGTGTGTGTGTGTGTGTGTGTGTGTGTGTGATACTTGTGCTTACTATTACACTGGACTTGTCCAAGAGAGAATATTTCAATGCACAGAAGAAAACCTGTACATGCGGACGATCTCTACGGTAATTTACCTACCACACAACGATATTTTATTATCGCTTACATGCGCATGAGTACTATGGAAGGGATTTGCCCCATAACCTCGAAGGCCCACTGGATGAGTGGAGTAAACCAGTAACCTGACCCTGATATTTGGAGTGGCGGATTGCATAAGTTCCCAATCGGTCAACAGTGGCAACTAGCCGACATAATAGGATTGGTAATATTGAGTTTTCTTTGTGATCACACATCTCACGGACGGTCTTGTGCACGATTTCTGTCTAGCGTCTCCTTTGGAACTTGATTTCCAGCGATGAGTGAGAACGCGTCGATGCACGAAGTGAAGAAGTATATTTATGGTTAGAAAACATGATGCTCAAAGTGCACACGGAAATCTGCAGAAGCACTGATTTATGAGTCTAATCGGGATGTGCCTTTGTCAAGCACATGAATATACAAATATCCGTGTACTTATGAACGAAGAGGAGCGCAAGTCCAATTTGTGTAGACTGGACTGCGTTTTCCTGACCGAAAAACGAAATCCTGTTGTACATGCACTCTCGTTTAGTACGAATTGTGGTGATTGAGTTATTCTCACTAAAAGAATTGAAGAATGGGCAAATTTTTTGGCGTCCGTGTCACTCGTGGTTTGGGCAACGAGGGCTTACTGTTCCATCTCCGAATGCCCACAATGCACACTCTGACCACATGGATTTGAGGGGCTTTAGTGTCAGTGCAGAATAAAGCGCGTAAGAGCTTCACGGCATCAGACCAATCGCACAGCGTGAGCATTTGCTTTTACGTATGTATATATGTATGCAAGGATGCAAGAGGCATATATGAATGTATGTATCCACATTGTATGTCCGCATCTCATTCCGGACATGATGTGTATTTGTATGCACTTTTGTCTTCATGGTTATGTTCGCACAGTATGTGTGAGTGTGTGTGTCCGTGTGTGGAAATCACCATCTCAGATACTCTTTGGAGTTCAGCAAATATTTCCATTTGCTCTTCAGCTCCCTTGATCAACACACACCCCACAGCATATCTTACATCAGCCTCAATTTGGTCTCAATGGTGTGACAATGCACATCCGGTCTGCAGATGCGTCTGAACCAAACTAGATAAAAACACTAACCCTCATTGCAATCCTTCAGTCATATATTTTATTCAACTAACCATAAATCATTATGAATATTTGACTACGTGTTGTTCATAGAATAATTCACACGGCTTTCGTTTATTTATGAAGCATTTGGAGATGCCTTTCCTGATCTATTGAGGACTTACGTGGTCCGCCACTTTATGTCTCAGGATCATGGTTGCCGGTTTCATTCTCATATTAAGAATTGTGACAATGCGCAATCACACGCTCACTCGCTCTCCTACTCGCTCTGCTCACTCGCAAAACAACACACGAACTCATCACCCTCACTTTCATTCGTGGACTGAACCATAATATCCATTCTGCACACCAATTCATCCAATCTTCTTCTCCTCTCGCCCTATTTTGACCGAAACTCGAATCTTCCTATCATCAGACACCACCCATTTCCAATTCCCCAATTATACCACTCACTTCTTCTTTCCACACAAAGCTGGTATCTGTGCCTTTGTCCACCTGTCAGTCGTCACGTCCACACTACAAAATATTGACTTTCCCAATCGTGAATTTCATTTGATGTATCTGAAATCTCAACTTATTTATTTCAATCACTACTTTTGTCGGGTTGTTTACCATTCACTCAACAGTGGCGAGTATTCAATATTCAATTTCTTATCTTCGGACACTGAGCACTTGTTTGCGTCAAATCCCAACTGCCATATCACCATCTCCGGAGATTTTCATGTTCACAATCGAGATTGGTTGATTCACTCATCGGACAATTCGGCTCGAGGACGTGAAGCCGAACATTTCATTGTGGTCAACAATCTGCATCAATCAGTTGACCTCCCCACACGTATCCCCGATTGAGCTGTCGACCGTGCCCATACTGTTGATCTTATTCTCATTTCGGTTCGTTCTGTCTTCTCAGGCACCTCCTCTCTTCCTCCACTTGGTTCATCAGACCATTGTAGTATTTTCTGATCCATCAATTTTAGCCACCCCGATCCTCCACCCATCACACACGCTTCAGCCAACTGGAATGAATTTCGCCCATTTCCAGCTTCCTATCCCTGGAACGATCGCTACCTTACTTAGAATGTTCCCATTTCCCTTTCTAACTTCAGTGACATTGTACTTCAAAGTGCGCAACATCTTAATGCTCACTTTTCCAAACACGACTAACCAGGATCCCTCGAATGGTTCAACCACGCATGTGATCGTATTGTGCGTTTGAAATGTTCAACATTTCGTCGCTAGTGCCACTCGTCCACTCGCGACTCACACCACCGTTTCGTACAAGCCACAAACAGATGTTCGTCAACCATACAGAGAGCCAAATAACGTGTCGTCCACTGGAAAGCCAAAAGCTTACTCACATTTGCAACCGAAGCCCGAGCATTTTGGCTTCTTTCCAAAGAAGTCTATCACAACGTTTGCCCTTCCAATTTTCCTACCATCTGTAACTTATTTTGTGATCTTGATTGTGAGCCACACGGGGAAGATGAGGATTTCGCTTTCCAGCTTGCCTCCAACTCCACCTTACCCTCGTATTCTACTCAGTCGATTTCTTCTCTCCCTTGTATCCACCATTTTCTACCTCAAACTAATACTGGGAGAATCAGCCGAAGGCTGTTTTCTCTGGATGTATGTAAATCACCCGGGCCCGACAGTATACCACCTATCGTCCTTAAAGTTTGTGCCCTTGAATCGACCCCTCTCTCACGTCGTTTTCTATCTCACTCTCTCTCCCCACATGAATGCTCCTCTACAACCCGTTTTTACAATGGCTTTTGATTATGCGGTTTAAATCTTCCACTATAATTCACTTTACACGTATTAAAATAAATAGTATCATTTATATTACAAGCTTGAGCGCGATTGCATGAGTACATGAGTGCAATGGAAGGAACATACATCATAATCTCGAAGACCCATTGCAATATCATGGATAGTCACCAACCGAACACTACCCTGAGAGTTGGAGTGGAGAAATACAAAAGGAAGCCGTCCATAGTGTGTTGCTGTGAAACAACACTGAAGTAATGGATGGTAATGGTGTAATTCGAACCTCCGACGTCCGAAGTGGTGGGGCAATACTCCACCCACTCCAAGCACTCGACTACAACCGACCACATGCGTTCCAATTGTATCCAAATGATTTGATCCCCGAACTAGGAATCAATCTGATTGGTTGAAGCCTGTTCGAGATCCATGGACACAAATCTTTGGCGGACCACGTTGCACCATCTATATAGATACTCGAGTCACCAACATACATGTTCAAATGTAAAACCACTGATTTGAACGGTTTACTTCCTCGTCATCCGAAGGTTAGGTTGATGTTTTGAAGAGAAATAAGCAGATGATTATCAGTTTCCACTGATGCCACAAAACGAGTGGATAAATGTAGAAAAATGACCATGATCAGCATACAATCGGATTTCACCATATCTCCTATTTGACAGAATAATGTGGATATCCAAACTCTACTGTGGAGTATAATAGATGTCAGTGTGCATTAATCAAACGGTGACAATCGTTTCGTCAGATCGGTGAATGATTGATCAACTCCGCTACTCCTATTTTAATGGGAATTCCGAAAGGAGAATTTCACTAGTTTTCAATCAGTCACTTTGCTACACCATCCAATCCGTCATGGATCAGCGACCTACTTTAAACGCTTGAACATGGGAAACGTACAAGCCGTGCCTGACAATCCTCCATATTCTGTTTTATTTCAAGACTAGGCTGTTTTCGGAAGTTTTCAAATGCAACACAGACTCAAAACACATTGGTCCAGTGAATGGCAGTAGAGAAGAATAGATTGAATTGGTGAAGCAATTGGAAGCTTTCGGAGAGATAAAACTCAGTCAAGTCACCAGACCGATATTTCCACTCAGCATGAAGGAATATGTATCCCATTTGGAAGTCACTTATAATTGAGGTGGAATTTTGAGTGGACACAGAGTTGCCAAATCCCTCAGTTAATTTATGACAATCTTTTATCTTCGTGAATGCACCAATGTATCACGGAGCACACTGGTTTCGATTTCTACCCCACTTCAAATTCAAAACGAATGTGCAAACCAACGGTTGATAAAGATAATTTAAATAGAAAAGAAGAGCAAAGGTGAAAACCATGTTAGTGATGAAAGAGCCCGGTTGTCACAATGTCAATAACCACTTTACCTGACCACATCTTCCTGTGTCTCTAAACTGTGAGCAATAGGATCTTGCGAACCACGATCCGGAAACCGAATAAGTCCCACTCAATTCAACCCATTGTCACAGTATTTTATAAATTACCAAAATGTCAAGACATCGAAAATATAAGGGTACACGTAAATTCGGTGCATGTATAAGGCAGCTGAAGTGTAGTAAAATAGTTATCTGTTGTGATACTACAGCCTTTATTCCACAAAGCATTCGTAAACCCCAAAACAACGTCTTCATTCAAAGGTCGATCACATCTCAGCGCCTTTTCAAATGCTCTCAGAAATGGCTGCATATAGTGAACATACTTGGATTTTCTGTTCACGAGTATCTGAAATTTGCCACCAAATTTATCTGATCTGTTCGGTATGTGCGCAATTAGTTTCATGTTTACCTTTTACCACACATGACTCACTGGGACCTAATGTGGTTTTCCACTGCAAGTTAACGGGTCTCGTTGTCGGTTATCCGCAGTATTTTGGTCGTTTCTGTGGCTATCGGATATAGGCCCACTCCGTTGTGGTCATGTACAACCACGAAATAAACAAATGCGTCTTCGGAATTACTAGATGAACTGCAAAGATGTGTCCCATGAATTTCCTTCCAGAGATGAGATCAGCTCCTTCATCATTCCACTACATCCACTTTTCATGAATGAAACCTGTTGCATTTGTTTATTCATGAAATGAATTTACTGGAGGATTTCGGTTCACATCCTCCGTATTCCATCTTCAGAAACGTCAACCGCATAAGTTCCTGATGAGTCACAATTCAATTCGACATCGTGAACTGAATGAATCTAACTGAATACAATCTCCGATTAGTCATTAGTGAAAAGTAATCCAATTTTCAGGACCTATATATTATTTACTTTTCACCTTCAGAAACGAAGGTTATCCATTCATTGACATAAGAGACGAGAAGTTCAAACGTTGTAGCGGTGCCAAACGCAGTTTTTCTGCCACAAACGTGATATGGTCGCAAGTTGAGTCAACATAATAGATTGACCTAATATAGCTGGAGATTTGGTTGTCACCCTATGTGAGAACGAAGGAGATAATACAAACTGCTGTCAGTGTCTAGATGGACGCCCGTTCTTTCTGTCCTTGAAAGCGATTTGAGTGTTTCTAGAGTGTGAATTGCATATTAGATTACGACTAAGTTATAAGGTAATGTGTGAGACGAATTATCAGAAAAATTCAGTGAATTTCCGCGAATGCTATAAAGAACAAAAAAGTTTCTCTTTGCCTCCTTCGTCAATTTAGTGGGAAAGGGAAAATGAAACACTCTCAAACTCAGTCGTGCGGTTGGATTTCAACCTTATCGGGTCGATTGGTTCTATAAGAAGCTGTGCTAGTTTCAGGATTTGAACCTTGAACCCCAAGTTGAGTATTGCTGCTTACAACTGTTCGATTAGGATAAGGAATGAACCCTATTGTTTATTCATCGTTTTGTCTGGACCAGGCATGACCAAAACTGTCTAGTAAGTTACTTCGAAGGAGATTTTCTTTTGCTACTGCTTGACACCTCCCATTTCAGGATGTCACGTGTACTTCTGAGACTGTGGATCTAACTGCATTCGCCTAGTTTCGTTTCTTGGGCAACTAGACCATAGTCGTCAAAGCAGCCGTTTGTTCAAATCCTCTATTGATACTGATGGTCAGGCAATTCTAAATGCTTTCATCAACATGGCCAGTGGTATTAAATACTTGTGTATGTTCTACTCTGTTGAATGATCTCTTACCGACAGATGGTTCTTACGGTGCATCTAAGTCTCTTCAGAGACTGTCACTTCGAACAAATTTTACTCCCTTACGTGCTCAAATGATCGCCTCACTCCATTTGAGTTTTCCTGGATGGAAATCCCTCGCGTAATCTAGGGTTCCCAGGTTAAACCGTGTTTAAGTTGTCGAACGTTCTGGACGTGGTGATTTTTTTGGGATCAGCTGATTGTGGTTCCGTTTTTAGTTCGCGTCCCATCAATAGTTCCGATGGTGATAGACCGTGTTTTGTAAGTTTTCTTGATGCCATATGATATATGAATAAGAACTGTTGCAGGATTTCTTCGGTTGTCACCTCCTCTGGGATTTGTGCAGTAATCTTTTGAATGTGTCCACGAAGCATTCGGCTTGGCCATTAGACTGAGGGTAGTAAGGAAGCGTGAAAATATACTGTATTGTGTGTTTATGACAGAACCCTCGGAACATAGCGAATGCGAAATGCCATCCTTTATTGAATAATATCTGGTCCCGTTGGCCTTGTTGAATGGAGATACATCGAAGAGCCAAGGTTGTGCCCTAAGTGGCTGAAGGGTTGATGGTGTGAGGGGATGTTCTGACGCATTGTTTGATAGATGGTCTAGTCACGTTGGCAGACAGTAAGTCAAAACCTGTACAGAATCCAGATCAAGGCTTGAGCTAACGGGTTTGCGATAGACAGGACGGTGGATCAAGAAAACGAAAAATGATTTTCTTCAGTTGATGGTTCGTCGTATCACCCATCAACTAATCAGGAGAGAAGCTACTCGGTGCAAGTTTGAACCAACTGATTTGAGTTGTAACAATAAGTGACAATGCTTCTTTCCCACCATGTAAGTAGAGTGTACTGAGCAAATGAACTGAGATGATTGGCAGGCAGAAAACACCTCTTACTAGAGTTAGTGGGACAGTTTAAACAGATGATGACTATTTTCGGCCATTTCGGTGGGACATTCATCTTGGCGAAGCACAAAAATTTCTTCAGTGGATCCGGCGAAATTAGTATATACTAGGGACCATGTATGCTCTGTAGTGAGCCGGGAAATCAGAGTTCTATGTGCCGGGAACATAGCAGTTTTTTGGCATTTTGGGGGTTGTTGTACGACGGCTTCAATGTCATAGGTAATACCAGGCCAGCAGGCATTGCTTCTGGTGGTGGATTCTCTACCGGTAATTCCCAGATGGCCTGATTAGAGTCGATGAAAAATGGTACACCCAAGAGAGCCTGTTAGTATGAAATAATTTGATAAGCTGAGTGAGGATCCCACAATCAACGGAGGAGGGAGCTTGATGTCCACAATACGAGAAAGGAAGAGAACACAAACGTGGGCAGCTTCGCCGGAATACGTTTGTGCCGAACTCGGTCAAAGGCTGTAGAGGTATAAAGGGATACCATGTGTGTTTCAACGTGTTTGTCGAGTTCATCCTACTAGGAGTGTGAGACGAAAATTCAGAAGATGACCGATGGAACGGCCAAGTTGGAATCCGTATTATTGATCGTTTAGTAGTCCTTCGCGTTCAGGAAACTGCGAAGGAAACGCAAATGGTCGGAGATGACAGTTTCGACTACTTTCTAAATAATGGGTGTAAGGGATACTGGACGATAATTGTTTCGGTCAGAAAGATTGCTGCTTTTCAGAATAGTAAAAGTCATTGCGTATTTCCAGGGCATCTTAAAAGTGGGAAGTTCGGAGAAGAGAGAGACAGAGGAAGGATGTGAGAGAGTGAGATAGAAAACGACGTGAGAGAGGGGTCGATTCAAGGGCACAAACTTTAAGGACGATAGGTGGTATACTGTCGGGACCGAATGATTTGCATAAATCCAGAGAACGCAGCCTTCGGTGGATCTTCCTAGTGTTAGTTTGAGGTAGAAAATGGTGGATACAAGGAAGAGAAAAAACCGACTGAGTAGAATAAGAGAGTAAAGTGGAGTTGGAGGCAAGCTGGAAAGCAAAATCCTCATCTTCCCCGTGTGGCTTACAATCAAGATCACAAAAAAAGTTACAGATGGTAGGAAAATTGGAAGGGCAAACGTTGTGATGGACTTCTTTGGAAAGAAGCCAAAATGCTCGGGCTTCGGTTGCAAATGTGAGTAAGCTTTTGGCTTTCCAGTGGACGACACGTTATTTGGCTCTCTGTATGGTTGACGAACATCTGTTTGTGGCTTGTACGAAACGGTGGTGTGAGTCGCGAGTGGACGAGTGGCACTAGCGACGAAATGTTGAACATTTCAAACGCACAATACGATCACATGCGTGGTTGAACCATTCGAGGGATCCTGGTTAGTCGTGTTTGGAAAAGTGAGCATTAAGATGTTGCGCACTTTGAAGTACAATGTCACTGAAGTTAGAAAGGGAAATGGGAACATTCTAAGTAAGGTAGCGATCGTTCCAGGGATAGGAAGCTGGAAATGGGCGAAATTCATTCCAGTTGGCTGAAGCGTGTGTGATGGGTGGAGGATCGGGGTGGCTAAAATTGATGGATCAGAAAATACTACAATGGTCTGATGAACCAAGTGGAGGAAGAGAGGAGATGCCTGAGAAGACAGAACGAACCGAAATGAGAATAAGATCAACAGTATGGGCACGGTCGACAGCTCGATCGGGGATACGTGTGGGGAGGTCAACTGATTGATGCAGATTGTTGACCACAATGAAATGTTCGGCTTCGCGTCCTCGAGCCGAATTGTCCGATGAGTGAATCAACCAATCTCGATTGTGAACATGAAAATCTCCGGAGATGGCGATATGGCAGTTGGAATTTGACGCAAACAAGTGCTCAGTGTTCGAAGATAAGAAATTGAATATTGAATACTCGCCACTGTTGAGTGAATGGTAAACAACCCGACAAAAGTAGTGATTGAAATAAATAAGTTAAGACTTCAGCTACATCAAATGAAATTCACGATTGGGAAAGTCAATATTTTGTAGTGTGGACGTGACGACTGACAGGTGGACAAAGGCACAGATACCAGCTTTGTGTGGAAAGAAGAAGTGAGTGGTATAATTGGGGAATTGGAAATGGGTGGTGTCTGATGATAGGAAGACTCGAGTTTCGGTCAAAATAGGGCAAGAGGAGAAGAAGATTGGATGAATTAGTGTGCAGAATGGATATTATGGTTCAGTCCACGAATGAAAGTGAGGGTGATGAGTTCGTGTGTTGTTTTGCGAGTGAGCAGAGCGAGTAGGAGAGCGAGTGAGCGTGTGATTGCGCATTGTCACAATTCTTAATATGAGAATGAAACCGGCAACCATGATCCTGAGACATAAAGTGGCGGACCACGTAAGTCCTCAATAGATCAGGAAAGGCATCTCCAAATGCTTCATAAATAAACGAAAGCCGTGTGAATTATTCTATGAACAACACGTAGTCAAATATTCATAATGATTTATGGTTAGTTGAATAAAATATATGACTGAAGGATTGCAATGAGGGTTAGTGTTTATATCTAGTTTGGTTCAGACGCATCTGCAGACCGGATGTGCATTGTCACACCATTAAGACCAAATTGAGGCTGATGTAAGATATGCTGTGGGGTGTGTGTTGATCGACGGAGCTGAAGAGCAAATGGAAATGTTTGCTGAACTCCCAAGAGTATCTGAGATGGTGATTTCCACACACGGACACACACACACACACACACACACACACACACTCACACATACTGTGCGAACATAACCATGAAGACAAAATTGCATACAAATACACACCATGTCCGGAATGGGATGCGGACATACAATGTGGATACATACATTCATATATGCCTCTTGCATCCATCCATACATTTATACATACGTAAAAACAAATGCTCACGCTGTGCGATTGGTTTGCTGCCGTGAAGCTCTTACGCGCTTTATTCTGCACTGACACTAAAGCCCCTCGAATCCGTGTGGTCAGAGTGTGCATTGTGGGCATTCGGAGATGGAACAGTAAGCCCTCGTTGCCCAAACCACGAGTGACACGGACGCCATAAAATTTGCCCATTCTTCAATTCTTTTAGTGAGAATAACTCAATCACCACAATTCGTACTAAACGAGAATGACATGTACAACACGATTTCATTTTTCGGTCAGGAAAACGCAGCCCAGTCTACAAAAAATGGACTTGCGCTCCTCTTCGTTCATAAGTACACGGATATTTGTATATTCATGTGCTCGACAAAGGCACATCCCGATTAGACTCATAAATCAGTGCTTCTGCAGATTTCCGTGTGCACTTTGAGCATCATGTTTTCTAACCATAAATATACTTCTTCACTTCGTGCATCGACGCGTTCTCACTCATCGCTGGAAATCAAGTTCCAAAGGAGACGCTAGACAGAAATCGTGCACAAGACCGTCCGTGAGATGTGTGATCACAAAGAAAACTCAATATTACCAATCCTATTATGTCGGCTAGTTGCCACTGTTGACCGATTGGGAACTTATGCAATCCGCCACTCCAAATATCAGGGTCAGGTTACTGGTTTACTCCACTCATCCAGTGGGCCTTCGAGGTTATGGGGCAAATCCATTCCATAGTACTCATGCGCAAGTAAGCGATAATAAAATATCGTTGTGTGGTAGGTAAATTACCGTAGAGATCGTCCGCATGTACAGGTTTCGTTCTGTGCATTGAAATATTCTCTCTTGGACAAGTCCAGTGTAATAGTAAGCACAAGTATCACACACACACACACACACACACACACACACACGGGAATACATACGTATAGGGGTTTATATACATATAAATGTATGTCTATATATATATATATATATATATATATATATATATATATATGAAATACAAATAAACGAACATTGAATAAATTATTTCCGTTGAAATGTCAAACTTTGAGTTCTGTCTTCTAACAGGATGCATGTGGCTAATAAATCTCAAAAGTCATTGACTACCTTCACGGTTGTCATCAAACGTCATCCATATATCATTTGCTGAATGCAAAATAAATTCATGTATTGTATTTATCAATTGGTTGTTTGCTTTGAAGTACTCGGTAAACCGACAGTTGTCACAATAACAAGGGCATTAGGGAATCTGACGTGATAACATATTTATCGCGTATGTATATGCATTCCCGTGACGCTCATTGCTATCGGTGATGCTCAGTCGGTCTGCTTTGATTCATTGGTAATGCTCAGTACAGCATGTCAACTTGCTCGTCTGTCGTCCTGAATAGACCGCGTGCTTTCACAATTTTCTTTCTAAAGCGGTATGACTTTCAATCACGTTTATTATTCGAAATTAATGTTTCCTAACAGTCGCGTACTCACAGTCAGTCACTGCTGATATCATCTTCAATTGAGCCCCAAACTCAACTTCATTCATCACCGAATCTGTATACTCCACCCACTGAGAATTAGCATCATCACACGATTCAAAGAGGATACCATTATGCTAGATGAAGAAGAAAACGACAACAAATCTCATCCATATTGAGACTACATTTTAAAAGCGATTCTGATGGTCGTTTACGCAGCAACGGAACAATGGACGATGCAATGGGAACTTTCTTTCCCATTCATTGCATCCCAAATCACATACCACAGAGAACATCACCAGCCCAACTCGGTTTGTGTCTCATCGGGATTCCACACTTCCAGTAATCGAACATCAATTTGTCGGTGTACAATTTGACCATACCACTGCTCCCCACCGAAGATCACTGCGTTCAACGTGTTCAACGTGTTCAAAGAAGAAAATTAAAAAGTTTGGTGACGCTGATCATGATCATGATCATGATCATGATGATTATAATCATGACAGTAAGCGCGTTAGTGAGGAATTAAGCAAGATAAGGAAGGAAAACGGGAGGATTCATAAACTGGATTACAAACAAACAAAAGTTTGTCGTGGCATCAACTGACACACACGATGATAAGCATTTTCTAAGGTCGGGATGTAGGATGTGTGTTGTCAGTGAAAATGTTATGAGGAAATGTCAAATATGCCGTGTGACTTTAGACTGTGAAAAACTGGATAAGTAGGCCATAAGCGATTCCCGCTAAATGGAGACTAATTTTTCAGGGATTTGATTATAATTTTAAAATATTTTGCATGCAATCTGAAGTATGTGAATGGGGAAGCATAGAGTATGTGCCAAGAAATCCAATCCGAGGACAAGCACAACACATGTCCCAACCACCTTAGCCCAATGGCCTTTCGAGTTTCATCCAATGCTTTGGTTCGTGTACCAACTACTCCGCACTTAACCTCAGCATTGGTGATACAATGTTCCACTAGGCTCGAGCAATGCTACCAAAACATCGGTGTTCAAATACTGACAATGTTCGCAAATCCTCCAACCACAATGGCCATGTTTCTGAACCATACAGAAGAACTGACCTGACTGCTACAATGCACATGGAGAGGAACACGATCAGTTTCCACGTGCGTGGCCCAGAATGATCGGCAGTCTCAAATTAAGCCATGCCATTGGTAACCGATAGTAATATGGTCGAGCTGAGTCGAACGTTATAAAGGCTCGAGAGTACACCTGGTTATTTGGTGCCGTTTTTCGTTCCAGAATTTGTATTCCATAGGATTATTCTATGGTCGGAACAAAGTTGGATATATCGGTCACCATTATCTGTTTGGTCGGCTGGATATGTAAATCGGCTTACTATCTGCCAAACCGCATCGTCTAGGCTTTAATTTCGGAACTGAAATCGCCGGCAACAACCATCATTTCCGTGGAGCGTACGCTGCACAGAAGTTGAGTCAAATCATGATAGAATTCGTCTTCAGACTCGAAAGAGCTATGGTCAGTTGGGGTATACGCAGAAAAGACAAACAGGCATCGACGCTTCGGTCTGTTGGTGTTGGCGTGCACGGAAAAGTCCAGCCGAAACACATACAAACGACTGCTGACTGGGATCCAGTCGAGCAATGCACATACAGCATTCATGGTCACAGCGATACCAACACTACCATGAGCACGAGCACCATACAACGAATCGCTCGATATGAGAAGAGTAAAATGAGAGGCCGAGATTGAATCTGGGGAGCGAAGTGTTATCACTGAAGATGGGTCTTGTACTCGTTTCTGAGACATACCATACCTCATCTGTTATAAGGGTTTCAAGAGTTCCAACAACGGCAGCCTGTTACCCCGTTTGACAAAGTGTGAAACCGTTGAAACCAGCTAAGGGAAAAGAAAGGTTAGGTCTTGTGAGGGAACGAGCTGGCGCATTGCGACAACACGGTGTGGTTCGTACACAGCACGATGGTTTGGAGAGTGGTCAGCACATCTTCGTCTATCTTGAGTAGAGGGCAAGATTGGAGCAAACGAAATGGACCTAAGGATCAATCGAATGCCAATTGTTGTTTCATACTCCTTCCCCCCCCCCATTATTTCATATTGAGGTTGACGCTAGGAGATAGCAACCAAAGCCACCTCACCCGGTGCATGGATAATGGTTGTCTGAACTGAACTGAACTGACCTGAACTGAACTGAACTGAACTGAACTGAACTGAACTGAACTGAACTGAACTGAACTGAACTGAACTGAACTGAACTGAACTGAACTGAACTGAACTGAACTGAACTGCACTGAACTGAACTGAACTGAACTGAACTGAACTGAACTGAACTGAACTGAACTGAACTGAACTGAACTGAACTGAACTGAACTGAACTGAACTGAACTGCACTGAACTGAACTGAACTGAACTGAACTGAACTGAACTGAACTGAACTGAACTGAACTGAACTGAACTGAACTGAACTGAACTGAACTGAACTGAACTGAACTGAACTGAACTGAACTGAACTGAACTGAACTGAACTGAACTGAACTGAACTGAACTGAACTGAACTGAACTGAACTGAACTGAACTGAACTGAACTGAACTGAACTGAACTGAACTGAACTGAACTGAACTGAACTGAACTGAACTGAACTGAACTGAACTGAACTGAACTGAACTGAACTGAACTGAACTGAACTGAACTGAACTGAACTGAACTGAACTGAACTGAACTGAACTGAACTGAACTGAACTGAACTGAACTGAACTGAACTGAACTGAACTGAACTGAACTGAACTGAACTGAACTGAACTGAACTGAACTGAACTGAACTGAACTGAACTGAACTGAACTGAACTGAACTGAACTGAACTGAACTGAACTGAACTGAACTGAACTGCACTGAACTGAACTGAACTGAACTGAACTGAACTGAACTGAACTGAACTGAACTGAACTGAACTGAACTGAACTGAACTGAACTGAACTGAACTGAACTGAACTGAACTGAACTGAACTGAACTGAACTGAACTGAACTGAACTGAACTGAACTGAACTGAACTGAACTGAACTGAACTGAACTGAACTGAACTGAACTGAACTGAACTGAACTGAACTGAACTGAACTGAACTGAACTGAACTGAACTGAACTGAACTGAACTGAACTGAACTGAACTGAACTGAACTGAACTGAACTGAACTGAACTGAACTGAACTGAACTGAACTGAACTGAACTGAACTGAACTGAACTGAACTGAACTGAACTGAACTGAACTGAACTGAATTGTTGTCTGAATAGAACCAACTAATCGGCTTTGCAATCAGACAAACCACTCAGGAGAACTGGTTTGCCAGTCAGGATTTGTTTATTACCGCCGTACAAAGTGCCGTTTTCATACTAATAAATCCAGGATTTTCTAATTTAGAACAATCTTCTCACTGGAGTTAGAGGGTAGAACAAAACAGGTCTGAGGATCAAGTTTCCATTTCTCCGGATCTCCAAGTTATCATAGTTACCGAAATCTAGAAGTGCTCGGTCATGAGCCATTGTGGTTTCTGTTGTCCATTTAGAATTGGGATGTGAAGAATGAATAGCAGATGGATAAGAAATGCCTCCTAAAGTACTGATGGAAATTTCTGGACAGATGGTATTTCGTGGTTGTCCACACTATAGAAGAGATTTTTCTTTGGAAGCGTTAACCGGATCCTTTGACTCAAGTCTGATCCACAAGGTGGTGGCGTATTCTTGTCTGTCACGTGAGACCTGATTGTTGATCCTATCATGACTTGTTTTCACTGATTACCGACTCACTTTTCGGATTCATTCCTTAATCCGTTGCATCCAATGGAACAAGTGGAACGTGGATGGGACAACATCCTTTGGGTCGGGGTGTTTCAGCCCTATTCTGGTAAGTAGAAGGAAAGCACTCTTCTACGTATGAATGTGTATTCGGTAGCAGCGTACGGTATACACGAGTACGAGCTAGCAATTGATAACGCAAATTTGTAGTCAAGTACGCGAGTCAGCATTGCATGCAAGCGAAAGCGGAAGCGGAAGCGAAAGCAAAAATTCATGTCATGTGCACAATCAGATTAAGCCACACAAGTTCGTTCAACACGTGATACGATCTGATTGTTCAGTGCCGTCCGGGACGAGGCACAACTAACGACGACTACGCACGTGTGTGTACGATTACAGATGTGTGTGTGTGTGTGTGTGTGTGTGTGTGTGTGTGTGTGTGTGTGCGTCAGTGAGAATGATTTGGATCGTGTGTATTCAGTGTGCGTGTGCGAATGCGTGCGAGAAGAACTGCCTGAGCACATAGCTATTCAAACTAAACACAACAGGAGGCCGCCGATTTTAGACAGGCCTTTGATGTCTAATGCAGTACGATGACTTTTCATATCATCGACAGACATCCCAGATACTCCACATCTTAGTAAAATTTGTAGGGGACTAATTAGTCTATATGGTGCACTAATTTAATGTCAACCCTACAAAGTTGATGAGCCCAGTTTTCTTTTATCTTCTGACTCTAGTCTTTATTCTTTTAGTCCAAATTTCACACGTCCAACCAAGTCTGACACCGAATCCATTGACATCTACTAGGTTGTCCTTAAACTGTTCGTTTTTGCATCGACCAACCCTCGATTGTGGCTTCGACAAATGGAAGCTGCTTTTACCACTCGACGCGTAAACAGCGAGTGCGTCAAATATTCCCACTTTGTCGAGGCATCTCCTTTTGACGTCGCGGTCGACGCGGAAGACCTCCTCTATCCCACTCCTTTGGAAGCCCCCTACACAAAGCTCAAGGAGGCAGTGATATAGCGTACCGAGGAATCAGCCGGAAAAATGCTCCTTTACCTGTTCACAGCAGATGAACTCGGAGATCAAACGCCGTCCCAGCTTATGCGCCACATGCGGTCCCTGCTGGCTGGACGCCAAATATACGACGCAATTTTCCGGCAGATATGGGTAGATAAACCACCTCTCCCGATGCGACAGGTCTTGTCAATGCTGCAGTCGGATACCCACCTTGACAAAGTAGCACAACGTGCCGATAGGATCATGGAATGCTACCCGGCTGGTAGACCGACTGTTCAACTGACATCGCCCGCCTCAACCTCAAATACCACATCCGCCGAAATAGCTCCGACACACGATTCTACCACGACATTACCAGCACTCGCCCCAGATCGCCGTTGCAATAATACTCGCAGTCCTGATCCCCCATTTCATCAGTCTCATGTTGATAAGGACACTGCGGACCTCAAACAGATAGTTCACAAGTTGTGCAATCAGGTGGGCGCAATGTGCAACGCATTGTTTACTCGTCGACGCGTGTCTGCGGAAACACCTCGTCGGTTGACAACATGGTGTTGGTGCCATCAAGCATTCCAGCCTCCTATCGATGAAGTGTTTCGAAGTCTTCCCTTCGCTTTTGTCTACACTGACGACATTTTAATTGCCAACACCTCTCCAACGTAGCGTGCCGTCCACCTGTGTCAACTCTTTCAGCGTTTCCAACAATACGGACTTTAACTGAACCCCAAAGAATACGTGCTCGGCGTCCCATCCCTCGACTTTCTCCGATATCATATCAAACAAAACGGTTTGACACCTCTTCTACACAAGGTGCGCTGCATCCTCTCATTTCCTGCACCTAAGATGATCACACAATTACGCCGTTTCCTGAGAATTTCGACTTTCTACTGCTGTTCCGTTCCCCATTGTGCGTCCATCTTCTCGCCTTTAACTAGCCTGCTCAAGTTTAATATCAAAGCCATCATTGTCACTCCCGAGGTCGAGAAAGATTTCACGGAAGCCAGGCAAGCCCTCACAGACGCTACCATGCTGCATCATCCATATTCGGATCCCAATACCGAGTTGATCCTAACAACTGATGCGTCCAATGCTGCGGTCAGTGCGGTGCTCCATCAAATTGTGGACAGTCAACTACAATCATTAGCTTTCTTATCACAAAATCTCCAGGTGGCACAGACAAGATACAGTACGTTTCCCCGTGAGTTGGCTATTTACTTGTTCATCCGTCACTTCGGCCAACTTTTGGAAGGACGACAATTTCGTGTGCACGCTGATCACAAACCCTTCATAGTCCTAGCCCATCCAAGTTTGTTCAACAATTTAGATACCGTAGGGCTCATCTATGCCCGACATCCACTCGCTTATCATCTACACACATTTTTGTACATAATGATTTACACGAGTCACTTTTCTTTTTTTATTCGTAACGATGTTGTACGCAAACCACTCACACCACCGAGTGATGGTCCACCTATGGAGCTTAGCCGCACGGACAAGTATTTTATGGTTCAGAAGGATGATAAACTAATTACTGTTTCCACTGACAGACTGAAACCCGCGTATTTTGATAGACCTCCTGCACCGACACCATCACCATCCAGACACACCATCAACGATTTCTGTTGACGATCCACACCCTACCATCACACCAAACACTACACCACACCCGTCAGCATCAACAAAACAACAACCAGCCCTGGTAACTAACCGTTCTGGTAGAAACGCTTGACTTCCTGTGCCATTTCAAAACTGTGTTATTCAATGTTTTCTTAAGCCAACCAAATTTTGCTTTCTACTTTGTTATCAAGCTTTTATTTTGTACAACAAACGATCTAGTGGGAAGTTGAGTAGGCGTCTGTACATTCCCGACTTTTTCCATGATCTTTAACGTTCCTTGGAGCAACACTCCTTTGTTGTGCCGACATTTTAATGTAAACATCAATGCGTCACCTCTTCCGAACACTACCGCGCAGTATAAAAGGCTGCCAATAAATCTTTTATTCTGGCACACTCTCCCTTTCTGATTTGAAGTGCCTTGGAATTACATCAACCAGATCGAACTGTGAGACACGAAACATTTTTGAAGCTCCAACGGAGTCACTTGGCCCTCGTTTCATCCCCGACCTGATTGATTCGACGAAAGGTTGTCAGACTGAACAGGAATGAACATATCGGTGGATGTTGATTATTTGGCTCTCACATCACGGTTACAACAAAGATGGACAATGGTGAGTTTGCGCCCTACCTTTTCGTTTCGTTTTTAATTACTATTGTTTATACTTTTTGCCCTTTATCTGAACACGCTCCTCTGCCTATCCTAGTTTGCTAGTGTCTTCTAAGATAGGGTTGACATTACCTCAGTGTGCCATACAGACTGATTAGTACCCTACAAATCTATTGAAGGATTTAGGACCTCTACTGTCGTCTTCAGGGGCGTACTGGATGGAATCAGATGTTGTCCACCAACTGGTTCAGAGACCGGACTTCATCTGGCCTCTACCCATAGACCTGTCAGGCATGATCGCATATCCGGCTTGAGGAAGTTAACCTGTGTGGATCCTTGAGTCTCGGAGGTACGCAAGCCATCACACCACACCAAGTTGCAGTCTCGCTTCAGCAGCACTGAGCTGGTAACTATTATGTGATCCATATTGCAGAAAGTCTGAATTCTGCTGCGTGGTCGCACTACTTCGTTGGTAGAGTGCATGCAGCACTGTAGTGAAGGTAGATCAAATTCGCACTTCAAATCCCACCCACAAAGAATTATCTAGTCTGCCAAAGCCGATATCATAAAAACAAATGAACAAATCTATTTATTATCAGACAGCTAATTTGTCACCACGGTAAGGATTGAAATGAAGTCAAAGTTCTCGTACGGTGTGTCTGTGCGTGCTAACGCGAATGTGCACGCATTCGTGTGTACGAACAAGGAGGGATCGACAATCACGTGGCACGTGTCTGAATGCACATGTAAGCTGACGAAGTTAGAGAGAGAGAGAGAGAGAGAGAGAGAGAGAGAGAGAGAGAGAGAGAGAGTACACTTCAAATCACACACATAAGCGATAGACTGACAAGTCTCAGATACGAACAAATCCAATCGAATCACTCAGGTAGTTTTTTTTTAAATGAAGCGCGATAATGGGATGCAGATATTTACGCACACATACATACATACATACATACATATAGACATGGAAGTGCTCACGCTGTAGAATGTGTTTGACGTCGTGCAACTTTTGCAGGCTTTAGTATGCACTTACACCATGGACCCTCGAAACCTTGTGGTCAGACTGGGCATTGTTCTGAGATGGAACATTAAGCCAATCGTCTATTTATATCCAGAACCGTCGATCAGACGTGGCCGTGTTGCTGTGACTACGGTCACCCAGATCTTAGAAAGACCATTGTCGAGACCAACGGACGTGTTAACCCTGCAACCGTCGAGTGAAAAATCATCAGCTGACCTGAGGCAGCCACCTTGTCTCTGAGGTCACGGTTGCTGTAGCATTAGTAGTCGTAATGACATCCGGTTAGCCGAACGGGTCGCCTAGTCCAAGGGGATGCACCGGATTCGCGCGCCCTTTGGTGCTTACGTGGGCATCCGCTAAAAAACGGCCTCATTCAGTGAATATCAATCCGTAGTCATTTTGTTAAGACAGAAAATCAGCAGCTCCAAGTACAGAGAGATGTTCGGTCGACCAAAAGAGGTTGACAGCAAAACGGCATCATATCCGATTCTGCAAAGCAATCGAATCGGCTCACAGCAAATTGGCGTATTTTATTTCATTCCCAATCCTGTGTAGCTGTCACGTTCACACTGCAGCAATTAAAATAATAAAGTGTCAAATTAGTTGTACCACAAAGATATAAAATAAGGATGATGTACGGAAAATACGACATGATTTAGAGCGATTTTGTACATAATTCAGTGATGATCACGTACTTCGTCATCACTACACTGCAGGTGAATCTATGCACAAAAACGAATTAGCAAATGGGAAATTACTCAATGTAATAGGCGTTCTAAATAGAGTTGGGAACTGGAATGATATTTTGAGAATTGATTCGAAATTGAAATAAAGTGTCTGAGTTTATCTGAAGTATGAATGTTTGCTCACAACGAGGCGGACAGCTAGACTTCCGTTGAAGTGAATGTCTATGCGTTTCTGTGTAATGTTATCATTATTACTATTATTATTGGTATGTTATCATTGGGTAGGTAATATTCATACATTTGGAATGCAAATACTAAGTGAAATCATGTGTTGTACATGCATACTGATAGGTGTGTTTGAAAGCTTACTCAATTCACGTATTATTCAATTTACTGTTCTCATATGACAGAGAAAGCGCTTTAAAAAATACTCAAAAATGCAGCGTCGTCCGAAAAGTTAGATGTTGATCAACGTTGTGCTCACGACGGGTAAACATTACGGATATAGGTTTTCAGGCTAGTGATAACCTGCTACAGATGTGTCTATGTATGGTGGATGTTAAATATCTGGTAACGATTGATCGAAATTCGAGAGCCGATGGACCTCTAATATCCGGAGCACTCTGGTGCGCAGCCTATCTAACCAAGCATTCCCTCCAAGTCTTTTCTCCAAAACTCCTACAGACTGTGTGTTTCGGGAACCGGTATTGTAATGCAACCACGAGTTCATGTTATTAGAACCGAAAACTGGTCTGTCCGACGTCCCAGTCCCCAACTACGCTCTCTGATTAATACACGCACTGATATGTAATAATCGGCTGTAGAATGTGGATATCCGCTTTGTTCTGTCTAAAAGGCGGCAAAGTGAAATCCGCTTTTATGTTGATCATGTTTTTAATGCTTGTTTGAGCATCAGTGCAGTGACGAGGGTATATACCGTAAAGCCACAAAGACCCAATGCACTATTAGGGATAACCAGTAACCAGATCCTCAGATTTGCAGTGGACAACCACATAAGATCACAATAGGACAGGTGTGGTAACGAACCGGACGACAGTGGATTACCGTCTACTACCAAAGTAACAGATGTTGGCAGGGAACTGAGAACTTTGATCTCCGACGTGGTAATCAAACGCTCTAAACCATGTATACATTTCTCAATTTAGATACGAATTCTCAAACACTGTAGTCTGGAAGGAGTTCAACTCTACCGTTTGGAAGATCAGACAAAGCATTCCGCAGAACATCCTCTATGGCAGAATTGAAGAGGAACAGGGATGCGGGACAACCTTATCATACTTCACTGGAGACAACAAAAAGGGACGAAAGCTGGTCATAGGCAGTAACCCGACCTGAGGTGTGACGATACAATTCAATCAGAATAGACACATACTTTTCAAGTACTCCATGTCGCAACAAACAGTGCTGCAGTGCAGTTCTATTGACATTTTCCAAGGCCGCGCAAATGTCCAAGCATACGATGATTGTTGGTCTTTTGAATGCATGATGGTGTTCTAGCAGTCGCCGTAGGGTGGAGACTTGATCGATCCATCCACTACCAGCTTGAGAAGCATGCTTTTCGTGAGCTTGCACCTCATGCGTTTGGTGCAATTTGCGTAGCATGAGACACTCAAGCAGTTTCGACGATACAGAGATAAAGCTTACACCCCAGAGTGTAGCTCGATCACTACTCGAGCCGTTCTTAAAAATGGGAACAACAATCGAATGCCCCCTCGAGGTAACCTGCTCAGAATTCCGAACTATTGAAAACAAAACACAAAGTTCCCTGACAAGCTGCACTCCACCATCCTTAAAATGATCTGTGAAAGGCCATCAGAGCTCGAGGCTTTGTGGTGTCCTGTGTCTTGGATGTTGGAGACTGATAATGAGGGCCAGTAAAGTTGTGTATGGAAATGACTCGCTCAGCTTTCGAGAGACCACTGTTGATTGTGAACTGACGAACTGTAAGCTTGACACATAATTTCACTCACACCCAATGGTTTCTTACCATTGACCCGGATGAGATAGAACAGCTTGCAGAAATTACCCATGGTGCAGTACGTTCCACCTCTGATGCACGTTGCGACCACAAGACCTCACGGTCCTCACGAAGACTAGAACATCTACTGTACTCCTGTGGCCGAAGTGCAAGGTATTCTGGATTGCATGCATCAATGGGCGAAAGACGGTCATTGTCTGGTTATTGGCGACTTTAACGCTCCTCATATTGGCTGAGTATCGGACAGCTGCAAAATATCCGTGGACAGGTTGTCCGACTCTACAGGAAACAATGTGACCTAGCCTTACATCAGCATGTGCAACAACCAACCAAGAATCAGACGGATTAGGTATTCTTCCTTGGCCTAGTGTTCTCCCCTCGAACTTCTCACCTAAACGGAATCGATCTTCTAACGCTGTTGGGCTTCTGTGACTACGCGATTCTAGTCATCCACCGAAGGTGTGGTGAGTTCTTTCATCAGAAACCACAACACGGACCCTTCGTTGAAATGAAGGAAGCTGCTGCTGCCGTACCATGAGATTCAATCGTTGGTGACGAAGTGATGGGCTTGTTTGCACCTCCACACAGGCGATGAAGTCATGCTAAAGGAGCGCCTTGGTTTGACAAGGGATTATGTAGTCTGGTGCAACAAAGAAACCAAGCTTGATAACGTTTTCGATCCTCCGGCACGGGATACAACAGTTACGAATATATCCGAAATTGAAGTTCGACGCCGAAGACTACAAAGAGACACAAATACGAAGAGGGACTTGCGGCCAATTCTGTCTCAGCCCCGAAAAGCCTGTTTGTATACCTGCGAATGAGGACTAAGGCTCGTCCAGGCATCCCAACACCTTTACATGATGGAGTCATCGAGGACTCCGATTGCGGTAAAGCATCACTATTGGTACGACACTATGCGGATGTTTATGCCACAGAGAGATCATCTTCACCTCAGCCTCCACGGAGTGCAATTACCGTTGTACGGTGATCGTTTGTGGTGGAAGATGGTGTCGATGCTCTGCGGGGAGCTCCGGCCACGTACATCACGTGGTCCGGATGGTATATATCCATTAGTCATTCGGGAACCAGCTGAAACTCTCCGCCTCCACTTACGAGACTCTTTAACAACTCGATAGAACAAGGCAAACTATCATCCGAATGGAAAAAAGCTGTTGTCTCCCGATGTTCCAAGGCACCAAAAAGGCGGAAGCTGCGAATTACCGTCCAGTTAGCCTTGCGTGTGTGGTCGGAAATATTATGGAATGCCTAGTCTGGACACAACTGCATGGAAACCTAGATAGTCCTCAGCTTCTCAGTCACGAACTGTATGGTTTCCAAAAAGGCCATTCTTGTCTGTCCAACCTCCTACCAGGGCATGAACACTGGGCACAGGCTAGAGCGGAGGGTCATTCTACGGACGTTGTCTACGTTGGCTTCAACGGAGCTTTCGACAAGATGCCGCACAACCGCTTGCTCACTAAATTGAGATCATTAGGAGTGGCAAAAAAATTGTTCAAGTGAATCGAAGACTTCATGCGTGGGAGGTCCTTCTCTATGAAAGTGGCTTCATCATCTCCTGAGCGAAATGAAGCTTCTAGCTGAGTACCACAAGACACTGTCTTAGGCCCGTTGCTGTTCGTGACGTTTACCAAAGACTTGCCACAACAACTGGTGTTCTCTTGTGTGATCTATGCCAACGGTCTCAAAATCTGGCGTGCTACCAGAACTACAGCGGACCACCAGGCACTACGGGCGGACTTGGATACTCTGACGCTTTGGTCCAAACTGTGGGCTCTCCCAGTCAATGTCCAAGGATACGGTCAGCTGCAGATAGGGAGACCGAGGCCTGAGGACAACTACTCTTTCCGAGGAGCAACTCTTCGAGCATCCATAGTTGAAAGAGAACTGAGAGTGATAATGTCATCTACACTCAAAGCCCGCGATCACACTGACAAGGTGTGTGCCACAGTGTGGTTGAACACTTTAGAAGCTATCATATGGTGCTTCAAACCCGTGTGTAAAGGCCAGATTGGAGGCCGCCATCTTGCTGTTCGTTTAATGTAAGTGTTGATGCATGTGGATACGCCTAATGGGCCTCGGTTCATTGAGTTTTTTCCTTTCGTGTTCTTGCAGATCACACACATGCTACCCTCGTCGGAAGAGCATTGACCCTGCGTGTTACACCTTTATACTTCAAATGTTCATCCTCGACTGGGGTATGATGAAGTGGATACATTTCCATGGACGGCTTCTAAACTTGCGAAGCTGGAACTGGTGCTGCAAGCCGCCTCTCGCCTCGTCCTTGGACCACGAGGGATCAGTTACGACAGGTAGCTGAGTTTAGTAGGTCTTTTTCCGGAAGCCTATCGAAGAGTGCGAGGTGGCCTGCTATGCATCTGATGAACACTCCGGGGAGAAATGGGCGCCAAGTTGCTGGTGGAATTCCCCTTTCTTAGCCACACGCGCACAAAGGGGAACTCGATGACGCTCATGAAGATGCAATCAAGTGGGCTTCCGTTGGTCTATCGTCTTTCCAGGAGAGAAACAAACTTTGGAACTCACTACCGGCTGATGTGGTGAAGGAGAGAACCACAAACTTTCAAAAAGGAAGCTTCACGCACACCTGACAGAGTTTTGGTGTGAATCTCCATTATGAGGCCACAGCCAAGAGTGGACAGCGATGAGGCATTTTCAAGAGGTGTCCTGCTGCCTCTAATTCCGAAAACTAGAAACTTGAAATGCACGTCTGATTACGAGTCGTGCCTTGTTGTACTCGCTTCCAGCCGGAATCGACTGGCGTACGTCAAACTGGCTCAGAGATTTAACAGATTTCCAAGGTCCTGCAGCACGACGAGACAAGCCACAACTTAATGGACCAGCAGAATGTAAAGCATTTTTGATAAGTGACCAATGCTGGTTTGTGGTATCAAGTAGAGCTGCATCTAGTTTTCCATCTAGGGAATTTTGAACGTCTAATAAACAGGATGGATGGGAAAGCTCATCGCAATCTAACTGTGGTTGCAGCATGCGTTTGAAACACCTACAGAAGCAAATGGACAGCTCAGTTCAAACTAATGTGTGGTCGGAATCAAGAAGGGTGTTCCAGTAGAAGCGACAGTCTTATATGAATCTCTGTGATTTTTGCTTATAGCAGTTTGGTCAATCTGCTTCCACTGTTGATCAGAAGAGGGTGGACGTCACGTGATGTAGCGGCGGTTAGAACGTCTGAAGTTCATACTCACAAGGAACAGGCGATTGCGAGATCGTAGAGTCATAAACCTTTCCCTGTTTCCTGAACGACAGTAATCCAGACCAAAATGGAGCCTCCTAAATACTCCAAGTTCGATGACAGTCGACCTACTGCAGCATGCTTATCTCTTGTAAAAAACACGATATCGGCCCTGCTTGTTTTACATAAGAGATCGCGGAGCCTTTAATAACAGACATCTTTGATTGCATCTGGACTGTAATCGATGGGTGCATACACCGAAACGATAAACAGAATACGTCTATCGGGATGGTGACCGGTCACGAATCCCTAAGTCTCAATGGGCATACACGACTTTCGATTGAGATCCAGTCTGACCCCGCCAGTTCAGCCCTTTTACTGAGACCAACGCAAACGCCAGCAAGACCGGAAGGGGCAGCCTCAGTGTCCCCAGAAAGGTGTGGGTGGCATTTCACAGAAGGCTTACATGTGAAAGTCAATCGAATAAAGGAAATGGGTTCTTGAATTTGAGTCTCAAGTGTTACACAAATCGAGGCAAGAGGCTCATGCGTACGATCTATACCAATCTGTTATTCGATATGCGTCGGAGTTCTCACGTTGAACGTGGCTAGTTTTGGTGGGCATCGAGGATGCAGCAGAGCATCAGCCGATGCGAGCGGGTTTGATGAGACTCGGAAGCTGATCAAAGAAAGACGACAGAGAACAGATCAGGATTTCTACCCGTGACACAAAAGCGGGCAAGGTCGACCGAAGAACCCGTGGGGTGTAGTCACGGGGAAGAAGGTGAAAAGAAAATAAACACTTCAGTTCACCTATTTTTTCCGCTTTTGGCTGCTGCCCTACTGGATTGTAGGGTTGAGAAACGAATGAATTTAAGCACGTAGCGAGAAAAGCTGAGGACGCAGTGATAAACGGAAAACACGGAGACACAAAAAGAGCATGAATGAAACGACACAGGTGGCCACAACACCTAGCCGTATCACTTAATGTTTCCAACCTTTTGGTAGGCGGATCACGCGGACCCCGATCCCGAAGTCTAACACGTCCTACTTGGTCAAGCCCACTGGTCGAGGTTTTCATACCTTTCTGCTATATCATGGATTGACCACCTCGTCTCTCCTTCCAACCACCACCTGTCTCGAACAACCACGTACATCGAGGGAGCATATCGGTGAGCATGTGTAGCACACATTCCAACCACCTCAACCTGTTTGGATTTAGTACTTGTTCCAGTGTTAGCCAGTGGTTCCCAGCACATGACCCGTAATTTCAGCATTGTTGATGCGATGTTCCCTCTATAGCCGGGAAACCTTTCGAAGATATTGGCGCTCAAGCACTGAGTCCTTGCTAATTTTTTACCATTACCGACCATATTTCAGGACCTTGTAAGGTAACGGATTTGATTACAGTAGTGTACACTCTACCCTTGGCAGAAAACAGGATGTCACGCTGATTCCAAAGACGACTGAGGTTGACAAAAGCCAACCACACCGTCTGTGTACGCAATGACACCTAATCAGATATCTGACCAACTAACGGGATATAACTGTGCAGGTAACAAATCCTATCTACAATTGACTGAGGACTTTTAGATTCGTTTTCAGAAAGTAGCCAACTTTGAGTTTGCACTTTAGAGGTTCTGCGCGATTTCCAAAACGTCAGCCATATATTCGCATCCGCGTTCTCTTTAGTTTCCTCTCTCTCTCCCTCTCTCTCTCTCTCTCTCTCTCTCTCCCTCTCTCTCTCTCGCATACACACAGACGCTCACACACACATACCCATTGATGAAGCAAATAGTAACCAGATAGAATATAGTCCGATTATTAAATTGGAACTCTGATCAGGATGGAAAATCGCCCGTTCTCATACCAAAGCATATCAGATATCTGAATTAATCATTCTGAAGCCTTATCAACAAGGGATCACAAACTTGGTAGCGTGTTAGGCTAGTCTCCGAATTTTTCCTGCTGGAAAAACAGTACACTACCAATATCATTCCGTAGGAGGTGTTCAACAACCAAGTAAAGCATGCACAAACAATTTTTGCTTGAGAGAATAATCCGGTTCTTGTATCTGCTACGGACAGAGCGGAAAAGCTCGCACCCGATAGGTTGGGTTTGCTTCAGAGAACTGCAGTTTGAAGTTTGATCAAAGAATACAGTCAAAATACCATCATAAAAGCTTCCATCGTTCAGTTTTCTCTCACAAATAATAATAACAATAACAATAATAAAGTTGACGTTGATTATTATCATTATTTTGGAACGAAGGTCATTCAGTAATAGTTATGATTACGTATCCTTAGGAGACCTCGATATCCTGGGAAAAACTGGGACAAAGTTATCGAGGAAAACGGTTTATTCAACCATTCAGGATGGTTAATCAGTTTCTCTCTCATGCTTGGCTGAAACGTGAGTTGGTAATTTACAGAAGTCCTCAGTACAATACAATGCAATACGCCTGCTCGGTGTTGATATTTAGTCCCGCTCCAGCCCAAACAGTATTGACTGGTCGATATCAGTATGTATCTACTGACCCTTAGATGGTGAAAGTACTCATAGTTCCACCGATTTCTTTATTTCGTTACGCATTTACCGGATTACTCACAGGCTAATACCGGCATACGTTTAAGTTCCTGTACATAAACGAAGCACAAAAATGAAGAGCTCTACCGCCACTACTACTACTACTACTAATTGACAACATAATAACAACAAACTCTCGGTCGGCGTACTTCGAGGTTGCTCACGTGACGTTGTCTGATCCGGTTTAGACTGGTGTAAGAGACAAAATAAATTAATTTTCTCTAGTACTTTCTCATGCGCGGATATACGGTGCTTGCGTTATTATTTTGGGAGATTTCGCGTGTCGTGGGAAATTTCGGCAGCCTTTTTGTAATCGACGTGGACAAGCTAAGCACTTGCGAAAGCACGTTATGCGCTGACCGCATCAAACCAACATATAGACCAACAGTATAAATGATCGATCTAAGCCTGGTACTTTGTTCGTTCCGACATTCTCGGTACTAATGGACTTTGGATCGAGTTCAGCCTACAACGTGATGGCTTCCGCCAAGAAAGGTCTACGCACAAAGGCGCGGAATTTTGAACTGGTTGCTGATGGTCTGTACCCTGTGATTTGATGTCGCATTTTCATGAAATGGTAGTATTTCTCTGTTCCAAACGGCAATAACTTAAAACCGAAATGTCAATATGAAAAATTTATTTTGTCAATTAAATGATTTGAAAATGTGAAGGTGGGAAATTTAGATTGAACCTACACCATCGATCAACGATATGGGCTCAAGTGATTGGATTTTGGAACTAATTGCGGTTGGAACTGAGAGAACCAGAATTACTATCAGTTTCAGGTATGCGTTTTCTAATTTAACCCACTAGCTCTAGGTAGAATATTCTTCTGTCCTGCAACCATTCCGGTTTATTGGTACATAGCAGATCTTTTATATAAGACGTGTGGTGAAAATAGCAAATTACTTGCCAGAGAACATATTGTTTAAATGGTTATTCATAAAGGTTTCCTCTGGCTCAACAGTAATATTGCAACCCCCATTGGTTGTTTCGACTCGGAAAACGGTTGGTACTTGATTGGTCCCTCGGTACATTTCGTTGGCTCCAATATTATCCCTGAATCAGGACAGGCAAAGACTTGCTGAATGCTCGCCAAAACATCGTGTTGTCTGCTAAACGAACCAAGCCACCGATTGCCAATGAGCCAGCCGGTAAACTCACGCAATATACTTTATATATATATATATATATATATATATATATATATATATATATATATATATATATGTTTATACATGAAGCACTTTGTGGTGGCGTAACTGGTAGGTGGCCTAATGGTCACTTTTGTTGTGATCGAGTTTGATCAAGATGACGGTAGCGGATACATGCGATTGGTTCATTCCCAGTCCAAGACAACAAAGACACGTGCGAAATTCTTCAGTTCAACACGTAGAGACATCTAGTCTATTTTATATTCACAATTTACACTGTGTCCGAGAGCATATTTATCTACTTATTCCGTTCTTACTCAAAGATCGAATGTGCCGATCGGAGCTCATTATAGGCTCAACGAAGAAATGAAGACAGTAATACAACGTGATGAAATCTTATTCTTTCACACCCATGGTTTGAGTAGCTGCAGTCTCGATCAGTATGATACTTGAGGTGATCAGACAGAACGGTTCATTCTACTGAAGCTGTTCTTAGTCTTGAGCGCACAAAGCGTGAGCAGACCATAAACAACACTTTCTAGATGCCAATTATGTCCAAAGCCTATCAAACCATCGTCTTGGGATCACGATTTTCTGGTTTAGTGATAAAGGATGCAGTAGTGTTCCACATCTTTCTATACGAAAAGAACTTTGTGCCTTATGAGAGTACCAGTCGCATCATGATTGTGACCGCTACCCTTTTCTGCCTTTCTGAACTATGGCCAGGACAGAAGCTGCTTAGTTAACTGAATCTCCTACCGACTCGTTTCAGTATGAAAAAATTGCGGAGACGTGCATTTTATTCTCGTTATGTTCGTAGCCAGTAGTAGAACACGTCATATTGGCACTGCTTTTATTTGTAAGAGTGTAAACACCAAACCCGGCCGTGGCCGGCAAGTAAGAGGCAGACAAGCAAGCAAGTACAAAATACGGGAGAAGCCTCAGTGGGCTAAGGGGCATTCGTGAGCTAGCGTACTTTCATCTCGCGTCACGCAAAATTATTCGGTACATCGCGAAATCGATCAGACAACAATCACAGCTTGAATAAACATCAACAAGTACACGCCTATAAATAGAGGAGATGAGCGATTTTCCCTGCACCTTTCTTGACTTTTCAGTCCGGACACAACAATCCTAAATTCTCTCAAACAATCCGCTTAACACGTGAATAACTGCAGTTTTGAACTGTCAGCAGTTGGTCCTCCGTGCCTGTTTATTGTGTAACGAGGGCGACAAACGGATGAGGAACACCTGTATTGAGGCGGCCAATCAAGTCAAGCCGGTGAAACACGTACACTTGTTTATATAGACTTTTTCTCAGACCATACTGCAGCCATATTTATCCTCCGTCTGTATGAGCATTTGGGCTAAGTTCTGGCCGATTGCTTTGGCCATCAGCATGGTTCTTTTGCGTACTATTTCTGCACGGCTGGTCCGATTGTTCCATTTGATGGCTTGATCAGTAGCCCCTCGCTTGAGCTATCTTGTTGTTTGCCTGAGATCCAGCTGCACTCCGTCTGCTAGTCCGTATACTTTTTTGTTCGCTGCGGGATGCACCCGACATATACTGCACTTGTTCTTTGGTCTGTGGCTTTCGATTGGTTGGCCCGATCGATTTGATATTCACATCTTTCTGCTGCTTCAACATTCCTTGCTACACTTTTAGTGGCTAACATCTTGCAGCATTTCTCTTCTTCCCTTACCAGTCAGTTAGAAAGGAATAATGAGTGCTTTGAATACGACAACAATTTGTCACATACTTTCAGTCACGCAATGTTTCTTCACTTGAAGCTTCTACAAAAGTGGATTCATTTTTACCCTGTTCAATTATCACGGCTACACACCGCTCGTATTCTCAAATGGAATTTTAGAAAATTAAAAAAACAATATATTGTGTTAGGTGGATGAACTTTCTTTGCTCAAGGATAGCATACAGCAAAATTCGACAAAAAAAACAGAACGTGCTGATTGGTAAGCCACCATTAGCTCGGCTGGTCTAGCCAATAGACGGCCCTGTCCGTGATCAGTTCTAATTTTCGGCCTTTCTACTCAAAATTGTCGGATTTAACAAGCAGTTTACGGACGCGGATTCATGTATGTACATGCACAGTATCTGCTCAAGAATCTTGGCCGGATTATAATGTGATTCGCAGAGACGGATTCCAGTGCCACCTTCGAGGTTGAGTACTAAAGAACAAAAAAATATGGAGGTGGACTGCTGATATACATTAACTCAGAGTGGATCCACTCGAGTGGCAAGTTTACCACTGTTTTTAAATACTCAACATATACTGTTAAATGAATTCTATTCACCGTTTCCCTAGATTTGCTCGCTTCAGAAGCACCCTAGTTACTAGTGTGCGTATAGTATCCTTTTGTATGCAAACCAACATATCCTGTTATACTACATCTAGTTCCCCTCCTGAACAAACACTTACATCTGATCGTCGGTGATTTTATTCATGCTAATACTTATCCGCTTTTACCTCTCGGATTGACTGAAATCAGTACCTCTCTGGGTGTTAAACACAGTCAGTGCCCATCATCCTCGTTGAGTTTATCTTAAAATGAGAGCCCCTCCCCATAAGTGACCACTGGTTGTTTCTTACAAGACAGAAAATCCATTCACCTAATGCCCACGAGTTAGTCACTTTTTAAATTGCGCCTTCTAAACCATTCTTCTCGCCAACTGTCCATTCCTAATGCAGCCGTTTCTGTCGCCTTTTCGTGGTCTTCCCCTACGCCCTGGATCTTTCAAGCTGAATAACTGTTTATTGAAACCCTATGTGCCATCTGCAACTTGTGTTGCCCCATTGAAACACTGTTCACTTTGAATGGTAGGATTACCTCGCCAGCAATCAGAGTAATCAGAAGAATAAAGAAGCTCGCAAACAACTCACGCCGTAGTTCGAAAGTCAGGAGACTCGCAAATGATCAGTAGAGAGATAAAGCATTCAGATGCTTCCCTCGCCAAAGAGTTTGTACAGACCGAGAATCCCAAGCTTCGGTGGAATGGCCAAGACTGTTATGTGGTCAGAAGAAGAAAAGTCACAAGTGATAAGACCGATGTGGATCACCTCAATGATACTTTTATATATTCCTCCAAGGACGACCTTTTTTCATAAACCTCTTGTTTCTGCAGATCTTGAACCTTTCTCTACTTCAGACATTCTTAAAATTCATCACTGTTAGAAAAATTGTCAACTACCGTTTTCTGACACCCTTCATCTCGCAATTCTCAAGTATGATGCTGCCCAGCTCGCCACACCGGTCACTAATTTGATTCACGAGTCTCTACCCATCAGCTCGAATCCTGCTCTGTGGCATCCAGTTACCATCATTCCAGTTCCTGAAGGCTCCAACACCTCTGGTGGAGTCAGACGGTTTAGCCCCATTACTCTCATATGTGCCGGCTCTATGGACACAAAAAGGCTGTTTTCACCCGTCTTAAAGTTCATCGCATGGTACCACCTAACGACTTTCGGTTTGCTTATAAATCTAAGAGAACCATCACTGAAAATGTAGCCTGTTTGGTCCATTCCACCACTAAACCTTTAGACGAATCAGAACAATTTTTCCGCTGCTTATTCGTCTGTTATTCTTCAGCTATTGATTCTGTACACCGATCTTGTCTTCTGCAAAAGCTTGAAGCTTTCGGTTATCCCACATAACTTCTTTCCTGGTTAGCGAACGACTTCATAATCGAGTTCAGCAAGCTAAAGTCGACCCAAACATCTCCAAACCACTTGTTACCAATTCTGGTGTACTCTAGAGTGCTGTTCTATCCTTTTGCCTACTTTTGACCTATACTTTTGATCTTCCGGTTTCTTCTCCATCAAACACACTTAAATATAGCGATGGTGTAGTCTTTTGACAAGCTGCTTCTAACTACTCGGATTTCAGGAAGTTCGATGAAAACCTTTCTCGAATAGAATCTCTCCCCTCTCACCAACTGGGTCTAAAGCTAAATCCACCTAAATGCCTTGCATGTATTTTCAGTCTTTCTCGTTCACCTTCCACTACAGATCCTGTTGAATTGACTTCCAAATATCTAACCAGAGTTATTTCCGCCCAATTCCTGGGTGTCAGCTCACACACCAATCTAAGGTGGACATCTCACATGCGGCACTGTCGGTAAACTGGGACCCCTATCTTTTCAAATGAGAAAGCCCAAGCAGTTTCGAAAACCGCTAACAAATTTTTCCAAATTCATTCTCCAATGTGTTCTTTCGGCCTTATTATATTGTTCACTCGTAATTTTCCCGGCTTTTTGAAACAAGACTTCAAAGTGCTTCGCCATGGATTGCTACATTTTAACCACGTTCAATCCCCATCATTATATTTGCTTTTGACTGAACTTGTCAACCATAATATTGAATCCTGTCTAATCATAGCCCACAAGATTTCCAAACCTATGTGCCAATTTCGTAAATCAATGTGACCGTTCCTCAACTCACTCATCCGATCCGTTTCTCATGTGACAGATTGCACCTTGCTCCAAGAGAGCCTCGAAAAACCGTAGTGAAATTCGGACTCATTTGTTCAAACTACGTCGTCCGTGAATTTGACCAAGCTGCCACTTCTAGAGCCTTTAGTTATTCTTTGTTTTAGTTCGAGGTAATAAGACCACATAGCGTCTGGATTTGTGGCCTTCAATGAGCCGGTACATTTAGGCAGCAGAATAACGGTATTCGATTAAATCCTACTTGATGTAAGATTTTCTAATTATAAACAATTGGCTGGATGATTATTGGCACGGCATCGACAGATAAAATGCTCCACCCGTATTGTGTCTGGTTAAGGTCATGCATACAACGAGGACAACCAATCAATATTCCTGTTGTGCATGGCTGTACTCTTGTTTGGTATTGACCTCCGGTTGTGGTTTGGTGCAGACTGTATTGACTGATCGATCTTTCCGTGCATCGGTTGACCTCACTTGTTTACGCGTATGAGCACATATAGCTCAGCTGTCTTATTCGCTTGCTCATTCAGTTGCTTACTTACTCGCAGCTTACGCCACGGCTACCGTTTGGTTGCGTTTACCTTATGAATAAATGGAGAGAGTTCTGCTACTACTGGTCACGAATACAACAGTCAGGAGAAAATGAACGATGGGACTAGCTGTACTCCCTACAGATTTTGTTTTTCTTTGGGTTAAAAAGATAGCTATAGCAACTGCTAGCTTCGTCACTCATGGAATAAACTTCTCCACCCGGATCAACTTTTCGTAAACTCTCTGTTTCTCATTCTCTCTCTCTCTTTCTTTCTTACTTTGGGACTTGATAGCCTACTAGAGAATTCGCCCGTAATCCACATGGTTATGATATTCTAATTCTGGTTTTACAGCTTCTCACAAGTGCCGCGGAAAAACCCAGTCCGGAACCCAATCAAAAGGCGGTTCAGTGGAAGAAACGCTAAGCAACCGATGTTGGCGGACTGGTTCCCCAGAGGATAAGTCAAACCGAGGATAACTCGAGGACTACATGGGTCAGGTTTGTGTTTCTATGGGGGCCAAGCATGACAACTAATTGGAATCATTTAACGAAAATTATCGCAGAATAAACTTAGAGACGTATAATGTGCACATAAATGGCTTACCAGCTAGCCACGTATATGAATGAAAATTAGCAAAGTAGTTTAACAAAAGTGAAAACGGAATTTTAGACTGCAACTGATTTGAGTGCAATAGTAACAAATATATTGTACGGGATTTATGACATTTCTAAATGAATATTCACTTTAGTTGTTGCATGCCTGCACACGAGTGAAACGGAATGGCTACTACCCGTAGCCACAAAGGTCCTTTAAGCAGTGAAGGACAGTAGGCAACCAAACCGTGAGACTTAGCGTAGAGAACCACATAGTGTCTCAATAAATCAGGTGTGGTAACAATCTGGACGACCGTGGAGGTGGCGGCCATTCGATTCTATAACCTCCGAGGTGATAATCGAACGCTGTAGACTGTCCGGCCACTACCGGTCTACTATTTAGTCACTCTAAATGTGCTGTCCTGAGGAACGATAGCTCTCTTCCGTGAAAGGCATTTCTACCTCAGATTGCATTCTCTGAGCATTCCCGATTTTAATCAGAGATGGCACGTACTGATCAGTCAGCCTTGTTCTCTGAGAAGCCTTTGTTGATTTCTCGAAAGAAAATAGTTATTCACACAAGTAGGACGTAACATTGCCATAGTCCTTGTGACAAAGGTCCTTCAGTTCCAAAACTTTTCAAGAAGTTTTGAATAGATCACAAGTATCTCCATATCAAGAAACTACGCTCTGAGTGTAGAATCCGGGCACAATCTGCAGGCATTCCTCCGTCTTGGTAGCATCACCGGTGAATAGAACTGTGCAAATTCTGAATCTGGGTATCAGTATTGTGTTTTTGTTTTTAACATAGCGGCAACATCACTATGTCTGCTAACCATATTCGTGGAACAGTCGGTAGATCAACAAGCAGTCTTACTCATTTCCATACTAGTCATTTGGAACCAGAGAGATGTTCTGGCTTGTTTCAGTGTCATCTGTGGGTGTCATTTCAATGAGTTCTTCATGTAAATATAAAGTGCAAAACGCAATCTGTACCTTTTTAGTGATTTCAATGATCTAACAATGGCAATGTGAGAATTTTCAAATCCTTATGATGTGACCTTCAGCTTTTGTTTCAGATCACCTGACATTTCAGCTATCTTCTCAGAAACTGCTCCTGGTTAATAAAGTATCTTCGAATAGTAAGCTTTCTCCGGACACAACATTTTAGCTATTTTTGCCGTATGAAATCTCCTCCCTTCTAAGAACTCCTTTTCATGGCGAACAATCGTCAAAGTTCAGAAAGCTACATTCAATTTTTAATTTTTCGTAGGACAGTTATATTGGTGTGTTAAGTTAACCTGCAGTTTCTTGGGTCTTAAAACACTCACTGGGTCTTCCTATTCAGCTTCAGATCAATGACGTTTTTTAGGTTGCATACTTCTGACGTAGTATAGCAGTTGTCGTAAGTTAAACAACGCATCGATCCACGCAGCTTGGAGCGAAAACACCGTAATTCCCTTTTTTGTTAAAACATTTCCCCCTCCTCGTTCATTTCCCACCTTCTGATAACTAAAGAACCACTAGCTATTTGACAGATGATGCGGAATCTGAAAAATTAGTAAAATATATATATAAAGTAGTTTGTAAATGAGTGGACAAAGTTTCCTCGGAAGCATAAAATCGGCTTCGCGATTGTTGCCGCCCACCAGGTATGTGTACCCGATACTTGTACGCCCAATTATCTTCATACATGTACTCTCCGTTGTTATATCGTCGTCACTAGGATCTAATCTGAATTGTCTGGAGTGTGAATGGATACTCTTCAATGAACAGTCCACAAACGAATCACGACTATGATTTCTGTTAGTTACTCGTGCCTGGGTCACTACTAACCCAACGAACAACTAGGCAGCATATACAAACGCCGTCAAATGAATAAACTACAGTATCCTTTGTGCGATCTGCAGTTGTGCTTGGAGAAGGCCGCTAGTGGCCCTTGGGGCATAAATCTGACTCACTTGGTTTAGATTGTTAAAATATCCCGTCTGAGGTGGGACTTAGGAATGTTACCACTACCGCCGACGACTCTGTCGGTAGCAGGAAGTCTACTGTCTCCCAGCTAGTTCCGACAACTAACCTGTTGGGACCTGACATGATTCCGCACTTTAGTTCTCAGCGTATCCTTGGGTTGCCTTGTATCCTTGATAGTGCAGTCACTCTAAGAAGCTTTAACGAAAAATCCCATCATGCTCGTGCTCAAGCACGCTTTTAAAAAATTCACGGGGCTGAAACTGCAAATAAAGGAGCAGAAAAGAATACTAAAATAAGTCCGCTCAGTTATCATGTGCGAGGTGGCACTGCTCATCAGTGGTGAGGACATCTTAACCGTCGCTTGTGGCTTTAACCGGTGATGACTTGAATTCGTGAATCCCCGAATGGCTCTCTCTGACACCGACTGCTTGGGAATTCATTGGCTATGGCCAGATTATAGCATAAAGGGGAAAGCTTTGGCAACAGAACAAGATGAATATCAAACCAACCGGGTTAATCAATCGACAGCCGCGGACCAGAGAAGGGATAGTGAGTATATCGGAAGCTTCCCGACGTAGACAGAAAAGGGCGTGCGAAGTCGTCAAGGAAACCCAATGGGATCTAGGGCAATGGGAAGGATGGTCCAGGTGAGCGGTTACCGATTTAGCTCTTAACCAGATCAGTCGGACCAGCCAGACGGTAATGACGGCCAAAAGAGCCACCCGAATAACGGCGGACACCATTCTGAAACAGAGCAGAAATACTCAAGCAGCTAGAGGATCGATGTAGCTGCTTCGCGATTTGGAAAGGGGATTATATGAATGATTGCACGTGTTCTACCGGGTGGACATGTGTGGCTGCTCAAACACGGGTGTTTCTTGCCAGTCTTGCCTTCTTTGTTACAATAGTACCCCTCATTTGCTAGCATTCATCGTCATACAAAGTGGATCACGGATTTCCGTTAATGAAGACCTTATTTTAACCGTTTTGAGGGCCTTTAATTACGGCTTTTCCATCAGATATCCCAGGAAGAATATGACTTGACTTCGGGAGGCGAAATTAGTATGCCCGAAAAGGTTTTCTTTTAGTGCTAAGACACAAACAATGGATCTGCTCAAGAGCAAAATTCACTTCGGTAGGACGAAGAAAAGTCTTCACGCAGATGAAAACTCCGTGAACCACATGGATTTTAGAGTCCATGACCTGTGGATTATAAGTTTCACGGAGTGAAGTTCTATGCGTATCCACATAACGGAAATGGGACCGACTTGGCAAACAATCAAGTGAGGCATTTTTTTTTTCAACATTTTGACAAGAGTACATCACAATAAGGAACAGCTCATACGTCACTATATGTAGATATTGCGATTTGGAAACAATCTGATACGAAAATTATCTGGGCCAGCTATCAGGGAAACTGATCCACTTTTGCTTATTACCTGCTACGAGTACCATTTTTCGAACAATAATAATAATATTAGCAATAATAATAAGAATAAGAATAAGAATAATAGACTAAACTGCTTGTGAATAAAACACTCAAGATAATGGACATATCCATATTAGACTTGGTTTTGTAGAGCGAACCCATTTGGAGTGAATAGCACAAATACCGCCCGGCGAATTTTTCTACCTAAGCCCATTCTCATTCAAATGTTCATTATTCGTAATTCCCACCTGCTATGCTCTATCTTGAGTCACGGAAACCAAGTCCATAACGTTGGCCGTACGTATTTTGATTAAAGTCAGGTCTACACGATACG
Organism: Fasciola hepatica; assembly: GCA_948099385.1. Lineage (NCBI taxonomy): Eukaryota > Metazoa > Platyhelminthes > Trematoda > Plagiorchiida > Fasciolidae > Fasciola > Fasciola hepatica. The sequence goes on from CANUEZ040000117.1 coordinate 3,790,372, forward strand.
TCTGGTGGTTGTTTTTATGAGCAGAGCCTCCGACAAAACAGAACAGATCTGAAGATGCAAACTGGATTTAGGGGAGATAGACGATTCCCCGGATGAGGTGCCATTAACAATATGATGAAGTTCTTCCTAATCCTTTGCAAGACAACAGCAACAATCATGCTCAGAGCTTGGGTATTTACGTCGTGCTTTTATTGCTTCACTTGGCTATGTAGTTCGCCATCCCAGAACACAGGTTTAGAAGGATTGTATCAGGTTTGATAATGTTAGCAGTGGTTGGTCAACACCCGAAGAGGTCGCTAACGGTACAGTTAGTAGCCAAAAATGGTCCCCAAAACGTTTGCTTTGTCCGGTAGGTATCTACAGCTTTCGGTTGGTTGCGTTATGTTTTTCCTTGACGTCATTCCGGAATTCACTGTCGTCCTTCTTTAGGTGATCATGCTCACCCGTCGCTCATATTCAAGACGGGAAATATTCCATCTGAAAAATGATTTCTCGTGTGTGCCACAGTCAGCGGTGGTCAAACGATGATCATTGTGGACTGTGGACAATAACGACCAGGTTTTAACTTTCGCCACCACCAGTCACGTTCCTGCTTAGCAGTCTTTCATTGGCCACCACCCTTTTCTTGAAATGCTGCACAAATATTGGCAAACGATGGTACGAAGGAAATCTGTTTATTCCGTACGTAAGTAGGCAGGTGAAGCAACAAGTGCAAGGTCCGTTACAAGAGCAAGCAGTACAAGCAACCGCGTGCGGCCAAACAGAGCCGAACAGCGTTCAGCGAATCAACGAGCAAGTGTGGAACAGTGCTGAATTTTCATTGGAACAAAGCGTTCGTGGTGGATGCGCTTTCTTGTGACGTGTGTGCGCTATAGCGGACAGTATTGACTATGGGATCAATGAGCATTTCGACCTGGACTCAGTCCGAGGCTGCTCAGTGTTAAAACGACACCCCGGACGTATCATAAATAAAGGAAATAAAAAGAATAATAATTTATTTATCTAAAGTGCTTGCTGTAGAAGCAAAAGACCAAAACCGCGAACAAGCTAGATAGCAAGCTGCTTTCATCCGAACCCTTCCGGCTATAGGGCCGTGCCCTACCTGATCAGTACGAACTTTCGTGCACTGTTCTCAAAGAATACACGAATTCATATTCATACGTATGCAGTACGTGTTTGAGAATCTTGACCGAACGAGAATGTTGACGATTATCTGCTACGCATAGATAGATTTCAGTGAAGCCATCAAGATGCTTCACTGGGACGGAAGAAACACGGAGACAGGGTGGCAGTTTACGTCAACTCATCTTGAAGTAGCATCCCTGCTGTTGTACTAAAGTACTCTTCAGGCGGTATTGACTGTTTCACTGTTCAGGGTTTCCCGAGATTTGGTCGCTTCAGAAGAACAATTATGATAAACATGCACACCATCCCTTTTTCTTACCCTCAAATACCAGTTCGTACTTGCACCATTTCCAGTTCTTTTAAATGAAAATCTGCATGTTGCTGGTGCTGGTGTACGCATCTATTTTTCTCAGGGTAAACAGATATTAGTGACTCTCTAATGAGAGCAAATTTTGTGTCGGACAAAGTAATCACTAATCATCCCTCAATGTTCTTCCATAGACTGACACCATCTATTCCTACAAGCGATCGTAACTTATCTTTCATGAAGCCCAAAAACTACTCACATACTGCCCGTAAATTATTCACGGAGAAGAATCATACAGAATTTCAACCTCACAATTTTCACACAGTAACATCTAATCAAAAGTAGCTAACAACGCTACCTTTTCGTGGTTTTCCTCCCGTTCACTCTTCTGAGCCACTCGAATCTTTACTGATAACCTCAGTGCCATCTTCAACCTCTGTTACCCGGCTGAAACTCTGCTTGCTTCCGGTGAGACAGTGCCTTCCCATTAGTACTATTTCTCACAAGAAAAAAGCAATGTGTATGTAAGTCCAGCCAAGCTTTAGATGTCAGAAATACCCCTGCCTAATAAAGGCAGAGAAAAAAACGATTAGAATTGTCGTTTGCCGCACAATTCATGAGAACCAACGATTTCAAGTTTCTATGGCACGTTAAAAAGTTACTTTGTGGTCAGAAAACTAAACCGCGCAACGATGACATTGATGTAGATCATCTGAAATGTTGGTATACTGCGACGTAACACTTCCAAACAAATGAAAATCTAATCATTCTTCTGTAAAAACATTCAGCTCAATGATATATTGGACCGCTCGATATAGAAAGGCACTCGGTAGTGTTCTTCAGTCCATTGTGAGAAAACACCTTTACGGTTAAATTTTACTTGCATGTACAGGTCAGTCCATAAATGGCCGTCAGGCTATGAACACGGCTACCCAAGAATGGATTTTCGAAATAAGTGGTATGGTGTTGTATCTGGTTGATGGACAAAGTTCCCCTGGAAGCACATGCCCGGTTACACGGTTATTTTCGTTCACCAGATATGCTCTGCCCAGTCATTCCCGTACCTGAGAACTCCACTTTGTTTGACAGCTGTTCTCTCCTTTGAATAATATGGAGCTCGCATGGACGGAGAGTCCATTTTCAGAATCATATGGCGACTCTTGCGAGGTTATTTCGTCGTTTAAAAAGGCTAACATTCAGAACGTGGACACATGGTCCCAAGCATGGCTGGCGGCAAATTGGCGTAATACATTTCATTCCCAATCCTGTGTAGCCGTCACGTTCACACTGCAGCAATTAAAATAATAAAGTATCAAATTAGTTGTACCACAAAGATATAAAATAAGGATGATGTACGGAAAATACGACTTGATTTCCAGCGATTTTGTACATAATTCAGTGATGATCACGTACTTCGTCATCACTACACTGCCGGTGAATCTATGCACAAAAACGAATCAGCAAATGGGAAATTACTCAATGTAATAAGCTTTCTAGATAGAGTTGGGAACTGGAATGATATTTTGAGAATTAATTCGAAATTGAAATAAAGTGTCTGAGTTTATCTGAAGTATGAATGTTTGCTCACAACGAGGCGAACAGCTAGACTTCCGCTGAAGTGAATATTTATGTATTTCTGTGTCATTATATTATCATTAGGTAAAACGTTATTTAACACTTTCGAGAAGTGTACTCCAAGTGAAATAATGTGTTGCAAGTGCTCACTGGTAGAAGTTTTTGAATGCCTACTTATTTTATCTATTATTCAGTTTACTTTTCCCGTATGACAGACAATGCGCTTGGCTAAATATTTGATAACACAACGCTGTCGGAGAATTAAGAAGCTGATCAACGTTTTTTCTCACCATGGGTAACCTTTATGAATACTGGTTTTGCAGGCTCGATGTGACGTGCTGCAAACAAGCCCATGTAAGATGTTACTGCTCTGCCGTCAAGGTTCAACGGCAACCGGGGCTAAATCGTTTTTTCTGGCCATTCGGGCCCCAGTTTGCCGCTATCAGTCCGCGTACACTGTTTGCAATAAGCGGATCTGTGAATTCCCCTGTAGAAGCCACGATTTGAAATTTGCATATTTTTTGTTTATTTGCACTGAATTTCATGTGGCGGTATCTCAGCCAAACCTCGGCTAGTTGCCATTCGTTTTCGATGCCTTGAGAGTCATTCTTCACCGGCGTGGATATAGTTCATATTAAGCAACCTAAAATGTGACAGTCACCTACAGCAGAGCGGAAATACCAACTCTTGTAACCGCAAAAGCGCCACATCACCGTGTTGGTATTATTATGTCAAGTTCATTTCCAAAAGACAGATATTATCGGTTTATTACTGCGTCAAAGACACCAGAATACAGTATGATACATCCACGAAATTTTCGAAGCCCCTTATGCGTTCCCGCGATACAACCAGCTGAGCGCACACAGTGCCAAACTGTCGGCCTGATCAGTTTTAAATCCACTGAAAACATATTTCACAATTGGACCATATTAGCAAACGTTCTGTTTCATTGCAGAAATGCATGGCACACCCAAGTCTGTGAAATTTCAAACCCCTCGGGCAAGGAGAAAACTGCGAACGTTCGAAGAACCGCCGCATTTCAAAGTTGGGGTGTTCCGCCACTACTAATAGATTATAAGTGGCAAATTTCTGATGCTCCTAATAGAGAAGCCCATGAACCACAAATGTCTTATCCTTTCCCCGGTATTTTGTTGCTATGCATGGCAAACTCTAAAAGTATAAAAGCTGAGATAAAATAATAAACGACAACAAAACTGGTATTCATGGTTACAACAAATGACCAGTTCTTGTCAATATAGTTACGTTGCTATCGGTGTTAAGAAAGATCGTGTGTGTTGATAATTGTCATGTTGGTTGCACGGGGTTTTGTGATTTCGTCACTTTATCTGGCGTCGATGACAAGGGAAGGCAACCCATGTCTCCGAATCACTGCAGACTTCGTCGGCAACGTTGTCCCAGTAGCGATGACGTTTGACCTCGTGTTGACTGTAGATGGTCACACACTAACTGAGATAACCAATTTACACCACCTCTGGGGAATCAGACTCCTTCTGTCTCAACATCACCGCTTTATTATCCATCGTGAAAAGCTAAAAACGGCGACACGGGGACCATTCCCTAACTTGAGGCAGAGATACTATGAAGCTGGCATGAAACCGGCCTCGGTTGATCATTTTCAGTTCCGTTCGTTCAACCGCCTACCTCGCAATTCTGTGCTTTGATTTTGGGCATCTAACCCCCAAATCCTGTTTGGGGTCCAAGGAACGCTAGAGTATATGGTTAGGAATAAAAGCCGGTGAAGCTACCGCTTTAAGGCGTGTTTAGTAAATTCAGGCAAATCTTAAAATTATAGGAAATGACCAATAAATATTATAAAGTACCCAGTGAAAACAAATGAAAATATTGTTGTATTTCTCTCATGAACCTATGTCTGTTATACTTAACTATCGTAACCACTTTGGATGGAAGACACACAAGGGTTGTTGGTACCTGAACATAGATAGCACTGAAACGTTACTCCGAATCCACGGCTCTCAGACCACCTGTAGAGCATTGAGTACGTTGTGTGAGTCACTAGATCAAACATCAAACCTTATCAGGTTACCGTGATTGAGAAAAGTGTTGTGCACGCCCCGGATAGACTTGCTCTGTGCATGTTGTTCGCCAAGGCTAGTAGTGCTTCGGAAATCAGTCACACTGGCCAGTAAATGACGGGAAGGAGATATATGAACCCGAAAATAGGAGATTTGGGTATGTAGAACCTTGGGGTTCATGCGTGGAGTTCCTGAGATTCATCTAATCAGAAATATTGCAGTACAAGACTTAAAAGATGAGTTTGTCAGCTACTGAGTGTTCCGATGTCTTGAGATTATTTGTAAGTTTAAATGAAAACTCAGTATTTACAGAACCTTCAATCACATTTTGCAAACATTTATAGTGAGCTCTATCGTTCCAAGGAAAAGAACATTTTGAATTTATTGAACTCCGCTTTTTGCACACTTTCAATTTTTCGCTCTTTATGCACTCGGCTTGCTGTTTAGTACCAATTGCTTACAATTCACTTAAAACTCGGTCTTCTTTGAGTGAAAGTCGAGCGACTAAGGGAGCGCATCTGATTATCGATTACCAGTTCATTCTCCTAGCAATAAACAAATGACGACCGTGGGAGTTCGCATCCAACCCTGTGACCTTATTTCTCTAAACATTTGCCACCAAGCCCGGTCCATGTCAGATGGTAACTACTTTGGAATTTCAGCAGTGTGTCATGTCAAACAAAAAGCTGATTGCTCCATTTGACTGGATGTACAACGTAGTTGAAAAGTGATGCTGAGAAGTCAGCTCCGTCCGTCTTTAAAAGTCAAGATGCACAAGTGAACAGTGGATGGTTTGTTAGAGAATTAGTAAAAACTTTGCGTTGTTTCATTTTTGTCTTCTTAATGAACGGTTAACTTATTCATAACACATCCTATTGTTTCGTTTGATGAAAATGGCCTTGTCATCGTGTAAACTTTGACAGTTTAGAGGCTGAGTGCAACTTCCTCTGTGGTCGGTGGTACCAGCGTCACTACGTTTGATCCCGCTTTCTCTTTTGAACCTTCTTGTTCGTGCATCTTCCGTCGTTTATTGTGTCTGAACATCTGTTTTTCCCTAATCTAACCAGGGACACAACTTTGATTACTTGATTTTTACATTACCTCGTCGATGTCCACGTCAGTATACTGCATCTCCTCGACGCGAAAATCATCGATTGTAGCACAATCTTTAGGTGCATAGGCGAAGCTGCATGCGATTTCCGGGAACTCTCAGCATCCGGCACCGCATGCCAAGCCTTACAAAAGGCTTTGATGATGGTTTCAGGATGCAGCTTCGTCCAGGCGCACTTCATAAAGTGCATAGCCTTTGAAAACTTCATGGCCATTCATCAATTTTTCCTGTGTTCGGCTTTCTAATCTATCCATCAAGTAGTCAAGGGAAAGTTTCTGAAAATGCATCTGAACGACCAGATAACTCCTTGGTCCACAGGCTGACGTGCAACAGCAGAACACTAGATCGATGAGGAGATGCGTTTTCCACAACGAGTATAATTTTCCGCTTCTCATGATTCATCTTTTACCCAATAGCAATACAGAGGAGAGGTCATCCATGTGTTTCGTGAACTGTAATATTGACGAGAGAGGCACTTTTATCCGAACCTTTAAAATCAACGTGGATCTGCATGTCCTAACGAAAATTGGGGAAAATTTTCAGCAGAAGCACCACAACAAAGTAGCAACGTTCATCTGGCTTTCAAAACTATCATCCCAGAAGCCTAATCATGACGCCCTTCTAGTGTGTGGCAGGGTAGGACACAATAATACAACGCATTTCCAACAGTACTGAAAATACCAGTTGCCGCAACTCATCTAAAGATCCATCGATTTCATCATGGCTTGCATCCCTTCGTTCACCACAAATCTGACGGGTAATTAGGGACCAAAAACCCACTTTGTAAGATCGTAACTCGCATCTCTCCTTCCAGCAGTTGGACCAGCCTTCGGAACCTTTGAAGTCAGGCTTGCGTAAAGTGGCAGCAAAATTCATGGCTTGTTTACAAATGCTACATTCTAACAAAGCAAGTGCGCCGTGTTTTTCGCACATCCTCAAGAAACACTGGGAAGTAGCGTCATTTACATCTTTAAACTTTTTCTTCACTCTCAAATGATAGCTTTGTAGACTTCGGCCTACACAGACTAGATCTCGAACCAGGATATTGTTTGTGAACACATTCTACAAGGCTTTCCGCGAAATGCCAAAACGTTTTGCCACATAAGTTGGTTTAGAAACCGTCTCCAAAATCTCCGCCCTCTCATTAACTGATAGTGTTTCGTTCGTGATCTCTCGCTGACAAATAGCAATGACCTCCTGGTGAATGAACTCGGAATATTTTCACACCTTAATTGTCAACTAATAGACTGGGGATATCGACTGACCTGTCACCTACACGCAGTCGACATTCGGCAGCAGACCATATGATTACTACTTGATTGGTCGATTCAGTAGATGACTTGTTTTGGCCTTTCGCGCGTGAGAACAGCCTGGGCCGGTCGATGACTATAAAGATTCAGAGGAGCTGGTTTGAGTGCTATTGGGAGCATTCTATAGACCGCAACTTTTGAGAGTTTTACATTTCAAGACTGAAATCCAATGGAGAGCATACGTTTAGGGTTGAGTTTCCGAAATTTGACAGAAATGCATGTATCCAAATTAACCTGACTAGATCTGCATACGGATGACCACAGATTCAAGAAAAGTATGAGAATGTCAAGACTATGGACACAGCTGTCTCCTAGACACGTTCAATGAAGTGTTAATGTACGATCCGATCAGTGAATTACATTTTGGTCAATGATATCCAGTAATACTAGGATAAGCTAACAACCAGATCCTTCAAGAACCTGATCGATGGCCTTAGCGTTTTCCTAACTGAAGGTAACGAAGCTGTAGCGTACGGTGTTGACTGTTTCAATGTTTGCATTAGAAGAAAGTTGCTACCTGTCTTATTCGCTGACGGACTGAATGCATCGTGGTATAGTTCTTATCTTCCACCAAGGCATAAAACGGGATCTTTTCGGCGAACGATGGTCCTAACGAGATTATTACTCAGAACAAGCTAAATGAAATTGGTTACAGAACCAGTTAGCTGAACAGTCTATGATTTTTGGCCCCTATACAAGGAAGTCAAGCAGCCGCATACATAGCCAACATCGTCACTGTGCAGAGATGTTAGACAACAGAAAGTATAAACATCTGTACCCTCGAATAAAGTTTACCAGTATAACTGGCTCATCTCCATCGATTACGGCCGATGAATCGTGAAGGGATAACCTGAAGGGAACTGTAGTAGGGAAACCTAGCTCACCTCAAATAACTACCGAAATTGGTGGTCCCATACTCTCAGGGTTGACGAGCGTGGGAGATTGAGTGGCAGTGCACTGAGGAAAATGATTATGAAAAGGTAGAGCTGCACTGTAGTACAGTATTTAAAAAAAAACATGTTAGTAATGAGTTGCAAACCAACTTGAGCCAAGCAGATCTAATCGACTGACTTTTGATCCGCCACAGCCGATGCGCTATTGGAGAACTTCGCAAGTGGCTGATAATGTGCAATCGCGCATTATCAAAACCAATCAACTGACAAGCGGAACTTCAATCATGACTATCATAATATTTGCATTTCACCGTTTCGCTTATTATTTTTTGCGAAAAGCAGGCATGCGAATAAGCAACGAGATTTTATTCTATCTGAGTTTGGTTATGAATAAAAACAAGCCAACAGAGGAATAATTTAAGCAGTATGTAGCATTAAAAAACGGGACTTGACGAGCTACACCTTTGACATTCGGGTGCTCGGAAGTAGATCAACCAAAGGAGAAACCCACTTGTAATTTAAGGGTCGAAGAAAACGCGACCAGGCGGTTGCTCTATTCAGCTGTACTTTTTCAGGGCGAGGATATCGAGAAATCAACGATAACGTTTATTTTACTGTAACAAAATAAGTAATATCAACAGCTAAGATTCTCTCTGACTGACATGTGAAAACAAGTGGATTCCCCAAGCTAGGCTTGCGTAAATTTTTGGATGATTTGAATGGAAAACAAAACCAAGTAAAACAAAGAAGTTAAATCACCATGTTCAAGTGAAAACAGTCAGTCACATTGACAGACAGGATAGAAAAACAAGATTCTGAGATATGGAGCGAAAACCCCTGTGCGATATCAACAGCCTGGTTATGGTAACGGGTCACGTGACTGCAAGGTCCTACCTCACCACAAGGAATCATTCATGTCATTCACTTGGCTTGACTGATATAGCAAGGGTAGCAGTGTCAAACGACCTTAACAATGGCCAAAAGGTCTGCATAGACATGAGTCTATTTGCTTGGTGTCAAAAGGATATCGACTGCATTGTTTCTGTCGACAAGCGTCAGGTGCCAACCACGAAGAGAATATGGTTTCACTGAATGCAATGATGCAAACAATAAAAAAACATCGAGAAAAATTCAATAAAATCCTAGAAGCATTGGATGAAGCCATTGTTCGACGTTCTTCAATTGGGACAATCGTCAAAATAAAATCATAGTTTTTCAAAACGATAAGCATTATGTCGTTGGAAGATTGGAATGTGATGGTGCTCTGGTAGTTTTCGACCGGCACAAAAACCAGCCTGCTTCTCGCGGATCTGCACCGGATACAACCTGCAAAGTATGATGGACGCAAGCGGCTTCGACGGTACTGAGATAAGGCTTACACCTCTATGGGCTGTGCAACCACTTCGCGAGCCCTTCTTACAGGTGGGGACAACCACCGACTCCCCTCACAAGGAGAGAACCTGTTCAGAGTTCCAAACTTCTGAGAACAAAGCACGATGATTTTAACGAGCTGCACTTCACTATCTTCAAAAAACGGCTGGGGGAAGACCATCAGAGCCCGACTCTTTGAGACGTCTTAAGGCTTAGATTTCCTTCTGGGTATCCGCATTGGTAGGTGGATCTGTCAAACGCACCACCACACGTACGCCGGAAAAGCTATAGGAGAGGCTGACACTGGAAGCCAACTAATCCGTATCTGAAAGTGCTTCATCCAGCGCCCAAGCCACCGCTGTAGATTGTGAATTAGCGAACAGTCAGCCGTATAAATGGTTTTATCCACACCTAATAGCTCGAATGAAATAGAACAGGTCGCGGGAATTTCCCATGGCGGAAGCACGTTCCATCTCTGATGAATTTTGCGACCAACAGATTTCGCGGTCCCTGCGAACACTGGCGTCAGGCGCACGTCTCACTACGAATCGTGCTTCGTTTTACTCGCTTCCAGCCGGAATCAACTGGCATACGTAGAGTTGGCTCAGAGATTCAGCAGATTTCCTGGGTCCTGCGGCACGACTAGACAGGCCACAACCTGATGGACCAGCAGAATACAAAGCATTCTTGATAAGCAACCAGTGCTGGTTTGTGGTATTAAGTGAGGCTACATCTAGCGCGTTTTGGAAGACGGATAAACAGGATGTGTCAAAAAGCTCATCGCTATCTAACTGTCGTTGCAACATGCGGTTGGAGGACCCACCGAAGCATGTGGACAGTTCAGTGTAGACCAATGCGTGGTTGGAATGAAGGAGGGTGCTCCAGCGCGAGCGACAGTCTTTTATGCAACCCCGAAATGTATGGCCTATATCGATATGGTCGATCTCGGTCCACTAGATTGACTACCAGTCAACCAACCAGGTATAGAGCACTGGGATTCGCTTTCGTCCCCTCACTTTAGTGGGAACACCTCAACGACGAGGAGACGGTGTGCAGGACTTCCTCGGGGGAGGCTGCAGCAGACGCACGGTCATTTGGGAACATTTCGAGGGGTGTTCAGGATGAGCAGCCATCTCACAGCCTGAAACACCCATCCCCGACCATATTGAGGTATTGGGTGATGGCACTGCTTCAGACCCTACCATTCACATACACTGCCTAACCTTAGGTAGAGATGTACGAAAGGAAAACAGTTGCGACGGTCAGTGGTTTTATGCATGCTGTCCAACTGTCTCCACTCAAAATCGACGGTATTTGAGTTTTTACACCCAGAAGAGTTAGAATCAATACGTTTTAGTGAAAATGCGTCAACTAATCATTGGTACAGCCGCTAATCTATGTTAGTGAAGGTGCTTCTATTTTCTGAGTGCAGTAATGTTCAGAACTATGACTTACACATGTCATATACCTCAAAAAACTGGATGCGTATCAGGCTGAGTTACCGATGACCAGCGAACGCTGCAATAGAATCAAGCTTAGTTACAAAACTACTCTAAAGGCAAATTATCCCCGATCTCGATGTTGGTATAGGCTACACTGTTTAACCAGTCCGATCACGACTGCAAAATGGACGAAGACGTCCAGTAAAACAGATAAATACCCATGAGGAATGTCAAACCCGTCGTGGGGGTATGTGATAACTCGATAGATAGCCGAATCCGGTGAGCAGTCAGTACCTGTCCAAAATCCAGGTCAAGGTTTGAACGAACGGCAACACGAAAACAGGCCTTTAAAACGAGGGCGGGTTCTCGTCCAGTGATGGTTGGCCGTGCCACTAGTTAACCAATCAGAAGAGATGGTACCCTACGCCAGGTTGGACCAATTGGTGGCAACGGCTCTTGCATCCTACATAAACTGTTTTTTGTTAACAAAATTAGATGTTTCGAAGGCAGAGAAGGCTTCCTACTAGTTACCGGGACGGATCAGAACCCCGGCTGAGGACGGTGGTGAACGATACTCTGTGCTCGGCCGGCCCGTTGTCACACTTGACCTACTGAGGCTCTACGGGGTGTTCAACAACATATCCCCGATTCTATTTGGAAATGACATTGACTGTTCCCCTTTCTGCGGCACACGTGCACAAGAATAGCGAAGAAATGCACAGAAGTTGCAACAGGTCGTTGTTCGATGGAACAATCGATTATTTTCATTGTCGTACTTAGTTAATTTGGTATTTTAGTACGGACTTAGAAGCACTTGATAGATGTTCCTCAAGTCAAAAAGGATTTTAGACGAGAGATGCTTGTCACGAATTGGATCAACTTATTTTCTGCCGAGGTCACCAACAGATCAGGTTGGCTTTCAAATGCTCCTAATGACTAAGATCAACGTTTGGATTACAAAACTCCCAACTTAAATGCGGTGGTGGTCAAACAGTCTTCCAGAGTTCAAATCTTCACGATAGAGCAGGTCAATCCCTTATCTGGTAACATCGAACTGTCCGCGAGCCCCTTCCTGAAGTATCGCGTCATCATTATATAATGCAAAGTAAACAGAAAGATAAGCGCACGGATCAGAAGCCCGCGAGAACCGTTCGCCCCGGGTGTGCAAAGTCACCGAGAATTCAAGTAAGTGGATCCAGTAAATTCACCTGTCAAACCGCAAGCTGTTTTTTCCTTTGACTTTATGAACCATCAGACGGGTGTCATTCACTTGAAGAACGCGGGAAAATGACAGGACTTCGTTTGTAGTGTTGAAAATTACTGAATGCAAACTATCTGGATGGAAAAAACCCAGCGAGACACACGGATGGAGACGGTGAACCAAAATAAGAAATACCATATGAAGTTTGAGTAAATCACTTGACACAGAAAACTGCGGGTCAAGGGGTTCATGTGCACTCAGAAGTGCACAAACGAAGAGATTTTAAATAGAAACGAAAGAACGACGGTTATTATCCAAATACAGAAAAGGTTAGCACCAGAAATGAACAGTTCGAGCGATATTGAAGAGATTTCGCAAAGACGCACTGTGTGTGTGTGTGTGTGTACATGTTCTGGTACACACGTCATGTCCTTTCTGTCACACAGAGAGTACAAAAGGAAGAGCAAGTGAGAATGACGAGGAGACATGAAAAAGAATGCGGGAAAATCTGATCGCGAATTGCATTGAACAAAGCACATTGCGATAAGTCATGTTGAAACGAACGAGTTAAACGTGCTACAATCGGGTCGTGTGAAGAAAACGTGAAAGACGATGTAGAACAGGATGACCAGTAAAGGAAGAACCGGACGATCGCCTGTCGCATGGAACGCACGGTGGGTCGGACGGCGTAGAACGACAGTACAGAGCGGGACAAGAGTTGAAAGTCGCCGCAGATGATCACTATTTTGGGTATAATTGATATCACGTATATTTAAGTAAAAAGACTAACAAAGAATACAACAATTGCAATTACAGTGGAATCGACTGGATGACAAAATTAGGAACTTGATGGGAAAGTAATTCACGTACAGGGCAAGGATGCGGTCAGAATCTTAACTGATGCACATGAAGAGCATACAGTGCAAGCTTCCTCCAATGAAGAACAACAACGAAAGCGAGACAGATTTAGGTGACAGATTGTTTGTGCCCGATAAAGCAATTTTGTTGTTTGGCTATGGATGTGTACGTGAGTTGCGTAGGGAGAAAAACCAAATCCGGAGAGGTAAGGACTGGGATATTCAAGACTCAAAGTGCTTATGAGCTCTTGTTGTTCACATCTGACATGGTTTTGTTCCGCCCAAAGTGCGGAGAATGTGAGATGAACTTGTTTTTGTTCTTGTTCGGCATGCCCGGAGCACTGTTGCTCTGACTGGCGCCGTCCCGACGAGCGTTCGGCGAACTGACCCGGATCTGAGCACCAGTCGTTGGATCCTGAAAGCTGGTGCTAAAGTAGGGTGCCACATGTTTGTTTAACAACGTGTAGCATACATTACACACGGGTGCCGGACGACCCATTGGACCAGAAGGCATGGAGTTCTGCAGGCACTGGGAACAATGCACCTTACCACAATGATGGCAATTCGCCTTGCGCTCCGCAGGGCTGGTTCCGGACACGAATGAGGAGTCGCATGCGAAACACGATTTGACATCCTCCGGATCAATCCAACGCACTTCATGGTCTTGTTGTCGAAGGCGTTCCAGCTGAACCTGGATAAGAAAAGCGCACAAATGCTAGAAAATTGCAAGGAATCTCCGTTCGCGAACAAGCGGTTATTACAGTGGGGACGGTTGACAAAATGCGCAACCAAATTACAACTCCGTAAATTGTAACTGCATCTATATCAAGGTGAAAATAAAATCAAACGACTTAGTAGCCGTCGGAATTTGCTTAATTGGGGTGATCCTTCTATTCTATAGTTTCATTCGATTTCCAACTCCCCCAAGGGTGTTCTGAAATTAGTCCTCATTGTTAGCACTCCAGATGCTTAAAGGTACACAAACAACGGAATACTGACTAGAGGGTGATAGTTCATCACGTCTGATAAATCTCAAACATCACAACATGACAACGGATTCATGAAGCACAGAAACCACAAAATGCATGGCGAAAGAACCGATGTTTTTCTTTGTTGTTGAGTGGTTTACCTTGCCGTATCAGCGATCGACTCGCTTCCGAAAACCACGGGAACACTAGTTCACAGGTGTTTCATTCAGCTAATCAGGAATCATCAGCAATGCATTCCGACTGGATCCCGATTAGGACCACTGAACGTTTAAGACCGAGTTGACACTCAGTCGACTTGCAGTCTGTTTAAACAATGGTGCACCGCTCTCATGAACGAAATGTTGATATTCTATGAACCAATCTATAAACTTCCCAATGTAGTAAATTACAAATAGGGTGACTTTGGTCTAGCCGATGAGATGCATGGGGTGTCAAAACGTGGATAACATGCGTGTCAAGCGGAAAATCCAAATCAATAGTTGTAATGGCCGGCTCCTTTGAAAGTCACAACTGTATCCGTGGCGAAGGTGGACTCATGACGATGTTTATCAGTGACTGATGGGAACAGAGCGTCACTGTCCTTTGGATCATCATCACCAGAACCGAATAACGGAGACCTTCCGCGTGACCTTCAACGTCTGAACTAATTTGATCAATGTTATCAAAATAATGCTCGAATTAGAAAATACACGTAGCACGACATCTATTGTGCTCGCATTGGCACAGAGCAAAATGTGTTCACTTTGGTGTTCAGTGGCAAATCGAAACCGGTTCCACTGCGCTTTGTACTACACACACATACACGCACTGGATTCTCATGATTCACCGAAGTGATGAAATTAGTCCACGATGGTACTAAAAGTACTACTCGCATCGAATTTGAGGACACACACGCGCACACAGATAGTGAATACAAAATGTCTGAGTTTGAAAATTGCGTACAAAACGGAGTGAAACAAGTCAGGTTGTATTACAACTGAGCACTGTGACAGAGAAACTGCATGAACCGTTCAACCGAACTACTCAGTGTTAACTTTCATTCAAGACAAATCACGAAAGGGGGGGGGGGTGGAGTGGGTGGGCAGACGTAGCGTGCTATTTGATTGATCGCGAAAAAAAAAATAAGAACTGGAGTCATCGTTTAGCAAACGAAGTTCATGAGCGCCCTACGCGTTCGGTGCTTGCGTGAATGCTGCCACAAAAACGTCCATTTTCCGATTGTTGAGAAAACTAGGCCGTGGTCAGAGATCGAATGTGTATTTATGAACGAACTAATCGATAATCATGGGTGCAAATTATTATGAAGTTATCCTTTGATTTGTTCGATCAATCCCTCTTTGTATCATAAGTCCCGAGTTGGTGATTGCATATTTTCACGGAAATGTGTCGTACGAATACAACAGGGGGTAACAGTCCTTTTTAAAAAGAATATCCCGGGGTTTGGAGAGACGGAGGATATCCGACCTGAGACCCGGAGACGGTAAGAGTAGATGTTACATCCTGTCTAACAATCGTATGTATTACTGTAAGACATGAGATACATCATGTGGTCAAAGTTCACTCCTCTATAAGACTAACGTCATAGATCCACAGAGCATTTCAATATCGGCAGCTAAATGTATGGATATATACATAATTACCGTATTTTCCTTCAACTTCGATAAACTTTACGTACACGTTTGAAGTATACAGACCGTTTAACTGAACACCAACGGATATTCGATCGGTTGCATTCGTTCGTTCCTCAGCGTGAACAGTTGCACTACGGATAGAGGAAATTTCTGAAGTACTACGCGATCGGAAAAAAAACATACGCATTCAACGCCTCAAAACAAACCCCCATACCATATCATTATTACACTGTGGACATGTACACGTACTATTGTATAGTTAGTAAGCGGTTCTGCCGTTTCTTGGGATACCAACACCGCGGCTGTGTCTGACAGAAGCCAGTGTGGTTCGCTACGCCCAGTCCCAGGGCTAGGTTGCCTATGTTCCCCTTGAAAAAGTTAATTTTACAAATCACGAGGACTCTCAACCGCTGGTGACTTTTCAGCACCCAGAACAGGAAACAAATTCCGCACACAGAACAACATTCGCGATTTGAACTAGATTACTGATTATGCACACCATTTTCTTCAACCTTCCGTTCATATCCGATTTTTGACCAAGACACACCTCTCGCTTGGCGAACAGTATCAATCCTCAGTTTCCCAATTTTTCGATCCCCTTTCTTCATTCAAATAGGATGCCAGCGCACTAATCCGTTGATACCTCCCATATCCGACACTTGGACTTCTAAGACCGCGAATTAGAGCTGTTCCGCTGAACACTTCCAAAAGTGGATATTCATCGTTTGTCTTCGAGTATTCATAATTTGCTCACACCGGAAAACCACTGCTAAAATGCCATCCTTGGTGACTTTATATATTGATTTGATTTTACAGTCAACAGGTACTTTTACTCCGAGGCTTTCGATCTGGACACAAATAAACGTTAACCCGTCGAATTAGGCAGAATTATTATTGTCGTTTTAGCTTGAGAACATTTTAGCAGTGCCTTCCAGTACGCTTTTCCGATCGGGCTAGAGATCATGCTCATAGCCTCCCTCTGTTTACTTCCGTTCTTTCTAATTTCTTTGACAAAATCTCTGTTGATTCCTCTTCGTGGGAATGAATCAAAGGCGGATCATTTGCCTAAAAACTGACAGCTCAATACACGCCCGCACGCACACACACGTCGTCCTATACTGCTGTTACGTCTACTCCAGCAATCGATTTACCCCATCGATGCGCTGATAACTGGGTTCATTTGGTTCCGTGTCCGCTCCCAGTCCGACTTATTCTTGTCTCTTGAGCATGCCCGTTCGACCTTGGGTACGATTAGCTCTATCTTCTCCCGGCTGTGTCAGCGACCCGAGAAAGCGCATTATTGATTTGCTCCGTGCGCTCATCATGCTGCACTTCGTCGGGCTTCCGGACTGACTGACTCGCTGCTTTCTGGCATCAATAGTACGTTCAGCTTGCAAGCTTCTAAAATGCTTAATTACAGATTTCTGCTCTCTGTACTTTGCTGGAGTAACCCGGGCGATATATGTTTGGATTCTGGTACAGTTTCTTTGCCTATTTTAGCAAATACTTGTTTATTTAGTCTATTGTCTTCCCGTTGTGTTACACTGTTTTCTATGGAGCCGCTGTCTGACCACTGGGATTCCTCAATCGTTAATTGTACGTTCTTTCCGGTTGAGAAATGTGTCACACGGGTAAAGCAGTTCTGATCGATTCAGTTCTATCTTTTCTTCAATGAACGTTCCTGCTCAGCTAGTTCCGAACTGCGTTGAGTCAATCGGGATTGTGTGCCAACTGTGGAATTCTAGAGCCTTTTTTCCTTTATTATTACATGCTTGCGTATGAGTGCAATCGAAAGGGTACAAACCGCACAGCCACGAGGGCCTACTGCACTATTGGGGATAACCGGTAACCGAATCCTGAGAGCTGGAGTGGCGAAGAACCAGGTAAAGTCCCCACAAATCAGGCCCGTTAGATCACTCATATCTATAGTCAAGAATTTTCCTTTCTCGGGGAAAGAAACCGTGACTTCCCCTATTCCCAAGCGCAGTGACTACTCCAAACCCATTAACTAGCGTCTCATTTCCCTAGCCTCCGTTATTTTGATAATTATGCCGACCGCAATAACGACCAGTTGCACCAGTTTCTTGAACTGTCCACTTTCGGATTTCTTCCGTTCACTGACTTGTGAACGTCAAGTTTTCTCAGTAACCGGACCATAACCATTCGATTCGACAGAGCAAAATCGCAGCCTTTTCACACCAACGTTGGTGTTCCATAAGGTTTTGCACATACATCCAATCTGTTTCCGCTTTAAATAAAAAATTTCTCACCCACCACTTTCAAACCAAATCATGCTTCCACTGATGATGCCATTACACAATACCACCACCCTTATTTCACCTTCCACAATGTCACCACGAACATCGATCGCAACCGTTGCGTTCTTGTTGCATCGTTCAATTCTCCACTTGGGGCCTTGCAAATCACGCTCTCATAAATGCTATTAAAACCGCCCTTCTCTCAATCTCTCAAAAACGATTTTTTTTCCTCCCAACACTAATAGTGATTCAATTCCCCTTAGCTGAGAAAACTCTCTTCATCTACTATTTTGCTACAGCATCTTTCCCATCTTAGTTTTCACACGGGCCTCTTCTTGCTTCTGGAGCTTCCCGCAAGATCTGTATTCCGAATGACACCAGACACTTTCACTTCTGCCCAGTTTTTTCGAACATTCAAAGATGAAACTCGTCCCGAACTTGAATATTTCCTCTTCTTCTCTACTCATTTTTATAAGGTTTGACGCATTTGTGACCTAGTCTTACCACAAAATCTGAAGTCGCATGTCAAATACCAAGCAGTCTTTTCACTGTCTCTATTCTACCGCAACTACTTTACGACCCGACAATACCGTTAGGCCAATCGTACTTGACTGTCCACTAAGGAAAACGAGTTCCGTCGAGCACATTTCTGCGGTTGTTTGTGGTTCCGCCGTGAGTTCATCTAGCTTCAGGTTCAGCAATCAGAAACTGTGGAAGTATATATATATATATATATATATATATATATATATATATATATATATATATATATATATATATATATATATATATATATATATATATATACCATTTCACCCTAGGGCTGTTAGAAGTTATTGATATGATGGATCGAGTTTCCGCTATGACTCGAATCCGTCTGTTATTGCAGAACTGGGGGTCATCGGGGTTACCGAATGGGTGTTCTGCATGTCACCACCGCATAATGCATCGTCACACACACACACACACACCCACACACACACACACATCTACGATGGATATCGTCTCATCAGAAAGCTAAGTGAAACGAAAGCGTTCCAACCGACTAAAGTTCGGAACATGAAAATTCCGCACGCCGGTCAGAGGAAGCTGACAATCATGATCACGAGTCATAGAGTGTTGAACTATATTACCGATCAATAGGTCAGGTGTGGTGAAAATACGGGTGACAGTGAAGCGCTTACCTACCCGTATACATTTGCTATGGAATGATGCAACATGCACCCAACACCAACGCACAATGCACCACTGAAGCATGGTACAGATAGATGGATGCGTGGTCCAGTTCGCTAGGAATCGTCAGCACGGAACACGTACAGAGTGCTCAAGTGAGATAGCGTTGAAAACGTGTGTTGCGCCAGCGCTAAATTCTGCAGCGTTGAGACGAGAGCGTACACGGATAGCCTTCGTAGGGAGGTGTTTAACTTAGAATTAAGTACATCAGCTCGGAATCTAATTTGGGACGTCGGTAATGTGCACTGTTACAGATTCCCCACAACCTAGATAGTGCAGTGGCTCCTCGAATTCCAATGATAAGCTACCCGTTGATACATGACAAATGACTTTATCGAATCATCTGTCTCAGACGGAGATGAGGTATAGATGTAGGAATTCTGCAATTGGTTTCACGCAAGAAACACATAAGTTAGCAGTGGACCAGAATCAAGGCTAACAGCGGGTTCGCGCACTACCCCAGATACACTAAAATAACTGGTTAAAAATACTGTTCAAACAAACTGCGCGCAACAGCAATTAGGAAAAAAGGTGCATTGACGGATTTCCCAAAAATCATAACGGCAAGTAAAAAACGCTTCAGAGAACAGAGGTTTGCTCAAACCTACGTGTGTGTGTATGTGAATATAAGTGGCGCGCGCACTTTCTACATCTCATTCCAAGCGACCTGACAAAAGACGAAAGCGCTACGGGTACGAACCAAAATGAGAGGACTAAACGTATCGACGTAAACTGTTACCGGTATGGCGAGCGCGGAGATTCTGATTGCTATCTCTGAACAAACTATGAACCAAACAGAATACTATTATTATTATTATCATTATTATAGTGGAAGTTGAAAAGAAAGAGTGGAAGAAAACTGCAAATGACAGCATCAAGTAGATGAAAACAATTGTGTAGATACAATCACGCCACAGGATGCACCATATTGCAATGTACCATCAACTATCAAGTAGATTTCAACGTGCAAAACCCAATTGACCGTTCAGGACGATACTCATGAGTTGAGGTTTTTCTCCTTATTTATGAATTGGAGGGTCATACCTTCAAACTAAAGCCTCCCTCAACAGACATTGTACATCCAGCCGTGAAGACAGTGCCGCATTAACAAAATGCTTCTTCTGTATACGAGATGAAATATTATTCGATAGACGACCTACGAGTGTACTAGAGCTGCGTAAAGTACAGAACTCACCCATAAAATTTATTGCCACCCTAGATACTGAAATGCTTAGTGTTGGACCAACCCAAACCTGTAACAACATTCTGCATTTCGAACACGCTAAATGTGCCAAACGTTTCTATGCAATAACTCACAATGTTCATAAAAGCTTCCACCTTAAAGTGCACCTTTCATTTAAAAATCATCTGCATGCAAAAAATTCGAAACGTCTTCACTTTCATTCTTATGGAATGATAACGTAGTCTCTCGACCCACACCAATAACGAAGATAAACTGAAGGCAAGAAAGGGTGAATTCGGACGCACAACACCGTTTGCGACGAGCCAAAATGAAGGATCCTCATCAAGCACGAAATCGGTTTCGAACAGGACATCTGCGATCTACATTCAAACGTCATTTGGACCTGCTACATCTACGCAAAAAACAGATGTGTTACTTATCTATCAACGGATGTATGGATCAAGGGGCTTCCATATGCGAATTCAACCTGCCAAGAGAATCGGATACAATGGTACACAAAAGACGATGTTATTAGATTCTAAGGACGTGAATGACAACCCGGGGGTGTAGAGGCAGCGCACCAGCGATGACTGAGTTCTGCCATCACTCTCAGTCCAACGGTGAGCAGTAAAGTGAACTAACGCTGAAATCTCTGTTTTAGATCAAAAAATCGTTGGATCAGTTGATCCCACAGTTGTTCGTTCGATCAACTGTTCCGGTGAAATGGTCTCCATCACGTTCGGACATGGGGGGATGATGAGCAGTTGTGCCTGAATGATCATCAGTGGAAAAGAAGCATCGAAACTCCGTTGGCAAGTTTCCATGCCACCAGCGTGCGGGATAATCACATTCACCTAGTAAGCACTCGTACGACGACTGTGACATTATCCCATTCTATAGACCTAAAAACAACTGTTCCACCATATGAAGGCCTATGCAAGTCTTAAAGCAGTCGGCATTAGGAACTTACTACCGAGATGCTTCTCAGTAGCCAAATTAGCGTTAAAAACATGCGTGGGAGATGAGAGGGAGAACAAAGCATCTTCGAATGTTTATCGGAACCAAGTATGGTTCGGAGTGCACCTGAAAACGATGGGCTACGGGACATTTTATGGACAAGTGTTTGATATCCAGTAGAAGTGTAGTAGCAGTCTTGCATATTCGGTTGGCGTTTCGGTCATCGTGGAAAACCTTCCCAAAGTCGGGTTTACAAATGAACTCCTTGTTTACTTCAAATGACCCCGAAGCCACTGATAGTGTTAGTAGGAACACAGGCCCAAACTCCGCCCCCGCCATACAAACCAACAGACGTACACATACACACGTACCGCTTGACTCTAAGTGTATTCAGATTATTTTCCCAGAATCGTTCGTGCACACCTGCCTTGAGAAAGGCTATCTGAAGAAACCGAGTGGTTGGTAGTTTCTTCTCCTTAGAGGGAAACTGCGCTTAGCATAACCCAGAATATTTCTTCTCAGGTTATTCGGTTTCCAAAGCCTGCTGGTTCGTTCCAAACGCTCAACTCACCACTGAAAACAATGAAGGTGTTGTACAGTAATTGCGGGTTCACTTAGAGAGTTTCTAAATTCTATTTTCACAACTAGTACTGATGGCGATAAATGGTACTTGAGTTTTCCGGGTCAGCATGAAAAGTTTATCAGACTAGCTCCTTGAAATGAAGACAAACAACATCGATATTTACAAATCATGATTTCAAAGTGCATGTGTTAACCCCGGGGTGATTAGACGAAGGAGCTGACGCACTCCGACTGTCCCGTTAGTGACACCGCTACGAATATGAACTCGCTTATTGTGACCGATGTAGGTCCCCACCTCCAAGTGAACACAAAAGCGTACATCTGCTTTCTCTTAAAAATGTATTGTATCGCTGGGCATCGGCAATCCAAATACGTATTTAACCTGTGCAGGATTCACATGGATAATGGAAAGTTTGCCTGATCATATGCAACCCCTACCAGGTGGTATTATTTATTATCTCAAATTAACATGTAAACGCACGTCTTCTTTAGCTTTCGGATCATCTGAGTCGTAGAACGGATATCTACTTATTTTATTTTCTCTAGTCGTCTGAAACCAAAGGAATATTGAAACGCACTGGCAATGTTTACTAATCATGCCACAAAAATCGTGAGTTGAAACATAGTGGAACAAACTCGTTTCATAACAGGCTATAGAAACAGTGACACACTTGAGAAATAAAACCAACAGACCAGGCTTAAAGTAGTTGTTATACAGTTTGTTATGACATGATTAGTAAATGTAGTCAATTCACTTCAATATTCCCTCGGTTTCAGCTGACGTGAAAGTATTACAATAAGCGGATATCCGATCTATGGCTCAGATATTCAAAAAGGTAAAGAAGACGTGAGACTACACGCAAATTTCAGATATTGAATAATACAACCTTCTCGGAAGTGCATCCAATCAGGCAACGTTTTCGTCAGCTCGAAGAAAGAAGGAACAACCTAACACTAACCACTGCGATCACCATCATCAGTCACAAAAATTCGAAGCTTCCGAGGTGGACTCGGAGATACCGAACAACCTGTCTGTTAGGAATAATCAGCTGCAGTGCATATTCGCCGAGTATCGGAAGTCTGAACAGATACTATTCGTAGAAGAATCCATGAGTAAATCAGCTGTGAGTCGCTGGCAATTCTTTGTGAGTTGATCACGGTCAGTATCAATTCCAGGAAACTTTCTCCACTCACCTCGCTACTTCCTATCAATATATATATATATATATATATATATATATATATATATATATATATATATATATATATATATATATATATATATATATATATGTCCGTGCAAAATAGTTATCAGGACCGAATATTGGGCAACGTGCTTCCCACTATGCGAATAAAATTCAAAAAACAAATCATGCGTATTTGAATCAATGATCTTCGGGAGGTAGTCAAAAACCCGATGCAGTCATAGAAGAAACCGGCCAATTTCAGTTATAAAGCATTATGACTAGTTGTAGAATGAAAAGAGGATAAATCCAATGGGCTTATTCTATCGGTATTTAGTTACCATAGAGTAATTTTGAGACGGAGACTAACATTGCCGATCAAAATTCGGAAATAAACTTACCAGTTCTTGGATCGTATTACGAAAATAACTCAGTTATGACGTGAAGAGGGTTTAAAAAACTACTTACCTGTAAATTCTGAGATAAACGGACGAAATCAGCCTGAACCGACTCGACATTGTTCAGGTCAGCTTGTAGGGTCAAAATACGCTTTTGAAGGGCTTCAACTTCGGCCCGTGAGGATGACGCATCCTCTTCAGCCAGTGATAACTTTGTCTGAATAGGGAGGACCAACGGTGTCGGGAACGGTATCGGAATATAAATATCATGAACAGAGAACAAAATTGCCAGTTTTCGCCAGCAGCATTACACATTAAAAAAAAACAGACGGCAGTGTCAGAGCTTGATAAGCAGCCCTACTCAGTTCGGTAATTCAATCCAATCTGTTCAACCCACCCATCGGAAGAAGCATTTCACAACAACTAACCTTCAACTGATGTCCATAGAAGTGGTATTATCGTAGAGACTGATTTAGAGGGTTGCACTTATTCACTTTGCAAAAACCATTCCCAGTGGGAAAGTGACCACGTATGTAATGACAAGTTCATGCATATTGTATTCCGAGATGCAATGAACTTAGTTAGAACGAACGCGAAAATTAATCTCATTTGAATCGTGAGGAGTGGGCATCGACGAAGGGTCCGTTTACAGAATCACGAGGTGATTCTTACTGTCATCCACACACGACCACTTACTACTTGCATCAAAAATCAACGTGGAAATTAGTGCAAATTGACGCGATGAAAAGAAACCGCATGATATTTACCAGTAAACAGTGAGAGAACTAGAAAAAACGACAAAACAGACGGTGGAAATCCGAAGCAGCTGAATTCTCCAGAAGCGGTACATTCTGGGGAGACACGTGAAGAAAGACGGCGAAAAAACCGTCAACCAGCAAACGTAGATTGCAAAGTAAGTTCAGTTCGCCATGCAGACTGGACTGCTAACCAAGTAGACGGGATAGCGATTTCGTGGTGCGAGTTTATCCATTAGACGACGAAGGTTTTGGCTGGTTAAACACTATGGTTTATGGTAATCAATGTGTCAACAAAATGGTGGAAATGAGAATAAACTGAGAAGGCGCAAACACCACGGGGAACGCCTCGGTTGACACGGATCCTATTATCTGTTGACATTTACCGATTACGAGTTTTTGCTACTCATAAGTAGTAGAGCTCACTCATGGAAAATAGCGAGAGCAGGAGTTCAGCTTTTCGGTAGTAGTGGTGGATTGGCCAGAAGAAATCTATGCATTTTCAAGGCATCTCAGCAGAATGAAATGTTTCAAAGTAATGCCCAATCGTTTCTGTTAAATATGGTAGATAATTTAGTGTGTGTGATATTTTTTGCGCGCGTATTAAAGCTTTCAGCGGCAGCAAAGCAGTTTCGGGGGAGTCACGTTGAGAAGTCTGTTTTCTACGCCAATATAGCTGATGATTTCAGCGACATTTTGCGGAAAAACAGGATTGAGATAATTTATTACCAAGAAAGGTCGGAACCGGAGCGAAGATTTAGGATATCTGATGCAACAGTCAACTCTACGAGTTCGAGGATCATTCGTCGTTGTGTGGCGTGCGAGATGGCTTGATGTACACTACTTGGATTCGTTGGGTTGTGGGGTTCAAAGAGCACAACAAAGGCAGGCAGACAATATTAGTGAGGTATGCTTAGTGTGCGCATAAACATTCACGCCCGAGGAATTTCCACATTTCAAACGGACTATCTGGATGAAAAATACGCTGTTATTGAATTAGTCACTGGAAGATTTCTGTTGCACAAGCAGAATATGATAAAAGAAGTGCTCCATGTCGGGCAACAAAGTCTTAACATTTCGGGTTGAGAATCTACTCGTCTTTCGTGCTTGCACACGAACACGATGCAAGGACCATGCTCCATAGACTCAAAGGCTCACTGCACTCGCAGGGATAACCAGTAACCTGACCGTGAGACTTGGGCAATGGGTCAGGCGACAGAAGACTGCTATCTACTTCAAATGTGGTCGGTGGCAGCGGAATCGTTGCGCGGTACCTCAGAGAAGATAAACGTTGGTATATATATATATAACGAGCAGAAACACGAGATCATTTAACAAGTGATCACCCACCTGCACTTCAGCAAGTTTAGCACGGGCTGTTTTCGCCTCATCCTCCGCTTTCAAACGGGCGTTAGCTTCCAAATCCCGCTGACTTTCCAAGTCGGACAATGAGGCGAGACGAACTTGTGCCTCATCCAACTCACGTTGGAGTGTGTTCTCCAGATTGATCCGTTCCTGACGTTCAGCAACTAGTTGCTGCTGATGGAATTGACTATCACTTTTTAATCTATCATCCAAATGCTCACGGGCCTCACTGTTCGGTGCGGTTCGGGGAGGTCGTAGTCGTGCGAAGGAAGTGGAAGGGCGAATGTGAAGTTAGATTTTCTTCGATTTGGATGGAATAAGGAACGTGTGAGAAAGGTCAGCTGAAAAAGCGTATACGAAATGTAAGACCTACGACGAACCACTTAGACAAGAGATTGTGTTTCGGACAAACGATTTCACAAGTTTATCTGAAATTCGTACTACAACAAACAAAATCAACAGATGAGCGTATAATTTCAGACCAAAACTGAACGGGATGATTTCTGTTACACTCCCGGCTGCCTGGTTCAAAAAGAGAGAGAGGCGAAAAAACAAATCTATCAGTGCGATGAGAACAACATTTGGTCATATGTGGTTCACCAGTTCACATTGTTGATTCATAGGCCCCGGTCCTTTCTGTGAGTGTGAATATGGGTGTGACGCCAGCACCATAATCGACACAACCATGGAATAAGGAAACCCTGCAGAAATGATCTTCGACCAAGTAAGATATGAGAGTGAAGCGCATTCGACGACAGGATTACCGTAATATATTCCAAATACCCGAGGAAAGTGATGCATGAGACATTCGTGACCATGAGGGGGAGAGAGAAAATGTATGTGGATGGGCTCAATGCATTAGTTTCATAGATCCATTTATTACTTGAGGTAAAACGTGAAGTGTGATAGGGAAACGTCAAAATTCTGCGGGGCAGGGCTGTATGTTACAGGGCACGTGTACGGAAATGGCCGTCAATAAATGATAAGTCACTGCAGACGACCATGCCCTCGAATAATCGCAAAATCACTCAAGCCCAACAAAACTGTGTATTTGCATCAACTGTATCCAGTCAAATTTCAGTCAGTTCTTATTCGGTCGGAAGATGCCATCTGTGGTTTGAATACTTTACTACATCTCATAGCGTTCGGTCCATGTGGTGTAATCACGTTCTTTGTTGCTCCGTGGCCCATATTTTTCGCTCAACGAATTACTTATCCTTTTGGGTAAGTAGCATATATGCTCCACCACACTAGCTTACTTTCACCACCTTTTTCTCCAATGGCGAATACAAATATACTGGAAGACCTCCATGTATACACTTATTATCCTTTGGAATTTCGTTTTTATCACAACGTTAATAACATCATAAATCACGTTTGGTGTTAGCTTTTGACCTCCGCCTCTGGCTGTGACACACTTTACGGATATAATGGGAAAAACGCGCACACCCTCACCGAAAGATCCTGAGCATTGTCCGTTGTAAAAGCGCGTACCAGACGCGTTCTCAGACTTTACTATCTCTCCTATTTACTAAATAGAGGTAACTTTATGGTTCTGAATACACTCTCCTCCAGTATCGCGAAAGGGAAACGGTGGCTGAACAAACCACACTAACGTGATCTTGACATGAAGGCCATACGTTCGAAAATCTTTTTATCCGGTGAAATTACTATCAACAGCGAGATCATTATTCATTTTCGAGATAGTATATTATCCCCCACATGAGTTTGGCATATTATTCCTTCATAATACGAGTTCGTCGACACTCCGAGATAAGCGACTGCTGCTAGCAGATTCCCCAAGAATGAAATTCGCTAATTATGAACACTACCTACAGAGTTTAATAATTACTCATATTGTATATTTTACTAATTTTTGAGTCTCAGGCTTTGGGAGAATTCGCCATAGTACCTAAGGTTAAACAGTATCTATTAGAGAGAAATATAAATCCTATAGAGAACCCTGAAGGCCCACTGTTAGAGAAACCTGACACTACCTTGGGTAGAGAATCACGTAAGGTACCAACAGGTCAGGAGTAGCAACGAGGGGGTTACTATCCACCACCAAAGCTCGCGGCGGTGGCGAGATTCGAACTTCTGACCTCCCGAGTTGAAAGTAAATGCTCTAAACCGACCGACCACCACTGACTAGAAACGTCGTGCTCACATCAGGGGCTCCATTTAAGTCTACAAAGAGATGGTACAGTGTTCTGGGAGTTGGGATTGCAGCCAACTATAGATTTCCTAGGAGAAACTAACCAAAGATTGCACGATTCCAACAGGGAACCACAGGATCTAAAGTTGATCACGATGACTGGCGTTCATCAGTACTGCTTACGTGAAACACAATGAGTAGAAAAAGTAGGACAGATATGAACTACGACAGCACGACTGTTCGCATAGGTAAGGTACTTTACCGATGAGAACATCTGATCTGAGAAGGGCGATACAACTTCGGTCAACGAGATGCGGTATAGGACTACACTACGCACACACACAAGGCTTAGGGAAAAACTCACCGAAGGGACAGATTCTCCTCGTACATCCTTAGGGCAAGCAGCTCCAGATCTGTTTTACTGCTAGGCAGCTGAATAGGTTGTTCACTTAGTTCTTTGGCGGCAGCGGCTCGTCGCCCGAGGAGGGCATCGTAGTGTGTCTGTAGATTTTCCAGTTCTGTCTGAACAGAGCGACGATCATGTGACAATCGGGACAACTCGGTTTCTGTGGCCTGTCGATGAGCCTTCAATGACACAGGAAGGTGAAAGGAACACATGTACACAATAACTATATGCATGATTCTTGGTTGCAAACATTTATCAAATATGGTCAGTCAACTATCAAACTGAGTGCCCGAAAATACCGTTCGATTCAATGGAAAACACGTTGAGACAGACATGATTAGACACAGGTTCATCGAGGGAGTAATGAATGACTAATGCAGAGCAGCATAATGCATAATCCAACATAATCTGCGTTGGCCTTTGCACACTGAAACCACAGTAGGAAAACTGTGTCGTTTGTCGTATCAAATTAGTGCTCCAAAGTCTGTTATTTCCACTTTTGTACAGCAATTTATATTACCTCTTATTCATTATTGTCCCCCTGACATTCTCCCAGGATTACTAAAAAAGGATTTCATCGAGCTTCTCAGAGGCCCACGCATCATTAGTCTTGTTTCTGGTTTAACCCCAAACGATTTAGTCTTGGAGCTATGCACTAAACACATAACAGCATCCCTTGAATTTGCACAGAAAACTCTCCCTGATACTTCGCACCCATCGCATTTTGATCTTAATCTTTGCCAGTCCCAAGCATCAATCCGGTCTAAGAATAAACTGCTTCCCTGCAGATCGTCTCCGCACAGGAATTCCGTTGTTCCGTTTCCATCACGTGTTCTAACGAACAAGGAAATCATTTTATCTGAAATGAGATTCCGTTTTATTTTGTAACTTATTTTGGCGTATTTTTGGTTGAATAAAATTGCACAGCGATGCTCAAGCTAGTGTATATACAATACAATATAAGATAGGTCTCGGACTGTAGCGGCTGAGCTCGGTCAATGTGAACGGAAGGAATGAGGACAGACGTGGACTACATACTTAACGAATACCAATACAAACATTCAAATGATATTTCAATTCAATTGGACTGAAACAAAAACCGTTAGACACGCACTGGATGCGGCAGTTCTCGTTGCCATCTCGGAGCAAGAACCTTGATTAAAAAACAAGAGGTTGACAGTATGGTAACGGTACAGACAGAAATACAAAAGATGGTGTCAACGGGATGAAAGAACAGTATGATTTCAAAAATGCCATCGGTCACAGCATGCCGCCTTTATCAAACCAATAGGTAGATGAATCCAGTGGGACTAACCCGAGAACCAGAATGCGTCTGATCTGAATAATTTCATCGATGAAAATTTCCATAATTTGCTTTCGTGACTTGGACTAATTAATCTCAAACTATTTGTCTCCGTGAACAATTCCCATTCGGGGACATGCGCAGCACATGTTCCAACCGCCCAGTGTTTTATTTCGTCCCACTAGCTCTAGCGAGAAAACCCTTCTGCCTTCGAATCATCTCGTTTTATTAGCGAAAAACAAAGGACACATAAGCTGCTGTCCCATGTCCCCATTCATTGCACGCAACGCATTGGTTCGACTGAGGCTTAAACAACGCCGACAAGATTCGTCTCTCACCTACCACCCACTCCACCGATCGGCTGTCCTGTCACCCGGAATTTCGTTGTCTCAAGACTTGGGCTTGGTGCCGCACCGGTGCTGACTGCCAACGTGACTTGCCTGTTCACTAACGCTGAGTTAACACGCCCCTCACACTTGATACTTCGTCTAGGGATTTACATTGACTCACCGCAGAGCGAAGCTCACACGTTAATCCCAGAAAATTCTAGAAATGTTTCTATCTATTTGCAAATACCCATTATCTTTGCGTCTTGTACCAGCTGCGATCTGGCTTAGAAGCTGCAGAGAAAGGAACTACTGTAACATTTGTTACGCACACCTGACCCTAGGTGGACAAATAGACGACGAAGTCGACAAATGCTAAACAGACCGTCTGTGCACGCAATGACACAGCAGCAGGAAAGTAGCTTCTCAGACTAAATAACTTATCTACCTAATTTGTTCTCCTCCTATCTGGAGGTTTCATATTGGACTGAGAGAATTCTGCAGAGCCAAATACGATCTATAGGCTCCAGCGCCCGCCCGTAGCCGGGGGATCAGCTGCGTATGGAAGAGCTGTATTGTACCGGGCGCGTCCCCAGTTTGCGGACAGTGGAACGGCCACTCCGGTGGTCGATTGTGAATAAGATTACCTCACAAAGTAACCAGTCGTGGACGATCAGCTGCAATACTCAAGGCTGTGGTGGGATTTTCGTTTGGCAAGCTTTTTCAACTCAAAAACACCACATAAATCCGCTGACAGCACAGTGACACCGTGTGTGGCACGTCACTAAATAAGGCCACAGCCATTTGTCGTGTTCCACTTACCCAACAAGGCTTCCCAGAAGAGATGAATGAACCATCAATTGGACACAGGATCATCTGGACCAAAGCTGCTACTTTGCAGGACGTGCTTGGATGAGCAGGGGCTAGAGATGAATCCTCGAACAAGGCCTGCTTCGAAGAGGGCAACCGAGTAGTGCGATAGCAAAGAGCTATGGTAGATTTAACTAATACAATGACCAGCGGTTCTTACACGCGCACGAATGAACGATCTCATAAACTTACTTCCCCATCTCCACTGCATTTCCTCACTATTTTCTTCTATCATATCCCATGGGAACTTTAGCAGACCGAACTGACTGTGTTGTCACCGGTGGAAATCCTGGTTATGTTCTCTCTTGTCCTTCTTCGACTAGCTTCCAAGTCTCATCGAACAAGCAACCAACGGAGGATGCCCCCTTCGTCCTCGATGCCTATTCAAAGTAGCCACGTCCCACGTGCGAACTCTGACGCGTTTGGACAACAAGATGGCATAGCTCATACGCTTGAATCCCTTGCCATCGATGTATGTTGCATTCAAGAGACTCACATTCAAGACTCCAGTTCCATCATCCGATTGACGTCCTCACGTAATCCTGCCGTGAAGTTTCACTAACGCCTATCTGAGGAACCTCAAGCTACAGTTTCCGGCGTTTCTGGTGTTTTTCATTGCTTTCAGTGAAGGGGTTGAACCAAGCATCTAGCTTGGGTCCCAATCGATAGTCGGTTGTGCACAATGAGACTTTGAGGCTCGTGGGAAGTGAGCAATCGCCCTCGCAAAATACGCAATTTGTTTGTGTACTTGGTATACGCACCCACCAACTGCAGCCCAGATGCGAAGATAAATTTTATCAAAATATCCACGATCTCCTACATAAAGCTAGCCAGGTCGACATTGTGATTTCTGCAAAAGATCTGAATTTTACAGTTGGTCGGCTGTCATCGGACGAGACGCATTAAGGAGGGCTAGATCCCTGTCACTCAGGAAACGGGAAACGATTTTCGACTCCATGATCTAACCATCGCAAGTACGAACTTCAAATGCTCTAACCACCGGAACGGCACGTAGAGTCTGCTCTCTTCGAGATCGCAATGGAGCATTTTCAGATACAGTTTAAGTGTTTCGACAGATCCGCCTATCCAAAGATCCAAAAAGAAATCTAAGCCTGAGGACGTCGATAATCATCGGGGCCCAAGGACCTCCCACAACCGATTTCAAAGATGGTGGAGTACGACTTGTTAGGGGAAATTCAAGTTTTGTTCTCGAGGGTGTGGGATTCAGAGCAGGTCATTTTCTTTGTGGAAGGAATCGATTGTTGCCCACATCTTTATTAAGGGCTCGGGTAGTGATTGCGCTAATCTGAGGGGCATAAACCTTATCCCAATATCGTAGAGGTTGCTTGCGTGTCATACTTAGCAGGTTCTACCAAATGCGTGAAAAGCAGACTCCTGGGAGGCAAGCTGAATTTCGCGCCGGTCGTGGGTGTATCGACCAAATCTTCACAACCCGACAACTATTAGAAAACCATCATACCTTCAAAATACCAAAGACCACCGTGTACCCAGATATTCATGCGGCCTTTGACTTCGTTGACAGGACTGCACTGTGGGGCAGTTTGTTGAGGAATGGAGTGCCTGAGAAGTATGTATCAATCCGCAAAAGGTTGTATCGTCACACCTCCGGTCGGGTTAGGTCATATGCCCAGCTTTCGCCCCCTTTTGTCGCCTCCAGTGGAGTACAAGGTTGCTTTATATCCCCATTTCTCTTAACTTAACCACAGAGGATGTTCTACGGAATGCTTTGACTGGTCTTTGTACGGGTGGAGTTGAACTCCTCCGAGGAAATAATTTTCCAATTGGGAATATTCCGATGATATCGCCATGCTGGGTGATATTGCACAGGCGAGATAACACGCGCTGAACCACCACATATGGCATGCACTTTGCGCCATTCAAATGCAAAGTACTTCTGCAAGACCGGCAGGAACCTTTGCCTGAACTCACGTTTTGTGGTGATCAGCCTGAGTTCGCCGATAACTTTAGGTACCTCGGGAGCTTAAATACAGCTGCATGATGTGTTGAATAGATCTAACTATGAGTAGCGAGAGCTGGAGCAGCTTTCGCCAATCTACGACACTTGTGGCGTCGGCTAGCTATAAAAGGATGGGTGTACATCACCGCAGTTTCTAGTGCTTCACTCCACGGTCGAAGCTTTGCCGCTCCACGTTGAGGATGGTCGGCGTCTTTCTGTGATCGACAGATGATGTCTTCGAAACATTGTTCGCTTCTGGGGGGAACAACGAGTGAATAAGGACGAGGTGAGCCGTTCTGTTTTGGGCGCGGATAGTCATCCTCTGACAAAATTGATCTCTCTACACCGTCTCCGATGGCTCGGACACGTTGTGCGTATGCCTGACCACCATCTACCTTTCCATGTTCTATTCGAACGTGCTGGACAGGGCTGGAAGAAGCGACGTGGAGGTCAGGCAATGGCTTGGTGCAGAAGTGTGAAGAAGCTGGCACCAGAATCGGCTTCGGTTGGTGCTTTCCGCATTCCTGGTTGGGGCCCACGGGAAACATTGAAGTACTTGGCTCAGAATCGAGCGTTTGCCTACCACGTCCGAGATCGGAGGCTCGAACATATCACGATCGGCTACTTTGGTAGTGAACAGCGAACCACTGTCGTCCGATTTGTTTGCGCGCCTGGCCCATAGGGAATTAATGTGGATACCTGCCACTACAGATCCCCGGGTCAGTTTACCGGTTATTTACATCACGATGAGGCTGCATCTTGAGGTAGTCTGATGGCTCGCGTGCCTGAATGACCAAAAGAGCTATGCAGGATGGTATCCTTGGGCCGGAGATGCAATCACGCCTGAAAGATCAATGGGCAGAAGTCCGACGAAGTTCAGTCTCTGAACCAGTTGAGGGCAAAACCTGGTTCTAACCATGATCCTGGAGAGGACACTTTAGGGAATAAACATAGAGAGAAACAGTTTACCAGTCTAAAAGCCTTCTCTAGATGGACGTAGAAGTGAAGTTCCCGGAGTTTCTCTCGACGGTGGGAGGAGTCATCGCACTTCATAGGGCAGCTGTTGCCCGCCTGAGAAGGGCAGCCCCCGGCCCTAAGGATGCTCCCCCGTCCACGTTCCGCTTCCTTTATTGGGTTCATGGAACTAAGGATTGAATCCGAAATGTGGATACAGATTAAAATACCAACGGAGATAAGACACAATGCGCACAACAGTCGGGTCCCACGTAACAGACCAGAAAATGAGCCTGCACGGGTGCTTCGATCACATTCCCGTGCTGGATTAACGCCCCACTGCTTTGTGGGTCAAACGTTGTGGTCAGGGTCCCCTTAAAAAAAAATTCTGCGGCGTGCAGAGCCGCAAAGTATCATTTGCCTAGAAATCTCCACCATCTTTCGTGTAAAGGGCCTTACTAACTTCTCTTTTTCTCTTTTAACTTGAGATCGATGCAATACATCACGGCTTATTGCGGATCAGAAGAGAGCGATAGTTCAGGAGTGGGACGTAAATCGATTGCACTTCCTAAGCCTACATGTTCACTTCACTTGACTCCATTCAACGTTTACACACTATGTCACATAGGACAACAGGCTGCTCTCACTAGAACTCTTCAACCTTTTAAATTAGATGCACGCTGTCTCCAAAACGCTCATGCAAGACCCAACTTCTGTGATAACTCTTCGCACTCTAGATGCAGCCTCGGTCTCTCGCTGTAATCTTCGCGAGTCGGGTGATCCGGTGTCTAGTGCTCGTGCTCAGGCTGGCGTGAGGATTGCTTTGAGCACGAGAGCTGAGTGGGCATTGCTAGACTAAATCCCAGTCAACAGTCGTTTGTGTGCAGTTCGGTTGGATGAGCCTGTTCGTGTCAACAAGAACAAACTGAAGCATCGATGCTTGCTTGTCATGTATGTGTATGCGCCCACTGACTGCAGTTCCTCTGAAACCAAGGACGAATCATCCACACATCGGACGTGGTGGTTATTGCTGGAGACTTCAACACCTTATTTAGTAGTTCCGGGGATTCAAAAGGCATATTGAAGGCCAATTTGTAGTCCCGGCCGATCACACTGATAACAGCGATCGTCTCATCCAGCTGTGTTCTGATCACAGATTGTTTCTGGAAAGTACAAACTTCTGTCATAGGAGGCTGCATAGACTCACATGGCGTCCTCCTTTGTCGTCACAACGTTGGACTAAGATTGACCGTATTGGGATTGGTCACCCAATTACGCACAGTGCAGACTACTAGATGATTAAGAATAAAAGATCAGTCTGACAGTTAGTGACTGAACACAGTCCGAAATCGCTTTTGCACTCAATGACTCAGTTGGACTGCATAAAACAGATTCTGATACAGGTTGTAAAACACTAGATATCTTGTCAGTGTTTAAAACCGTAATGTTCTATCAAACATTCGGGAAAATGTGGCACAATATTACCCCATTTAACCTCCATTTCTCGCCATCATATGACAGTGAAACGTCAAGTCATCGTTGCGAGCGTCCACGTTTACGCTGAACAAACATCTGTCTGTCTGTCTACCTCACACTTTTTCCAACCACTGTTAAACATGATTCAAGAGGAAGCGTTTGACTGAATGATAATCTGTTGATGAAAGCTTCGGATATATCACTTCATCTGATAAGTGACCGAATTTACGCAACTAAGCTGAACAGCGATAAGTGCAGGTGATTCTTTTTTGGCGACGTGATCAGTAGATAAGCCTGCAGACCCCCTCATTCTCTGGCATTATGTGGGTAAATGACAAGCTGATGCTACCGTAATATTTATTTCCAGTCTCACAGGTATGCAGAATTTTTAGTGGTCGAGGTACAGTGTTCAGGTGACTTAAGCCCCGAAAAAATATCATACCAACTACGAGCACTGCCATAGCCCAGTGGTTAACGCCACAGGTCTGTAAAATAAGCCCGCATGAAGTGAACGTAAACTGTTTGCTGTAGCGTTCATCGTTCGAACAACAGGAGATAGATGTTGCCAAGAAAAACAACGAAGGAATGTACCATCAGATACGGCGCCCTCATAGTGCAAAAGGTCATACTGGTTTCGGATTGACTGAACAATTATCCTAGCAGATGATGTGACTGTCGTCAGATGGACAAGTTTCGGTCAAACGGACAGTTTATCTGTTGGTCAAGCACAGTACCAGTGCGCGTAAAAGTGGTATGGCTATCAATACCAGTCATCCAATAAAGTGTAAATGACACACTGGATCCTAACGGTTTGAACTTATGAACGGACAAAGGATGCCAAAGGAATGACAACTCAGGTGAAAATGTTCCACGTGATACTCACCATTGTAAGAACAAATAAGAGAGAGACAGGGAGACTTATGGAAATCGTGCGACATCGTTCATATTGTATGGCGGCCTTTACTCGCTACATGGTTATGAGGGGAATATTGTCAAAATGCTATCAAAGTCGGTGTGACAAAATTTTGTTTGTCAAAAACAAATCAGATCTTCGATTTGTGAGCATGTTGCAAAGCCCGGTAATTACTGGAAGCCGATGTACTCCAATATCCGTTCAAATAGAGAAGTTAAACAGGAAGGATGTTTCCAGGAGGTCTCGGAGGCTTTCTTGAAGTTATTCAATTCTACCTCCTTCTCTATATACGCAAATCAATTATCAATTGCATCCAGACTGTGTACATTTGAGGACGGACGGGAGACAAACATTTATCTCGAAATGCGAAACTCAGAAAGTTGCGAAATTCGGGTCCCAATGACTTCTTAAATTAGCATTACTGGACACCCTGGTTTCAATTTCAGTTAGAACAACCAATACCAATGCACTCAGTACAGCGATTTATGCTGCGATCTTTTACCAAGAACTTCAACGGAAAACCGAAAGATTGGAATAATGGAAGCAGCAAGGAAAGGATTAATAATGACAGGATCAAGCAGATAAATGGAGTACGCGTGAATACAACGCCATTTTAGTTTAGAAGCTTTACGCCATGATCAGGCTGCGACGCAAGGCTCTTTAACCACGGAAAAAATACTGTGGAACGCATAAAATCTCTGGTGCATTAGATCTAGCAGTTCCTCTTGTCTATCTCTCAGTATGACTATGACTTGGTGCGAGTGCAGAAAGAAGTTAGCTTCAGCTCTGACTTCGGTTGGTCATTCCCGCCTTCCTGGTTAGGGCCCAAGAGATGAGGATTGCCGTCGGTTAGAGATGCTAAGAAACATAGCTCGGAACCAAATCCAATGGGGCGGGTGCCATATGGCCTGTCTGTTGACATCCCGTTTCCCATAAACCATAGAGAAATAGATTAAGAAAATCTACAAAACGTGTACGGCGAAAACATTGAAAGAATTTGCCTTTATTTGTTGTAACTTTTACACTGACTGTTAATCCCCCCCCCTGACCGTTATTATTGCGTAGGCACCATGTTTGTTTTCAAGCCGGTATAATTATATATATATATATATATATATATATATATATATATATATATATATATAGGAAAAGAACAATATGAAATAGTATCAAACAGAAGAGTTTTCATGAATAAAAGGGCGTCACTGGTAGCGATGCCTAAATACAGTTTCCAAAGTGGTTACCACTGAGTCAGCGGATGTCTTGAACGCCACTCGGTAAGCTTAAAACTCAATGGTCAGATGTCTCATATCTGACTGTTACGTTATGAACTAGAATGAACCATTGCAAAAATCAAAAACCTGCTTTCAAAGTCGTGTTCTCAAGTCACAATGGGCAATAGGTAGAAAACTGATTTTCTGAGCGGTATTAAAGCACAAGTCTCGTTCATTCGCGAGTGCCACTACAGGGCATTCTTTGTTAATAGTTCGTCCTGTACGTATGGCGTTTCGTAGCCATAGCGAGTGATTCACACTGAACACAGGCATTGTGTCGCGAAACATCTCTAGACTGGAAATCGGTGCGATTTGACTTTTTCCGTTCAACAATATTTTCGTTCTCGAAAAATTCCATGCAATTGTATGCCTTCAATCAATTTTACTCTGTATGTCCCGTGCTATTACGACCAAAGATCACACTGAGCGTTATTATAGGACCTGTTTTACGTTCTGCACGTTTTTTGCTCGTTACAAGAAAGGAAACCGCACCTTGCCTTTCCACTATTTCTCGTGGAAAGGTGCACTTAGTGCGGCAAACCAAAGCTTGGTAAAAAAAAACACATTGGGTCATCTTCTGGTGAAGTGTTTTGAGAGAGAGAGAGAGAGAGAGAGGTGAAAATAACGTTGTGGACTGATAAAGTACCCCACAAAAAGAGTAGCACATCTAGCTCACTGGTGAGCCTATTCAACTGATTCTAAAACCAACCCCCAGACCACACGCGTAGAGCGATAAAGTAAAAACGGACAAGGTCCAAAAAGGGTTCGCGCTATCGATCAAGTAACAGGTCATTCAAAAGATTTAAGCATATCACACCTACTCGATAATTGTTGAGCAGACTTTCCACTCTATTCTGGATCAGGGCGAACTGGGATTCCAACTTATTCATTCGCTCGTTATGGTCCGAACTTCGACTTTTCAGGTCAGATTCAAGTTGATCACGTATTTGCACCAGTTCGTTCAGTTCAGCAGCCTTTGTGGATAACTCTTTGCCCAATGCGCGTAGGCTTTTCTCATTTTCCTGCGTGCCGTTGAAACGAACCGGTGAAAATCAAGATGGTGCATAGTATTAATTATTGAGCACACAAGAAATTCATGGCGTAGCAATAACGACTCACTCTGGGCAAGAAAAAAGTGAAGCAAAATATCAAGTGGGTTGGTTCTGTGCGCTTAGAGAATGTTGAGAACAGTAGGGAAAATCTTACAGTTTATTATATGCTGGAAGTGTTTACGATGAACAGAGGCATCATTTGCTTTTCGAGAAAAACAGCTTGATGGCATAACGAGATCATTGGTTCAAATTCTGACAGACAAGAACGGATGAATTTGTTAGTAATAATTACATGTTTGCAGCTAGAACTGTGAGCATCGCTGTCGAGCTTCATAATAAAATATTACGTGCGTTATATTTTGCTTGTCCAGAAGGGTATCTGACCTGAACCTTAGCGAAGTAATGGTACTATGTCGGTTACTTTATTGAGCTCAGCCGACGAGCATGATAGATCAAAACATTCGAGCAGGTTAATACTGCGTTCAGGTCAGTCCTACTGCACTGTTACACACACCTAATTTCAAAGTATACACTCCCAACGGATTTGCTGACTGTTATCAACAAGCAAAATAAATCACACGGAGTTTGACAATGTTGTGAGAAAGTAAATTGCCGCGGAGTGTGAGTCCGGTGGCCTATGACTGGATTCCGGTGATTGGTTGTAATCAATTAAACGGCATGGGCCATTTCATCTCTTTACCTTGGTGGGTCACACGAAAGGTCATTAACGGCCGATGGTGTTTCGGTCTACGTGCAAGTGTTTTGCAATGAATAAAGTTGGTGTTTTAGTCAGTAGTGCTGTTTCTAACCGGTGGGGCGGACATAGACCGAACAACGACAAACTGAACCCTTCGGAAATTGCATTCGGAAGCCTGATTACGTATTCGCTGGTTTGATCGTTCAACATTCATGACCGCGCCTCCTATCATGAAATTGAACAGCAACATACGGAATTCGGAATAGTACGGGTCACTTATTGATCAACGAATCCGAATGCGAAGGCTCGAAATTCAACATCGTCAATCAACCTTTGCGGTAAACAACATTATACTGTCTTCCGACTCACTATCAAACCTGACTTACAGGAAGCTTTTTGCAGTTCTTCAAAACAAGTCGCAAGACCAAGACTATCGACTCAATCCCACAACAAAAGGACTCCCTGTAGCAGTAATTCCTATCCCTTGCACGATACGTCTGTAAATACAGGTATTAAAATAGGGGAACCTTCATCTGAGCGGATAACTAGCCTTGACGATCTCTGATGATCAAGTGTTATCTTCCAGATACGATGGATGCGCAGTGCCACCACTACTGGTCACATTGATGGTCGCCAGCAATACATTGTTGTCTGGTTCTTCATGATGTCTTACACACTGCGACGCTCAGTGGTTATCAAACCGAAGTCTCAGGGTCATGTTACAGTGGTCCTTGATAGTACAGTGCATCTTCCAGGCCACGCTGTGTATCCCTTATACTGCGCTGCTGTACAACTATGGAATATGAAGAATATTGATGATTGACAGGTTCAGGAAACCGTATATCCCAGTTGTAATTACTGATATCACTAACATGGAGAAGCAGACCAACAGTGACTTTCAATCCGAATGATGACTAAACGACCGGATTTTCTGTCCCAGTTTGTTCCGTGTCGATGGAAATCGTTGAGAGAGCAATGAACGCCCGTACAGATACGGCCCATGAATCCACTCACCATATTCTAGGGAAATTCGGTCTCGATCAGCGCTGCGAGGACGATGGCCGAC
Source organism: Fasciola hepatica (assembly GCA_948099385.1). Lineage (NCBI taxonomy): Eukaryota > Metazoa > Platyhelminthes > Trematoda > Plagiorchiida > Fasciolidae > Fasciola > Fasciola hepatica. The sequence continues at coordinate 3,830,623 of CANUEZ040000117.1, forward strand.
GTCAACAGAATAGTTGTCCGCAGTACTCAATTTCAACAACGCAAGAAGCACTTACATATGCGGTACTCGAACGACTGACACACTGCGTACCAACTCGGCCACATCTCGGTGAGATTTTGTTGTACCTCGTCTGTGGAAGATTGTCAAGCGTGCCGAGTTGCAAAAACTGGTATCACAAACGGCAATGACCATGCGTGGGCGCTTCGAACTTCATCTGCATACACGTGCTAGGGTCTCTGTCTCTCGGGTAAACGTTGCAGCCCTATAAAGTTCAGAGAAGAGACAAGCACTATCATGAGTAACCACAACCTGACTGATCGCCACAACCAACACACAGAAAATGAAGTTTCTGTGGAAGTGTAGTGGACTCAAATAGAGTCGACAATCGAGGGGTGTGCATGAACGGAACTCAGGAGGAAAAAAGCGGACGGCCGAGAGCACACTCCAGTTGTCCACCAAAGCACATGAAGCCCCGTACGGCGTAGTAATGGACACCGTAGATGACAATGAGCGACTTCAAGCTCCGCGAAGGCTAATCATTAGAGATACTGGAAAGAAATAGCCGAAAAATGGAGGTCACGTCAATAACTATTGACTTTCGTAAACTATTGCGCCTCACTTGCAATGCCTCGAATAGGTACTACAAAGAGGATTACCTTTTCCGTGAAACATCAGGAAATCTAATACTCGGACGAAGTCAAAGAATGAACGGAAGGGTCGAACACTCCGGTCAATTGCTCAATCGGTCTACAAACCATTTCACGGACCAACCAATATCGACTCCTTCAGTCCAGTACGAAAACAATTGAGACCGCCGAGTACCACTGAAATGCCGACATTAAAACAAAATGAAAGACAAAGGCCACCGGAGAGGACAGCATCCACACCCCAGCGAGCCTATAAAACCTGCTTATCGTCACTGATTGGCAGGTAAAGTACACCTTTTGATTCTATTTGGCGGGATGGAGCATTCGCACCCGACTAGGGAATGTTTCTTCCGCTTGGCTTTCCAAACAAGGGTGGTAAATCGGTATGTGAGAACTACCGAAAGACCAGCTTGACTGAAGTCACCGCAATAATTTTCAGTGCGTTGCTAATAAACCGCTTCTCCGAAACACGTGAGTGATGCAACTGCCCGAACTAAGAAGTTTCGCGGTGGCAGAGGGTGCATTGCGGCGGCTTCTGGAGCACCGCTATGGGTTCCCATGGCCAAAGATATTCTGCTTCATCGACTTCCGGGCCGCCTTCGTTTTCGTTGAACACCAATCCCTTTGAACACAAATCCTATGAGATGGGATGCCCGATAAGCTTTTAAAGCTGTCAAGGGGATATTACTCGATGACTGGTGCTAAGGTTCATATGCACGACAAACAATCCTGTGAAGTCGCACTCACTGTAAGAGTTAGATTGGGCTGTCTCCTCTCATCGGTGCTATTTACCTATGCGATTGGTTATACAATCTATTATGCATTACACGACTACCCTGATGTTCAGCCTAGCCAGAAAATATACATCTTGGACATTGAGCTCGTGGATGACGTTGATGTGCTAGGAGACTCTCTCCCTACGCTCCAACCAATTCTCGACCGATTCAATTTTTCCACGAAGTCCATCAGCTAAAAGTGAATTCAACCAAAGCCTAAGCTTTCACAATCCATCCAAGTCCGACAATTCAAAAACTGTTCATCAACGACCGACCAGTCGAATACGTCATTTTGCTTCCGAATGACTGGGCTAAAAGTGAAATGGTATTACGAATCGACAGCCCCAGAGAAGAGCCTTCCATCAGCTAAGACGGACCCTGTGGACTCACAGCGAAATCAGCTTAAGGACAGAGATTCGTGTTTGCCGTGCCGCCATCCACCTTGTACTCACCCGTGGTTGTCAAATCTGACCGCTGGAGGTTTAAGATCACGGGTGCATGCGGTACATCATCAAAGTCAACTGACACTAATGGGTTTCCACCGAAGCGATCAGGAGACGATGGTCTGACGTCGGTACACTCTCCGTTCTCCTCCAACGTTGATGACTGCAGTGGTTCGGCCATAACTTCGGCAATTCGAGTCAGAACTAACCAAACAAACACTCTGTCTTGCTGCTTGCCCTGGTTAGCGTTTTTGCTTTGGTGGGTAGCTCAAAACGTGGACCAGTATCATAGAAAAAGACGGAGAGCTTCCAGGTCTTCGGGTGACCTATGGAGCCCGGTGACGGATAAAAAACTGGATCACGGTCGAGAGTGGAAGAGGCCACGTGGAGATCGACAGATGAAGTGGCAAAGAGGAATGAGAAAACGTACAGCAAACTAAGGAAAAGTAGGTGCCTCATGTCTTCGTGGTTGGAGTCCAAAATACCCATCAACCAGTTGGCTGGAAACACTGAAGGATATGGCAGCGAACTGTAAACAGTGGCGATCGTGTTGTCACTACTTGTCAAATCAGAATGATTGATCAATGTGTTTGTACAGATAGACCATGTATTCCATATGTTGGCTGCTAGGGCGTTCTTTCTTTTTCCCACCCCTGTAGGTCCACTCCCTCTCCATCTTGTACATCTCATACCTTCTAATTCAACGCACAACATGGTTAGAAAGTAAGCGGTCAGTAAGGCTCGACCTGCTGTTTAACGCTGCACGATGATGATGACGATCTGCACCGAGCTCGCCTCCAACCGCCGCGTAATGGCGCGTGATATCCATGGAGCCGACTTATCATCCCATAGAAGGTAGTCGCGTAAAATAAAAATAATGCCGCCTTTCTGATAAGTACGAACTAATGAATGAATCACTGAAAACAATCGCACACCCTCGAATTAGTGTGCTTAACGTAAAAGGAAAAAAATCAAAAGTGGAAGTCAGAAGCGGAACGTCATTGTCATCCTTAACGGCAAGATATATCCCCGACTTAGAAAGCAATGTGAAGTTGATAGACAAATGATAATCAAGAGGAAAACTTTGACGACTAACGGAGCATGAGGCAGACAGTTCACTTCAGATTGGGTCAGTTCGAACAATTTCTAGGCACGCATCGGGTGTGGTGGTTCTCGTCGTTATTTCAGTACAAAACTCGCTCGAAAACCAGAAGAAACAAGAGTATGGCTAACCCAAGCGGTCAGGTTTTTAGTGTCTTCCTTTGATGTCATGAACCACCCAACTTTACTCAGCCCACGACTATCGAGAAAGCCTACCCGGAGACGTGAAACACACTTCCCCAACCACATTGGTCTGGGAGAGAAAGGACCATTCATGGAAGAAAAGTCAAAACTATTCTAAACGAAAATGCAGATCACTAACCTGCTGCTTCAATTGCAGATTCTGTAACTGCTGTTCGTAGTTGGCACACATCACGCACGGAGAACATTGCTGCCTTGGTATTTCTTTCAATCCGGACTGAAGTTGAATCCAGGATTCCTCAGTGATTGGAGAGCTCACATCGTCCGGTGGACAGGATTTTTCACTTTCTGGCTGAGCAGGTTGCTTGTCAAAAGAACCGGACGTGTCCGACAAATCCTGTTGATCCGGCTTGATGGCAGTGATGAGTGGCTTGTCTGCATCGATCGCCGAGGTGAGCGGGGGAATTTTTCCCGGCGAATAAGACACGGCAGAGAGGCCTGATCGTAGTGAGATCAAGTCGAACGATTGGATTGAGATTAGATATATGGCATGAACGATGGAATATCCGGCGGGGATGACATCCCCTTTGCAAGAAGTCAGTACAGATGTTAAATAATCGAAAAAAGCAATGTAACACAGCTGAACTGAAGTAGGTGGTAAATCGATTGAAGAATTACGTTACTCCAGTCTTAGATAGTCACGTGGAAATGCACGAGAACGATTTGGATGATGTGAATTTGAAACTATCACATATCTGAACGGCACACAAAACTAGTTGAGCTCACAATAAGACAGAGAGACAGGCAGATATATACGACACACACGACACAACGGCGAAACTTCTGCTCAAGCAAAAACGACAAGATGCAAAATCGTGATCAACTGATTAGCATATAGTGGGTACGAAAATATGAGCCTGGAATCAAGGGGAAAAAACCCTGTAGCTAAGATACGTTCACGGAAGTTAGACAGGCGGGTAATCGGATTTTGCTCTACACAGCTCGAACCACTGCCAAACATATTGTTTTCGAAACAATAAAAAGCGTGTTCGAACACTACGGTCAGTCGATAGTGGGAACGCGACATTTGATCACGGAAAATGAGTTAGGCGGCAGGTGAATAAGGGAGTAGGCAGGCTAGTTTAGAATTAATCCCCATCTGCAAACATGTGAGTATGGCCTTTTGCGCATAGGCGAAAGTCTAGGGCAACAGAACGAATAAGAAAATACGCATAGTCGGTTTCAGTTAGTTAACGGTTCCACAGTCCGGCAGGCACACATGCAAAGAAACAACCAGAGCTTCAGTGAATATAGTTCGCACCGTCCTAAGCCAGACGGACTGGGGAAAGCGAGGGTCGCACACAGGAATCGGACGTCAAGTATCGGACATGGAAATCTAGGAATCTGGGTTCCACGGATTAAAATGGCCGCAACGTTACTCACCCATCTGCGGCGAACTTTCTTCTGAGATGTTCCCAGCGGTGGATCACCGTTTCACAGTGAACAGAGCATGTAGTATATAAGAGTATAAGAGATAAAAAACCCTCGACTAACTCCTTTTGCAAGCACTGTTTCACTTAAGCCAAAAAATATGGTGGTTGTATTCGTCTGGTTCCACTACTGTGGTGAGCAGCACCGTTGTTGCTTAATTTGATACCATACTCAAACAACTAGGGCATCATACGGTCCATAAATTTAAGTCTGGGGGTCTTGTGGCTGTTGGGTTCACCCATTCAGTCGTGCTCATAGGTGATGCCAAACGGTTCCCGACGTGGTTCACTACTCTAAGCACCGCGGTCAGGCTATCGGTTTCCCATCACACAATTATGAAAACCGTAGCGTTGGATAAAGAAATCACCAACGATCCTCAATTATTCTCTCTTAGACTGAAAACTCGTATTTCTACAAGCAATCCTGGTTGACTTCTCCTAAGACCGAAAATTTGTTCCTTCCAAGTGCCTTGAATGTGCTTTCAGCAATCGCGTTCTTTCTTCCCTACGGATTATGTTTTCGTTAATTCCAAATCCTTATCCAGAGTGAGCTCTCTCAAATATCTGGATGTTAGTCTACACACCAAGCTAAGACATCTCACGTGTAGCACTGTGTCGGCAAACTGCGACGCCTATCTTTTCAGTAAGGAAAACTTGGACATTTTCGAACACCACCAACAACTATTCCCGAATTTATTCTTCGCTGTGTTCTTCCGGCCTTATAACACTTTTCAGCCGTAATATTCCCCGGCTTTTTGAGATAAGACTTCAAAGTACTTTGCCACTTATTGGTAATTACTAGCCGCGTTTAATCCCTACCATTCGGTTTTCTTCTGATTGAACTAGTTAACCATCATACTGAACCTTGTGTAGCCGTAGCCCGCAAAATAGAACTGGACCCAAAGCATCTGTTACACCCTGACTTATCTCTTTGTCGTTCTCACGCATCCACCAGATCCGAATTTCGGCACCTTTCTCCCAGAAATAACGTAAATCAAAACTCTCCTGTGCCCTATCGGGCGCAGGTATTGACCAACAAGGACGAGATTACAACCGGATTGCTTTCTAAATTTGATGATCTCTTCTTTTTTTACTCGGATATACCTTTAGCTCCCGTTGTTGTATATTTTGTTTGTTTTACCTTAATTTTGTCGGAGTGCTTTTGACTGAAAAGCAAGCACGTTGCCCGCAACAGTCTGTCATACAAATAAAATTTCTCTTTATTACATCTTTGCACATGAGTGCAGTGGAAGGGGAGCCCACTGCACTATTGAGGATAACCGGCAACCAGACCCTGAGACTTAGTAACGGAGAATCACGTAAGATCCCAATAGGTGTGGTACCGATCCGTACGAATCGAATTACTGTCTACCACCAATGATTAAATTCGTGGACATAAGTCTCTCCACGGACATCAGAGTAGAAAACAATCAATGGGAAACAAGGTCAGTGTACACGCAGTGTCCAAGTGAGTGATATTCAGCATAAGAGATAGCTGACAGAGTATTCATCGTTCGTGTACGTGTGACATCCAACATTGTCCCTCTTAATGAAATGATGGGATGAATTTGGAACAATCTGAGTTCAACATCGCAGCTGCGGATCTTTTGAAATGTCAGCGAGGATTCGGAAAGGCTTCTTACCATTTCGTCGACCACTGGTAAAAAGCACCTCGGCATTTACCCTTCGCCCGTCAATCTGTCCATAGGTGTATGACCCGCAAGAATGGTTAACCTTTAAAGGGCATTGACAGCTTTGGCTGACCGTCCGATATTGCGCTTTCCCTCATAAGAACGAAAATTCCCGGTCGGGCAAATGGAGCAGTTTTGCATACGCATCCTGGTAACTACGGCAACATTCACACTGATATGCGCTATCTGCTTCCAAGAATGGATGTGCGGCTTCCAAAATTGTGCGAATGGAGCGACTCAGAATAGGCTTTACAGGTGCCTTGCTAGTTTCTCGGTCGAGCATCGGAAACGGTTTTCTTTCAGGTTTTACTTGACAAACGAATTGGCTGCATGGCTTGTTTCGATGTCCCTTCAGCTAAAGACTATACGAGAAGTCAGAAGCTGGAACTATTGCGGCATCTTCTTGGGGTTACGGGTCGGCAACATTTTGATATCCTAGGCCTGCAGAAACTGAACTGTTTGAAAAAAGGCTCAAAAAGTTTTGTATGGGTCTTTGGGATCTTAGGATAAACTTGGTCTCTACGAGATTCAAATTCCGTCAGTTGAAACAGGACCCATCTGAAATGAAGAAAAGATTTCATTCACAGTCTCTTACAATGTGCCTGCTTCTGTGAATACCTTTCGGCGTCATAGAACAAAAATGAAAATATGATGCTTACACAAGAAATAATTTCCGCGGTTGCCGATAACCGCATATGGGAGTGTCTGCTTACAGAAGAAGCAAGGAAATTCACGTGGAACTGGGTTGAGAACATCGCTCGAGTGAAAGCTCTCGTGGTCAAAAACGTTCAGCGCCAGAATTCATCTACATGACCTTCCATTACGTTCATTATCATACAGGTTTGATGAATATATACTAACTGCGCCGTAGACATTCAAGGTTTCTGTTTGTGCTTTTAAAGTGCAAACAATTCATTTTCCGTTACAGTTCACTTTGCGTCCGAAAACAGACGTCTTCTGCTCAGCCGGAACGTCGTGACTGTTTTGAACACTTCACCCTCCATATTCCATATGCACATCATGTCAATCAATGCACAAACATAACAATTACGATATCGTAAGCTATCTGATTTACCGACGAGGCGCATAACCTGTGTATTTCAGCGCCTCCGTCTAAGGCTAAATGGCATAACCGTTATCAGCAGGCCGCGTCCTCTTCCATGGACACGGATTCAGGTCGCGTTGCAGGAAATGATAGCAAATAACCTAATCAAGTCAGGCGTTGCCAAAATTTTTGCCTTCTGGTTTGCGTCTAACTCCACCTTGCTTGACTTTGCCGCACTCCACCTTCGCCTTGTTACTAACCATCCTTTCGTCCCTCGTATCACAAATAAAGAGGCACGCCAGATCCTGTAGCCACTCGGTCAAAATATACCACCTGGTCCGAATGGTAGCCAATCCACCGTCCTGAAAAATACGTCCGGGATTAAATTCCCATTTTACGTCATGTTTTGTGCTCTCCTCTTCAGTCTAGAATTCTACTTGCCCATGGAAAGAAACAGTGATTTCCCCCATTCTCAAACGTGCTGACTCCTCCAAATTCATTTCCCTGAACTCCGTCAATACGAAAGTTATGGAGACCGTAATTTTCTGGACAGTTCCGCCCGATTTTTGACCGTGAAGAACTGCTCATCGACCGGCGATTTATTGCCCCTCGTCTCGTACTCCTGGTCAGCAGCGCTCGATAAACACAAAGAATCGGCAGGGTCTTCAAATTCGGCCCGAATTCGCTCAACGAATTTTTACCTATAACTCACGTTTCCCTTCTTATTTTGAGTTTCTACTTCACTGGAATTTTACCTTGTGAGATCGCTGTAGCAATCGTAGTTCCAATAACGTCATCATGCTCGATTCTGTCAAATACTCTATCGAAATCCTGATATTGCTCAAGCTTATCACTGATAACCTGAACGGAACACCTTACGAAAGAGTCTTACACAATAAGTTGAAAAGGGCTCATCGGAAAGTTAATGGTGATGTGAAGAAACACCTCACGAGATGGAAAGAATAACTTTTGCCAAGCATATACTTATCAACTCTTATCAGCACCAACCTACGCTCCTTCATTGGAAACGTACCAGCTCTGAATGAACTTGTGCACCTTTGGAAATACGCACAGCTGAGAGTCCTTCTCGGCAATACTGTTGGATTAGAGGGCTTCACCGGTTGTCGCGTGGGTCGTTGTGTTCTGCATGGCAACCGTGGTGGTGGCGTCATCGCACACCAACGAAGGTTGACGCAAGCCGGTGAGAGAACTATTTATACAGCCTGTCCAAAAAACTCGGGATCAGTTCAGTTCGGCCCAAATCCAGTTTATACTACTAATACTACTCTTTCGTTGAACAACAGTGTCTAATGTACATTCTTGGATGCTGAGAACAATGTCAACTGTATAAACTGGAGTTCCATCGTATCAGTATTTCGACGGAATTGAGGTGATTCCGAGTTTTTTGGACAGACTGTACATCCCACCATCCACATAAGTGCACCTATGCAAACTCAAATTTCTGGATAACTATAGATCCGTCATTCTTGCACTTATCTGTATTTTTCCTCCATGTCCCGTTAATGAGTTCCAGCATTTTTCCGACACAATTACTACTACTGGTATCCCATTGCGTACAGTGTGTAAACATTTCAATAGATTCGACGTTAGGTATTCACTCACGTTAGACTTACTAAACATAACGAATTTTCCTACCAGAATGGACGGTGATTCGGACCTACTTTTTGTGAACAACAAAGATCTGTCTCGCGCAAAGGGCCGCTCGCTTTTGGGACTTCTGATCACGCAACTTTGAAGTATACTTCTACGATCTATGGCAAAACCAACCACTAACTGTTACGCAGAGCCGTGATTGTAAAAACAGTAGACGGAAATATGTCTCAGATTCTCTCACGAGACTCCGAGGAATGCTAAAACAGTCTGGTTTCAGTATGGTCTCACACTCGTCAACATACTGTGACCAACCGAATAGCTATTTGAACTTCTGCTACGACGAATCTTGTCCACAGGGGACCGTTTAAATTTAAAGAGATCAGTTTTCCTTCCTAACCTCGGGCAAATACATCGAAAGGAACGTGCATACAGGTCCGAGGACTAAGTATTTAGGAAAGCCCTATTCGTAAAATTAGGGCAGAATTAAAGACTTACCGCGATGTACGCTCTGTCAATACTAGACAATAAAAGCTATCGCAAAACTTAAAATATGTTAAACCAACTGTGCGGGATTTCATCTACCGGTCGCATACCAAAGGTGGATGTTCAGTCAGAGTTTTAAAAGTCCCCTGTCCAATTTGCAACGTAGGCACAGAGGAAACATTATCCCCAGGACGGACTAACAAATGCCTTGGACTGCATAGAAGTTCACAAAAAGATAATCCAGCCCTCTGCTGAGGGAGCCCTACACACTACCTTCTCAGGGTTGAGGTGCTCCCACTGAAGTGGAAAAACGACAGCGAATACTCGCCGCTCTCCACCGGGCTGACTGACTAACAGTCAGTCTAGGGGAGATGGCTAAACCCTGATTCCAAACCAACCATGAGTGGTGCATGAGAGGTACAGCACTAGGCTCACCGGCATCTGTGGCGCAAGGGTGTACTGGGCACCCAAGATGTTTGGCCTTATCCGAAGGGCGAATGAACTGAGCAGTCAGTCACCGGCCCCCAGTGGGTGACGGACCCTACGTTTCGTCCCGCTGTCTTGCGGGTTCAGCTTTGGATAGCTAAAGGCTCCGGTTATGGATCCCTAAAGAAACCGCTTGCTTTGGCTTGGGCAACCCGGCGGTGTCGCGCCCATAAAAAATCATGGACTCGGACTATCTACCCCTTCCCCCCACCGCGATTGTACCATGTTTTGTTTGGCACAGTCTTAAACCAGACAACTGTGAAATATATATATATATATATATATATATATATATATATATATATATATATATATCAAGAAGTATGCTCTGTTTGAAAATTCATCGGGGCTTAGTGCTATCCGAGGAGATACATAATTGTCGACCAAAAACAAGCGAAATCACGTTGGTCAAATTAAACCGTCTTTTTTTACCACATTGGCGTATGGGTGCAAAGTAAAGGGTATACGACCCCACCACAGTCTTGGAGGGCGGCTGCACTAATAGGTCAACCGGTACCCTGACAATCCTGAGACTTGGAGTGGAGAACCACATAAGGCCGGGCGACGTAACCAGCCGGATAGCAGTGGTTTACAGTCCACCACCAAAGTGGCCGGTGATGACCGAAATCAAACCTCCGACCTCCGAGGTGCTCTTAAAAAATCGACTACCGCCGGTCAGTTAGTCGCATATCAGCTGTAATCTTCACATGAGACTTGAGCTGAAAACCAAAAAAATGAAAACGCCTATGTCGCCGGTGGTGAGATTTGACTGTGTCACGAGAGTGGTAGATTTTTTCAGTATTCCTACAATTTTCGGACAAATAATTAAAGAAGGCCCATACATAAGCGAGATGCCATTGTTACGGAGGACGTCCAGATGAACCCGGAAGGATCAGAAATGGCTGTCTTCATCAAAAGGGACGATGTGAGTGTATGAACCGATACATCGTCGATAGACGTCCAAGTCTTGTTAGCAGACTGTACGCCATCGCCTGTTCAGAATCGAGGACAAGATTGGAGCCAACGAAGTGGAGCGGTGGTCCAATGGCCAACAGTTTTCTTAGTCAACCGGAGCCGATTCAACCAATCGGGTTATTGCCAGACTAACTGGTCAGAAGAGCAGGCTAATAATAGTATCTAAACCAGTAATTTTTCGTACAAAAATTTGTTTATGACCAAAATGAGTCTTATACAAATCATTCGTCTTGTACTAATAAAACAAGGTGGTTCGAAAGAAGAGTCTTCTTAGTACAGCTAATGAGACTGACTGGAACACTGATCTTACTCCATCTCGAGCTTAACAGCAACCCCTTGAATGATGTAATCTAGGGGGTCAGGAAATACGTTCCAATACCAACGCAGACTGCTGAGACACGGACAGTTTTCACATGCCTAGCAATCTCAGATTGTCAAGGTTAGGAATAGAACTTACCTGACCTGGTCCGATACCGCAAGAAAACATCCACGCACTAGCACAGTTCAGCTTTCTCCGCTGAATTTCAGAATTCCTTATTAGACACCTGTTAAAACTATACATTCAAAACAAACCGCGATGGAAGCAAGTCCCAAATCAAACGATTTAACCAACCTGTAGAAGGGAGGAAAACACCATCCACTGGTGTTTCGTTCAACAGCTGACGTAATCGCAGCACCTCTTTTTCGTGCATTTCCAGCTTATCTTTTAAAGCTTGTGGTTCCGAGTTATCGTTTGTTAGATTTGCTTGGTCCGGTTCATCCTCGGTTATCAAGCTGCTTGAGAGAACCTTTTGCCGCACTCGACGGGCCATTCGCTCCACACTTTCCAGTGCCTGATTAGCCAAATTCTGGCCGCTCAGTTTATCGGAGACGGAGAAAAATCTGGCGGTCGAGCCACCAACAGTGTTGGTACCTGTATCAGCGCCAGAGACACCCTCCTCCAAAATGAATTTGCGGTGAGCGGAACCGAATCGAGAAAGTAATGCGCTTCGCTCGCCAGCCCAGTGGGCGCGTTCCTGAGTTCACCGGGAAAAATAAGGAAAGATACCGTGAATTCCAAGACGGAGGATCATGAGTAAAATGGTAACATTTATGTAGACAAAGTAGCAAAGACGTTACAGAATATTCGAACGGTACTACATCAAACGGCGTTGATAGTGCAGATTCCATGCACACAAACACACCACCCTTCAAAATGGGAAATTTCAAATAAGATATGTTAAGGCACGAAGCGTTCGAACTACAGCAAATCACTACGAAAGCAATACCGTTCATCACAAAAGGTGACCGGTGGTGGTGAGTCCCATACCCGTGGAGGACAAGTGGGAAAAGCAGTGATAATGGCCTCTGAACACCCGGATCAGGATACTAATGCAAAATGAGCAACAGCCGCCAAGAGCGATCGAGAAGAAGACGGTGGGCAACAGTACAAACTGCCAAAGAATGCGCAAGGAATATCGAACAACGGTGAGAATTACGCCTGACTGTGGGGTTTTACCTGACCGCGGAATCTAAGCCTGATTTGTGAATTATTTTCCCCCTCTAGACATTAGTCTTCAATTTCCGCTATATTCAACAAACTACCACCAATGTTGACTACGCGTGGCGGTCGCAGGTGAGCTCGAAATAGTTCGTGATCCAGTTTTTTATCCGTCACCGGGCTCCATAGGTCACCCGAAGACCTAAAAGCTCTTCGTCTTTTTCTATGATACTGGTCCACGTTTTGAGCTACCCACCAAAGCAAAAACGCTAACCAGGGCAAGCAGCAAGACAGAGTGTTTGTTTGGTTAGTTCTGACTCGAATTGCCGAAGTTATGGCCGAACCACTGCAGTCATCAACTTTGGAGGAGAATGGAGAGTGTACCGACGTCAGACCATCGTCTCCTGATCGCTTCGGTGGAAACCCATTAGTGTCAGTTGACTTTGATGATTTGCCGCATGCACCCGTGATCTAAAACCTCCAGCGGTCAGATTTGACAACCATGGGTGAGTACAAGGTGGATGGCGGCACGGCAAACACGAATCTCTGTCCTTAAGCTGATTTCGCTGTGAGTCCACAGGGTCCGTCTTAGCTGATGGAAGGCTCTTCTCTGGGGCTGTCGATTCGTAATACCATTTCACTTTTAGCCCAGTCATTCGGAAGCAAAATGACGTATTCGACTGGTCGGTCGTTGATGAACAGTTTTTGAATTGTCGGACTTGGATGGATTGTGAAAGCTTAGGTTTTGGTTGAATTCACTTTTAGCTGATGGACTTCGTGGAAAAATTGAATCGGTCGAGAATTGGTTGGAGCGTAGGGAGAGAGTCTCCTAGCACATCAACGTCATCCACGAGCTCAATGTCCAAGATGTATATTTTCTGGCTAGGCTGAACATCAGGGTAGTCGTGTAATGCATAATAGATTGTATAACCAATCGCATAGGTAAATAGCACCGATGAGAGGAGACAGCCCAATCTAACTCTTACAGTGAGTGCGACTTCACAGGATTGTTTGTCGTGCATATGAACCTTAGCACCAGTCATCGAGTAATATCCCCTTGACAGCTTTAAAAACTTATCGGGCATCCCATCTGATTGGTCTATGTATCAAGGCGATGCGGGTTTAACCGAATCGAAGGCGGCGCCTAACAGGGCAACTTCTGTCAAAAAAATGCATCGTCTGTGAAGCCTACTTGAGCCGGAGTCTTATGTGGCACTGGAAGCGTACATATGAGTCCTGGACATGCGGCTGCATTGATAAGTGTAGACAGCTGTCTGGAACCAGACCGCCGGTTGCCGTCTAGAGGCAACTGTGCAGGACGGGTGGCTTTGGCGCGACCACAGACGAGACGTAAACAGAAGCGATCACGTACTAAAGCGTGATCTGAGCCCACAGCCGTAAATGAAAAAGAACGACATTTTTTCATCGGATCGATGCCAGCAGTGACTAATCACATTGCGGTCAATCTGAGTCCAGCAATGTGAAGACGTAGGACGCCGCGTCAGTCTATGCCGATTCTTGTGCCAGGAGTTCGTACTCGCCAGAAAAAATTCCATGGTCCAAGCACAGCTGGATGAGACGATTTTTGTTATCAGTGTGATCAGCCGGGACAGAAAACGGGCTTTTGTTGCGCCTTTCGGAATCCCCGGAACATTCATCTGAGGCGTCGAAATTTCCAACAATGACCATCACTTCCGAAGAGCGGATGCTCCGAAGCAGGCGGGATAAACCTCGATAGAACTGATCCTGGGGCTCAATGGAAATGCAGTCACTGGGAACATACACATACATGACAAACAAGCATCCATGCTTCAGTTTGTTGATGTTGACACGAACAAACTCATCCAACCGAACTGCACACAAACGACTGTTGACTGGAATCCAGTCTAGCAATGCCCACTCAGCTCTCGTGCTCAAAGCAATCCTCACGCCAGCCTGAGCACGAGCACTAGACACCGGATCACCCGACTCGCGAAGATTACAGCGAGAGACCGAGGCTGCATCTAGAGTGCGAAGAGTGATCACAGAAGTGGGGTCTTGCATGAGCGTTTTGGAGACAGCGTGCATCTAATTTAAGAGGTTGAAGAGTTTTAATGAGAGCAGCCTGTTGTCTTATTGTAACGGGGAATGCTGAGGCGAGGGAACGACGTGAATATGAAAACGAACGGACGAACCAAACGAGGGCCACAGACAAAACAACAGACGGTGGTAGACAGCATTTCACTGTCTGGGGGGTGCTTATGTGGTTCTCTACTACAAGTCTCAGGGTCTGGTTGCCGGTCGTGCTTGGAAGTGCAGTGGGCCTTCGTAGCTGTGGGGTATTTACCACTTCCACTGCACTCATGCACAGCATGTAATGGAAAAAAGAATATGTCAGAGGCTTCCCGAAGCAGACAAAAGGAGGCATACGGACTACCAGAGAGGAAGCAGTGGGATCTCCAGCAACTAACAAGATAGCCAGGTGAGGAGCTGCCTATCGAGCCGTCAACTGAGATAATCGGACCAACCGAACAGAAGCGACGCCCAGGAGAAACGAGCTATCGGCCACGGGCAACTGGCCAGAAGGCAGTCGAAACACTCAAACAGCCGCAAGAGCAATGGTGGTGATGCGCAGTCTGCAAAAAGGCTTTTATAAACGACTGTATGTGTTTCATGACTTGACTTGTTCGGCCGTTGGAATACAAGTATCCTACCCCTTCTTGTCGTCCTTATTACACTATGTGACATGGTGTGCGGATATTGAATGGAGTCAAGTGAAGTGAACATGTATTCGTAGGAAGTGCAATCGATTTAGGTCTCACTCCTGAAATATCGCGCTATTCCGAGTCGCAAAAAACCGTGATGTGTTGCATCGATCTTAAATTAAGGGAGAGAGAGAGAGAGAGAAAAAAAAAGTGAGTAAGACCCTTTACAGGAAAGATGGTGGAGATTTCTATGCAAATCATACTCTGCGGTTCTGCATGCCACAGGGTTTCATCTTTGAGAACCGTAACTGCGGCCTCCGACTCAAACATCTGACCCACAAGCAGCGGGGCGGTACCCCAGCACAGGAATGCGATCGAATCACCCGTGAATGGACTTCTTCTGATCTGTTACATGTACGCATTCTGTCTTTTCTTCACTGATGCTTTCATCTGTATCCATCATCACTGAACAGCGTTGAAAAGTAGGTAAAGCCCCCCTGACCACTGCCTTTCTCACCATGTTGCACACTGAACTAGAAAGTATGGATATACAAGATGGAAAGGGAATAGACCTACATGGGAGGGAAACCGAAAGCACGCCCTAATACCCAACACACGGAATACACAGTCTAACTGTACAAACACCAACTGATCAATCATTCTGATTCGACAGAAAGTGACAACACGATCGCCACTGTTCACAGTTCGCTGCCATATTCCTCAGTGTCTCCAGCCAACTGGTTGATGGATCTTTTGGACCCGAACCACGAAGACGTGAAGCACCTACTTTTCCTAAGTCTGCTGTACATTTTCTCATTCCTCTTTGCCATGTCATCTGTTGACTTACACGCGGACTCTTCCACTCCCTGGGAGGAACGGAGAACAGAACACGGTACGGTAGATGTGCATTTGACATACGTAACACATGACCCAACCAACGAAGTCTACTAAGTTGGATACGCTGTGACAAAACGTTCTCTGAATTAACACCCAATACTCGATTTCTGACCTCATCATTACTTACTCGTCTATTCCACCCAATCTTAGCGATACTACTTAAACATCGATGGTCACATACCTCAGGACGACGAATATCTTTAGCACACAAACTCCAAATTTCGCAACCATACAACAAAACTGAACGTACTGCGGCACAGTATACACGACCTTTCAACCTCAGTGAAATATCGGGTCGCCGCCACAAGTGCTTCAGTCCAGCGTACGCCGCTCGAGCCTTGGATACACGTGTGTTCACCTCTACTCCCGTGCTCCCATCCGTCGTCACGCTGCTGCCGAGGTAGATGAAGTGGTCGAAAATTGCCGGCACCTCCTCATCCAGCACCAAGCTCGGAATTGTTGACGTCTAGTCTTGTAACATCACTTTACACTTTGAAGGTGAAAAGCGCATGCCGAGTGGAGCTACAGCTCTCGCAAGTCTATCTGGGGCACGTTGAGCATGTTCCGTGCATTCTAACAAGCAGACAACGTCGTCTGCGTAATCTAAGTCACAGCTTCTCACTATTTCCTAGTTCGATGTCCATATCCTGGAGATCTCTCAAGGCATTCTCCATTACCTCGTCTGTGACGAAGTTAAACAAGAATGGAGACATAGGACATCCCTGTCGAACACTGCTCATCCTTTCGAACCGACCGGATAGTTCGCCGTATACCCTTAAGCAGCCACAAGTATGAGAGTACAATGATCTTAGTTGATTCACGAACTTCTGGGGCATAACTCTTCGATAAAGAACACTGAAAAGCGCTGCTCGATCAACTGAATCGAAGGCGTCTTTCAGGTCTAAGAAAACCATTTTTGTCGGTCGTCGGGGCGTGTGACGCGTTTCAAGCAGTCGGCGAAGAGTCAAAATCTGGCCGATGCATCCTCGACCTGGGCGAAATCCAGCCTGCTGTTCGCGGGCATTCATCTCGCGAGCCGGTGTAAGACGGTGCAGTAGAATTGAGGCTAACGCTTTTGTGACTATCGGAACTAAGCTAATCTCACAATGGTCACCACAGTCATTGCGCATTCCCTTCTTGAAGATGGGTATAACCAATGACCAGCTCCATATTAACGGAATACGCTCCTCGTTCCAAATGTCACGGAGCAAAGCGGTAAGTGATTTTATCAACGCCTCACCACCCAGTTTGAAAGGAACTAGGGAAAGTTCGTCGGGACCTGCCGCTTTCCTTCGCTTTAGTGATCGAATGCATGACTCTAATTCTACTTCCGATGGAGGCTCAAGTGATACCACCCAAGGAGTTACAGTTGTTGACACGGGAGTAACTACACTAGCGTGCGGCCAGCTAAACTGTTCCTTGAAGTGTTCGGCCCAACGGTCAAGCCTTTGCTGTTTGCTATGGATGGGTTCTCCATTCCTATCGCAAATCGTTTCACTGACATGGGTGCGCCGTCCACCAGTGTCACGAATAAGTTTGAACAGTCTTTGACTGTTATCTGAAGCAGCTGCTATTTCCATTTCTTCGGCTACCTTGACCTACCGATTTTCGCGATCATTCTTAAGGCTTTTCGTAACTTGCTTTTGTAGATGTCTTCGTATCTTATTCATCTCCTTACTGTTCGAGAGCTGACGCTTTTGCTCCATTATACTCAGTGACTCTTGCCAGATCCAGTGTCCTTGATGGACATCGGATCTGGTACCACAGGCAAAACCTGCTGCCGCGTGCATCGTCTGTTTGATTTGAGCCCAATGCTCATCTACATCACTGTTCGTCTTAGATCCTAGCTCACGTGCTAACTTCTGCTCATAACGGGTGCGTACTTCTGGATCACACAAACGTTGCACGGCTAACCGGGTTTTCGGTTTGCGTTGATGACCATGGAGCTGGAGAGATAATCGCATTAAAACTAATGCATGGTCAGACTCTACGTACGTGGACCAGTGAGATCTACAGTTCTGAACAGAACTGCGCCACCGGTAACTTACGACGATATGACCAATCTGGCTTAGAATACCTGTATAGTTAGAGCGCCATGTCGCTGTGCGATGCGAGTTGTGTCGGAAGTTGATGCTACACAAGAACAATCGATTGTCTGCACAAAACTGGAGAAGCCTATCCCCGTTATCTCCACGCTCAGCGGGTAAAACACAACGCCCACCTAAACAAGCTTCTGACACACTGAGTTTGCCATTTTGTGCATTGAAGTTACCAGCTAGCACTACAATGTCAGGACCTTTGCTGCTGCGAACGAGTGATGAGTTCATCATAGAACTCATCCTTCTGCATGTCAGAGCCGCAGTCTGTTGGGGCGTACGGTGAGGGCACAAACAAATTGCGCCTAACACAACTATCGTTTCGAACTTCGAATTACCCTTTTAGTCTCAGCACATAAACGACTGGTAACAGGGATCCAGTCTAAAAGGGCAACCTCAACCTTGTCAGTCAAGACTATTCCTACACTACGTTGACCCACAGCTCTAGCTGCTTCGTCTCCTGAGGTGCACAGGAAATACATCGATGAGATACCAGGAGCAGTTAGTTGAATCACACTGTTCGAATCCCCGATACGCGTTCCACTTACGCAGCAGACATCAATCTTCAGAGAATCTAATGTGAGGGCTAGGCACGCCTGTTGACCGGGATGCATGAGTGTACGCACGTTGAAGGAGCCGAGATTCAAAGGCTGACGAGGCTTGAGAAAATTAGAGTTATGCGATTAGGGATTATTTACGACACCACTTGAAAGTTAACCGTTGTGAGAATCAGGCGTGTTATCAGTAAGAGTAATATGGGTGGATAGATGGGACAAAGAGTGGTGGTTGGGGACAGAAGACAAAGGTTAACACTACCCTTCCCGCTTGATGCAACGGGCAGCGTGGTCCTCATTATCCTAAGCGACGACCAATGCAGTATGGAATTCTTTCTGTTCGTGCAGTTCATTGGGGATGTTGGATGGGTACTGCTAGGGTGTCCAGCCACAAAGCTGGAGAACGATTAGGGTTCTCAAACAAAACCTTTAGTTCTAACAAGAACCTATCCGCAAGGCAGCGGAATGGCTTAGTGGAAGCCCATTTGCTTGGATCAATTATTCTTCCACTAATTTTACCGACTGAGTTGCCAGCGCAGGTCCACCCCGAGCCTGGAGGATCAGGAGACTGGGCTTTGTCTGACCTCTACCCATTGACCTGTCAGGTATGATTGCATTTCCGGCTTAAAGAAGCCATCCTGTATAGCTCTGTGGGTCATAGAGGCGCGCAAGCCATCACACCACGTCAAGTAGCAGTCTCGTCGAGTATCCGCATTTCGGATTTCCTTCTTATAACCCCATGCATCCATCGCAACAAGCGGAACGTGGACAGTCGTGGTCGGAGTGAAATGAATGTACCATAAATTACTTGAAGATTGACTATTTGATTGATGTTAATGTTTTCCAAAGATGAAAGTACTGCCCAGAACAGCATCCAGGTTTCCAAATTGTGGGCCGAACGCTAAGACTGTATGATAAGTTTTTCTAAAGACAGCCTATATCTCCAACTGCTGAAATTGATGAACACATTAGATCGTGCATAATGGAGTCGGCAAACCTGGTGAGAAGGACTCACCATGTATAATTATTGGAAAAGACCTTTTGAGTCATCATTATAATGAAACCACTTTTTAAAACAATTTCTGGGATCATATTTTCATGCATCTGATCTATGTGTGTGCATGTGGATCTGAAGCATTACTCGACCAGACCGCGTATCAGAAAGATACACGACCATGTGACAATCTTCATCATCGATCTAACACGAGAACAGCGTAGCAACAATGATTATTCTATCCTCGATCAAATTATACATCAACAACCAATCGAAAGCACCATGGAGTTTTATTGTAAAAGCTAGCTACAACTCTTATTATTGTTAAATGCCCCAGCATGATGCATTGAAAGGGATACATATCTCATAGCCACGGAGGCTCATTGTGATAACCGGCTATTAGACCGTGAGACTTGGAGTGGATAACCACATAATGTTCCAATGTCTGGAAAATACCCATTGTACATCATAGAAGTCCAATTTGGCGAAACAATTGTTTTTCAGTAATTCATTCTCAAGCCGTTTACAAATTACATGGGAGACGCTAAGCAAGAATCATGCGGATAGACATGGAGTAAACACCAATCATGGGTAGGGGTTTGTCAACAGTCACATTGTCCTTGTCATTTGATTGGTTTATCTAACTTACGCCCTGTGAGTGACAGGACGACAGATTTACTCGACCTCGATCGATCCTAGGCCATGGAATTACTGAAAAACAATTGTTTCGCCAAATTGGACATAATGTTCCAATAGGTCGGGTGCGGTAACAAGCCGGACGAGAATGGGGTTACTGACTACCACGAAAGTAACCGTCGTAATCAAATGCTCTAAGCAGATTAACAGCCACCGGTCGGTTGAACTGGTGGAATTTGTACATCACAAACACCATCGGAACTATTTTTATACTTCAATCTTACTTCCCACTCTGTTAACACGCATGACTGTAGCAAAACGCGTCACATCTCATAACCACACAGTTCACTCATTCATCAAAGAGAACTCATTACACTGACGCTGAATTCGACAATGAGACATCCTCACAGAAATTTAAATACAGTACCAATCTGCGCATCGAAGAGGTGTTTTCGATTATCGAGAATGACCAATGCCGGCGATGTTCAAGCATCCCACATTAAACCCGATCGTCTTTGGCCAAAACTATCCCGTCCTTTGCGCACCCAAACTTCTGGCACAGTCAATCCGCCTACCACGAACATACCTGTACAGCTCCACTGTATTGAACTATTTCTTTATCCCCGGTCACTGTCGTACTTAACACCATTATGAATAAATGTCAGACTGCTTCAAGCAGCAACCGATGGGATGACAAAGTAGGATGACATTCACTTCGCCACAAGGAATAGATTATTTGAAATGTTATCCTTCACGTTCAACAGGTGACTGTTGACTCGGTACGCGGCTTCGTGGGTCGCTACCACGAGCTGGGGGTTTAGTTTCCCTGATGAGCACCGGGAAACGTACACTCTGGTCCACATCGTCTGGCTCCCTCACCGAAGCGATTGTGCTATTTACAATATCCTTCTTTTGAAGGGCCAAAACGTCGTCGTAATGGAGGACTATAGCACCCAGGTGGGCGTGCGCAATACCGCTCCTGTGATCCACTTCTAATCACTGCTAGGCGTTGCACGCTCGAATCAATTCTAGACACAACTGAGACGATATCGTTGGATGTGGTCAAGGCAGGCACTGTGGTGACGGAAGACCTGATTACTCCAGCGACAGCTGTGTGGTACCGTGACACAACGTCATCAGCTATCACTGCAATTTACACTAGCGAGCACCTACGCGTGGCACTTAGTAAAACTGAAATGTTGTGCATTAAAAGCTGCAGTTGAAGTTCCCTTAAAAGCGGGTCCTTGCCTACTGTCGATCCTCTGAAACGCTGCATTTCGCGCAGCAGTTCAGAAGGCTTCTTATCTTCAGGCTCAACGCTTTAAATTTGTTGCATGCGTTGGTCCTGAGTTGGGGTCGTGCGGGCGAAGACGGCCTTTTTCAAGGCCTCATAGCTCCGGGAGGAGGTTGATACGTGCCTAACGTGCATTGTCACTTCCCGGGGGAGGCGGCCTGCTACTTACATGAAACGGCTGGCACCACTGGTTATACGGCAGTTTTCCAATTCCAATTCGACCAGAGTTCTGGATCAGCAGGTACATGCGAGGTTTAGATAATCGGTGGAAAATAATTCCGGCGAGCAGTTTGGACGTGATACTTACACAAGTGGATCGGTCATTTTTCTTGTTAGTCGGCACAATCACGGATTCACACCATCCCCTGGGAATCTATTCGCTATACCGAATTCTTTGGAAGAGCTTTATCAACTCTGAAACCAAAGCTTCGTCTTCATCCCTGAAGAGGGACGAAGACAGTCCATCTGATCCAGAAGCTTTGTGTCTTTCCTAATAACCTACCTCCCGCATAACCACCATTTTTGATGGTGGGTTAATGTCTACCCGCAATGTTTCTCTTGCAGGTATAGTCGGGAAATCCACCGCAAAAAAGGGCCAACCGAATTGTTTCATAAAATGCTCCATTCAACGGTTCCTACGACGTCCTCGAGAGTGAATCAGTGAGCCGTCGGATTCCTTGATTAACTCACTTACACAGGGCTTCCGTGGACCTGTACCTCTAATCAAACGGTGAAGGTTGCGACTGTTATCGGCAGACGCAGCCTTCTTTATTCCCCTATATTTCGCAATCCACTACTGTCTATAGTTATATATCAAACTCTTAGTCAGTTGGCCCCCTGAGAGTTTGAGTACCTCACTGAATGTGGCATCCAGAGGGACTGTTCTGCGAGCATCTGACACAGGCAATAATGTCGAATATATGCTTCGTTTGTGAAGCCTACATGAACCAAAGTATTCTGTGGCATTGGAAGCGGCGTGCAATGCTTCGTGGAGCTGTTGTCGGCTTTCATTTTGGTTCTGGACATCCGGTTGCATCGATAACCTTGTACACAGCTCTACCTTGAAAGCAGATCGTCGGTTATCGTCTGGAAGCAACTGTGCGGGACGAACGGCATTGGCGCGACCACAGACGAAACGTAAGCAGGAGCGAGCACTTACCAAGAAGTGATCTGAGTCCACAGACGTAAATGGAAAAGAACGACAATCTTCGACTGATCCACACCAGCAGTGGCCAATGACTGTATGGTCACTCTGAATCCAACTTCGTGGAGACGTAGAAGGACGCTATGTGAGTCTGTGACACATATAAAAGAAGTTCGTACTCGAAAGAAACAATCTGCGGTCAGAACCGTTGGATGAGACGATTGCCGCGATCCGCCGTGATAGCAAGCGGGCCTGCAATGAACTTTTCGGAATCCCCAAACCATTAAACTTAGTTTAGATATCCAAAGCAATGACCATCACATCCATTCAACGCACGATGGACATGCTTCCTATTCATTTCAAATATTATCATCATCGCACAGCGTTAAACAGTAGGGAAAGCCCCCCTGACCACAGCCTTTCTCACCATGTTGCACACTGAACTAGAAAGTATGGATATACAACATGGAAAGGGAATAGACCTACATGGGAGGGAAACCGAAAGAACACCCTAATACCCAACACACGGAATACACAGTCTAACTGTACAAACACCAACTGATCAATCATTCTGATTCGACAGAAAGTGACAACACGATCGCCACTGTTCACAGTTCGCTGCCATATTCCTCAGTGTCTCCAGCCAACTGGTTGATGGATCTTTTGGACCCGAACCACGAAGACGTGAAGCACCTACTTTTCCTAAGTCTGCTGTACATTTTCTCATTCCTCTTTGCCATGTCATCTGTTGACTTACACGCGGACTCTTCCACTCCCTGGGAGGAACGGAGAACAGAACACGGTACGGTAGATGTGCATTTGACATACGTAACACATGACCCAACCAACGAAGTCTACTAAGTTGGATACGCTGTGACAAAACGTTCTCTGAATTAACACCCAATACTCGATTTCTGACCTCATCATTACTTACTCGTCTATTCCACCCAATCTTAGCGATACTACTTAAACATCGATGGTCACATACCTCAGGACGACGAATATCTTTAGCACACAAACTCCAAATTTCGCAACCATACAACAAAACTGAACGTACTGCGGCACAGTATACACGACCTTTCAACCTCAGTGAAATATCGGGTCGCCGCCACAAGTGCTTCAGTCCAGCGTACGCCGCTCGAGCCTTGGATACACGTGTGTTCACCTCTACTCCCGTGCTCCCATCCGTCGTCACGCTGCTGCCGAGGTAGATGAAGTGGTCGAAAATTGCCGGCACCTCCTCATCCAGCATCAAGCTCGGAATTGTTGACGTCTAGTCTTGTAACATCACTTTACACTTTGAAGGTGAAAAGCGCATGCCGAGTGGAGCTACAGCTCTCGCAAGTCTATCTGGGGCACGTTGAGCATGTTCCGTGCATTCTAACAAGCAGACAACGTCGTCTGCGTAATCTAAGTCACAGCTTCTCACTATTTCCTAGTTCGATGTCCATATCCTGGAGATCTCTCAAGGCATTCTCCATTACCTCGTCTGTGACGAAGTTAAACAAGAATGGAGACATAGGACATCCCTGTCGAACACTGCTCATCCTTTCGAACCGACCGGATAGTTCGCCGTATACCCTTAAGCAGCCACAAGTATGAGAGTACAATGATCTTAGTTGATTCACGAACTTCTGGGGCATAACTCTTCGATAAAGAACACTGAAAAGCGCTGCTCGATCAACTGAATCGAAGGCGTCTTTCAGGTCTAAGAAAACCATTTTTGTCGGTCGTCGGGGCGTGTGACGCGTTTCAAGCAGTCGGCGAAGAGTCAAAATCTGGCCGATGCATCCTCGACCTGGGCGAAATCCAGCCTGCTGTTCGCGGGCATTCATCTCGCGAGCCGGTGTAAGACGGTGCAGTAGAATTGAGGCTAACGCTTTTGTGACTATCGGAACTAAGCTAATCTCACAATGGTCACCACAGTCATTGCGCATTCCCTTCTTGAAGATGGGTATAACCAATGACCAGCTCCATATTAACGGAATACGCTCCTCGTTCCAAATGTCACGGAGCAAAGCGGTAAGTGATTTTATCAACGCCTCACCACCCAGTTTGAAAGGAACTAGGGAAAGTTCGTCGGGACCTGCCGCTTTCCTTCGCTTTAGTGATCGAATGCATGACTCTAATTCTACTTCCGATGGAGGCTCAAGTGATACCACCCAAGGAGTCCCAGTTGTTGACACGGGAGTGCCTGCACTAGCCTGCCAACACAAGGTTTGGTGTTGAGCCAACCCAGTGCTACAACAGCTTTTTACACTTTGAGGCTGCAAAACCCATCCCAAACACTTCCATACAGTTGTTAAGGCTATCTGAAAGAACTAGTACCTTACCCGGACCTTCACTGAGAAGAACAATATCGTCCGCGTACTCATAGTCACACAGTTTACTGCCTGAACAAAGATCGACGCCCGTTATTCTTAAACGAGGATAGGGCTATTTCAAGAATCAATTCAACTATAAAATTGAAGAGGAACGATGAAAGAGGGCCATCCCGACGAACACCACTTTCCGTGGTGAATTCAGAGGAAAGATCGCCGTAAGCATGAACTCGGCTTCGGTTGCTCCCATTCAAGCATTGGAAAAGAGAAACAAACTTTTCTGGCAAATCCTTCAATGAGAGGCAGCGCCAGAGAACTGTGCGGTCGACTGAGTCGAACGCCGCCTTCAGATCAAGAAAGACAGATTGTGGGCCTACGGAATATGTGTGTCGGCTTCATTCTCACGCGTACACATTTCGCGGGTACTGGATAATCGCTGGAGAAGGAGACCTATGAGCAGTTTAGACGCGGTACTTATCAAACTAATTCCCCTGTGGTTTTTACAATAGGACCTGTCATCTTCCTTGTAAATCAGCACAATCAACGATTCACACTACTCCCTGGGAATCTGCTCACTATCCCAAATAATTTGGAGTTTTGTTAACTCCGAAATCAAAGCTTCGCCTCCATCCTTGAAAAACATGGAGACGACCCATCCGATCCAGCGGCTTTATACCTTTTCATTTAACCCATCTCCAGCATAATCTCCATCTTTGATGGAGGACTGACGTCCACCTGCATCGTTCCGTTGACAGGAATTTTGGAAGGTCCACCGTTGAAGTGGGCCAACTGAATTGTTCCTTAAAGTGCTCCACCCAAAGTTCCAGACGACGTCCCTGAGAGTGAATCCGTGAGCCGTCGGATTCTGTAATCAACTCAATTACACAGGGCTTCCGTGGACCTATACCCCTAATCAAACGGAAAAGGTTGCGAGCATTGCCAATGGATGCAGCCTTTTCCATTTCCTTACATTTCGCAATCCATCACTGCTCACGGTCATTCCTCAGGCCCCTAGTCAGTTGGCGTCTCAGAGATCTACGCACTTCATTGGATGTGGCATCCGGAGGAACGGATTCGCGAGCATCCAGCAGAGCAATTCATGTCGAAGATATCCATCGTTTTTGAGACTGACTTGAACCAGAGTTCTGGGTGGCATTCGAAGCAGCATACAAGGCTTCCTTGATCTGTTGTCGGCGTTCGTTTGGGTCCTGAACATTTGGCTGCATCGATAACTGCGTAGACAGCTCCGTTTGAATACTGTGCTGCTGGTTATCGTCTAAGAGCAACTGCGCGGGACGCGCGGCGTTTACTTTGATGCGACCACGGACGAGACGTAAACGGAAGCGAGCACGTACCAAGGCGTGATTTGAGTCCACAGGCGTAGACCAAAATGAACGACAATCTTCAATTGATTCAAGAAGAGAGATAGAATCTGTGGAATGCAGTATAGCTGAATCAAAGATTATATTTGGGGGGAATGAATAATGTTTCAAAGAAATCGAAAGAAAGGTTTTGGAACCATTGAATGCAACATGGTTTTGGGATCCCCAGTAGATGTGTTCGAGGTCTGACTCCAAATATGCACTAACTGCACTAGAGACACGATCGATGTTGGTGTTGGCACGGCTGGAATGTGGTAAGAAAGAGAATAATGGAGGGTGGCGTGATCAGGAGAGGAATGGACTGGGTTGGAAGTAGTGGATAGAAGGTCGTTAACATATAAAAGAAATAGGGTGCGCGCAAGTATTGAACCTTGGGGAACACCAGTATTCACACGAAATGGCTGAGACAGAACCCCATCAACTCGGACGAAGATGGTTCGCTTACTGAGGAAACTCGGTGTCCACAATGCGAGAGCGGAGGACAACCCGAACGTGGGCAGTTTTACCAGGAGACCTATGGGCCAAACTCGGCCAAAGGCTTTAGAGATGTACAGCGAGACCATGTGTGTTTCTCCGTGTTTGTCCAGTACAGCCGACTAGGAGTGTAAGAAGAGAACCGGTGGAACAGCGAGGTCGGAATCCGTATTGGCAACCGCTTATTAATCTTTCGCGTTCGGGAAACGTACGCAGTTGGTCGGAGATAACAGTTTCGAATACTTTAGAAATAATAAATGCAAGGGAAATTGAACGAAAGTTACTTGGGTAAAAAAATCAGTGTTCGGATAGAGGAAAAATCGCGGCGTGCTTCCAAGCAGCAGAAAAAGAAAGTTCAGAGATAGAGAGGGGGATAGAGAGAGATTAGAGGGCGTGAAATAGGGGCCAGCTCAGGAATACAGATTTTAAGCACGATGGGTGGCATACCGTCCGGACCTAATGGTATTCACACGTTCAGAGAACGCAGTGCTTGGCGGACCTTGCAAGTGCTAATATGGGATAGAAAATATACATACAGTTTACCTTCGTATGAAACGTTAGAAGACAGATATTAAGTAAAACAAGACCGTATGGTATAATGTATGTCCAAACAATAATCACCAAACGAGTGGAACAAACTTTCTCAGAAATAATCGGGATTTTCCAACCACTTATGACACAAGGAAATGGACTTACATGTTCCAGAAGCTTCTGACTTGCTTCTCTAACTTCTAGTATTTGTTGTTCCGAAATCGAACGCCAAGATGCCAATTCTTCATCATACTGCCGCTTTAATGTCACAAGGGCATCATCCTGACCAGCAACCGTAAGGGCAGCAGCGCTCTGAAGATCACTCAGCTCGGCTTCGGTTCGTTGCAATCTGTCGCGTATCTCCTCTATTTCGGAACGAGTACGATTGCGGTCTGCTTCATGGTGCGATAACTGTCTCATACTGTTTAGTATAAATTGTTTCAACTCATCGACGACGTCGGAGTCGGGAATTCTGGCCAGCACTTGGTTCACATGTTCGGGAACGCAAATCTCTGATTCATGATCTCCGTCGTTCCAAAAGCCACTGTTTGATAGCTTTCTGCGCTGCAAATTCACAGAGCCATCGGACTTTGCTGAACCATCACCTTCGTTTACTTCGAACATGTTGCATGAACACAGTTAGCTAAGAGTTTCGAGATTGCCGGTGGGACATGTCTGATGAAGGTAACCAAAATATTTTCTTATGGGCACAAATTGCAAGCACCAGATGAATAAACACGAATGAGAGACTGATACACTGAATATTGACGTCCAGGCACTCCAGAACGTCTATGGGCACGTATATACCTAAATGAAGAGGAACAACAATTGGTTAGTTGGTCTTTGTATTATTGGCTGTCCAAGTGCTTGTTTACATATATATATATATATATATATATATATATATATATATATATATATATATATATATATATATATATATATACCGCCATTGAGATCTAATTCGAAGCTTTACGAATGTGAATGGATGCTCTTGATTAAAGAGTCCACAAAGGAGTCAGCTGTGGTTCCTATTAGTTAATCGTGTCTAGGTCACTGTTAACCCAACATACAACGAGGCCGTATGTGAAAGCACCGCTTATTATCAACATCATTTTCAATATCACTTAAACTCCTAAAGCTTTAATTTAGATCCTAATGACGATGTACCAAAAGAGTGTACAAGTATGAAGATGAGTGGACAGAGAAGCACCGGAAACACATATCTGTTGAGCGGCAAAAGCCGTGAAACCGGTCGTGTGCTTCCGGGGAAAACCTGTCAATCAATTTACAAAATTACTTGATGACAACTAGATGATAAGAATGAAAAATGTCATCGAAATGACATCGAACGCAAATTGGTCAAAACACCAACTGCTCCTAACCGAAACATCTGTTTTGTTGAAAGGATTAACATTCAACTACGCCAATGCCAGGCCAGCCAACTTTGTTGCCTCAGCCGAAGCCGGAATAAGAAAATGCTTAGTGACAGAAGAAGTACGTCAACAGATACGATCTTAGATCTGCTGACAACTCGCGCAACCTAGACGAGTATACAACTTTCCTAACCATGAAATGAGGGCTGTAAAACATTACAAAAAGATCGAGAAATAGTCATTCTCCCCGCAGACAAAGGCAATGCAATCGCAATACTCGACAACTCGGATTATAAGAAAAAGGTAGAAACGCTACTCTGTGATGAGGAAACCTATCAACCAGTAACAGGAAATCCAATCAAAAAACTAACAAGCAAAATTTCCACAGCACTAACCACACTCAAAAAAGCAAGAAGATCACAGACGATTTATACAAACGTATGAAACCCATGGAAGGTCCAACTCCATGACTCTACGGACTTCCTAAGGTTTACAAACCGCACATGCCACTACGACCAATTGTCGCGTCTACTACAGCCCCGAACTACCAACTAGCCAAATATCTTTTCAGCCTCCTGCGCCCGACTCTTCCAGAGGACAACTACGACACAAAAAGCTCCTTTGCTTTTGTGAAACAAATAAGAAACTTCAGAATGAAAACAGATGAAATAATGGTTTCCTTTGATGTGACATCACTGTTCATGAATATCCCAAGGCAGATGGCCTTAGACGGAATCCGAAGTCTGGTGGAAAACGACTCCAGTCTACAAGAAAGAACGATGTTATCAATAAGAGACCTAATGGGTCTGGTGGATCTCTGCCTGGAAACCTATTTACAATTCAATGAAAAAATATACAAACAAATACGAGGCACACCGATGGGGTCGCCGCTTTCAGGCCTGCTAGCAGATGCGGTCATGAAGCAATTCGAAGCCAAAGCATTCGAAACAATCAGACCTCGTTTGTGGATCAGATACGTTGATGACACATTTGTGATACTAAAAACGTCTGAACTAGATCGATTTCATCAACATCTGAACAACAGGAATAAAATTCACAAGGGAAGAATGCGAGGCAAAACTGCCGTTTCTGGACATACTGATCATGAGGCAAACAAACGGAAATCCAGAAACAACGGTCTATCGGAAACCAACGACAACCGACCGCATATTGAACTTCAAAAGAAACCACCCAACATGTCACTTGAAGAGCTGTGTGCGCACCCAATTCTACCGGGTCGACACACACTGCAGCACACCCGAACTCCGAAAAAAGGAACTGATCAGGCTTTTCAAGTTGTTCATGGCAAACGGTTATCCAAAAAGCTTCGTAAACTCTTGCATCCGAAATAACAAAAAAAGCCAAAAGAAAGGTAGCCCAGAAAGCATGGTCGTGCTACCATACATACGAGGAGCATCAGAGGCAGTAGATCGTATGCTAAAATCGTTGGGCATCAAAGTTACCTACAAACCCGTCAGCACCCTGCGGACCGCCCTATTCAATACAAAAAAAACCGTGTGGACCAGCACGATCAATCAGGAGTGGTCTACGCTATCCCATGCCTAGGATGTGATAAGGAATACATAGGCGAGACAGGTAAACAACTACGTACTCGCCTACACGAACACAAACTAGCATTACGACGCGCCGACCCACACTCACAGATTTTCAACCACGGCGCAGAGACAGGTCACGAGGTCAAAATCGATAGCGCAAGGGTAGTCGCCCGAGCAAAGAAAAAGGGGGAGCGCCTGATCCTCGAAGCCCTCCATTCGATCAACTCGTTTAAGCGACACGTCGAGGTTGATAAGCATTACATCACCCTGGCAAAACCGATGGCGAAAAATCGAGAAACGGACAGACGAGCAACACACCAAAAACGTGCTGAACCAGCCGTCTCATTCACACACTCATTCACCCACGTTTGACAACGAGTCCTAGTTTGGATCGAAAC
This sequence comes from Fasciola hepatica, assembly GCA_948099385.1. Classification (NCBI taxonomy): domain Eukaryota; kingdom Metazoa; phylum Platyhelminthes; class Trematoda; order Plagiorchiida; family Fasciolidae; genus Fasciola; species Fasciola hepatica. The sequence continues at coordinate 3,861,332 of CANUEZ040000117.1, forward strand.
GTCACAATAAACGTTTTACAACTCAGCGTACGCCTTGACTTCTCTATAATATATATATATATATATATATATATATATATATATATATATATATATATGATCCGTGGTGGTCAAGTGGTTTTTGGCGTTTGTCTACCATCTCGGAGGTTAGAGGTTCGAGTCCCGCCACCACGAGTTACTTTGGTGCTAAACAGTAAACCACGGTCTTGGGCCATATTGCTGTCGGTTACCGCTAGTGTGGATCAATTCAAGATTGTCGATCATTGTGGACACTGATCACGCTCTTCTCCGCGCGCTTCAGCTTGCACCTTGTTGGTGGCCGAAACAACGCCACAGCGAACCGTCCTCCGCAGCTGCTACTGGACGATAACCAATTATCTGCTTTCCGAACAGAATTATCCACCAGGTTATCGATGCAGCTAAATGCCCAGGATCCAGAAGAGCGATGAACGGAGAGCAAATAGGCTCTACGTGCGGCTGTTGATGCTACCCGACGTCCAACAGATAGACGCACACAGAAACGATGGATAACTGCATCCTCAGTTGCACTGTTAGATGTGTACAGACCGATTCATCCGGTTTCCAGATACCATGAGGCACGGAGGTGCCCTAAGCGCCAACTGATTCGGAGCCTGAGAGACGATACTTTTGTCAGGTGAGGATAGCGGCATTGAACTTCTCCCGGGTGGAAAGGTGTCAGACCTGGAGGATACCGACGGTATAGTTCTTCCAAGTACAGATCCAGGTAAGCTGCAAACCTTTTCTAGACAGCATCACGGGTTGCGTAGCAATGTTCGGTATGCGTTTTGCACCTATAAATTGCAACATAATGTTGCAGGACTGGGTTGGTCCAACGCTAAACCATGGAGTGTCTGGGGAGACAATCAACGTTTTGGACAAGTTCCGTTATCTGGGGAGCCGCATCTTACCCGCAGGTCGGCTATCGGATGAAGTGTCTCTGCGTATACAGAAGGCTCGCTTGATATTTGTCAACCTGAGTCATCTGTGGCGTCGACATGACATCTGTCTACCTATCAAGGGTTGTGTGTACACTGCAGCAGTCAGGCCAGTGCTTATGTATGGTTCGGGGGCATGGCCACTGTGGGTGAAGGACATACGAAGATTGTCTGCATTTGAACATCGATGTCTTCGTAGTATTGCTCAAATCTGGTGGGAACACCGTCTGAGGAATGCTGAGGTTCGGCGGAAAGTCTTAGGTTCAAGGAGCAAATCGTTAAATGGAATACTTAAGCTGACCAAACTAAGATGGTTGGGACACGTTTTACGCATGTCCCCTGACAAGATCCCTCGGTGTGTTGTTTTCTGAAGCGGGTACCGGTTGGAAGATGAGTAAGGGTGGTCAGTCCATGATGTGGAAGAAAGGTATAAAAAGCCAAACTAGTGGATATGGCTAGATGCCGCGATCAGTGGCGCTCTTGCATTCACAAACTCTCTTCATTGACTTAATTCCATTATCGTTCTCCTTTTTTCTCCTCCATTATTTCCTTTTCAGGTTGCCGCTAGGAGATAACAACCAAAGCCACCGCACCCAGTGTGTGGTTATTGGTTATCTGAACAGAACTGGCCATCTGGTTGTTATCACATCTGATTTATCAGGACCTTACGTGGTTCCCTACTTCAAATCGCAGTTTCTAGCCGCCGGCTATCTCTAATAATGCAGTGCACCTTTGAGACTACGAATATATCCCTACCGCAACACTCACAAGCGGGAACGTAGTAAAAAGGACCGCCTCTGAGTCACATTAGCTTCAGGGACTTCCGGCTTCGGAAAAAGTGGTTTATTCAGTTTCTTGGTTTTAAGGTGAATCCTTTTGATACGAAGTTGGTTAATCCGGTCTGTTACTTACTTACCTTTTACAGGCCTATTTCTAAGAGTATCACGGATCATCGCTGACTATGCACATCGGTTAGACGCAGGCTCAGCGGAAACTGTGAACCAGTTTAACTTCCAGTATCGCGGACAGTAAACTGGCTGGGGTCCTATGCGCTTTCCATCTTTCTCGACGATACTCGACCACGTTTTCAGTTAATCTCGAACACGACAATGCCATACCTTACTCGGCGCAAAGTAAGGTACTTATCTGGACAGTTGCATGTCGAGTAAAAAGAGTATACGACAGACCCACTGCAATCGACGGCGCAGAAATTTACTTTTACTTCTACGCAACTATCTCCTACGACGGGACTATCCGGCTTATCGGATACCTCTGATGGCAGCAGTTAACGAGCCCCGTTCTGTGGCAAGATTTGTACACCGTAAAATCCAGTTATTGCGCCAGTTATGTACTCTAAACAGTTCATGAAGGCCTAGATGATCCACGTCTGCCCTAATATTGTTAACCCGTCTTCAGTTGGCTAACAAGGCGATATTTCCAGTCTGATCACGGTGATGACAATAAGCTCCTCTTCGTAGGTGCCGTTTCGAGCCTGCGAAGAACATGACCGAACAACTGTAGGCGACGTCGTCGGAGAAAAGAAGAAAGTCGTTCTGGATTCGCAGTGTTGATACACAACAGAATTCGAAACGCGATCTTACCACTTGATTCTGGCCATGTAGCGGAGGCACTAATGGCCGAAGCTTTCCAGCCTTTTGCATTGTCTACACTCAACAGCCAAGTTTCGCACGCATACGTAAGAACTGAGTGGACTGCAGCTCGGCATATGCACAGCTTTGTGTGGAGGCTGATTTCTCTGTGAGATCAAAATGATTTTGCAAAACCGTGGGAAAATTCGCCTCGCGCAGTCTACACGAAGTTTAACCTCGTTCCTGTCTTGGTTATTTGGCTGGATAGTGAAACCCAAGTACTCTAAGTGGTGCAGCTGTTCCCGAGTTTTGCCACTGACGCGTATAGTGCGTTAAGCCTTGCAAAGTCATGAAGAATTTCGTTTTCGTAGTGTTCATCTAGAGACCAACAGCCTTGGCTTCACATAAAATACGGTTGAGAACTGGCTGCAGGGTCCCGGGATCTTCTCCTAGCATAACTATGTCATCGGCAAACTCGAAGTCTGTGACCCAAGAATCGTGGCCAAATTGTATTCCTCAAAAGTTGTCGGGGGCGCAATGCAGTATCCAGTCCATAGCATTGTTAAATAAGATTGGTGATGGAGTACATCACTGGCAAACGCCAAGGTCAACTGGGAACTCTGGAGATTCTTCACCGTAGATGCGGGAGCAAGCCTGTGTTGCCGAATAGTATGATCCTAACAAGTTGATACAACCTACGAGCATCCCGCTGCATTACAGTACGCTCCAGATAGACTGTCTGTCAACGGAGTTGAACACTGCTCAAAAGATACACACCAAAATTCACTGAACTTACAAACCACCGGGATGAAACGCATATTTCGATTGGAACGGTTCAACGCAGGACCAAGTGTGCCAGATGAGGCTAAACAGAGTGGTCATTGGTACCGAACATTTTGCAGTCTTGTCAAGGTAGTTGAGTATGTGAAACCTGACAAGCTGGATCTCCTAATATCACATTCCCCCCTCACCATGTGAGCTTATTGGAGATTGAGAAAATTATGGCAAGACCATCGAGATACTCGCTTGGTTCTAGGTTCATCTCAAAAACGAGATCTTCGCTCGTCATATTCTTGCAACTGCGAAAAGAGAGAATGGGCAGCATTTACATTAGTTTCCTCAGAAGCTGAAGTCATTCGCGAGAGACTGCAAATTTGGATTACTCATGTCGAAAAGATCCGCGACGATGCCATTCGGAACCACATAAGGAAACGCTTTTATTCAACCTCTGTCTTCTGTCCCCAACCACCACTCTTTGTCCCATCTATCCACCCATATTACTCTTACTGATAACACGCCTGATTCTCACAACGGTTAACTTTCAAGTGGTGTCGTAAATAATCCCTAATCGCATAACTCTAATTTTCTCAAGCCTCGTCAGCCTTTGAATCTCGGCTCCTTCAACGTGCGTACACTCATGCATCCCGGTCAACAGGCGTGCCTAGCCCTCACATTAGATTCTCTGAAGATTGATGTCTGCTGCGTAAGTGGAACGCGTATCGGGGATTCGAACAGTGTGATTCAACTAACTGCTCCTGGTATCTCATCGATGTATTTCCTGTGCACCTCAGGAGACGAAGCAGCTAGAGCTGTGGGTCAACGTAGTGTAGGAATAGTCTTGACTGACAAGGTTGAGGTTGCCCTTTTAGACTGGATCCCTGTTACCAGTCGTTTATGTGCTGAGACTAAAAGGGTAATTCGAAGTTCGAAACGATAGTTGTGTTAGGCGCAATTTGTTTGTGCCCTCACCGTACGCCCCAACAGACTGCGGCTCTGACATGCAGAAGGATGAGTTCTATGATGAACTCATCACTCGTTCGCAGCAGCAAAGGTCCTGACATTGTAGTGCTAGCTGGTAACTTCAATGCACAAAATGGCAAACTCAGTGTGTCAGAAGCTTGTTTAGGTGGGCGTTGTGTTTTACCCGCTGAGCGTGGAGATAACGGGGATAGGCTTCTCCAGTTTTGTGCAGACAATCGATTGTTCTTGTGTAGCATCAACTTCCGACACAACTCGCATCGCACAGCGACATGGCGCTCTAACTATACAGGTATTCTAAGCCAGATTGGTCATATCGTCGTAAGTTACCGGTGGCGCAGTTCTGTTCAGAACTGTAGATCTCACTGGTCCACGTACGTAGAGTCTGACCATGCATTAGTTTTAATGCGATTATCTCTCCAGCTCCATGGTCATCAACGCAAACCGAAAACCCGGTTAGCCGTGCAACGTTTGTGTGATCCAGAAGTACGCACCCGTTATGAGCAGAAGTTAGCACGTGAGCTAGGATCTAAGACGAACAGTAATGTAGATCAGCACATGGACCATATCCAGCAGGCAGTGCACGTCGACGCAGGTTTTGCCTGTGGTAAAGAGCAAAGACTGGACCGTTGGGCCGAATACTCCAAGGAACAGTTTAGCTGGCCGCGCGCTAGTGTGGTTATTTCTGTGTCAACAACTGCGACTCCTTGGGTGGTATCACTTGAGCCCCCATCGGAAGTAGAATTAGAGTCATGCATTCGATTACTGAAGAGAGAGAGAGAGGCCGGTCCTGACGGACTCCCTTCAGTTCTTTTCAAACTGGGTGGTGGTGCATTGTTAAGATCACTTACCACCTTGCTCCGTGACATTTTGAACGAGGAACGTATCCCGCTATTATGGGACGAGTCATTGGTTATACCCATCTTCAAGAAGGGAATATGCAATGACTGTAGTAACCATTGTGGGATTAGCTTAATTCGGATAGTCATCAAGTTAGTAGCATCAATTTCGCCGCGTCGTCTCACACCGGCTCGCGAGAGGAACGCCACGAACAACAAGCCGGATTCCGCCCAGGTCGAGGATGCATCGACCAGATTTTTTTTACTCTTCGTCAATTACTAGAGATATGTCACACACACAGTCGACCAACAATAATGAACAGTGACGATCGTGTTGTCACTTTCTGTCGGATCAGAATGATTGATCAGTTGGTGTTTGTACAGTTAGACTGTGTATTCCGTGTGTTGGGTATTAGGGCGTTCTTTCGGTTTCCCTCCCATGTAGGTCTGCTCCCTTTCCATTTTGTATATCCCTACTTTCTAATTCAGTGTGCAACATGGTGAGAAAGGCAGTGGTCAGTGGGACTTTCCCTACTGTTTAACGCTGGACGATGATGATAATGATGATGATGATGATGCAGCGTACACTTAACGCTTGTAAGTAAACGGATGTCATGTCGACGCCACAGATGACTCAGGTTGACAAATATCAAGCGAGCCTTCTGTATACGCAGAGACACTTCATCCGATAGCCGACCTGCGGGTAAGATGCGGCTCCCCAGATAACGGAACTTGTCCAAAACGTTGATTGTCTCCCCAGACACTCCATGGTTTAGCGTTGGACCAACCCAGTCCTGCAACATTATGTTGCAATTTATAGGTGCAAAACGCATACCGAACATTGCTACGCAACCCGTGATGCTGTCTAGAAAAGGTTTGCAGCTTACCTGGATCTGTACTTGGAAGAACTATACCGTCGGTATCCTCCAGGTCTGACACCTTTCCACCCGGGAGAAGTTCAATGCCGCTATCCTCACCTGAAAAAAGTGAGGTCTCCAGGACCATTTCAGTCACAGAGTCAAAGAGAAAAGGAGGAGGGGGACAAACCTGACGTACACCACTTCTTGTTGTGAACTCGTATGAAAGATCACCGTAAGCCCGAACTCGGCTTCGGCTAATAATGTAAAGGGATTTCACGATTGAAATGAATCTCTCTGGTGCACCCGTGTGCAGAAACCCGAACAACCCAAAAGGCATACTGACGACAGTTTTAGGAATATTAGCCTCCGTTACCGGGTTCTGGTTATCTGCACGAAATAAATCGAAGATGAAGCAACCTGATGAGGCCTAGGTAAGGCAAGGCATGATTTGATTCACCCGAAAATTATAACCAGCAACAGCGACAGAGATCTGACGATTCAGCGCCCTACGGTGCCGTGCACCAACCAACAAGTCAAAGTGTTGAAGGAAGGTAATGCCTAAAAAGGGATACGGGACGTCGGCAATCATGGATACCTAAAGAAATTTACGCTCTAAACCCAAGTTGAAGGCGAGCGACTGCTGGCCAAACGTTGGGATGGCCGTGCCGTTAGCAGAGCTTAGTGTTTGGACCTGCGGTATGCTGTTGTCGCCTATCAGTCGTGGGATGGCATTCACTTCGCCACAAGGAATAGATTACTTGAAATGTTATCCTTCACGTTCAACAGGTGACTGTTGACTCGGTACGCGGCTTCGTGGGTCGCTACCACGAGCTGGGGGTTTAGTTTCCCTGATGAGCACCGGGAAACGTACACTCTGGTCCACATCGTCTGGCTCCCTCACCGAAGCGATTGTGCTATTTACAATATCCTTCTTTTGAAGGGCCAAAACGTCGTCGTAATGGAGGACTATAGCACCCAGGTGGGCGTGCGCAATACCGCTCCTGTGATCCACTTCTAATCACTGCTAGGCGTTGCACGCTCGAATCAATTCTAGACACAACTGAGACGATATCGTTGGATGTGGTCAAGGCAGGCACTGTGGTGACGGAAGACCTGATTACTCCAGCGACAGCTGTGTGGTACCGTGACACAACGTCATCAGCTATCACTGCAATTTACACTAGCGAGCACCTACGCGTGGCACTTAGTAAAACTGAAATGTTGTGCATTAAAAGCTGCAGTTGAAGTTCCCTTAAAAGCGGGTCCTTGCCTACTGTCGATCCTCTGAAACGCTGCATTTCGCGCAGCAGTTCAGAAGGCTTCTTATCTTCAGGCTCAACGCTTTAAATTTGTTGCATGCGTTGGTCCTGAGTTGGGGTCGTGCGGGCGAAGACGGCCTTTTTCAAGGCCTCATAGCTCCGGGAGGAGGTTGATACGTGCCTAACGTGCATTGTCACTTCCCGGGGGAGGCGGCCTGCTACTTACATGAAACGGCTGGCACCACTGGTTATACGGCAGTTTTCCAATTCCAATTCGACCAGAGTTCTGGATCAGCAGGTACATGCGAGGTTTAGATAATCGGTGGAAAATAATTCCGGCGAGCAGTTTGGACGTGATACTTACACAAGTGGATCGGTCATTTTTCTTGTTAGTCGGCACAATCACGGATTCACACCATCCCCTGGGAATCTATTCGCTATACCGAATTCTTTGGAAGAGCTTTATCAACTCTGAAACCAAAGCTTCGTCTTCATCCCTGAAGAGGGACGAAGACAGTCCATCTGATCCAGAAGCTTTGTGTCTTTCCTAATAACCTACCTCCCGCATAACCACCATTTTTGATGGTGGGTTAATGTCTACCCGCAATGTTTCTCTTGCAGGTATAGTCGGGAAATCCACCGCAAAAAAGGGCCAACCGAATTGTTTCATAAAATGCTCCATTCAACGGTTCCTACGACGTCCTCGAGAGTGAATCAGTGAGCCGTCGGATTCCTTGATTAACTCACTTACACAGGGCTTCCGTGGACCTGTACCTCTAATCAAACGGTGAAGGTTGCGACTGTTATCGGCAGACGCAGCCTTCTTTATTCCCCTATATTTCGCAATCCACTACTGTCTATAGTTATATATCAAACTCTTAGTCAGTTGGCCCCCTGAGAGTTTGAGTACCTCACTGAATGTGGCATCCAGAGGGACTGTTCTGCGAGCATCTGACACAGGCAATAATGTCGAATATATGCTTCGTTTGTGAAGCCTACATGAACCAAAGTATTCTGTGGCATTGGAAGCGGCGTGCAATGCTTCGTGGAGCTGTTGTCGGCTTTCATTTTGGTTCTGGACATCCGGTTGCATCGATAACCTTGTACACAGCTCTACCTTGAAAGCAGATCGTCGGTTATCGTCTGGAAGCAACTGTGCGGGACGAACGGCATTGGCGCGACCACAGACGAAACGTAAGCAGGAGCGAGCACTTACCAAGAAGTGATCTGAGTCCACAGACGTAAATGGAAAAGAACGACAATCTTCGACTGATCCACGCCAGCAGTGGCCAATGACTGTATGGTCACTCTGAATCCAACTTCGTGGAGACGTAGAAGGACGCTATGTGAGTCTGTGACACATATAAAAGAAGTTCGTACTCGAAAGAAACAATCTGCGGTCAGAACCGTTGGATGAGACGATTGCCGCGATCCGCCGTGATAGCAAGCGGGCCTGCAATGAACTTTTCGGAATCCCCAAACCATTAAACTTAGTTTAGATAACCAAAGCAATGACCATCACTTTCGTTCAACGTAAGCTGGGCATGCTTCCTGTTAGTTTAAGCGGTGGTGTTATGTGCGTCATATACAGGTAGATTCGAGAGCAGACATGTTACAAATAAGCTCAGCATTTTGGGCTATATTCTACACACAACGGACGTATGAGGGCTGAAAATGGGAAAACAAGAAGTTGTATGAAATAAAAGATAAACAACATGTCATTCTCCCCGGCTGTCATTCCGAACTTCATGTTTGGGTGTGCGATAAGTAACAAAAATAGGATATATATATATATATATATATATATATATATATATATATATATATATATATATATTACATTGGCTTGAGAACAAGCATGATGACAACGCAACAACAACAGAGAAAAATTACAAATTCGAGGGTTGGGGGATTAAGAGTCAATATAAAGAATACAATGTAAAAGCTTTTTTTGAATATTTTCACCGTACACTTTTCGTAGATATTTTGTCTGTTTGGAGAACGGAAAGTCTACAGACAGGCCATACAACATTCGCGTCATTGGATTCGATTCAAACGGCAGTCTTCATCTCTTGGACCCCAACTAGGAAGGCGGGAAGCACCAACCGAAGCCAAAGCCGAATCTACCTTCTTCATGCTCCCGCGCCAAAGCATAGCCCGACCGCCGCGCCGTTTCTTCCAGCCTTGCAGAGCACGTGCAAAAAGAGCACGAAAAGGCAAACGGTGGATAGGCGTACGCAAAACGTGCCCAAGCCATCGGAGGCAGTGTAGAGCGATTACCTCTGTCATGGGGCAACTTTCAGCAACGAACACGACGGCGAACCTTGTCATTGCTCACCCGATGTTTCCTCCAGACACGAGCAGTGCTACGGTGATATCGGTGGTCGAATACAGAAAGTTGCCGAGCATCCTCAACGTTGAGGGGTCAGGTCTTGCAGCTGTAAAGGAAAACGCTACGAACTGTGGCACTGTACACCCTTTCGTTGAGGGAACGTCGGATGTCATGGCGACACCACAGATGACGCAGGTTCGCGAAAGCTGCCCTGGCTGTCGCAATTTGTGATGTGATCTTCTCTCTAACACCATCACCAGCTATGATCAGGCTTCTTAGGTACTTAAAGCTATTGACTACTTCTAACCGATCACCACTAAGAGAGAGTGCAGGCACAGGCTCCTGCCAGTCTTGAACAAGTATTTTGCATTTTGAAGGCGCAAAGTACATACCATATCGGGAGACCTCAATCGCCAATCGGTTCGATGCGTGTTGAATTGCCTGTGCACTGCCGCTCAGCAAGGCGATATCATCGGCGTACTCTAAGTCAAAGACTCTTTTCGCTGGGAGGACTTCAGTCCCACCGTTTGGAAGACCAGACAAAGCGTTCTGTAGGACATCCTCTATGGCAAAGTTGAAAATAAACGGGGATACTGGACACTCTTGTACTCCACTGGAGACGGCAAAGGGTGGCGAAGCTGGCCACAAGCCCTAACCCGACCTGAAGTATGACGCGACAACTCTTTGAGGACCGACATATGCTTCTCGGGCACATCGTTCCTTAAATGAATTGTCACAGTGCAGACCTATCGACGGAGTTAAAGGCCGCGCGGATGTCTAGAAACATAACGATCGTTGGTCTTTGAAAAGCGTAACGGTGCTCTAACAACTGTCGGAGGGTGAAGATTTGATCGATGCATCCACGACCGGTACGAAACCCAGCCTGTTCCTGACGAGTTTGCTCATCGCGCGTGTTGTATAGTCAGCGAAGAATGACAGATTCCTAATAAGCGACCAGTGCTGGTTGATGTTATCTGTTGGCATTGGTCCTAGCTTTTCAGGTGGAACATTTCGGGGAGTTGAGAGGCAAGACGGGCCAGAGAGCATATCGCAGTCTAACTGCTGCTGCATCGTACGCTTGGCACGCCCACCGAAGCACATGGACAGCTTAGTGCAGAATAACGCGTGGTTGAATTCAAGGGGAGTGCTCCAGTACGACCGGCAGTCTTATATGCGACCCCGTCATTTGTAGCTGATTACGACGTGGTCTATCTGGGTACATTGCTAACTCGAAGACGGCGGATGCCTCCAAAATGCCTCAGTATGGTCGGGGGTAGGTGGCTCAGGCTCCGAGTTAGCCGCTCGTCCTGAACACCTTTCGAAATGCTCCCAGATGACCACCACCACCAAAAGCTTCTACTGAGGAAGTCCTACACACTGCCTTCTCGTGGCGGGGGTGTTTTTTACACAAAAGTGTGGGGGCGGAGGCGAACGCCCGGCGATCTCCACCGGGTTGACTGACTAATAGTCAGTCTAGGGGAGTTTGCTAAACCCTGATTCCAAACCAATTATGGATGGCGTATGAAGCGTACAACACTGCTCACCGGCATCTGTGGCGGAGGGGTGTGCTGCGCACCCAGGATGTTTGGCCTCATCCGAAGGGCGTATGAACTGAATGATCATTCACTGGCTCCCAACAGGTTTCGGACACCGCGCTCCGTCCCGTTGCCTTGCGGGTAAGGCTTTGGACATCTAAAGGCTCCGGTTGTGGACCCCTAAGAAAACCACCTGCTTTGGCCTGGGCAACCTGGCAGTACTATGTCCGTAACCTGAACCATGGACTCTCATAAAAACTCGTTTTCATCTCACTCCCTTTCACACTCGTTCGCCACCGCTAGATCATATGCTCATCCACCACCACACTCGGAACCTATCCACCCTCTCCCTACCTTTCCCGTTGCTTTATGTGCCAGACACGTCGCTACCCCGCAGCAAAACTGCCTCACTACTGCCGCCGCTTGCGACCAGACTTCCGCTAGAACCGTCTGCCCTACGACTGTCACAGCAAATCATACCACCGAGCCCACCTTTCTTCAACCTTGCCCACTATTCAACTTTGCCAGTTACAACGTACGCACGCTTATGCAAATCGGACAACAGGCGAATCTAGCTCGCACACTGGAATCGCTCTCGATCGATATCTGCTGCCTCAGAGACAAGACTGCAAGAAGCAGGCTCCACGATCAGGCTAACGTCCCCAGCTAATCCCAAGACCAAGTTTCATCTACGCCTGTCTGGAGACCCGGACGCTGCAGCAGCCGGCCAGGCCGGTGTTGCTCCGATCCGTAGAGCTGAAGCAGCCATGTCAGGCTGGATTCCTGTCAATAGCTGACTTTGTGCAGTCCGGCTGCGAGGTTCTTGCCGAGTAATTAGACATCGAAATCGCACACGCCACTTATTTGTCATTTCCGCCTATGCCCTGACAGACTGCAGTCCGGAGGTAGACAAAGATGAATTCTACCAGCAGCTTCATATGCTCCTGCTTACAGCGCGCCGGAGAGATATCGTGGTCCTCGCCGGAGATCTTAATGCGCGCGTCGGTCGCCCGACAGCGAGTGAACGTCATCTAGGAGGGCAGTTTTGCCTCAGCTCCAATCGTTCGGACAATGGTGACAGATTGCTGACAATATGTGCTGATCACCAGCTTTTTTTTTAGCAAGCACAAGCTTTCGCAACTCCAAACGACGTACTGCCACCTGGCGTCCTCCTTTAACATAGGAATGGTCTTAAATCGATCATGTAGCGATTAGCTACCGTTGGCGTGGCAGCGTGTTAGGTTGTCGCTCTTACCGGTCAACCTGCCTTGATTCTGATCATGCGTTAGTCTGCGCTACGATCTACTTGCTATCTGGGGGCTCGAAGAACTTGAATCATGCTCGCCTAAATACAGATAAGCTGAACGACCCTCTAGTGCTGGAATCCTTTCAGACTACACTGGCCCAGGCGCTGGAATCCACCGCCCCACCTGATGTCGATGAGCACTAGGAGCGGCTGCAAGAAGCCTTACTGAATGCCGGCCTGACCAGTTGTCGTACGGTCCGCCATACCCGGGGAAGTTGGATTTTTTCAAACTCCTTGTTACTGCTTGGGAACCGTCGACATATCTCTGCTGATGCAAGATACAACGAAGCGCGTCGTGAACTCCGCTCGCGTTTGAAGAACAGTTTGCATGCTGATCGTGAGACGTGGTGGTTAGAGCGTGCCCTTGAGATGGAAGCAGCTTCTGCCTCTGATAACTCTAGGAAGCTCTTCCAACTCATTCGCGCCACCGGACCGCGAAAAAGAGGTGTTAGCGGGACTGTCCGCGAAACTGATGGGACACTAATCACCAACCAGTCGCGCAGACTAGAACGCTGGGCAAAACACTTTCACTCCCAGTTTAGCTGGCCACCGGCCGCTTCTACTACACCTGGAACTCCTACACTTTCTGCCTGGTCTATTCCAGAGAGTCCCCCGACAGACGCGGAAATTCGGAAAGAACTGCAACCCCTCAAGCGCAACAAGGCACACGGATCAGGTCGCATCTCTCCTGTGGTTTTCAAAGATGGCGAGATGGTTCTGGTGAGAGAATTGACAACCCTGTTCTCAAAGGTTTGGACGGAAGAAAAAGTTCCTACATCCTGGGGGGAATCGACGATCTTGCCTGTCTTTAAAAAGAGTAGTCGTGCACTGTTCTAATCATCGGGGAATAAGCCTGAACTCAGTTGCTTCAAAACTCCTAGTGTACTTCATCCTCCGCCGACTTTCTGCATTGCGCGAACCCCACTGTCGTGAAGAAAAAGCTGAGTTCCGTCCCGGCCGCGGTCGCACGGACTAAATCTCAACTCTTCGCCTCCTGCTTGAACACCGTCACGTGTATCAAAGGCCAACTATCGTTGTGTTTCCGGACATTAGGGCCGCTTTTGACTCTGTCGATAGGACTGCCTTATGGACTTGCCTGTTGAGGAACGGCGTGCCCGAGAAGTACGTTTCCATTCTGAAAGCTGTCTATCACAGACCTCGGGCAGAGTAAGGGTCTATGGGCAACTATCCAAGTCTTTTGTCGTCTCAAGTGACGCTAGGCAAGGCCACCCTATTTCCCCGTTCCTCTTCAACTTCATAATGGATGACCTGCTTCAAAGAACCTTTAACGGTGTTACAAACGGTGGAGTGGAACTTCTATCGGGCACCAGAGTTGTTGACTTGGGTTATGTCGACGACGTTGCCTTGTTGGGAGACGATCCTCAAGTCGTCCAAGATGCCTTAAACCACTTGGCCGTTGAAGTCACCGAGTATGGCATGCATTTTGCCCAATCCAAATGCAAAATGCTTCTTCAAGGCTGGCAAGGAGATTCTCCTGCACTCACTCTTTGTGGCGAACGTTTGGAAACTGTCAGCAGCTTTGCGTACCTGGGCACTGGTGGAGCTATCGGAGACGAGATCACTGAGCGCACCTCCATTCGGCTTTTGCCAACCTAAGGCACCTGTGGCGTCGTCATGACATCAGACTTTCCTTAAAGGGAGGAGTCTACAGCGCCGCAGTTCGCTCGGTGCTACTTTATGGATGCGAAACCTGGTCAGTTAGAAAAGAGGATCTGCGCCGGCTGACCTATTTGACCACCGTTGTCTACGGACAACCACACGAGTATGGTGGCAGCATCACGTCAGAAATGACGAGTTGCGGAGGAGAGTATTCGGGATGGACTGTTCATCACGCAGGGTAATTGTTCCTCTTCTTCAGCTACGGTGGTTAGGTCATGTCTTGCGGATGCCCGCTCAACGTTTACCTCGCCGCGCTTTATTCGCGCTCACTGGACGGGATTGGAAACGGCGGCGTGGCGGACAAACGATGACCTGGAGGAGAAATTAAAAAAAGGTGACTTCCGTTTTAGCCTGCAGTGGGGCCCTGTCGCCTACCAGGTTGGAGCAAGAATGACACCGAAAACAGCTGGCTTGATAGGCCGGTGGATATGGCCCAAAACAGGAGTCAGTGGCGTCAATGCTGTATGGAATGCTGCGCTGGCTCCCCATCCTTCCCCTTCCATATATGAAAACCACAAACGGTACGAACAAAAAAAAATCAAAATATCGCGTGTGGGAAAACTTGCAAAAAAATCTTTCTAACATTTCTGTCCTTTTTCCTTCCGTACATTATTTTCCTATTATCCCACGGTCTCTTTGGCACGTTGTCTGTACCAGATCCGTGTTAAATATATAATATATATGCCAAGTGGCATACCGGCGATGAGGACGTCTGAAGTTCGTACTGGTGAGAAACAGGCGGTGATCTGAACACAGAGCCAATAACCGTTCTCCGTTTTCTGGACGACAAAAATCGAGGCCAAAAGAGCGTCCCATATACACCTCGTTCGAAGACAGCCGACCGACTCTAGCATTCATGCGTCTAGCTAAAACCACGACATTACCCCCCTTTTGGTTTACGTAAGAAGTCATGTAACTTTTGGTAGAAGTTATCTTTGATTGCATGTAGGCTGCAATCTGTAGGGACATAAGCCGAGACGACAAACAAGTTGCGTCTGCCGAAACAGCGTTTGCTTACTTTGCACGAACGTCTAATTCCCACTGCGCAAAACCGACTGTCAACTGGGATCCAGTCGAGTAGCACAGCCTCAGCGCTCTCACTGAGAGCTACACCTACGTCAGCAAGACCAGCAGCCGCAACCTCAGGGGTCCCCAGACAAACGCAAGTGAGACTTTACGGGACTGGATGGGGGCACCAATCGAATAACCGAGCTAGAGTCTTGGATGCGAGTCTCTTGAATACAACACACGTCGATAGCAAAGGTCTCCAACGTACGGGCCTGTTGTCCTATACGTGTCATCGTTCGTACATTAAATGTGCCAGTTTAAAAGGACGCCGGGGTCAAAGAACAGCATCAGTTTGTGGAAGCGGATTCGGTAAGACGTGGATATCAGACAAAGAAGGACGTAAGAGAACAAGAACGGAACTTCCCTCAGAGACACTACCGCAGGTACGGCCGATTGCAGCTTCCGAATAGGAAAATGTAAGTGCGCGGGAGTGAGGCGTGGAATTAGAGAGATCAACGTATGTGCACGATGTGAGAGCATCAGTGCAAGCAAATGTTTGACGAGAGCAACAAGCGTGTAGTAAGAAATCCATCGGTTTCATTGTTGTTGACGTTGTGAGCTGTCGTACTACTCGGTCTCCCGATCCAGAGTAGGCACTTGTAAGTGAGGATGCATCTCTAACCTTTGCGCAACCAAGCGCGTCCTGCAAGGCAACAGTGCTGGTCCAGAAGAGCCGGCGACCAATTGTATGGTTCATTCGCCTCTTCCTTGAACATCTAGGAGCCGGTGAACGGTTGCCCAATTCATACGCCCTTCGAATGAGGCCAAACATCCTGGGTGTGCAGTACACCCCTCCGCCACAGATGCCAGTGAGCAGTGTTGTACGCTTCATACGCCATCCATAATTGGTTTGGAATCAGGGTTTAGCAAACTCCCCTAGACTGACTATTAGTCAGTCAACCCGGTGAAGATCGCCGGGCGTTCGCCTCCGCCCCCACACTTTTGTGTAAAAAAACACCTCCGCCACGAGAAGGCAGTGTGTAGGACTTCCTCAGTAGAAGCTTTTGGTGGTGGTGGTCATCTGGGAGCATTTCGAAAGGTGTTCAGGACGAGCGGCTAACTCGGAGCCTGAGGCATTCACCCCTGACCAAACTGGGGCGTTTTTTGGTAAATGGGCGCGATCCTGCCATGATCTCATTAAGTGTTTTGCTCCGTCCCACTAGCTCTAGTGAGAACTCTATTCCGCCCACGAATCATCTCATTTTACTAGCACAAAATGCATCGTTTATATAGGAAGAAACAATCACCGACACCAATCGTTCCAACGCAAACCACCTTGTTAATACTGGCATCAGGTAGCCTGTTTTTTGTTTGGTTGGTAGGTCACACGACCAGCTGCCATATGGCGGGAATCCGTTCGCGTCTTATCGATTCGCTACCTTGTCACTTGCGCATCCGCTGGCACAAGCGCTGACCTGGATTCCGGACAGGCGCCAGCATCCCGATTACTGACAGGACATGGCTGGCTATCAACCATGAATCATCACACATCCTCACATTAAGCTTCTCGGTTTCTTAGGCCATAAAGGTGAACACGATTCTGCTGTCAAATGAGTGTGTCAGGTTTGCGGTCTCTATCGTTTGTGTCAGAGCAGTGGTTGGTGGCAGCCTGAATTTCAGGTGTTTCAAATTTGTCTGTGTTCGATACGATTGTTGTAGGTAATTCAATCTGTGCTATGTCACGTTCGGTTGTAATGTTTTCTTTATAATTGTCAGTTGGAGAATTGAAACTGTCCTCTTTTCCATCATGAAATGGAACATGGGCGTGGTATGGGTTACGATGTAACAGTTCTACCTCCTCGACAAGAGGGTTGTACTGTGGTTATTTCCAAGGCGGACTGTTCCAGGTGTCGTCAGCAAGATAGGAAGTGTAGTGCCTGTAGTGGACCTCCGGTTATAGTGAAATAACCGTTTATGGGGTGTGGCGTTGGTCACCGTGCACAATAACGAATGAATCGAGTGCAAGGCATCGAACCAAACAAGTTTCCAACTCTTGATAGAGTTTCTTAGATTTCAGACCAAGGAGGATAGTTTTCCAGAAAGTTCCATTCAGACGCTGCACGTGACGTTTCCTTCCAGGTTATACGGTATAGTACGATTCGAGGCGGATCCTCTTTCAAAAAGAAAACTTTTAACCCCGACAGACAAATGATGAGCCGCAATCCGGATGAATGTATCCTAGAGTTCCGAAAATGGAAAACAGCTGACAAAGGCATTTGATTACGGTTTAATTGCTCAAGCCTCGGTACACAAAAGTCGATGACAATCCAGAGTATGCGTCAGTAACTGTCAGTAAATATCGGTTAGGGGTGTAAGATGAGGGTGGACCTTCGAAGTCGATGGATAGCCCTTCGAACGGTTGTGTCGCTTTGATCAGTTGGCCGGTGTTGATACGCTGGAACTTCGGCTTTATTTCTGAGCAAGTCTCACAGTTAGCAGTCATTTTTCGTATATCCCTAAAAGAAAAGGGCAGGTTTCGAGATTGGACGAAATGAGCCATGTGCGTGATTCCCGGATGGCATAGGGTTCTACACAATTTCCTTAGGTCGACCCAAGAAAGAACAACTCCACAGCAAGATCTGCTAAGGTCATCTGCAGCTGTATTTTGTTTCCCTGGTCTGCAGACGACATCGAAACTGTATGACCATAGTTCCATTTTCCAACGTAGTATTTTGTCATTCCCAACCCCGTCGCGTTGTTGATTGCCAAATATGAAAGTGATATCGCTGGTCAGTGATAAGTTTAAAATGACTTCCCAGTAGCCTGTCTCCACTTTCGGATCGCTTCTACAACAGCATAAGCTTCTTTTTGAACGCCGAATTATTTCGTTTACTTGGATTCAACGTCCAAAGAAACTCACAGCTTGCCGTTGGGATTTAAGATCTTTTGGTGGCTGCAGCTTCAATAAGGGTTCCAATCTGTCAGGGTCTGGTTTTTGTTACCTTTAGGGACCAGGAGTCTATCAAGCCTGATTTCCTTGGCTCCAAAGATGCTTTTGGCTTCGTTAAAAGTCACACCGTATTTCTTGGCTACATCCAAAAACCTTCGAAGATATGAGTTATGGCCACCAGTAGATTTGCCGCAAGTAGTTATCGACATGGGTGGATATCCGTCAGTTTTTCCAAGGAAATTATTTGGTCTGTTGCTCTGGAAACAAGATACTCCATTGGTAATCTCAAAAGAGATGCGACAGAACTGGTATGCCCGTCCATAAGTCTCGAAAACAGTGAGTGAGCTTTTCTTTGTCCAGAATCGGTATCTGGTGGAAAACACCTTCGAGGTCTAGCGTAGGAAATGTGTTGTTTTCAGCTGTTTTCGGTAACGGATAAACATCCAAGTTCGTGAATTTATTGATGTTTTGACTACAGTCTACCACCATTCTCCGTTTGTGATTATCGCTGGTGACCACGAGCACTTGAGCCCGCTAGTGGGAGTTATAGGGCTGTGATCCTATCGGAAAGATGTTCTATTTCCTGGCGTATAAATGTCATCTCGGCAGTGTCGCCGTAGTTATAGGTTTGCATTCTGAAGATAAGCTCTGGAAAAGCGGCGAAGCTATAACGGAAGCTGGTTTCAACAGGCAAATAGTGAGCAAGTGTTCTTGCCCACCAAATGAGATGTTGGCACTCTCATGAAGTCCAAGGAAATCGTGTCCGAGCAATATCTCTGTGCATAAGTTGCTCAGAATTGATTGTCTGAACTGGTCAGAGATGCGATTTCTGAACTTGAATGAGACAAGCCAATAACCTTTTGTGTTACTGGATAGCGTACTAGAAAGCATCGTTATGGTTTCTCGGAGGATTTATCTTCCATTCATTGGCATATGCTAAGCACTCTGAGACATAGCTAGCCGTACTGTCCGTATGTATAAGAGCACTGCACGAGATACTATTAGCTTCAAGGTCTACAATTGATTTCGAAGGATATTCCGGCCCAACAGCAGTGCAGACACCTGATATGGATAGACGGACAGCAGAAGACACCTCGTTCTGATTTTTTGGATAGACACTTTGAGAATGACGTTTCTTTCCACATGCCTTACACGCGGTATCTTTAGCTGGGCGATTTGAACTGGAATGTTCGCCGTAACCTCAGAAAAAGCACTTAAGGCGAGTTACGGCCATAAGATTTTCATCCCAGACTTCAGCCGTAACCACAGGAGTCGAAATGACGTCAGCTGCGACAATGTGCGATAGAACCGCAGCATTTTCATGAGACTAATGCTCGCCAATTTCCAACGCCCTGGCTTGCTCGAAAGCCGTTTGAAAATTTAAACATTGGTTTTACAAAAAGTGTCACTATCATCATCGCACAGCGTTAAACAGTAGGGAAAGCCCACAGACCACTGCCTTTCTCACCATGTTCCACACTAAATTAGAAAGTATGGATATACAAGATGGACAGGGACTGGATCTACACGCATGGGAAAAGGAAAGAATGCCCTAGTAGCCAACACATAAAAAACAGTCTAAATGTACAAAAACCAACTGATCAATCATTCTGATTCGACAGAAAGTGACAACACGATCGCCACTGTTCACAGTTCGCTGCCATATTTCTCAGTGTCTCCAGCCAACTGGTTGATGGATCTTTTGGACCCCAACCACAAAGACGTGATGCACCTACTTTTCCTAAGTCTGCTGTACATTTTCTCATTCCTCTTTGCCACGTCATCTGTTGATCTCCACGTGGTCTCTTGCACTCTTTAGGCGCAATGGAGTATAGGACACGGTATGGTAGATGTGTGTCGGCCATACGTAACACGTGCCCTAACCAACGAAGTCTACTAAGTTGGATACGCTGTGACAAAACGTTCTCTGAATTAACACCCAATACTCGATTTCTGACCTCATCATTACTTACTCGTCTATTCCACCCGATCTTAGCGATACTACGCAAGCATCGGTGGTCGAAAACCTCAAGACGACGAATATCTTCAGCACACGAACTCCAAATTTCGCAACCAAGCAAAGAAACTGAGAGCACTGCGGCACAGTATACACGACCTTTTAACCTCAGTGAAATATCGGGTCGCCGCCACAAGTGCTTCAGTCCAGCATACGCCCCTCGAGCTTTGGATATCCGCGTGTTCACCTCTACTCCCGTGCTCTTACCCGTCGTCACATTACTGCCGAGGTAGATGAAGCGGTCGACAACTGACAGCACCTTCCCATCGAGCATCAAGCTCGGAATAGTTGACGTCTAGTCTTGTAACATCACTTTACACTTTGAAGGTGAAAAGCGCATGCCGAGTGGAGCTACAGCTCTCGCAAGTCTATCTGGGGCACGTTGAGCATGTTCCGTGCATTCTAACAAGCAGACAACGTCGTCTGCGTAATCTAAGTCACAGCTTCTCACTATTTCCTAGTTCGATGTCCATATCCTGGAGATCTCTCAAGGCATTCTCCATTACCTCGTCTGTGACGAAGTTAAACAGGAATGGAGACATAGGACATCCCTGTCGAACACTGCTCATCCTTTCGAACCGACCGGATAGTTCACCGTATACCCTTACGCGGCGAGAAGTATGAGAGTACAATGATCTCAGTAGGTTCACGAACTTCTGGGGCATACCTTTCCGGTGAACGACATTGAATAGCGCCGTCCGGTCAACTGAATCGAAGGCGTCTTTCAGGTCTAAGAAAACCATTTTTGTCGGTCGTCGGGGCGTGTGACGCGTTTCAAGCAGTCGGCGAAGAGTCAAAATCTGGCCGATGCATCCTCGACCTGGGCGGAATCCAGCCTGCTGTTCGCGGGCATTCGTCTCGCGAGCCATACATAA
The DNA here is from genome assembly GCA_948099385.1 of Fasciola hepatica. Lineage (NCBI taxonomy): Eukaryota > Metazoa > Platyhelminthes > Trematoda > Plagiorchiida > Fasciolidae > Fasciola > Fasciola hepatica. The sequence goes on from CANUEZ040000117.1 coordinate 3,882,296, forward strand.
ATTGTTATGTATTGGTATGAGTAAGAATAATTGGAAACGAGCTTGTTCGCCACGTTGTTTATTCTCAGTGTCAAAAGATGAATCAAACCTATGCAGAGATAAGGGACAGAAGGAAAAACGGTGAGACGAACCTTTTCGTATCCGGGATTTTCATGGTCCATCGATTACAGATACGCTGGCCACCACTAATGCCGACGAGCTCTCTCAGCACGCAGCAGAAGATTTTCGGGTGGGGGACGACCGGGTGGCATCCGGCAAGCCGCTGCCGACCAATATACATAGATTATTGAGTAAACGTGACGAACTGGAGGCCCCCGTCTATCGTTGCACTCACCGAGACATGGCTAACAGATTACACCTGGGACTCAGGGGTCCCACTACTCGGGTGCGAACTGTCTCGTGTAGATCGAATTTGTACCAGAGATGGAGCGGGTGTTGCCATGTACGTGAAAAATGGGGTACCAGTACGCCTATGTGGACCAATATGGGTACGGAGAGGCGCCGTGGTGCAGAGTAAAACTTTCCAACAATGGCTGCGTGGTGCTTTGGATCACCTATCGTACTCCGGCGGCCGACGTGCAAGGTATTCTGGATTGCATGCATCGATGGGTGAAAGACGATCATTGTCTGGTTCTTGGCGAATTTGATGCTCTTCATATTGACCAAGTATCGAACAGCTGAAAAATATCCACGGACAGGTTCTCCAACTCTACAGGAAACAATGTGACCTAGCCTTACATCAGCATGTGCAACAACCGAAAAGGAACCCGACGGAACAAGTATCCATCCTTTTCCTAGTGTTCCTTCCGCGAACTTCTGACATAAATGGAATCGATCCACTACTATCGTCGATGCTAGTCATTCACCGGAGGCGCGGTCAGTTCGTTCATCAGTAACCCCAGTGCGGACTAAACGCGTGGCCTTGAAATGGAATAAGCTGCTGCTGCCCGTTCATGGTATTCAATCGTTGGCGACGAAGTGGATGAAGCCTGGAGTTTCTTTAAATTGGGAATAACTGAATTAGTGGGTTTATTTGCACCTCCCCGCAGGTAACGAGGTCACGCTAAAGGACTGCCGTGGTTTTACAAGGAATTATATGGTCTTTTGCGACAAAGAAACCGGACTTAGCAACATTTTCTATCCTCCAGCATGGGATACGTCGGTTACAAACATACCCAAAATCGGTGTTCCACACTGAAGACCACCGAGAGACGCAAATACAAAGAGCGACTTGCGGTCGATTCCGTCTCAGAACCGAGAAGGCTGTTTGCATACCTGAGCAAGAGGACTAGGCTCGTCCAGGCATCGCAACACTGCTACATAATGTTGTCATTGTCTACTTTCATTGCGATAAAGCAACCTCGGTGGCGTGACGTTACGCTGTAGATAGTGCCACGGAGAAGTCGTCTTTACTTCAGCCCCCCCCCCGGAGATTAGTGCCCATGACGTAGCGATTGTTCGTGGTGGAAGATGTTGTCGATGCTCCGTGGGGGAGGGGGAGGGGCTTCGGCCACACAAGTCGCGTGGTCCGGATGGGATTCAGATTCATGTTCGGGTTGATTCCAGGACTGCACAATAGATAGCCAAGACGCTCAGTTTCTTGCACGGGTGGACTCCACAGATCCCCCGGTGCTGCAACAGCAAAAGCAACAGGTTCCTCGAGCATCAGTTCTTGTATCCACTTACATACGGTTTACAGTTGATAACAGTGGATCACCACGTGGACAGGCCCGTCAGTCAGGTTTAGGAAACAGGGGGCGGAGATGGTAGATCAGATGATGGAGCAAAAGCGATAATTCTTCATTCTCCATTCTTCATATTAGAGACAGCGGAAATCATCCTTATAAGTCTCGTCCCAATTTACTCGTTGGCATGAATTCAAGATTGAGTAGAACGCCATAACCCCAACAAAGAATGGTCAAGTTTCCATATGAATGCTTTGTCGTTTACTTCTTCCACCAAATCAGCAGGCAAAGAATTCCAAAGGTTTGTGGCCCCCCGGGACAAGCGGTAGACTAACGGCAAAGTATTAGAATGCATCTTCACCAGTGTCACTGAGTGCCCGCGCATGCGACATGGTCCACGGAGCGGGAAATCCGCTTGCAACTCTGTTTCCAGATCACCCCGAAGGATACGACGGATGAAGATGAGATTACCGCGCATCCGCCGAAAGGATACTGGAAATAAACCAGTTGCTTCAATATGTCCGTTGTAGTTGACCCCGCGTAGTCCGAAGATGAGACGGGTAGCAGACCTCTGCGCTCTCTCTGACTTGGTTGATTCTGCAGCTGTGAATGGATAAGCAGCCGCACTACCATAATCGAGTCTAGGACGTACATGGAAAGTATACAGCATACGGAAACCATTGTACGGTAGCTTCCCAAACGATCGACGAACTGGGCCGAGGATACTCCAGGCGGAAGTACGCAATCTGTCGGTGTGACCTTTGGTTTTCAGCGAGGAAGACACCAAAATTCCGAGATCACGCTCGCAATCTGTTGTCCACAGCAGGCTCCCAGACAGGTGGTAACTCACTGGTAGCTGAGAGCGACCCACACGCATATGTACACACTTCGACAAATTTGGTGGCAGCATCCACTCAGAGAAACAGCGCGAAAGCGCATTTAGATCTTCCTGTAGAATACGGCTATCTGCATCCGAAAGAAGTGCGCAAGAAAGTTTCAGATTATTTGCATACAGGAGACAAGATGATGAGAAAACTGTGGGAAGGTCGTTCATGTAAATAAGAAACAAAAAGGCCCAAGAACCGACCCCTGGGGAACATCGCTGGTCGCTGAGTGCTACCTGAAGATGGTTGTTGAGACCCTGACAGCAAACCACCGTGCTCTTGGGAAATTTTCAACCCATCTTAGCAAGGGAGCGGCTATTTCCATTATTCTAAGCTTCCGAAGGGGAGGATCACGTGGAACTTTATCAAAGGCTTTGCTGAAGTTCACGAAGATGACGTCAGTTGAATATCCTTTAACCCTCGCTCCAGCCCAGCGCTCACGAGCGAGCAGAAGATTCGGCAAGCAGGAACGAGCTTTGCGGAAGCCATATTGCTGGGATCTGTACAGGTTAGACTCACAGGGCGGTGATTAACAGTCGCAGTTTTGTCACCACCTTTTAACAGCGGAATAATAATAGCGGCTCTCCAGTCATCTGGTAGTTGCCCTGCTGCCAACGAAGTGTTGAACAACCTGGTGATTGGTGGCGCAATGATGTCGGCGACTTCACTCAACACCAGAGGGTGAATTCCATCAAGGCCGGCTGTTGGTGAGACTTGAGAGATCGTAGTTGGGCCGTAATTTCGTCCACGAGATTAACAAGGCACGTTGACGGGTTCCGAAAATGGCGAACCGGGCGAAAGGGTTGTTGCGGGATCCGCTGTATACACTGACGCATAATGCCGTACCAAGAAATCAGCCTTAGCCTCGTCAGAGTCAGCGTTGATTGCAGCCTGAAGCAAGGTTGGTGTGCCCGGCGTCGCTCTCGTGCGGCGTGAGATACGCGTACAACCGTTCAGGTGCCTTAACACAGTCGGCTGTCAGCCTCTCCTCAAACCTGCTTCGCTGAATTGCTTTTACAGATGAAAAATGATTCCTCATCTGTTTGCACACAGTATAGCCGTCGCCGGTCTCTCGATATCTTTGCCATGCCCGAGTTCTCATGCCAAGCAAGCATTGAAGTTCTTTATCAAACCACGGAGGACCATGTGCACGAGAACGCTGGCGGTGGGGTGGCGCGAAGCGATCAACTGGCCGAAGGATCCCGTCACGGATACGACTCCAGCCTGTATTCATGTTGTCAGGATCGTCGTGCGCCCATACCATAGTCCGCGTCATCTCTCTCATATCTTCAAGGTAAGGTCAAAAGCATTGGTGGAAAGACAGTCCATGGAGACGTGTAGGGTGAAAGGAAAATCGCGTATGTGGAGAGAACGGGCTAGAGGTAGGGAACAACGAATGAACAAATAGAAAGGAAAACAAACGGCGTGAGGACGGGGAGCATTTATGTTGGGACTCGTCCATTAGTCCTTCGGGAACTAGCTGAAATTGTTGCTTCTTCGCTTACCAACTTGGTGAAACAAGCCAAACTACCATAAGAATGGGAAAAACCGTTGTCATCCCAATTGACACACTCAAAAGATTCTAGATTGTGAGGAACCGAACACCTACGACGAGTAAACGGGACCACCATTATTACTAAATAATAGTTATTATTCATAGATACATGCTGCGAGATGCCACTGTTTTTTTTTGTTTTACAAATGCTTACCGTAGAAAGTGAAAGCACGAACCAGAACGAGTAAACTCCAACCCGGTGTAACGCAAATCAGTTCACCGCAGTTCGGGAGAGGACAGATTTGATCACATCACACCAGATCAGGTAACAGGACTTGTGGCTTTGACCAGTATACTTCCAGGTTCTTGCATTCGAGGGCCGCAATGGTCCCTTGGTGCTTCGACCGCCTAGTAGTCCGAATGCTGTGGTTGTTGAGTGATGGACTGCAAGGAATAGAGCGAAAAACAGGTTTGCTCTCGCAGAACTGGAAGTCAGTTCAGTTCAGTTCAGTTCAGTCTGCACAGGACAGGTAATGGCCACAGCCAATCGAGCGTCCAGAATTCCTTCGATGGTATGCACACCAGTTATGCACCCACCACTGCCGAGTGTATTTCGTCGAATTCCCGCTAAAAATGAGAGGGAAACGGAAAACCTCATCGCACATCAACTGCGAGAGACATTATGCATCGTGAGCGTTCACTGAGACAGTATTCAATGAGGGAAAAAGTCTGCTTAAACATACTCCAGAAGGACCACAGTGCTACCCGTCATCCATTTAGTTGATATACTCAAGGCTCACTACAAGGAAAGATCTCGTACCACTTGGTATCTAGGGCAACTTTGAAGGATTGGACTGTCTGCAGATCAACCATTTCACCAGGCAGACCGTTCCAACTGTTCACAACCCTGTTGCTGAAGAAGTTCGATCTAGCCATCAACCTAGATCGGGCTTTTACCAACTTCTTTTCGTGTCCCCTTGTTCTGGAGTCTACGGCCACTTGGAATAGACTATCTGGTCTAAGGCCAGAAAAGCCCTTCATTACCTTGAACGTTTCTATGAGATCTCCTCGACGTCTCCTCCTTTCCAAAGAGAAAAGATTCAGGTCACAGAGTCTCTGCTCGTAAGTCTTACCCCTCTGCCCTTCAACCATTCGCGTGGCGAGACGTTGGACTTTCTCGAGGCAGGCGGCGTCCTTTTTGTAGAAGGGTGACCAAGCCTGCACGCTACCTTCTAAGTGAGGTCGTACTATAGCCATGTAAATAGGTACGAATACCTCCGGCTTCCGGCAAGACAAAGCTGATCGCAGTCTAAAGAGCTCCTCACGGGCCTTATGCGCAGCAGCTTTGCACTGCTCCGACCATTTGAAGTCACTTTTCATGATGATCCCCAGGTCTTTAACCCTACTGGCTGCCTCTACGGTGAACAGCCCTTGATCATGAGCAACAGTTAGGCTCTCTGTTGAATTGACAACAAATGGCTTTTTTGAGCGTTTAGATGTAAGTCCCATTTGTATGCCCAGTTTAGGACGGTACTTATTTCCCTGCCCAAGTCCGCCCTGCCCTTAGATCCAACAATCCTCACATCATCCGCAAAAATAAAGCTGGGCGATTGAAGAGTGGATGCTAGGTCATTAATAAATAACAAGAATAGGACCGGGCCTAGGACGGATCCCTGAGGTACACCACTGGTGACGTTCACCAAACTGCAGCACCTGTCCCCTACTTTGACGTAAAACGTCCTGTGGGGGAGGAAGTCCTCCAGCCACTTATATACTGGCCCACCTATACCGAAAGTCTCCATCTTGCGTAGCAAAAGAGGATGATTAGCGGAGTCGAACGCCTTGCTAAGGTCGAGGTAGCATACCTCAACCTCCTTACCTTCGTCCAGTCGTCGAGTTACTTCATCTAAGAAGCACAGGAGATTGGTGAGGCAAAAACTATTTTTCAGGAATCCATGCTGCGCCGGGCTTAGCATGGAGTGCTGCAGTAAGTGCTGGCAGATATGGGCACTTTACAGAGAATGCAAGTTAGGCTTACCGGCCTGTAGTTCTGCATATCCGACTTAGGCCCACTCTTATGTATTGCCACGACTGCCGCGACTTTCCAGTCCTGAGGCAGCTTACCCTGGTCCAACGTGGATCTGTACAGTCTGCATACGGATGGAGCCATGACATCCGCCAACGGCTTGATGATATCTGGATGAATGCCATCTGGGCCCGCTGACTTTTGGCTGTTTAACTCCTGTAGGTACTTACGCACGCATTCCTCTGAGAGATCTAGCTCGTTTAACTGAGGAGGATGCACCAGAGCCAGATCTACTAGTACCCCACTATCTATCCTATGTACACTACCAAAGTATTCCCCCAGGGCGTCTGCTTTGCCCTGGTCATCAGTGACAATACCATAGTCTCTAGTGGATAGCGGACCTACAGCATTTCTTGTTGAGCCTTTAGACTGTACATAGCTGTAGAACTTCTTCGGCTGTTGTCTTACAGACTGGGCCAATTTGAGCTCAAATTCCCGCTTGGAAGTTCTCAGAGGGTTCACAGTCTCGTTTCTCAGCTTCGTATAGCGGTTCCAGGCTAGCTGACTGCCGGAAGCTTTGTACTGGTTCCAGCAGTGGTTACTACGTCTGATGGCCTTGGCTATTGCAGCCTTCCACCACATGGGTTTGCCCTCGCGTTGGATGTCTTGAAGTCTTGAAGTACTACACGGGTTTAAGGCTTTGAACCCAATTGTCCCGGTTCTCGGGGAAATCTTTGACCTTCTGTCGGATTCGCCGAGCTGAACCGAGAGTTAAAAGAAGCAATGTCTCACTGTGGACAGTGCCTTAAGCGGAGTGGGAGTGCGACATTCATGAACATATATGCAACAAAAGACGTCTGTTTTGTTTTTTTGACAAGGAATTATTGGGAGAGACCCAGGTAGAGGTCTAGCTTTTTCTTGAAGATAGTTCTGTTCTGCGAGAGAACAATAACTTCCGGAAGTGCATTCCACAGAGTAATGACCCTATAGCTAAAAAAGTTAATCCTTAATGAAGTGCGTGGCCCCGGTTTGAAAACCTTTCTGCTGTGACCACGGAGGGAAGAGGCTGGACAGAGGGAGAAGAATCAACCGCTTTGACCTGATTCAAAAAGGTGGAACATCAAAAACAGATCACCTCTTACGCGTCTTACGTCAATGGGATAGAGGTTGAGGAGTGAGAGGCGGACGGGATAATGTAGATGGGATAGACCCCTTACTGCCTTGGTGGAGGCCCGCTGAACTCTTTCTAGGACCTCACGGTCTCGGACAAGACCAGAGTGCACTATCTGACTACCGCACTCCAGCAGAGGACGGATATGCGTGCCGAAAATTATGGGGAAATCATCCCTAGAGATGCGCAGGAAGAGTCTTCGAATCATATTTAGGACTCGAAAGACAGACTTGCTCGCAAGTTGGTGATGATGAGAGAAGGACAAGTTACAACCTGACCAGAAACCGAGCACCTTGTGTCGGTCGACCCTTGGCAGTGTGGTTGCTCCGATAATGAAAAAAGTGTGACCAGTCACTCTGCCGGAAGACATGTACACGCATTTGTCATAATTAAATTGGAGGTTCCAATCCTCGGACCAGCGTTTCGCTTCATAAACTGCAACTTGCAGGTCTTCAACGCTTGAACTCCAGAGGGTTACGTCGTCTGCCTACATGGCAATGTTCGCGGGAAGGGTTGCCAGAAGATCCTTTAAATAGATCAAGAGGAGAAGAGGACCTAAGACCGACCCTCGTGGGACCCCAGTTTTTACTGGGGAGGGTTGAGACAAAACATTCCCGACTTTAACCACAAATGTGCGGTCGGTAAGGAGGCTGCGTAGGATAGCCAACATGGAGCCTGGTATCCTGGATGTTTGCAGCTTACAAAGAAGAGGGGCATGTGGGACCTTATCGAAGGCCCTAGCAAAATCGATGAATACAGCGTGTGAGAGCTGGCCATCATCATAGGCTTTCGTTAGACTATCCATGACAGTTAGCATATTGGTGATGCATGATCTGCCATGTTGGGACGGGGAGAGGATCTTATTTCTACGCAGATGGGAAAGAACAGCGCTCTTACGAATTTGCACGAAAATTTTGCTGGTGATGCTAGTGAAACTTATTGGATTGACAGGTTGCTGTCTCAACTAGCTGCCCTGCCTACCCTCGAGAATCCCCCGTGAGGACAACTGAATGAACAAAAAAGGCCGCAGTTTGCCGTATTTTATTGCGTGACGGGTAAACGTGTATAATCCTAGAAAACAAGGGAGTGATAGATAGAGGTGTAACCTGAGGGTACGCTCCACTGCCAAGTCATAGTCCGGGAAAACCTCCCCCAAGCAGTTCTCCAACCCTCGTTTGAACAGGACGACGCTATTCGCTGCTACCGCTTGGGGTGGCATTTCGTCCCATGGGTTCGTAACGAGGTGAGAGAATAAATGTGCTCTATCGCTGCTGTTGGCCCTGGGTTCAATCATTTTGTGGTCATGTCCCCTGAGTGTCGGGTTTTTGCTTAGAACTAATAGCGGCCTGTCGGTTTTTGATAACCCTTGGAGCCGTGTGAATACCTCCATCAGATCCCCCTCCTCGGGCGTCGCCTATTGAGCAAGAACAGGTCGAGAGCTTTGAGGCATTCTTTGTATGTCTTGTCCTTCAACCCACTGATCATCTTGGTAGGCCGTCTTTGGACGGTTTCCAACAGCTTTTTGGCCCTGACTGGTTTCAGTCCCTAGGTCTGGACGCAGTACCCCAGGTGGGGAAACCGGGACAACTCAAGTTGTCGACCAGGTCATTTATATAGACAGAGGGAAACCTCTCGTGTAAGCCTCATCATGAATGCTCCGGGACGTGGTCTCAAGAAAGAGGATCGCAGGGCTGATCACTCAGAAAGCCATCTAGTTTTCGCTTGAGGGTTGAATCATTCACCTCTTCCACCACGTCCCCGGGGAGGGAGTTTCAAATTTTGGTGACTCTTCAGGACGGGCGCCTTATTAGCGGCAAACCAATAGATCCCAACTTCAAGCGTGTCAGTGAGTGTCCCAGCGTACGACAAGGTCCACGCAATTGAAAGATTGCTTGTAGTCTTGGTCCTAGATCGCCTCGGATAATGTGACGGACGCAAGTGAGATCACCTCGCATCCTCCGGTAGGTTCCGGAAACAGCCCGGTAGCTTGTAGGCAACCTCCGTAGTCAACCCCGCGCAAGCCCTCATTGGGACGAGCGGGAGCTCTATGAACCCTTTTCAACGTGACTGATTCGGCAGATGTGCACGGATACGCGGCCGCAGCGCCATACTCCAACCGAGGTCTAACATGTATAGTGTATGACAGCTGAAAAGCATCACAAGAGAGCTTTTCGACTTGAAGGCACATTGCTCCGCCGATACCCTACGCTGATGCTTGTGCTCTATCCGTATGTCCCTTTTTTTAAGTTTGTCGACCTAGCCACCTCGAGATAACGCTCACGGGCTGTCGTTCTCAACAGGGGGCCAGCGAATGTGTAGCCTGTTGACTGTATTCGACCTATACGCATGTGTGCGGACTTCTCTAAGCTTATCGGGGAGGGGCCATGTATTGGGTCAATGCGTAAGCCTGTCGAGACCGTCCTGCAGGGATTGTTTGGCCGAGTCACGGTGTAGTACTCACCACGTCTTTAGATAGTCTGCATGGAGTAGGCACAGCGAGCTCAAGCATGCTGGGGGGTCCTTGATATATACCAAAAACAGCAGTGGACTTAGTGCTGAACCTTAGGAAACACCACTGAAGGCCGGTCACCATGTGGACAGGATCCCAGAAGCTTCAACCGCTAGTTTCCGCCCTCTCTGGGAAGTACTCAGTCCAACGTATTAGTGAGCCAACTAGTCCCAAAAGCTCGAGCTTTTGGGAGTGACAATCATGTGGTACTTTGTCCTAAGCCTCACTGAAGTCGATAAAAAAGGGCATCTGCTTGATACCCTTCAGCCTCTGCCTCCGCCCAGTCTTCTGGGGCCAACAGAAGATTGGAAATGCATGAGCTCGATCTGCGAAATCCATGCTCTGCAGGACAAAGCACGCTGAGCCCATCGAGATGTTCTTCGGCGCGCCTGGCTATGAGCCGCTACATTACCTCGCAGATGACCCATGCAGGGCTTACAGGTCTACAGCTGGCAGCTGCCTTCTTGTTTCCGCCCTTGAACATCTGTACCACAATGGCTTGTTTCCAGTAGTCCGGGAGTTTTCCAGTTGCTAGTGATCTGTTGAACAGCTTGGTGATTGAGCCCTCGAGAATCTCAGCCAGCTCTCGCAGAACAAGTGGGTGGATTCCATCCGGTCCGGGTGATTTATGTGGCTTAAGAGATCTTAGAACCGTTGTAACTGAATCCACTCCGATGTCACTGAACGCGATTGAAGGCCCGGGCGCCGACGACAGTGGTAACCATGGTTGATCATGCATCATCGCCGAAGCATAGTGGATATATCGGAATCAGCCACTCTCCCTTCTACCATCAGAGCAACTATGCCTAGTTTTACTGCTTTTAGCGTTTTCAGGTATACAAATAGTCGCTTTGGTGCGTGCACACTTTCGGCTGCTAGCCTCTCTTCGAATTTGCATTGTTAAGCCATCCTCATGGAAGAGCATTGGGTTCGTAGAAGTTTGTACGCATTACAGCCCGCCCGCTTTGTCTCGATTTTGTCTCCAAGCTCGGTTCCTTCTGCGGAGTAGGCATCGGAGCTCCTTGTTAAACCATGGGGTGCCCTTGGCATAGGACCGTCGACGGTGTGGAGGGGCAAAGCTCCGTATCCCTTGGTGGATTTCTTCTGGGGTAATACACCAGGCCAAGTACACATCGTTTGGATCCTGATTCTCGAAAGTCATGTTTTGAGCTGTTGCTCACATGCAGTCAAAGTATATGCGGCAGACTTTCGGTTCACAGTGCCGTGTCCGTGGGATTCGAGCCCCACACCTCCAGTGCATGTTCAGCACGGCATGATTGCCGGCCCCAATAGGGGGCATTACTTCTATACAGGTAGCATCCGAGGCCCGGGGAGTAAAAACTAAATCCAAAATGGATTTCTGTCCATTCAAAAGCGGGTAGGCCAATGAGCCTGTTGGTGACGTTTCAGGTCACACACTGACTTGTGTAGGTGCTGGGAGAAAGTATCTGCTGCTTCAGTGCAGCAGTGAGCCTCCCAATCAATGTGGGGCGTGTTGAGGTCACTCAGGGCCGGATAGTTTCCCTCAGTCGCGCAGCCCTGCATGAAATGCAACATATTTAACCGTTCAGTAGCCGGTGTCCTATAGGACAGACCTAGCGCCACTTATCCACAACTGGTTAGTTTCGCCTGGCACCGAAAGCTCTTCACAAAGTCGTCGGAGTTCCGCAAAAAGGTCAGGCATATGTGCAGAGGCCCCATCACTGATGTATATCACTAAGCCACCTCCACCTCTGGGAGGGATTCTGCGCTAAAGGAAGGGGTAGTAGCCTGGGATCGATACTTCCGCGTTCGATACCCCTCATTCAGCCAGGTTCCGGTGAGAGCTATGATTGCAGGCCTTCTGGATGCCGCGAAGGGTCCCCGTTCGTTGCGCTTATTAGGTAGCTCGCGAACAATACCGAGATATGCTTCTGCCATCTGACCATTTATAAGTGTGTTCGGGAGATGCTCACCCCTGATGTAAGAAACAAATACTGGAAATCCCTCAAAATGTTATACTTGCTTCTCGAATTCGGCTATGTTCGACATCAGTGTGAAACGCTCGCCCATGAACCACGTTTTTTCACGTTTGTTCTTTCTTGTGCGGCATTTGAATTTGACCACGAACCGTTTCTGACTGTCATGCTTAAGCCACGGGGATTTGAACCTTCAGATTTTGCTGTCGAATCTATTTGGCCGCATACTTGAGGTTTTTATATATACGTGTAACTTTTGGGAATTTCAATTTAGTACTGTAGAAACTACGAATCATTCTTGTTCCGGTTTTGAGATTCGTTTGAATTGGCTACGCGTTGCTCGGTTTGCGAGAATTGACTTACCGTACTCAATTAGAACCTGGACAAAAAAAACTCACTGGAAGTGCCCGGACGAGGAAACAAGGAGCTTGTTGTATTGATACATTTCTCGAACGCGGTCGAGACGCATGCAAAAGCGCAAGATCATGGTGCACAACGTTACCCAAAACGATGAACTACACACGAATTTCAAGAATGGGAGTCAAAAATGTCAGAAGCAAAACAGCATAGCTAGAAATAGTTTGGATGGATCAAACTGATCGTGGTTTGCACAGCAAATACGAGTTGGTTTGAAATCCGAGTGGTAGCGGTGTGATCTCCGACCTGGAGATTTTTGAATTGGCGCGGAATCCTGGATTTCTGGAGTGCCACTTTTGAAAAACATGAAAGTCATCTTCCAAGATTATTGTGAAACACGAGTTACTTGCTGAGTCGTAAGTGACTTACCTGTTATATTTATAATGCGAAAAAATTGGACGATTTTTCCTTGGTAAAAACATTCCGATCAACGAAATGGCAGTCATTTGTGTATAGCGGACTATAAAATTGAACTGGGGCCTCAATTCGTATCTGGTAATGGCAAAAAATGTGTGAAATATTTTTGAAAATCCTGGACTGTTTCCTAATTATTATTTGGAAAAGTGGTCTTCACTTACCATTGTCCCGAAATCCCTATTTTGTGTGAAAAACGTGCCCCTAGTGGTGGTGCGCTTTCCGGAGGACCACCGGGTGATGTGATTTGGCCCAGTGAGGTTGGGCTAAAAGAATAACTGCCAAAATAAGGAAACTGTTTTTTTTCTACCTGCGTGTACACCATTGGCGTAAGGAGTTACGTAAGTGATGGGTGGAAGCAGGGCAGGTTTGGTTTCGTGTCCACCAGTAACAGACGGATATATATATATATATATATATATATATATATATATATATATATATATATATATATAGTTATGTCCCACGGTGCGAGCTCTCTCCCATGTATCTAGCAGCAAAGTTTCACTGAACTAACTAGCTGATCTTGTCTGAACGTGGTAGATAACCGCTCTTCTGCTATGAATGCTTTCCGTATTAATCGGTACAGTAACTTACGTGAAATGGCTGAAGGAAAGAACTGAATGCCACTTCCTTTCCGTCTTCTGAAGCTGTTAAACGTCATTCTATCTTCACGAAATGTTTAACAAAGCACGGAGTTTTCTATTTACCACACCTAAACTCGCAAATGATCGCCCCCTATATGAATCTAGTATTCCCAGGCTTGTGCACGTGAAACAAGACTCACATGCTAGAGAACTGAAAAGGCAACAACAAAATTGCTTCAGAGAATCAACACGGTAGTCAAAATGTGGTGGCCCCATAGGGACCATGTTGACAGTCTCGTTGTCCTCCACGTTGGCCATCGGGCCAGACAATGCACCCACTCGTACTTGTCGTCCTTTCTGGATCCCGAGCATTCGAAATGGGCTCATCGACCACGGGAGCCACATTGTACCCACTGAACATCCTCGTCAATGTCCATCGTTGGTTCCTCCAATCTGCACACTCTGCAAACGTCCTCCCGAAATGGCGAAGCCGCTGTATCTACACGTCGACGCTTGCTTTCCGCTTTGAATGGTGTCGAATTATTGGTGCGCAACAGACGGAAATCCAAGGCTTGCAGTGGGTTCCCTATGGAAACGATATCTTCATCGTCCGCATTCCTAACTACCAAGGCCGATTTTCCTTTCGGCCGTGACTTACTACCGCTAGTGCTGACTACTAATGAGCCACTACTAGCCAGTGGTGTTGCTGGAACGTACAACGCACTAACACTCATGTCAGCCTCTATGTTCCCTATGGGCCTGGGAACCTCCTGTAATTGATACCATGAACTGGGCCGTTCAGTTAGTCCACGCGATAGACTGCGAATAAGGTCTGTTATATTAATAAACTTATCACCGCCTAAGTTGCCCACAATTACCCTAAGGTCTTTCAAGGCATCATTAGTGATTGCCAGTTTAGCATTTATAGGAGTGACATTTGACGTCTTCTGCTTATGAACGAACTCCGGATCAGAAACTGGAAACCATGTTCCCGATACTGGCAGCTCCCAACGGCCCAAATTTATATCACCCACGGGAAATCTTGTTTCCTTCACTACTCGAAGCGAATGTAGACAAGGCAGGGCCCACTGAAAACTGAATGAACAGTTACACCGTGGGTTCTCTGATCTCAGGTTAACTCTATAAATGTGACCCTTGGAAGTAAGTACTACATATGCTGCACCTGATAGAGTGATGCCTAAAACCGCTTGACTATCAAAATGCTTCGGAAGCACAACATGTGCATACGCAGTCAGTCGACCCAAGACGTCCTGCGTCCATCCAAGATCTTTTAGAGCCTTAACAGGAATCATCCTTTCTCTCGCAAGCCGATGCCTACGAACATTCATTAAAGACTCAGTGCGGTCGAGAATTTTCTTAAACACATCATACATCGATGACCCCCGAAACAGATCGGTTTTCAATTGCCTGTCCTCAGTTTCAACCCCATTTGTGGTATAATTACCATGAAGCAAATACTGCCGGGTGGCATGTGCAGCCTAGCTAGTCTTATACGGCATCCAAGTACTTTTCAAGTAATGGGACGCCTCGGAACTTCGACCTTCAATGGCGGATAAGAACCTATTAAAAGCTGCGTTGTCCTCCGTGTACACCATGTTGAGCATCCACTGGAATATCCTACCTCCATCAGTGATGGGTACGTGTGACAGCAGACCACATCGACGCATATCCTTTACGACGTGGAACCTGCAGAATTAAACCTGCGCCTCCGGGTTCGGTGTCCTCAGTTTGAAATTAATAATGTTATCTTCACTCACGACCTGTGAATACCCTTGGTTTCTCAATAACTCATCTACACGAGTAGCATTCGTAGTGGAGTCAACGGATCCTAATATTTCCCTTATGGAGTGAAATTCGCGACTGCGAAGGCGTCGGCTAAACATTCGCCAGGTGTAATCCCGGAGCCCGGCAGTATAATGGAAACTTTCCATCATACCAAACAAATGACTCTCTTGATCACTGGTCAAGCGGCGGTTACTGACGTAATAACCCTCGGTCCCTCGTTGGAAATCGTGGTTATGGATCATGGCCCACTGCGACATCATGTAGGACGAGCCGACGGCACGCGCCGAGACGAACGCTTGCCAACCGATTTCCAGAGCGGTTTCTTCTTCTCCGATGGAAGCCGTAATATATGATGACATAGTGCTGCGTGCCAGGTGTTAAAATAATACCACGTTTACTTGCCATTTCCCTTGTTCGTGAGCCGTATACGTAAAGCACGGACAAGTGGTCGATTGGAAGTCCCGAAAATCGGATCGGAATGCATCCAAATTCGGGTACATCTTCTCAACCGTTGCATGGAACTGGGCAAAATCATCAGCTATGCTTCGCTCCATATCGAGAACCACCCAGTGAGAGAAAGAAAAGGCAAGTGAATATCAAGCCTAGGGTTGCGGACTAGATATGACCAAAAATTACCAACGTTCTTTCATAAAGTTCGTTTCCATAAAGCAAAATTTTGCAGTGTTTTTGTTCAATTTAAATGCAAAAGTTACTCCGGCAGCTGTTCGAGGTCTGCATTACGCCAAGCCAGGTAGGAACTTGCACCACTCTCAATCCGAGTCGGGCGATGGTGGCCCTCGGGGATACAGAAAATATCGTGGGCAAGTAGTGCTTAGAATGCATTATAAATCAAAACGATGAAAGCCATAGATAGCGGGGGCTTATTGGGGTCTGATGAGAGGAATAAGTTCTGAACAGGGCGGAATGAATAAAATGTATGGGAGTACACTGGGGACTTGTGATGAATATGGAAAGAGCTACTTTCCATGCAGGCAATATGAACCCGGAATGACGGATTTTCCCGGGTTCAATAAACGGAGTATGTTATGAAACAGGGAGATATGAAACAAACTGTATGAAAGTGCGCTCGGGAACGTCGGTGAATGTAGAAGAAATAACAACCCATGAAAAGGTGAGTGCGGTTTCATTATCAATGACCCGTATCGTTCAGAAAAAGGGTGAGGGAAACCTGAGGGTCCTGGATTGGCGAAGAATCAATTTCAAGCAGGATACCTTTCGAGAGAAAAACGAAATCTTGCAACAGATACCAGAGTGGAAAACCTTAGCGTGGGCTCGCGCCTTATTGTTTTGTTATGCTGACGAAAAAATACTGACTCACTTATTCTCGGGGTTATTCAGCGTCATTATTGAAAACCACTGATGAAGAGGCTGAGTGGCCTCGCGTTCGGATGGCATATCGAAATTTCATGGGTAACAAATTCTTGTGTTGCTTAATCCAGCCCTGCTATCGGGTTGTTCTCACAAGACCAAGGTGATGAGCATCATCCCGTGGGTATGGTTCACCTGGCGGGTAAACGAGGTGTCGATCAACCAGTAGCGGGTTGCGGGTGAACTGTTTTTCGTGTAGGCTCCAACAGTGACATCAGTAGGAGGTGTAACGAACGTTTGAGCAATGCGTAGCCAAATTCGCAGCGAATCCCGAAATCAAAAGACGATTATCCGTGATATTCTACGATACTAGATTATTACATGAACAATGACAAAAAATATACAAACCTCAATAATACGATCACAAAGACTCAACAACGAGAAACCGAATAGCAGCGTGTGAGCAAACAGCACGTGCGTCACGCAGGTCCTGAACAAGGATGTGCCAAAGTAGCGCTCTGGGAGCGAACAAACAACAATTGGTCCATAAAAAACAACCAGTTCGTAAGGACAAGTCAATAGTGTATGGAAATGAGTGATGTTGGGAAAAACACTGAATCGCGAGGGAAATAGGGAGATTTTCCACGACCGGCTGTTACAGGAGGGGTGTTGCTTTAGAAGGTAACAATCAATCTTTTGGTAAGCAGTTGGGGGCGTTTTAGGTCTCGACTGCGATTTCGGTAGGTATGAAATGTTCCATTTGTTCATTGTCTGTACGGGTCGAATTGTAGACCTTCGTCATGGAACATGGAGCCCGAGTAGGTGGGGGAGGCTGAACTCTAAACAAATGGGGTTTTGCAGCCTGGACTCGGTTTCAGCTGTGGGTTACGACAATAAATGACGACAACTAATAGTAAACTGGTTGGGTTCATGTGAACCGTCAGTGGCACGTTACATTCTGACCTGGGTTTTAGTTCGAGAGCTTAAGTTACGTAGGCTTGCAGGGGGTTGAGCTAAACTGCCACGGGCTAGCAATGTACCGTACACTGGGTGAGCCACTGTCTGCATTTCAAAGGATAAATGGTTTGCACTCAATCGGAAATGGTAAGCCTTACTATCGTCCGCTTACGCAGAGTGCAGGCCAGCACGGAGGCGGTAAAACATCTCACCTATATAGGTTTGAAAGAACAGCGTGTGAGTGAATGTGATTGGTACCCTGCGTGTATAGCACTATATTTGTTACCGTCTCTTCTGGTATAGTGGTTATACTATGCTGAAAATGTTCGGAGAAACACTTGGGTAGGATGGCAGAATAAACTATCAGGGCATCGGCGGTGATACATTGGAGAAAATTGGTGTCGTGCAGAGAAATATAAACGTAAGTTCGCCTGCGTTCCTACTTCACGGTGCTGGCATAGTGAGAATAAACTTGAATATGAGCAAGAAGATCTCATGAAGGGGTGTTTGCATGAACGTCCCATTTATCATAACTTGAAGAAAGATAATTAATGGGGAACAGAAAATAAGAACGGCTCTCAGTGTTCAGTCATTGGAGTTAAATGCGGCAGATGTTGGTCACCTGTTGTCTCGATATGCCATCTATGTCAGTGGACTTAAAGTCTGGGCTACGGTAGTGATTGTAGCTAGCAGGAGGCAACAAGAAGTACTTAGAACCCAGATAGCAGTTTGTATAGCTGGTCTGAGGGATATTTGACATGTGCAGCCGTGGGCTACTAACCGGTCTGATGCCGCTGGCTGGTGTCGGATGTGGTTGCTGTTAGGTAAGGTTGTAAATCCAAGCGTGGTTTGGATTCTAGGACATCGAAAAAGCCGGATTTTACCAAAGATGACGGATGATAGAGGAGTATGTAGGGAAAATGTGACCGGTTTTCACCACGTTCTTTTCTCTTTTTTCCTCTGGCGGGCTTCACCGAGGTTGTTGTTATTCGTCAAGTACGTCAACACGCAGTCCGGATCAATGTGTTGAAAGTCGAGGTTAAGGTGGGACTAAGAAAACACGGAGTAGGGCAACGAATGTTGCAAAGTACAGGTCCGCATACGTGTATCAGTCATATACAACGCCAGGCCATGCTTGGGACCACCAGATACCATTCCGGGCTAGCTGGTTTGAAAGTTTTCAGCTCTGCTTTTGGGGAAGGGTATGGTGCATAAGTGGGAAGATGATGGCAGTTGGTGGGTGGTACATACAGGAAAAGACGAGAGGACAGACCAACAAGTAAACATTAGACGGTGGACCCTCGAGATAAGGGATATCTGGAATGAGATAATTGAGGAAGGCGAAATGAGGCCGGAAGTAAAAACCAGTCAGGTGGTGGCAGCCAAAATGAACGGCAAAGAAGTGAAAAGATCAAATAGGGGGTGGACGGCTGAACTCAGTGTCCTAGGGTCCAAAGCCACCTATTTATTTGCCGGAGAGACATCTATGGCTAAGAACCTGAGACTGGTTGGCAGTAGAACGTGAACGGTGAGCGGAATAGGTAGAACCGGCAAACACTAAACAAGATATAGTTAAAAAAGCCAACAATTTGTAGCTACTGTAATATAGGTTATGTTTGGTATGACGTAAAAGAAAATGGTCTACCTGGCCCTAGTCATTGGGCGAGTAATCAAAGTTCTGGTGCAGTATTCATGGCAAAGAAACCCGTTTTCGTAGGCCGGCTCTTTGGTGACACTCTGTTTGGTAAGGAGAATCACACTGGGCACAGTCAAGAAGTGGTACAGCGAGCCTATGAACTGAAAAATAGGGGACTCTCGTGGATGTTCAGCGGGAGTTTATTTTATAACTTTGAACATTCTTTGAGGAAATGTTAGACCTCGGAGCTAATTTTATCTAGAATTAGAGGCCTGCAGTGACTGAGGGCGTGGGGCATAATTCGCGGAAAGACTGAGACAAATGGGTTCAGTATATGTGGAGGCCTTTCAGCTGCTTAGCTTAAACAGGAGGCATAAATTTAGCTTCATGCGACGCAACCATAGAGGGTCAAGACTGAGTAGGATGCGTTAATCCCTTTAACGCAGACTTGAGGAAAATCCCACTAATTTTTAGTGATTTGGCGCTGTTTGGGCTCCAGAGAAAAGTGGTAAGCTTTCGTCATGTTGTTGAAGATTATGGGACAGTATTCAAGGAGAGGCCTAGCATGAGACTTGTAAGCGAGCATTTTGCTTTCATTTGGCCGAAAAGTTCTGGAGATGAAACCAGTGGTTCTCCTCGTCTTGGCGACCTTTAATGGAACATAATCAGAAAACCTAAAGCTACGAGAGTAATGAAGACCAAGGTATCGAACTGAAGGGCTGTGCAAAATGGATAGATCGCAAATAAGCAGGGTTCCTGGGCCACTTGACATCCGAAGGTTGTTTGACAGCTCTTAGGGGTTGAGAAGTTCATACCCCATAAATTACACCAGTCACCGAGTCGCTTCAGTTCACTAGAAGTTTCATTCAGCATAGCGTCGAGGTTCTGACTAGGAAACCCATGAAAAATCCCAATGTCATCAGCGCAAAGAAATGGGGTACCATGGTGCAAAATGGGATATATATCATTTATGTTAATGAGAAAAAGCAAAGGACCGAGTAGGCTGCCTTGTTTAACCCCATTGATGACTGTAGCAGGTCGTGAGAAAAGCTCATCAATGAAAACAACCTGTGAGCTATTCAATGTTTATGACGTTAGCCATGACAAAAGGGGACCGGAAAAGCCGTACCGGCAAGTGGAGCACGAATGCGGCTTAAAGAAACCGTGCTGCCTACTATGGTTGATGTCATGAGACAATAGGAAGTCAGGCGTCTGCTGTTTGATAAGGCCTTCCGTCAACCTAGAAGCAAGTGGAGAGTGGCTGATAAGGAGGCAGCTGTTTGGGCCATGCATTGGTAACTTCTCGTGAATCGGGATGATGATTGCTATCTTCCATCCTGAGGCAAATATACCGAACTTGATGGATAGACTGTGGACCTTCGAAAGTAGGGCTGCGACATCAGTTCCCCAAGATGTAGAAGTGCTGGTGGAACACCGTCATGGCCAAGGTGTGATGACTCCCGGATACGGGTATGCTGGTTGGTCACCTCTTTTGGAGTAAATACTAAATTGGATAGTATGTGCTTGTTGACAGGTTCTATGCATGGGAGTAGAGTGAGGGGGTCCGTAGCCATGGAAGTAGCAAAGTGGGAATTGAGTGCCTCGGCTATCACTACAGGTGAGGTAATTTGATCGTTGTTTGCTAAATTTAGAGAGGCGATACCAGCGGGCTTGCGCTGACTTCTGTCCCCCGGTAGGCATGCGAACTTTGAGGATGTATAGCGGCATTTCGGAATAGATACTTTTTGTTCCTTGATCATATCGCCAGTCTTGATTCTGATTGCAACCGAGAGATGCTGGAGCTGCAATAATGACGATACGTCACCATTGGTGTGATATAACTTCTGGAGCTTTGGATATTTGTCTTGCATTCGGTTCAGGAGTGAACTACGGACTCGGTTTGATATGGTCCGAGCTGTAGTGATTGCAGACAGCAAGTTGGATAGGTTAGAATATAGTAACTCAGCAGCCAGCTGAGTGTCACTTCGCATGACGACGTCTTCCCAGCCTAACGATCCAAGCTTGCAGATAAGATTGTCCCAGTTGACCGGATGGCTTTAGTTTTGTTCAGTAGTGAACGGATGCATATGAATATGATGGAAGGAGATGATGAAGCTCTCGGTACAGGTGGTTATAGTGGAGATGATGGGGAGTCTGGTAGTGGTGACAGAGGTGGTATTTCCGGTGAAGAATACGGGGAGGATAAGTGAGGGGCACCAGATGTTCCAGGGGTTTGATGAGTTGAAGTCTGGAGGCGGGTAGTGTGAGGAAGGAGGGATAGGTAGGTGCTGATTGGGAGAGTTGTTAGAGTGCGGTGAATATTCTCCGAGGGGGCTGGCGGGAAAAAAGCCACCACGGACGTGTGGCAGTAACAGACCAAGCGAAGTGGGTGAGTCTTTTGGGAGTGGAAAGTTGGGTGGAGCACGGAGATGATTCCCAGTGGTTGACTGGATAACTGTTGAGGTATACAGTGGTTGCCTTGGAGGATAGAAGTGTATTGGAGCGCTGACTGGAGGGGGATAGGTTGGATCAAGGTAGGATGGAAGTGAAAAGGCAGCTGGCCAAGTTGGAAAAGTAGGATCCGCAGCCACACAAGATGCCAGTGAAATTTTGCCCGACCGAGCCATTTCCTCGTAGTTTGCATGTGCTTTATGCTGACCGGTCTTTTTTCCCGGGCGACGAAGTGGTAGCTTCTGAGGGTGAATCTGTACTGTCGGGTTAATCAGCTGCGGTGGCCTAGTTGAAACCGAAACTTTCCGGAGGCAAATTGGTGCGTGCAGCTGGTGGGCTTAGGAGCCTGGTTGAGTTACCAAGAGTGCCAGGGCGTCGGAATGAACGGGTGTAGACGGAGGCTGATTGATTGTGCAATGAGTTGTATGTATGATTGAATGAATAGACATGAAGCTAGTAGAAGGAACGCGGTCATCTAGACTTGTGGGGAACTTGGGCTCGCGGGTGGATGAGTCGGAGGAACCTCCGTCAGATTTTTTGATGCTAAGGTTCTTGTTCTAGTTTAGGGACTTACTTGAGCTGTTCTGAATATTTCGGCTTTTGCCATGTGCCTCAGAGGGCGGGGAAATTGGAGTACTGTCTAAATCTACCGTTGCATTGCCATTTGTAATAGACGGCGATGTCGGATGATGGCCAGTGCCGGGTTCACCGGAGTTTCGGGGTGGATTACTAGTTGCATGTACACCGAGGTTATTGTTCGTGGCATGGCCCCTGTGCGCCTCTCCTTGCAGCAAGGTTTTGCCAGGATATATCTTGACACACCTGAAGCCAGTTTTGGCTACTACCAAAGTTTGCCGGCAAATAAAGACCTTATCGATGACTCCATTTGTAAACTAGAACAACAGTGGATAGGCGGTGCACAGGGAAGTTTCACAGAATCTAACACAGTGGCACTTTTGTGAGGGAAGGTTGCTAGCACTCAAGATCATGTTTTTAGCAGCCGAAAGAGATACTCGGTCTAGAATGTTAAACGCGATTGCGTTGTTTGCCTCTTTATCCGTTTGAAGATTCCCTAGGAAATTGTGTCCGCAAAATTCGTGGCCAATTGTATGTTGGTTCGGGTACGGTGTGCGGCTGGATCAGGCAAGAAAGCTAAAGGCATCAGTCGGCCGAAAATCAAATCGACGGAGTCCATTTGATAGGAGAAACCGCTCCGATGTTTGCTGGTTTGCGTAGTTTGTCTACAGGCTAAGCAAGTTTACCTACCAAGGAAACTGGGCAGTTATACTGTGAGTTTTGGAGTTTGGCTCTCTCGCGACGGCGGTTGCTGGCTGTAATTTTGGGTCGACGGGCAGGAGACGTGGGCATACCTATGGTGGTGAAGGTATGGGCGGCCAATCGAACACGGTGTGGCAACACGCAGGGGTTAGAGCTACACGGAAGCAGGGGATTAGTGCAGAGTAGGGCAGATATATGTAAGCCTTAGGAGGAGAGTGCTCGTCACGGCGGTCAGAATAGGCAGAAATAAATATGCGCTAGCTGTTAAGCTGAAACGGCAAGCAGTCTCTGCGGATGGTGCTGTCGGGGTGTTTCCGGATGCATTACGCAAGTTAAGAAGGCTGGATGGTCAAGATGTGCTTTAGCGAAGACGGGTTTTAGGTAGCGTACGATACGGAGAAGATTTCCGAAGCAGTGTATTGAGGGGATCGCCTCAGAGATGTGTTCAGACAAAAAGCCACTGAATTTTTCAGAGTTGTGCAAATTCTCCGGAAGCTTCAATTCTTAGGATTCCTTTAGGTGGCCTAATGAAAGATATGCCGGACTTATTTTGCAAGTCAAGAAGAGGGTTGAATTGTTGAAATGTACTTTAGCGTAGACTGCTTCACTTACTTTAGGAAGATGATTACCAACGCGGTATCTTGGAATCTACTAATGCTATCTGACTGAGACAGATGGTTCGCTTTGCTCCTAGCCAAGAGCAGTCAGATCACTTTTGCAAGTATCTTTTATCACCGGGTGGCCACACGGAATAGTGTTCAGAAAAAAATGCTGCATTGTTTCTAAGTTGGACAACAGCCTTAAGAGCTATAGTTTTAAGGATTGTCCTAGGTGGCTTAATAAAAACTATACCAATAGCAGCGAGAAAACTAGGTGGTGCAACACAGTCTCGTCAGGTAAGCTAGCAATAGTTAATGAGACAACAGGGACCAACTCGGCAAGTAAAGTGGGTAGTGGGTAGCCAAGAAAGGGGCCGTACCCTTTATTCCAAGAGCCGAATGCCAAGTTCATCGATCATGAGCTCTAAAAACGCAAATTAATTTTGACCAAACGTACTTTTGTCCGTGCTCAGGGTTATACAGCTGGCGGTCCAACTCTTGAACAACTGATGCAGGTTTTGCTTGTGTGCTTCTTCGGATTCACTAATTACTAGCGGATCCTCCATATGGACAAAAAGAAAATCTAAAACCCTGGTAGCCTGGTCAATAAAAAGCTGAAGGTTTGTGTTGCTTTGGTTAAACCAAATGGCAATCGTAGGAATTCAAAGAGATCAAAGGCTGCATTACCGTTGTCATGGGCATATCCTGATTCGCGATAGAAATCTGGTGATAAGCACATACCAGACCTAGTTTGGAGAACACACGAGCACCGTTGAGGTTGGCCGTGATGTCCCAAATATGTGGGATGGGATACCTATCTGAGATAGGGGCATTATTTAGGGCTCTGTGGTCTCCCCAAGGTCGTCAGGCACCTGACTTTTTGGGAAACATACTGAGTGATGAAGCCCATGGACTATTTGATGCACGAATAATACCCAACTCGAGCACGGGCCCGAACTAAGCTCGCGCGACTTTAAGCTTTTCGGGTCTAAGCCAAATTGCCCTATCAAAAGCTAAGGGGCCCAATTTGCTAATGGGATGACCTACCGGGCCGGTTACGGCAGGTAGCACGGACGGTGGGAGCAACACTTTTGGGTGTGCATCTAATATGTCACCGAACAGGTGAGAACCGGTCCTTTCGAGTGGGGCGAGATTGATCTGTTTCGAACCAACCGAGGTCCCAGTCACAGACTGATTAGTGACACGATCCACAAGACGTTTAAGGCTAGAATCAACCAAGAGGTGGGAGTGATGTAGGAAATCAATACCAAGTACGGCTTTTTAAACGTCTGCAACCAAGGAAATCCAACGGAAAACGTGGCTAAGACCATAATCCAATGTCTCCAAAATTTGTCCATTAGTCTGCATGGAAGTACCATTAGCGGCACGTAAGGTGGAGAAGGAGCACAAATCTTAAGTTTGATTTGAATGTGGGAGCAAACTGACTTCAGCACTTGTGTGTACCAAGTAGAGTGCCCCTGAATTATGATCGATTATGTAGAATAAGCGACCGCTCTGGCCGGTAGCTTCCCTCGCAGCTACGCACTGGCGTCCTCGTTTCCCTGACTGGCCCGGGACTTTGCGCAGGATGGAATTCAACAACGTGCTTTTGAAAGATACCGTCGATGATGCCAAAAAAGAGGATCTGTTGATGTTGGCTGAGCCGGAATTTTTATGCAGTTTTTACTGGGCTATCTGTTTTGGTGACGGATGAGTTGGGCTTCCAACTGACGACACAGTGAGTGGTTCGACCTTTTTGGCAAGATGGTGCACAGTGGCTTTTAAAGGGGAAATAACACCTGGTTAACATTTGGCTCTAAGGTTTCCGTAATTTTGTCGGCCGTCTAGGTAAGCTTCTCTAGACATTCTTCTGTGGGTATGCAAAGAACTTCCCGCATGTCGCTGGCAAGGCGTTGAAGCCAAGCCTCTTTCAGGAAACCGTTACAGATCTTAGTAGTTTCTTAAAGGTTTTGCTTGTGCCGGAGCAACTGCTAGCGTTTGCTATCTCCCAGTTCGGTGTCAGCAAACAGACGGATGATTCGCTGTTTGTCAGACATTCCAATCCGGCTATAGGCTGATGCTTTTAATGCTTTCGTAGGGGTTGAGTCCGTCCGACTCAAGAACATGTTGCACTTCGTCGACGACGAGTGGAGGAAGAACTGTGACGACGCAGTGGAACCTACTACTTCCCGTGGTCACAAAGCCTAGAGCAAACATTGATTCTAACTATGTGAACTAAGCTCTAGGACTACTTTCTCTGAATGGTGTGAACAAAACGGCAAGTGCATTTACCTCAGCTCCAAAAATTGGGGTTGCTCACATTGCTAGTGATATAATGATAGGAAATATTTCAAAAAGTAAAAGAACCGACGCAGTGGGAAAAATTCGGAAAAACTGGTTAAAAATATTGTGGTACCACAGCCTGAAATTGGCAAAGTGATATACCGGCTCTCGTGGATCCACAGAAATATCAGAAAAGACGAGGGGCTTGATAATTCAGTACTCCGGATACCAGGTACTAGTCGGACCTCGAGAATTGCGTATGGAACGGGCCACAAGCCAAAAGATCCGATGTGTGCCAAAAGACGGTAAAAGTCGGTGAAACAGGCGAAGGACGTTTTGTATTGAAACAATGTCTTCACGGGTACGATAGGAAACGACACCGGACGCGATACTATCTCAGGAAGAGTGCTCAACCGTCTGCAAGCAGAACAGTCAAAAATGTATTTTTCAATTTGCAGAAGCCAGTTGTCCCTACTGCAAGCAGGCTAAAGGCGCACGGCTCTGTGGCGTCGAATAACATTAAGACTGCCCAGAGCTAAGTGCTAATGTTCTATGTTTTGTTTACGGTTATTTTTGGTCTTGAATTTGCACATCCAAACCCAGTTATCTCGAGGTCGCTACCCTGCCTTCAAGAAATTAAAAGATTCATTTTCTAGCGGACCACCGAAACCAGGGTCGGGCAGTTTCGCTGCCAACACACTATTGTTTACAGCATTAAAAGCTTTGCTGGAGTCTTATTAGACGTTTTCAACCCCCAGTTCTTCATCAAGAGGGCAGGTGACATCTTCTGGTAAGTATATCAAGTCTGTGAGGCAGGAGCCGCCTTCCAGAAAATCATGTTTGCGCAAAATTTAGCGTTCCCGTTCCCTGAGGGCAGCCTATGATTGTGTATAACTGCGTAACCTCTTCGGGTTTGACTCTCTCAGCTAGGCTAGTTTTAGCTCAAATTAGTATTTCACTGAGGTTTGGATCTTGATGGCGTTGTTCAGTTTTTTTGTATTTCTGCCGTGAGTGTTGGCTGTGAGACTGTAGTTATTTGTGCCAGCAACGGTTCCGCTATTGTGAGGACCGTTTAATCGCCGGCCTCCACAAAGAGGGCTTTTTATGGTTTGTCATGCTACTGACAGGTGCAAAAATCTTCCATGTGTTCTAATGAACCACCTTTGATGAGCTTCTGTTTCTCCTCTGGTTGGCACAGCTCAGGTAATGGCCGCGGCCTAACTAGCATCTACAGTTCTTTTGGTGGTTTGCACACCTTTTATGTTCCCCCCTCTTAATACAAGAGAGAAACCGAAAACCTCATTGCACATTAACTGCGAAAGTAAAATGCCACGTGAGCTTTCACGGAGACCGCGTGCACTAAGCAAAATCGTCGGTTCAAACACATCCCAGGCGGACCGCCATCCAGTAAACATAATCAACGCTCACTACAACGAAATATCCCGTACCACTTCCGATCTAGGTCACCTGTGAAGGACAGGCTGGTCAGCGGGTCTACCAGTCAGCCAGGCAGATCGGTTCAATCTCTTCAGCTTATTTCCGTTTGGATCAGATCAGACCAGATCACTGGATCAGCGGCCATTGCCAAGGATAGTCCAGTCTCTCGCACCCGCGAGCCCCCGGACTTCTCAGAGCTTCGAATTCCTGGAATCCTGTCGTTCCGATGGGAGCAAGATACATTTCGGGATCATCGTCAGAGACAGTACCAAAAAGAGACTTTTCAATAGAGTAGGCTTCGGAAACCAGCGGGTTCGATCTTCCTGCAAAAGTCGAGACCTACGGCTATCAGCTCTCGTGAAGCGGTAGGGAAGAGATGGGACTAGGGAGATGGAGAAGTATTCAGAGGTACTTAGACTGGAGGAGGCTGAGGAAGCAAATGAAGGAGAATTGGAGCAAAAGGAGGGGGGAGAAGAGGAATGCTGAAGCGGACTAGAATACTAGAACTAGGCTCGGGTTGCTGACTCTTGGGTAGTCCGAAAAGGCTTGCTTCCAGGCATTGTGCAGCGCCCTCCAGAAAACTGCCATGATGTTTGCTTCCACCACCGCCCTTGGAATTTTATCCCAGTTGGTAATTACCATGAAGGCAAACGACTAGGCCTTGACAATTTTACCGCCCCTCTGCTCGATTAGTTTCATTCAGTATCCACGGAGAGCAGAGTCTCCATTGTGGTTGAACAGAGGCTTAATGGTGGCTGACGACCTATTTAGCTATTCTATTGTCTCGATTAGTTCTTCCGCGCTCTCCTGCGCTTCTGCGAGAATAACCATAGTTCTTCTAGCCCATCTTCATACCGCAGCCATCGTGGCTCAGAAACCGTTCCCGGGAGCCTTCTCTGAACACTATACAAGGAGAGGTGATACCCCACTAACTACGGAGACCGGGCTTGGGCTACATACTCCAAGCTGGGTCGGACAATGGCAGTACATAGTGGCAGTAGCACCCCGGGTTATCTTGATGTGGGCTTTCTTCGCAGCTGGTACGTTGCTCTAGTTGCCTTGTTAGCCGTCTTCGGACTCTGCACACCTAAGTCCCTGACCTCGTATTTCCGAGCTAGTGGTTCCGGGTAGTCCGAGTTCAAATACCGAAATCCGCCGGTTCCACTGGCAACCAGGAATGGGCATTTCGTCAGATGCAGAGGAAAGTCCCACGCTACCGACCACCAATAGAGGGCATCTAGGTCCAAAGGAACCTAGCTGGATTCTGAGCATCCCAGAAACATTACGTCATCTGCGGACATGAAGCGGGGCTACCCCATAGCCTGCAGTAAGTCGCTCACGTACACCAGTACTGATCCCTAAGAGACTCCAGTGGATGCTGTCGCCATCGAGGACTTCGAGCCCTCAAATTCAGCGTAGAATAGGCGAGAAGCTGAGTAGGATCTACCCATTCTATTAGCCCTGCAGTCACGCCCATCCCCTCTGGCTTAAGTGGGAGCATCCTGTAGTTCACACTATCAAATGCGCCACGGTAGTTCAGGTAACAAATTTCCACCCTCTCTCCCTGATCCAAACGTTTGATCGCCTAATTAAAGGGGCTCGGCAAATTGCTGAAGCAGGAACTGTTCTCCCTGAAGCTGTGCTGTCCGTCGTCGATTAGGTTGTTTTCCCTCAAATAACTAACCGGTTCAGTTTGGATCAGTTTGCACAGGGCGGAGGCAGCCGAGACCATCCAGGTTATTGTGTTGTAGGCGAGTTTCCTTGGCTCCCAACTCTGATCTTCGAATGTTTTGTCTGGGAGGCATAATTTGCGAGGCCGTTTAGTTCTGCTCAGCTCTTTTCACCATACACAAGACGGGTTATGGCTGCGGACAATCAAGCCTGCAGGATTCCCTCCGTGGTACGCACACTAGGTAGGCACTCACCACCACGCAGTTTATTTCATCGAATTCCCGCTAAAAGCAGAGGGGAAATGTAAAACTCCCTCGCATATCAACTGCGAGAGAGGTTGTGCATCTTTAGCGTTCGCCAAGACCTAATGCAACGGAAGGAAACGTTCTATAATTGAACCCATCACGTCCGTCCTTTCAGTGGCATGCACATAGCTCACTGCCAGAAATTATCATGTTCCGCTTACGGTTTAGGGCCCCTTGAATGCCTGGACGCTCCCTAGTTCTACTGCCTTCTCCGGCATTCTACTTCAGCATTTCACCAACCTATTGCCGATGAGGAGAGACCTAGCTACCAAACTAGACCGAACTTTCGCCAGCTTCTCTCTGTGCCCCCTACAGATCGTGTCAGGTCATGGGAATGGTGGCTTTGGCAGGTGTGCGCCCAGGCGCTCGCACTCGAGGCCTGCAATGTTTCCAAGGTGCTTCAACTACCAGGTAGTCCGAATGTTATGGTTGATGGGTGATGGACCGCAAGAAAGAGATTGAAGAGCAGGTTGGTTCTCGAAGAACCGGTGGTCGCGCTGGATAGGCGGGCTCACTGTCTCAGTGTCGGCTCACCTTCAGGCTAAGATGTGTGACTGAAATGGAAAGGGAAGTGGTGGCGACTCCAATTTAGTTCGGGCAAAGTTTCCATAATGAAGATGAAAGCTGGGCAACGGCGGTCGCATGAAAATGGACCTCACATTTGAACAGATTTAGACCCCTTATTCGCGCAAAAGATGATAGAGGGCCAATATCGAGGCAGGAGAAGCCTTAGGTGCTTTCTTCGACTACGTCACAATAGTTATGCAAGGTTCGGCCTTGAATGTTCAAGGAAATACAGGCCAGATGGCTGTTCACACAAAATACGGGTTGACCCTCGAAAAAAAGCCCGAGGGTATAACGGCCCTAAAATACATAATCAAGCCGAGCTATTTGGCTGAGGGTGCCCCACATGCTAAAAATTACTTGTACCACATGGGATAAGTAGAGAGAGTTACCGGCTAGAAAGAATGGATCAGTGATTATAGCCATCACGGAGATATGGCTCAAAGTGGACCGGATGGTCATAAAACCTCGTGCTTAAACAGCTTAAAGGGGAAGAGAGAATAAACGGTGGGCCGGGTGGCGCGGTATCCCTCGTGGTGTTCGATCATAATCAGTGGCGAGTCCCAATCACATTAGTAATACCCAAAGTCCAACCCACCGCATTTTGTTTTAGCCCAGGCCGGTTCTCGAGGGGATAATCAGTGGCCAGAGAGCACTGCAAACCGATGGGAAGGAAGATCGAACTATTCCAACTTCTTCAGATTTTGCTGAGCAGATCAAACAGCCTTATCGTCGTGGACGACATGAACCTCCCAGAAGTAACCTGCGATAATGAAAATGCCCCTGGTGGAATCACCGGCAAATCTTTGGAGAAGTGGTTCCACAACCACGCCCGCACACATCACTTGCTAGAAGCAAAACTCTGCCGCAAAGGGAAACTTTCACCTTTGCTGGACCTGCAAGTGACAGGATATCGATCTGATGTCACCTCCTTGGTGATCGAAGGGCTACTGAGAAACAGAGACCATGGAGAATAGCGAGCCATGTTACCTGTAAGGCACAACATACCAGGATCCAGGTTGGTTCCGCGCTACTCTAGAGTGGACGAGGATCAACTGAGGGTAAGGGCAAGAATTATGCGTTGGTATCCGGAAGAGCAGGAGCCACCTGTGGGAAAAATGTGGAGTGCAATAAAAACAGGGCTAATAAGCCTGACAGGCGAAATTGCTCCGTTAATACAACAAAGAAATAGGAGCCGGCGGCCTTGGTGGAAGACAAAGATCGCAAGGGCACTAAATGTTCTTAGAATGCTATGGCTAGTTACAATCATCACAGAGCGCATTAGACATGGGTCGCTTACAAAACAGCCAGAGGCGGGCCCAAGCCATGTAACAGAAAGAAAGTTAAGAGCATGCGAAGAAGCTCCTCAACGGTGTGACAAACAGTTGCTAGGAGGTTTTTGCTCACTTACAATACAAGAAAACGATGTGTGAGAAGGAAGGTGCCTTGGAGATGCCTGACAGAAGTATTGCTTCTGGTGATAAAGACGAG
Source organism: Fasciola hepatica (assembly GCA_948099385.1). Taxonomy (NCBI): domain Eukaryota; kingdom Metazoa; phylum Platyhelminthes; class Trematoda; order Plagiorchiida; family Fasciolidae; genus Fasciola; species Fasciola hepatica. Next base: position 3,913,249 of record CANUEZ040000117.1, read on the forward strand.
AAGAAAACCTCACTTGCATTTTTCAAGAGCATATTTCATCAGAACCGGATGCCTTCTGTGATGCCAGTGCTTCAAAGCTTATTTAAAATAAGGTTGAGATACCACAGAAACTGAACTTTTGTTCAAGAGCAAAACAGCCGAACAAGATGCGATCCACCTGGCAACCGTTCAGCCTCCTTCTGATATTTTATAAGGGTCTGTTATCCAGCTTTACGGAGAGCCTCTGTGGTAGGGAGAGGTGCCAGAAGACTGATGTAAGGCCACTGTTGTAGCCATACGTAGGACAGGATACGAGCAGAAATCAGAGGATTACAGACTGGTCATCCTTGAATCAGTGTAGTGTAAGTGATTGGGACGTGTAATCGAAAAGCAACTTTGCTTCCACCTGGTAAACAACGAACTTCTGTAGACTGCTCAAAATGGGTTTGTTAAAGGGCTCTTATCAGTCAGGCATACTGATGTTCCTAGACGAGACCACTCGAGGAATTGATAAAAGCGCGACAGTGGAGGTTTGGTACGTGGACTTCAGTAAAGCTGTCGACTCTGTAAGTTATCGCCTGCTGGACTGGAGGCTGCAAATCTTCGGGATAATGGGAGAAGCAGGTGGTCGGAAGACCCACTTTCTGGGAAATCACACTTTCTGCCCCAAAGTGGGCGGCTGGATACGGAGGTCGGAGAAAGCTACCATCGGAGTGCAGAATAATTCAGTACTGGGACTTGCAGAGTACTACTTTGTCTATGTGGTACATTAAATCATTGTCAACAATATCTATGACGACACTGGCAAACCAAGATGGGCGGAGGATTTTGCTGTGATGCAAACGCCGAAGGGGTATGTACATTAGGAATTAAAATGAAACAAAAGGTGTGACACAAACTCACAGTTATTCACTGTTCTTGTGATCACGAAATGATCCCCGAGGAGTCAAAATCCGCCAACGTCTTCGGTTCAGTTCGGTCTGACAGCCATTCCTTGAACAGAACAGGATGATATTGAGCGAAGTGCCAAGTGACGCCGTGAAAGCTTCTAAAATGTTTTGTTTTTCACAGTTAGTTCCGACCGACATAACTCCAAGAAACTCCAAATAAGAAGATGGGACCGTGCCAGAATAAAAGATTTATTGACAGCCTTTTTGTGTTGCGCGGTGATGATGGTCAAAAAGGTGTGCGTTTTACATTAAAAGGTCGGTACAACAAAGGAGTGTTGCACCAAGGGAAGTTGAAAATCATGGAAAAGGTCTGAAATGTGCAGGTGCCTACAGACGTTTGCTTCTCGTCTACTATATAGGTGTCCTGGTAAAATAACTGCCCAACAAGTGCTTCACCCTTGCAGATGATTTGAAGGCGGCCAGCGCAGTGAAGTGCAGAATATATGTGCTGTTATCAGTGGGGCAGATCAATTGGATTCAACCTTGAAAGCCTGTGAAGGCCAAGTCCTTACTGCCGGTGTAGACGGTATGAGCATTATCCCGTCTTCAACTGTGTCGGGGGCTCAGGGCCTAGGTTTGATAGTCATACAGAACTTAAAGTCCCTAATACAATGCAAGAGAGCTGCAGATATGGCCAAAGGGACGTTAAGTGGTGTGTGCAATACAGTGGCAGGCTAAACCGGGGGTCTTTGCCCTGTTTCACAAGGGGTTTCGTGCTGCCATTTCTGGAGTATGGCTTGCAGAGCGAGCTCCTTATTATTGCGAAGATAGGGAGTGCTAGGAAAGGTTGTAGTGACAAGCTATTATGATGATCACCGGCCTGGGAGGGAAATCTTACCGCAGCTTCTAGAAGGCGTAAGCTTCTTCTCTTTAGAGCATGGTAGAGGCCGGGGTGACCCATTAGAAGAGCTCGTTATCGTAAAGGGCTTGGTGGGTATAGACATGGGTGGCTTATTCGTTTCTACCCCTGAGTACAGCCCTAGGGGGACATCGTATTAAGTTAAAAATGACACAACCAACGCTGGACACACGGACTATGTTTCCCACACATACGGTTTTACCAATGTGAATGGGATGTCGGAGGATTCTGTTAGATGCGGCAATGTAATAACTTTTAGTCAGGCCCGAGTTTTAGGCTAGAACTCCGCATTTCCGGGACTTGTAGTGTAAATAAAGGGTTAGGCTATGCGTCTTGGGTGTTTTGTCGATGAACTTTTGGGCCAGATATTCAAGCACAATGTTAGGGGCCATGGAAAGTGACCAACGGTAAGACCATCTGGAGACACGTCTGGTCTAGAGCATATTCATCCCATGTAACTCGAACTGAACTGAGCTGAAACCAAGCCTCCTCAGTATCTTACTGCGCTGGGCACCAGTAGATTGAGCGAAGGCTTATGTCATAGTGGTCTCAAGCCAGTGTGGAGAGCACAAAATTTCTACTCCTTTACTCGGGTAAACCTGAGGAACGAAATATTTCTAACAACCAGCCCAGAAGGACACTTAGAAGTAGCAGCAATGGGTGCAGATCTATGTGCTCACTACTTAAAGGATTCTAGACGGTCGGTTGGCCGCGGCCAATATCAGTCCTTTGCAACCTGATCTGACCTGACTTGCGAGTACCCGTGGATTGATTTCAAAGCTTACAGACTTAAATAGATTATTTAAGCCTTTTAAATAACTCAGGTTAGTCAAAATGCTGAGCATCTCAGGATTGCACTTAAGGTACCTTTACCTTCGAGAATGTATCCTTCCTGCTATCAGTAGTGTTTGCTGTTTTTGAGGCGGTTCTTTCTCACCTTGGGGTTTACGTAAGTTTGCGAACAAGTATTGCGCTCACGAGTGTTCAGGGTTTTGCCTTTGGGTAATAGCACTTCGTTTATTTTGACTGCATCTTTGTGTGTCTATCATTATGTCACGTGTTTAGGACACATATGGCAGCTGCAATCCGAGAAAGTGAAACACGGTCAGTCCCACCCAGAAGCACTTCTAGAAGTCAAACCCATGATTAGCCATCATTTGCCATTTCCATCACTCCAAAACACCTTTTTCACAGTGCCAATCGATCTATGTATCCAGATCTCGTGGTGCCTCCTGACCCTTTCATATTTGTACTCCTCAGATATATTTTTCATGCACCTTTGCCAGTGTAATACCTCAAGAAACCTGTCAGAATGGTCAACAGGATTGTACACTTACCGTTCACACGCAACAACATCACCATTTCGTGCTATTCGTCCAGGCACTCACATCCAACTCATCCAAGTTTGATGCATCCCTTAATTACCACCTCCCTGCTGATAAGTCATTATCCCCCAGTTTTTGAATATAAACTGCTGGAGGCTCATCTGTCCTCCATCGGCCCCTCCTTCATCAACCTGACATTCCCCCATCTCACAAGATTTGCCACTAGTTCCACTTCTGTGAATCATTTCTCTTGGTATGATATTATGTACAATTCCGTAAGTGACCAGCACCCATACTCTCTTCTGTTACATCCCAACCCACCCGGTAATATATCACGCAACCTTAGTTACACGTCAGTATGAAGGGACACACCTATTGCAGTGTTCATCAAAACTGAGTACCTACCGTCCTTACATTCCATCATCTTCCCGGCGAACTATACACCATTATAATCGCTGTACCTTTCCGCCACATATATTGATTTATCCTCTATTTTCACATTGTTATTTCTCGACCACAAAACCTACGCAAACAGTTTGCTTTCCGTCGCCTGTAATCCTCTGGCCTTCCCATAAACAACACTCCGTTGTCCCCCAATCCCACAGGAGTTCTTGCGTGTTCGCTATAAAACTGAGTTCACTACTATGGAACCTCCGATTTCAACTGCAACGTCCGCCGACTCTCCCCATTTTTACTCCAAGTTCTATGTTCCGATCCCGTTTTTCTGTCGAAACGACCGGTTCTATAGCTGCCTTCACCATTGTCGTACTCTCCATTATTTATAACGACCACCCGGACAGTTATCCACTCCCTGCTCCACTTCCGCTTCCGCGCACCATCCGCCTCCTCAATCGCGCTTCACATAGGTTCCAAACCATCATTCCATCATTTTTTGTTACTTCTTAACATACCCGCATCATCGTGGAAAATATGTCTGATGATAACCTGCCCTCCTCTCGCCATTCCTACAATCATCGCGCTAGAAACAGTATCCACTCTGGTTCTGAACTGTTGTAAAATCTTGTTGTGATTGCCTCCGTCGGCATTTTGCTATCAAAGCTTTCAATTTTTCACCTGTGCAATTTTCGATAGATTTTGTATGCATGATCTCCCTTGCGACCTTGTAGATCACATTTGAATTCCTGGACATTTTTCTTCCATTCCTGCTGCACCTGATTGCGCTTCTCAACTACGAAGCCGACCTCGCTCGTCACTGAGTTATGCAACCTTTTGACGTTCAAACTTAATTCCTACCGCCTGCTTTGCCGACTGTTTCATTTTGTTCTGAATCTGATGTCCCGTTCTAGTTCCTCGTACCAAACTCGCCGGTCCCGTAGCTGTCGTCCCATAGCTGCCGTGTGATGTGCTTATCAAAATAGTCATCAAGTCACGTATCTACCCTCTACTCCATTTTTGCTCCTGCACACTATTCGCCCCTGCAATCGCTGCATAACGCACTTCACGTTGATTTGCTGCCATAATTCCACATCCTTTTTATTACTTCGGGAAATACCTATATTATTGAAAATAAACAGCTAAATACTTGCTGGCTCACCGATGGCTATTTCTTCCATCACTGCCCTTGGGATCTCTCAATTTATTCGTAGGATATGTTCGTTTCTTTCCTTGTGGTCCACTGAGTCGGCATCGCACCATCAAGCTCTACCACCACATTAGTCGTTTATTCATGGCACATGATACCTAAAGATTCATTCCTGTACGTACTCGAGTTTACCGTCTGTATATTTTTCACGCCCTGCTACTTGCAAACGACCCTCTGAATTCCCCTTGGTGCACTTTTCTTTCTTCCTTTTTCCTCTTTGTTTTTGAAAGATATATTTTGATTCAGCGGAAATTTTAAATATTGTGACTATTTCTGGTACTATTTATGCGTAAACCTACCTTTTTAGCTGACTCCGAACACCGCCAGCCGATTTGAACATTTGACCGTGGCCTTCAAATTTGCCGGAAATTATTACAGTCTTAATCCTCTTCACCACTCTCTTTAGTGCTGTATGCACACATTGTACCGTTTTGCAGATTTCCATTCTGACAGCACTCAAATCATCTGATTATGCACTCTAGTATGCTTCGGGCGCATCCGAAATATACCTTTATTATTATAGACCATGGAGTGATAGGGGCGCAAGGGCGGGTTAGCCTAACTTGTTCAAGTATAGCAGGTGAATTCTATGCCCATAGTAAATACAACCGGTGTGCTGAGTGCATCTTTGTTTCATGCTAGGAGACTGCTAGCCTAGCCTTCACACTGAAGGCCCAAGAGGAAGAACAACGCCCAATAAGGAGTACCATTGGTGTGAGCCCAAAAACACCGCACATCGGTAGCAGAAGGTCGTTTGCAGTAGTAGGCGCGCGTGAGACGTTAGTGTATGCGGCAGGTATGCCACATCTAAGAGGCTGACCTGTGGATGTTGCCTCAACTCCCTTGAGGCCATCAGAAAGGGGCCAGTGGGCTGGCTGGAAACCCAGGGAGACAAGACGGCCAGAAGAAAAGAGTGGGTATAGAACTATGACGGATGAGCCAGCCAGGGTAAAAGATCTTGAGCTACTGCCATTAAAAAGCCCACTGAGGGATCTGCTCAGGCAGATTTCATCCATCGAGACTGTTTCAATACACAGGCTCCCGACTCCAAGTGAGGGGAGCCATTCGCGAAAGAATTAGTGGCCAGGCAGAACTTGGATGGAGGGCGTATGGTATACTGGGAATCGCGGGTGTTTCGTTCCAAACTGCTCTGGGAAGTTCGCGCGGAGTGGGGGTATGGGAGTCACGGCTCGCGAACAAATAATTACGTGATGAGAGATTGGCACCTGCTGAGTTTACCGGCTGGTGCTTCAGAGACGGACTTCTGGTCGGAGAGACAGTCTTGGCCTCCCACCTCAAAAAAAGCGCAGACATCAGAATACACCAGATGAGTGCATAAAAAGGTCGGATGGTCAAGAAAAAGATGGAAACATGGCTAAACCCGTCATGGCTCATGCAGGAAGCCATCAAAGACAACAGAATGCCGTATTTTACTCTCGGGCCACCTTGAGGCTGACGACAAATTAGCAGCCTAAATGGTCGGGGGGAGCCGTATTCGAGGCTGGTTGGAAGATTAAAGTAGGCTATTGTTTATTTCGGAAAATCCCGAGATACTCTGCAGCTCATGAGCTAATGATAGAGCTCCACTGAATCAGCGGATGAATGAGATGCCTTAATGAATAAGTATGGGGATAAAGATAAGGGATAGTAGATAGTTAAAAATGGCGAGTATGACACCCGGCGAATTCGAAACTGAAGGCCAGATGAGAAGACAGGTAGAGGCTTGTGAAGCCGCTCAGAAAGATAGAACAAATACATGAAAGTTACCACATAATTATTGCATATTCAAAGGCCCGCCACCATACTCAGCTCACCTTTCATGAACCTTTTTTCCGAGGATTAGTGCCAAACTACTTATCTGTCCCATTAGCATGCCTAACTAATCCCCAAGATAAAACTCGACCCTTTTTATCACTTTTACCGATATATCTGAAAAAGGTCACATTTGTTGTTGCCATACGATTTCGTTCCACAATTTCTAAACAGTATATTTCAATGAGGAATATATGTCGCCAGGGTATCCTGACATTCAGCGATATTGAGACAGTTTGCTCTGTCTAGAAACCCCACAGGTTTCCGTCGTTGGGCTGCAAAACTGCCATATCCTCGCCTAGCGAAGCCTAATGTCTTTCCCATATAAGTGTTCGTAAAAGACGTCTGTATCGCGGCGTTTTGCTTTGCCGCCTTCACGTGATCGATTTTTGACGAAGAACATCAATGGATAGCATTTTACCTGTAAAATAATTCATCTTCTTCTCTGCAGGCTACGAGTCTCTACCACTGCTCGCTTTGCATCACAGTGATCTGTTGGCCATTTTTTATTACCATGTAGATGCGTCATATTCCACTTTTCGGAAGGTAAACACTCTGTTCAAAGTTCGCCTGTATCCTTCCGGCCACTTCTTCCACCACCACCTCGGCAATCTCTCTCTACCGGTGAGTCATCCACTGGGTATTTACCTGGATCAGCCGATATTCGATCGCTGAAAGTTGCAAATGTAATCTTCGAAGGACGTCTCTTGTCTTTTTGCCCGCAGTTTCACTACTTTTCATTGTCTGATTTCCAATCCTAAGCCGTTTCATGCACCGCGGAGGGCAATGGCTGTTTCAGGTTTCTTTTGGTAAATTCTCTTTTCTCTTGGTTATCAAAACTTCCGTCAATCCTGTCTGGTCCTCCCGTTATGCAGCCCTCCTTCTGTAATATTTGATTGCAAGTCTACCATTTCCAAATAGCTCCACCTGGACTTGACCGGCCCGGCCACCCGACCTTGAGTTCAAATTTGCCGGATGCCACCATAAAGAGTAACTTAAGTACATTCCCCTACGCTATATCGAGTACACATACTTAATTCACGCTCTAGGAATTCAGATTCCAATTCCAATTATACGGTTTGACCCTGCTTTGCAGCAAGCCTCGGGGTTGTCCAAGATAAACCATTATTTTTAATAATAATGTTGTTAAACATAGTAGCAAGGAACTAGCCTATGATAAAAAGATATCTTGATCACATCGCTTCATATAGAAAAGGGAAGATGGACACTCGATGGCAGACTGAATGTCTACATCAGATTGAAATGAGAAAAGGGGATATGAATAGGAAATAACAAACGGACGGGGATTGGATTTGGAAACAGAGTATAGTGGAACGGTGGAATATTGCTCAAGTAAGGGGTTAAGCACCAGTATGAGTTCAAACTGCTTTGCGCGGACCGCACCGGACACATGAAAGATGGTCAGCGCATCCGGCGAAGAGGAGTGCCAGAGCGGAGGCCACGGAAATGGCCAATAATAGGTTTTCGGTCCGTGAGTGGATTACTGCTTGATAGGACGGACATAAATTGGCAAAAATGTGAAAAACATGTGATAAATCAATCATGGGCACAACGAGAGTTACTTCACAACTGTCAGCCAACATTTCACTAGGATGAAGTTTCCTTGGAGTCACCATTTGAAGTCATCCAACAATGGGGCCGCATGATTCTGATCCAAGACAAAGGAAGGTGGAAGAACCTCCATGTAGATGTAGGGCAAAGTAGATCAGACAACAGAGCAGAGTGGCTTCTGTGCGCATAATTAGACAAAATCAGGGATATGTCAGGCGAGTGCCATTTCTGGAGTTTGAGAACAGGGCTGCTGGAAGAATGACGAAGGGGATTGTCGCAGGGAAAGCTGGACCGCAATGGACACAGCATAATAAATGGACCATGAGTGGACCAACACAAAGCTGGCAGTAGGTCTATCTGCAATGCGGAGCCGCGGCAAATAATGGGTCAGCTGCATGCGAAAGTGGCGGTGGAGTACATGGAAGGATAATGGATGGGTTATATATATATCATATAGATGAAAAGTGCAATGGCATCATAGAGATAGAATGCAGTACCGAGAAATCTATGCGAAGAACGTCGTTTGAGTGGTGAACATAAAATTAAACGAATCCATCGACTGGGAAAGTGATAAGGGTTAGCAGTTTTGTGCTAATAAAGGTGAACAAGTAGACAGGTGACACATCTGGAGAAGGAAAGCAAATTGCCAAGGAGATGATGAGGGAGTTCGCCGCAAAGATGCTGGCAAGTGGTCGGAAAATTATTCACTCCCTGGTGGACCGTTAGTGACATTCCGCACATAGACGGTAACTTTGAATTAGACATGTGTAATGCACGGCCATGGCGATTGCGGGGCCAAATGGAACACAAAAGTGGTTGTAGAAAACGTGGAAGGTAGGTGCACACTTATCGATGATTTTTCAGATAGACATCATGCAATAGCTACTTAGAGTTGAAGATGCGGCGTGAATATACCTGAGGTTGCCTCTACGGAGAAGACGTGACGCCCTGCAGGACCGGAATGAAACAGTGCAGCAACACGGTAGCGGAGTAGCGGACTAATAGGGATTGCCGATAATAAACAGTTACATAACTGGCCGTTGGAGGATTGCAAAAAACGGTTCCAGCGAAGGACGTCTGCTGTTTTTGTGCTGAGAAAGTGGACAGCAAAAATTAACTGTGCAAATGGGCCCCCATTCACGTTTTGAGCAATAGATAACTTCAAAATGAAATAGGTGTTTAGTCAGGTGCAAAATCTTACAAAGTGGGTGTAAAAGGGAATGAAGCAAAAGAGATGGACTAACAGTATACGCGACCGGTGTGCACCAAGTAAAGGTAGTGGTGGTTAGATGTGAGGGATATGCGTAGATGAATTCAGTACAGGAAGGGGAACCGTTTACCGGGCGTAAGATGAAAGATGATAACGGTAACTTTGACGGCTTGCTGGAGGAGAACCAAAGATGGCTGAGTACAGCAGGAGCGATATGGTTGCAGCAGCCGAATAAGCACAAACGCAGTAAAATGGCACAGACAACGGTGCTAGTGGATAGGACTGATCGTTTACTAGACATCTAACCTGAAGACCACTTCTGGTGACGGAAGGTGCAATCCACCATTCTAGTTGCTCCCGCATACGCTTGCAGACCACCTGAAAGCCCGATTAGCACAGTCCAAAAAGGTGGCAGTGACCGAGCAGTGCACATCTGACAAGCAAAAGTGAGCATTGCTTTAATTTTTAAGTGTGGTGGATAGAAGACCGCCGGGATGTTTTGAAGGGATTAAATAACCGCAGCCAAAGAAAACACTGAATAGTTGACAGACCAGTAACTGGGTTTGTATTCACTTGTGATGGTCCGGATAGCTTGATACCAGAAGCGACTGGATATCTTAGAATAGCATATGTATGCACGGGGAACCAAAAAGGGAATGTGAAGAGAAACGCACTCTGGGAGGGGCATAGCTGAGGATCAACATTCAATGGCTAGTATGAAAGCCCTCGAGACGAAATCGGGCCAAGCCGACGAATGGAGGTCACTGATGGTGGCGGCTATTCCCGCGGCCAGGGGTGGATAGATTGCAAAAATCGTGTACGGCGTAATACACAATCACTACAGGTCGAGTGGGGATGCCATCTGACGTGCGAGGGCCTCTTAGAGCCCCCGGTGGGGAAAAGGCACTTTATACGAGTTATGGTGAGAGCAGGTTACGAAAGAGTGATACGTGACGTGCTGAGTTTACGTACTGTTCAAACCAAGGAGGCTGGTCCAAAACAGGGAAGATTCAGGCGTAGCGAGCAGGTGAAAGCGTACTCAAAGCAGGGCTATATGCGGGACAGAAATATGAGTAGGGGGGGGACGAACGACTAGATTTTTACCGGGTTGTTTGATAAGATCAGGGGCTACTGGGGCAGATCCTTTAATGGGGTGAGAGTGAGGAAGTGTAGGTGTGTGACAGAGTTTTGGCTGAAACGAGATCAACGGCCAGCCGCTTGTTTACAGCTGGTATACATGGGTGGAGGTGAAAGTGGAATGTCCTGTGGGGTATGACGCTTTTTATTGGCTCAGCCGGGGGCCTGTATCAAAAGCAGCGACGACAGTAATGCGTTCGCTGGGTTGTGTGATGGCAATAGGAACCGTGAGGTAGTCTTGGAGCATACGCTTGAGTATAGATAAGGAGATAGTACGACGTGAAGCGGAGAGAAGCTTAGTTCAAAGTCCGCTATAAACCTCTCAAAGCAATCGAGGTCTTGGAGCCGACTTGCACGGTTGAATTGGAAGGGCGTGGAAGCGACTTCGAAGGGGGTAGGACCTCGGTGGGTTAGGGGACAATGAGCAAGTTTTGTATACACGGCAGTAGGTCAATTTATTCAAAATGTCAGTTTCAGTCATAGGCGATGGATCTACGGGGGATCGGGAGTAAATGGTTAGCAACGTCCACTGCAGTTCATAGTAGTGGATGTCCGGACCTGTTTTTAGTCAAACTGTGCTGAGCTTTCTCCAGGGTAACTGTGGCTATTTTGAGAAGATGGGAGGAGATGAACAGACTATATTCAGGCGGGGTGGGACGTGGGAAACGTATACACATAGCCGGCCGTGCCGCAAGCTGAGGCAGCGGGGAATGGGGCTAATCAGTCGATTGGCCTTAGTGACCCGGAAGGTAATTTGCTCGGAAAAATTAAAAGAACAATACTAAAGAAATCTGGGGTCAGACACCGCGGAGATGCTTAGTATGGGTAGCCCATCGAGAGCAACGGCACCTGGAAGTAACTGACACTTGTAGGAAACTTCAGAGCTCTCAATTGTCACGAATTTCACCAATCGCTGAGTTACGTGAGATCCTGATAAGCTCTAAAAAGCGTAGGTGACAGAATACCCTTAGGAAATCGGTACCCAATTTTGACGTCATCCGCAAAGAACAGTGGTGCACCATAGCGGATCACATGAAAGATATCATTTTTATATATGAGGTGCAGTATTGTCTCGGGGACACTACCTTGAATCACACCACTTGCCATAGGCCCGGCAAATGAGTGACCATCAACCAGTCCCGCTAAGAGTGGGCGGAGGGGCAAGAAGTCAACCATGACGGGGACGGGTCATTCACTCTCGGGGATTTGAGTTTGATGTACAAACTTTGGTGAGGCACTCGGTCGAAGGCTTTCCATGGATCTGGGGATAGGATGGCAGCAGGATTCCCGTCGGTAGCGGCAGAGGTTAGTGCTTTCGCAAAGTCATCTTGAAAAGACGACCATGACCGCGATTTGATGAAGCCGTGTTGACCGAAGTTTAGTAGACCATTGGACATGGGATATTCCGTTAGTTGGGACTTGACAATTCGCTCCATAATTACACGTACCACGGGTGTGCGGGTAGTTGAACAGTAATCATGACGGTCATGCCGCAAACCCTTTTTAAAACGGGTTGCGATTACAGAGATTTTCCATTGCCTTCCGATTACAGTAGTATTGATGGAAAACGTAAATGGGTTAAGTAACAACAAAGCCATTAACTCCAAGGAAAAGCCGGCAGTACTCCGCCTGACTCGGATTTTGGCCAGGGCTAAGCTTTAGGGATTAGCATGTTAATTTCGGGTAGCGTAAAACGAATCGTGGTACTAGTGTACTGGAAGTTACAGGGATGACAGGGAGATGAAAACTGGCACAACATATGAGCGAGGAAAAGTGTGAGTTTAACGCTTCAGCGACCGGCAGGAATTAGTGGATGTCAGTAGAGCCAGGCGTTAAAAAGCTGAAAGAACCACTGTTAGAGCTTTGTGATCTTATACTTAGGCATTTGACCAAGAGCTCAACTGTTTTGGGGTGAGCTAAGGCGAGTGCCTCCAGTTTTCCGAAGTGCATTTCAGTGGAGCCAAGAAGCTTCAGGCTGGTCCTGTTGATGCGCAATAGCATAGAAAAGTCTTTCGCTTGTGGGTATTTGCTCTGCGGCTTAAGTAGCCTGAGCTCAATTATCAAAGTTCTTTAGATCCTGCACTTAGCTAATGGGTGAGGATTGAACTAATGCTTTCTAAGCCATTGTTTATGGAGGCATAAAGAAGCTAGCTGCATCCTGTTCTTCGGAAGCCAGAACGACTGAATTCTAGGCCCCACAGCGAATCGTGTTTGGCAGTAGATCCCAGTTGCGTTGGCTGTGAGGGTTGTTGATTTTTTGGAACGGATTCATAGAGGTAGTTGAAGGTATACTTGAATGTCTTGTGGTTACTTCCCAGGAACAGGTGACGTGAAGTTTGATGCTGAATGAGTTACGCGAGAAGACTAGGCCAAAGCTATTCGGCTCTCTCTTGGTTGTGTTTGTGTAGTAGGCTCAGCCTCCACCGAGAGCACATGGAAAAAACCGGTCAGATAAAGGGGCTGGTGTTTACTGACCAGCTAATCTGAGGGTAGTTGAAGTCACCAGCAATAAGTTTGACAGTCACAGAGTTGTCCATAGCTGCTCATAGTGCACCAAAAAGGGAGTTATGTGAAGCTCCGAATAACAGGAGAGAGCAATGGTTACAGCCTAATAATGTTGCTAGGCTACCGTTGTTTATTATTACCCAAATGGAGTTGTTTACCTGTTCCAAGGAAGGGCGCCATAGAACAGTTACCGAGATAATATGGCGAATGCAGGCTGCGCACCCACCACGTCTTCCTGACTGGAGAGAGCTTGAGTGGCTATGATACCCAGCGATGCCTGTATGACCTAAATGAGACAGCTCAGATAAATAGGAAGTTATCGGAAGTCTCGGATCACCAGAAGTCTTTAAGCCACCCATTGAGGACGGACAACACAGAAATTTGCTATCGTTTCGAGCTTTATGGCCGAGACCGAGACAGGTTTGAAAAAAGTGAACTTCTGTACATTTAGACTAATGCATTGGTGTTATTAACCAACGACGGCAGTGCGAAAAACAAGAGATAGAACGATCGAGAACAGCTCAGGAGCAAAACGAGTCAATCATTGTTATCAGGAAAACGTGGCTTTTGCAGTACATCATATGAAGGGTTATTAAGTACAGATTTCGAAATCTAAAGGCCTTGGAGGAGAGGTAGCCAACTTCATCAAGCCAGGGGTGGATCACTTCGAGATTTTAACCAAGAAGTGTACGCGTAGCCTTCATCTGTGCGTAGTTATACTCATCCCTCTAGGCAGGAGGGTTAACCTTGTCTATATCAACAGGGCACCGAATAAAATCAGCGACCAGGATGATCGTCTACTGCGAGCCCTGACTGAACCAGTTAAGGCCACAAAAGTGTCCTCACAGTCGGTGATCTCAACCTACTGCACACCGATTTGATGGCTGAAGTTTGCTTGCCGGGACCGCAGTAAGAGACCCACTCAGAATGGCTGCAAGCTAATGCATTGCACCAGCAAAGTAGGAAGATATCGGATAAAGGTCTGGTTGCATCCCATTATAGCCTGATTTAGCAACAATAAATCCTCCTTGACGACGTATCTGAACTTCTGTACTGTGTAGAGCTAGGCTAGAGCTGTTACTTATGTGTCAAATTCATTCTGTGCATGCGGCAAACCAAGGCCCTTCCAAGGCAGCTTAGAAAATTTGGTAGAAGCCATTGAAAGAAAGAGTGGGGAAAGTAAATAAATATGATGGAAAGCTGAAATATCCAAGGTCATCAGGCGTGGAAAAGGCAGATGTGAGATCCACAAAGCAGCGATCGGCTACTCTGAACCTGTTTTACAAAGCTTAAAAAAGAGACGACGAGGCTTCTGCAAACTTCTAGGCGACAGTCTGAGGCAAGACTGGATAAATGCCAAGGCAAACAGTCGAAGCAATGCTGTAGCATTTCACAGTTAAGGCTTTGAACGAAACGTGTGATCGATCCACATGTCAATAAGGATCATAGCTTTGCATTAAAAATCAGATCGAAGCAGATTACTTTAATTATTACCTTGTGAGTGTTCTTTGTGAAGATTGTGGGGTATCAGCCAAATCGGTGCTCCTTGATTCCGGGTTGCCAGAACAAGTGTGAGTCACGAGTGGTCCAGTCCAAAAAGTCGCTTTCACTCAATCGGTCTCGCTGGGTATCATGGCAGTTCGATCAGCAAAATCAAGAATTCTCGCCAGCAACACAGTGTGACAATCACAATGAGGAACTCATCCGAAACAAGCATCCAGCCTAATGTCAAAAGACAGTCGTGGAGTTGGAAATCAGCAAACAGTTTATGTCACGGTGCTACACAATTTGAAGCTTGTAAATATATGAAATTCAACCTCGGCGATGATCCCTTTGGTCAAAAAATCCAAGGGCCCAAGTGGAAAAGTAAGACAACGCCACCAAGGAACAGTCACGCTTCAGCCGCTAAAGCCAGACAATGACAAACAGTGCTACACAGTGAAACAAGCGGTGAGTTGGCCAGCAAAATTGCGGGTGAACATGACAAAGGAAAGTTCTTTGACACTGCATTCATCAATCGCGCAGCCATCAAGCACAGACAAACTCCACACCTGCCTTCAAAACAGATGCGGCTTTCCCAAAGCAAGCCGTAAATTTATTTGATAGTGTCTGATGCAGAATTCAGACCACTTTAAGGAAGCTGGCTTTTTCCAGCCTGTCAGTCTGAACCGAATCCTTTTACTCAGCCTAGGTATCGAACATCTCGGCTGGGATTTCCATTACTGGTAAGAATCATCACCGGATCTGCTTGTCCATCGGCACCAAGAAAAACGTCTTCAACGATCCATTTTGACCGGTTCCCCCCAGGTGTATCTCCACTTGGAAGCAAAACCTACTCTGCGACGAGTAAATTTCGTTTCGGCTATAACCGTTTGTGGTACCTCTGCAAATTCGGTAAGTACCTCTGTCGCCATCATCTCCAGGAAGCACAGAGCAATCGCAGTACCTGAAACTGACCAATCGTATACCTTCCAATAAGAGCGATTTCTCCATGGATGCCACTTGGATTGGAATGTAACGGCAGTAAGTTATTGCCTCTTAGAATTCTTGGTGGTGAAGGATGGTCATACACAGGAACGATTGGCCTGTCAATGAGGATCCGATAAGCCTCAACAAAAGGGGCCAACAAGGATTCTTCTGTGGGAGGCTGACCACCCGCCACAGCTGTCGCTACTCGCCTGAGAGAGCAAATCATTCCTTTTAACATGCTACGGAAGTGGCTTGCACCAGTCCGATGAAGTTGCTTCTCGGTTTGTACTCTTTCAAACCCCACCTGTTAATCCTTCGCTATTCAATAACACTATCAACATTCCGAACTCTCTTTCTGCCTCAGTGAAATAAGAACTATTATCGACAAACATGAACTCGGGCGGGCCTCTGCTATTGAAAAATCCTGAAACAGATTTCAGAAATGCATGTTTTTTGCTATGGGTCACTTCTATATGCAAAACCCCTTTCGAGTACGAGTGATAAGAAAACCCTATTGCATGTGCCTACCAATTTTAATACGAAGTGGGCAAAAGTATTCAGCCTCAAAGAACCTATTCGGTCAGACTTCCTCAGCCATACGCAAAGGTAGTGGAGCCATAATCTATTTACAATGTTATAAGAATAACTCTCGACAAAGAAGAGTTTTGAGTATTCGACGTACAACTGCTGTGCCTTCTACGATTCAAAACTCCCCTCTAATTATTGCCAAAAGTCAGAACCTGTAATACGACGGTTTATCTCTTGATAATGCTTTACAGCCAGTTCGCTGACTTTATAAACCGGAGGCGGAATGGGCGACAACATATCTGTTGGACCAGGTGCCACAGACACAAGCCTGTCTAAGTTAGTCAAATCTCCATGCAGACTGGGTCTTAGGGGCTTCAGAATATTTAAAAATAATAATAATAATATTGGTATATTTCTCGGCCATGGTCGAGATGCACGCGCTAACGCATGATCATGGTGTAACATGTTACTCAGTATGGTGAAATATTCACAAAATTCTAAGTATGAAAGTCGAGAGTATCAGAAATGGAAAAACATAGACAGCAACAGTTTGAATGGATCATTCTGATAATGGTTTGCGCGGCAGTTTTGAACCAGTTTCGAATCCGGGCTAGGCAGTGGTGCGCGGTGGAGATGTCGAAGAAATCGTTAACGCAGTGCTAAGGAGGCATTATGAACAAGAATGATGCAAGCCAAGGAAACCGGAGGCCAACTAAGGTTCTGCAGATGGAGTAAATTTATAACAAGAAGAAGAGGGGGGAAAATCGACGCATGCGAAGAGGATAGCGATCCATGAAGACAATGCAGACCCTGAATGACGGATTTACCGGAGTTTGAGAAACGGAATGAGCTTTGAAGCATGGGGACATGAGGCCAATTTCGTGAAAGTGAACTGGTGGATGTGGGAGAAACAGTCGTGAGAGTTATTATGTTTAGGCATTGTAAACTGGTAGGTTTACGCTTAGGTGATGGCAATTACGTCGTATGGTGTGGCACATCCTAGATTATCAAGGGTTCGGGTTAGTATCCAACGCTTTCCTCATAAGCTCTGTCAAAAGACATATAAGGATTCGTAAGAGCTATCAGTTTTTGGATGTCCGGAGCTACGTGTAGTCTAGACTTAAACATATTTAGGGAATCTACGGAACGTACATCAGCTGGGAGTTTATTCCACAGAGTTGCATATTTCAGGGGGAAGAAGTTTTGCCTTAAGGACGTCCGAGAAGTAGGGATCGTTATACGGTGTTCCCTATTACGCAGCTGATGTGTCGAGTTTATACTGAACTGAACTTGGCTGGAGGATACAGCTTGTTTGTGCAGCAAAGTAAACAAAAATGCGAGGTTGAGTTTTATTCTCCTAAGCCATAGGGGATCAAGCCGCAGGAGTGTACACCGCTGTCTGTAGGTCAGGGTCGTAGAAGGCCCAAACAGTTTTTTGGTAAATCGACGCTGTACATTCTCAATGTCGATAATGTCACGTTTATGCATATTTGAGAACACAAGTGTACAGTACTCTAGGGTTGGGCGAATATGAGTTTTGTATATCTCTAACTTACTGTTCGTGAGAAGAAAATTTCTCTGCAACAAGCCAAGGGACTTATTTGCCCGTGCAGTTATGCAGGAAGTGTGTTCAGAGAAATTGAAAGTGTAAGAATATTGCAGTCCAAGGTCTCTAATTGTTGGGGAATATGGGAGTGAGACACCGCCAATCTTAAGCGTATCATAAGGGATATTGCAGTTTAGCGAGAGATAACTGCTTTTGTTCACTGAAAATTCCATTTTCCAGCGATCACACAAGGAGGATAAGGACTGTACGTCGACCATGATGTTATTCAGTGCTGCGGGTAGGTCTCCTCGTTCGAATTCATAGACTATCTTCATATCATCGGCGAACAAGAAAATTTCGCCATAAGTGATGACATTGCAAATATCGTTTATATATAGTAAGAACAGCAGTGGTCCTAGAACACTACCTTGGATAACCCCGCTGTTTACTGGGTGGGGGTCTGATATCTGACCGTTGATGCAGGTAACTTGGTGACGGTCTTGTAGATAGGATTTAAACCAATTGAGTAGGGGGTTTTCAATACCGTATCCCCTGATCTTGTTGAGTAACTGCAGATGTGGCACTCTGTCGAAGGCTTTTGTCATATCAAGATAGATGATGACGAGTGCTCTGCCTTTGTCGGCAGCTGTTGTTACCAAATTTAGAAAGTCAAATTGGCAGGTTGAACACGACCGTGATTTGAGAAATCCGTGCTGTCTTTGGCTGATGAGCTTATGTGCAGAAAGGTAGTCGGTCAGGTAGTGTTTTACGACTTTTTCTAGCAGCCTCGAGATCATTGGCGTATGATTAATCGGGCGGTAGTTGGCAATGTCATGCACTGCGCCTTTCTTGTGCCTGGGGATAATAATGGATTTCTTCCATTGGCTGGGGAAGGTCCCGGTTTGCAGAGATAAATTGTATAGGTTTAGTAGTAGTAGGGGAATATCCGGGCCGCCTAGAGCGAATATTGCTGACGGTAGGCCGTCAGGACCGGGGTAGTAGGTCGGTTTGAAGGTGTGAATGTATCTATCTATATCCGTAGTGGTAACCGTGATAGAACTTAGTGAGGAGTTTGTGACAGACGGGGTGACAAACTGGGTACACGATGGACTGAGAGACACGGTGGTTGTGAAGAAAGTATTAAACGTGTCAGCTATCTTTCGAGGTGAGGTTATGAGGTTATCCAAATGGATGATTTGTTTTATGCATCGAGTTGATTGTGGGGCACGATCCCTGTGTAGCCGGGCTAGCTCTTGAGCTTTGTTTGGGTGGCGTAACGCTTTGGTTTCTTGCTTTAGTTGTAGGTCACGGGCCTTGCGGTGGATTTCGTGATAGAGGCGTTCCAGTCTGAAGACTGTAGAAAAGTCTCTATTTCGTTGGTACTGCCGTCGAAGCTCGTCGTATTTCTGCTTTAGCCTGGCTATATGGTAACCTGCTGGTCTGGATGGATTGTAGGGGCGTGTTTTGTTTTCGATGCATGAGTGTAAATTTGAGTAGAGGAGGTCAGCGGCGAACTCGGGATTTGCTGTTAGGAAGAACTCGTCCCAGTTTCTGGAGCGAATTTGGGAGGGAATATGGTCCCATTTAAAGTGACGGAAGGAGGGACCGTTACATGGTAGGCTAACAGTACGTGGCTTGACTTGAAATCTGCAACTGACGATTTTATGGTCGCTGCCTGTGTAGTCGTTTAGTACGGAGGCAGAGACGTTCGTGAGACCCAGGGTAAATATCAGATCAAGGATGTTATTCTTTCTGGTAGGTTGTTTTACATGTTGGGCCCACTGGCCCGGGCGAATGCACGAGGCAAATTGCAAATACTTGTAGGGGGCAGAAAAGGAGGACCAGTTTATGCCCGGGGCATTGAAGTCGCCTGCTATAAATTTACCTCCAAATGGCAGGTCAGCGATGTAATTAAATGCATCAATGATGGGATTAAATGTGGAAGTGTCATTTCTGGGGGGTCGATATATACAACCGACAACTATGTTCATCTGGGATAAAGAAATTGTAAACCATATAGAATCTTCAACATTTGCGAGCACGGTATTTTCCAGTAGGGTGGCAGATAGGCTGCTCTTGACATACCCCACGCAACCTCCACCGCGGCGGTAGATTCGTTGAGTCCTGAAGGTTTGATAACCGATCAGTGATATTTGGTCAGAAGGTATGTTCTCGGTGAGCCAAGTCTCAGTAATCAGGATTATGTCGAAGTTGTGGACGACGGCCAGTCTTTTTATAGCGGAAAGCTTGTTCAAGATGGAACGGGAGTTGAATAGTGCTATGGTAAGCATTTCTGTAGGAGGCTTTGAAGCGTCAGTGGATTTGGTAGCCAGGGTGTGCGTTGCAGGGCGGTGAACAATGGGCGGGCCACCCATGCAGGAAGACAGGATGTGAGTTGCTACTTCCTTATGGACAGCTCTATCCTTATCGCCGCACATTGTACATTGGGCCGAACACTCATGATTTTCAGCAGAGATTAACACTGGATGCTGAGGTGTTATTGTAACGCGGGCTAATAGATCTGGAGGGGAGTATGGTGACTCTAGGTGGGACCTTTGAGGCAAAACAGGTATGAATCGGGGGAGAGTTTGTAAGGATGCCAGGGGGTCAGCAAGGGGGCGGGGAGCAGTAGAGGAAGGGCAGCCAGGGTTTTGATGGAGGCCTTGTGAGGAGAAGGACGAAAGGCAGGGTAAGTGGGATTTTAATGGAACAGGTATGATGTTTCGGATAGAGTTTGTTGAGGTGGGAGGCATCTCACAGGGCTCCATGGAAAGAGTGTGAGGGGGTGGAGTGGTAGCGAAAGGGCTGTTGATGAAAGGGGCCTTGGTGTGAAGGGTCAGTTGGCATAGCGTGCAGTGGTGTCGGAGTAGAATACGGCGATGTTGGGTGGTAGGGGAGCAGAGGATGTTGAAGCTGCGGAGGGTTAAGATGGGGCACACCATGAGGCGGAAAATGGTCGGGCGCGGGCTACATGTTGTGGTACCGGTTGGCAACGATGCTGGTAACTCGTCCTGCATGGTTCGAGTTTGGAGGTGGTTCATTAAGTGGAAAATTTGTGATATGGTACTGCATCTGTGGACGTGAAGACGGCGGGGTCTGGGTTTGTGGGTGTGGTATGTAGCAGTGGGGTACGCGGATCTCCGGGGGACCAAATAAATGCGCTGGTGGACTAGCGCTAGGGTGAGCGACGAGATTTCGTGTGTATGGCCGAGGTGGGGGTCGTGAATGGGTAGTAGGCCGGTTAGCTGGAGCGCGAGAGGTCCTATGTCGACTGTCGATTAAAGATGGGAGCGTGACAATGTCAGTGCAGACGAGGTTTTGGCCTCTGGGAGCAACAGGTGACGAGGGTGACGTTGTGGCCGAAGCGCTGGGAGACAACGTTGCAGTTGGCTGGTTGGTGCGGGGTGGCGTGTTTGAAGCTGGCGGTTTATTTGCTCGTTTGGCAGACAGACCAGAGCGTGGATGGCTGCTTGCAGAGAGAGGGGGTTGTATTGCTCGGCTGTGGGTAGACAGTGGTGGAGACTGGAGTGCAACATGGAGCCTTTTTGGGGGACGTTGAGGTGTTGGAGGTGAACGGGACGAATCTAGGTCCACATTTTGAGCTGGTGCACTGGTTAGCGGGAGTGGTAACGAGTTTTTTACGGTGGGAAGTTTCTCAGGGGAGCTTTGTGGCACTGGGTCAGACGGTGGTGGGAGTACTTGGATGCTGGCATTCGATCTAAGGACCTCCCTCTGCAGAGGGGTTTTGTCTGGAGCAATTTTTATATTTTTAAATGATGTGGATTTTGCGATGGACTCTCTCTTTCTGACGAATTCCACGGCAGTGCTCTCTTCTAGAAATTGAAACAGTAGCGGGCACATGTTTCGATGTGACCGTTTTCTGAGTCTTTTGCAGTAGCACTCGTGGTGTGACATATCACATGCCATGAGCAATGACTGTTTGACCGAGGAAAGGGGCAAACGATCTGGAACATTAAAAACAACGGCATTTTTAGAATTTTTTATCCGTCTATGGACTTCAGATGCAACAGAGTCCAGGAAGTGGCCGGCTGATAGGAGACTTTCAGTGTTTGGATGTTTTAAAGGATCAACAATATATGCTAGTGGCAGCAGCATGGTCAGTGCATCGTCCATGGATCGTAACTGTTTCTCTAAGGACGATAAGTTTTCCTGAAGCGCATTATTTTTGTTACTGGCTTCACCGTATATATCGACCAGTGGTACTGAACACGGCACGGAGGAGGTAGAAAGTCGGGGGCGTTTAGTGCTTGTAAGTGGAGTTCGATTTGCCGCTCGGTGAATGAGGCGATTTGAAGTCGATCTAGGCATGATATTTGAAAGAACTTTGATAGAAGTGGATTCGCAGGTCAAATACTAACCTCAGATTTTACTGTTTAGAAAAAAACCTGATTTATTTTAGCTAATGGGGATGTCTTGCAAAGCTGTTTGTGAACTACTTCCCTAGATACATCAGTGGAAACTATACCAATAACAGCACGGCTAGTGACGTGGTGTAGCGCAGGTTCTTTGATTTAAATACTCATCTGTGCAAACCGTGTTTGACGGGTTCATGTTTAAAGAATTCAGATCTTCTGCGAACTATCGACCGTGAGTGAGTCTGATTATTACGAGTGAAGCATGGCGTAGCCCCTGCACTCTCAAAGGTCCAAAACGGATGGAGTCCGGCCGTCCGAACTTCAACACAAGGGTGAAGTCTACGAACAGCCCAGGCCAGTGCAATGGGTGCTTTCGTTTATTTCTAGTAGAATAACGCTAAGCGAGAGCTTTTGCGAGCGAGATAGTGCATCCGTGGAAAATATTAGAAAGAACTCCTCTCAATCCTGGGCAATCCAGACGTAGATATTGGCACGAGTGGCCAATCCTCACCGCACTGGCCCATAACGCTTGGACCATGAATTCAAGGGTTCACTTCAGGAGTCTGCGCACTGGCTGAGCCTCCGGAGGCAACATTCGCCGAGGTCTGGTTGGTCGGCACATCGCCAGCGGTAGCCTGAAGTGCGGATTCTTATGAGTCGAGTTCTATCAGCCACGAAGTTAATGAACGCGCTAGAATGTTACTAACATACTGCAAAACAACAGCGGAATTCGTTCACAGAAAAAAAAGTCTTCATGGGTCTGCAGCGTGTCAGCGGTGTCATTCGGAAACCGTGTCCCGAGAACAGCCGCAACTAGTTCACGTCTCGGTGTGACGGGAAATTTGCTCGATATCGCCCGGGATTCTTCTACTATGGAACGGCAAGTAGGTCCACAGTGCAATTGGAATCGTAAATATCCATCCTCCCTATAAACAGTTTCTGACGCGACGCTAAATATATGCAGATCCACTGCCCTACTTCGGGGGCGTTTACCTGGCTGACATCTATGGACGCGAATGGAAGTCAAAGATTGTATGTTATTGGACAAATTAGTCAGCCTGCCTTGCTAAAATTCATCGACCACATGATCCCAACCTACAACTTGATTGCGTAAATCCCAAAAGGTCTTCTTGGCAGTGACATGAGAGCAACTAAACCCAGGGGATCACACAATGAAGACATACTACGGGTTTCCTCTTTTCGTGTATAGTGAATCACGCGACTTTACTTCGAAAGCGCAGCCGTAACTCGTGGGATCCAACTGCACTCCTGAGGCCCTCTTGACATCGGATTCTTGTGTATTGGTACTGATTTTGCCACAAGACAGTTCGCTTCCCTCCAGGTACGTGAGAAAATCTGGACAATTTGATGCCGACTTAGCCAAACGAACCCTCCACCCTCAGAAGCATACCCCTCAACTTCATTACTAACCTAATGACATCATCTACGCTATCTACCTAAACTAAACAATTGTGGTCATAGAAACTCTCCTGAGAGGCAATTGCCCCCATGCCTGAATATGCACGACCATAGTTATTGGCTGTACTTTGTAAAGAGAGTTCAGCACGAAAGAGGGATGGGGTGGCTTCAAATGGATGCCCTTTCATCTCCTAAACCTTCGGTGGTTTGTCCACATTACCCTTATCCCACAAAACGAAGCTCAGGGCCCATCTGTCTGGCACTGGCGCTCGAACCTTTGGAAATATTTGTTTTATCTGCAGACAAAGCCACAAGATACCTTCGGAAGCCCATGATTACCCCTAAAATACCGTTTATGAAGTCCGGCCAGCTCAAAAATTTATTGTTCAAGTAGATTCCTTTGCATTCTGCTGTGCAATCAAACAGTACTGTCAGCTTTCCAGGTTTATTATGGTTTACCACGCAATGGTGGGACAGGAACCACCAGTTAGTACTTGTAGCCTCCTGAACAACCACTTTGCGGATGTATCCCTTGAGTTCATGACCCTCGATAAATTCTTCGTATTTCGAGACCATTTCTGATCTGGACTGGAGACTTTCTGGTCATGATACAAGCTGCTCCTGCGAAAAATGGCGGTTACACGACAGGTTGCCATTGCAGTTTCACCACGGTTTCACACTCCGCAGTGTCCGCCTACTAATCGTGTACCATTCTCAGCCATGTACCCGGCCCGACCATTCCCAATGAATTCCATTCTTTCTTGAGAGAGGTTTCTTTGTACACTCTAATTTGAACAGGTTTCCAGTCTGCTGGATGGATTCAACTAATCTCAAGCAGTTGACTTCTGCTTTGGCCAGAGCCGGGTTTGACGAGGGTCCTCTTACAATCCAAATGAAGGGTAACCTACCTGCGAAGCTGTGCTTTCTTGTGCTCGAAATCTGATCAGTAGTACAGTGAGGGTCTGGCTTGTCACAACCAATAAGGATTCCAACGTGTTTATCGGGCACTTTTTCGAAGCTCAACCTCCCAATGTGTGGCCAGAGGGGGAAAGTGCTGACGTCATAATTCACGACGCATGTTGCAAGATGGCGGTTGAATGCGCAGACCTTATTATTTCCCACAATAAAGCTTCCCTTCGGCGGATCCATTGACAGACCGACCTCCTTGAACGAGGTCATCCTCACACCAGGCAAAATGCAAGCAGCAGTTTTGCTTCCACCACTGAATTTAAACTGATAGCATGTGACACATCCCGAATGATGACGTTTGCGCCTGACCCACTTTGCAAGAAGATGTAGATTTCTAATGAGCCTGACGGACCATGTAACCTCAGAGGCATGTAACCGAGGCGGAATTTGTGGCCTTAGAGCCACATTCGACCCGTTGAGTCTGGCCAAAACTCGATGGGATCATGCCTCCACGTACTAAGCCGTCTTGGCGGTTTCCACTTCCAGGTTTGTCACAGCCATCGACAGATCTTCAGGGAACAGTTAATGATTGGTTTCCAAGCTGGAAAAGCATCCTTTATGGGTTTCTATTTACAAGTGACTTTTAGCGATTTCCTTGTCAGAAAAGCTGCTGCGGTTAACTAGTTCGTGGTCCTCAAGGTTAGTCGGGCACCGCTGGTTATTACCGTTACGATCAACAGTTATCGCTTTGAGACAAGTCTTATTATCAATACGAACAAGGCCCTCTCCCAAAATAAGTCACGCCTCCAATGGTTTTTCCGTACAAGCTGACCATGTAGGCTACCAGCAATTATGAATATTTGTCCCACAAACGATAGCAAACTCCTAAAAGGAGGTTCGTTCCCTGCTTCAACGAGGCTGTTTACAATTTTCCGACATTTCTCTTGCAGACCTTTGGGCGAACTATCCAATATCCTTACAAGGTTCCTTGAACAATTTGGCTCAGCCGCGCTACACGACTGAGTTACGGAGAAAAGACACGCTTTAATTTTTCCATCTCAAAGAATGATTCCTTAGCAGCCTCCAGGACCAAGTTTGGGGCCATCATACAGATCATTACCTAGAGCTCGAACGACGTCGTGAGTTCAGTCAAACTTTTGGTTGAGGCGATTCATCGCTTCTTTAAATCGTTCCTCCTCGGGAGAAAGGGGGCATAAGTCGATTGCTCCTCAAGCGTGAATTTTGGGGTAGAAGTAAAGATGAAGTAACTTCTGCCCATCGTTGGCCAGCCTGTCGGCTATATTACCTCCGAAACTGTGTAAAAACTCGTAACAATTCTGCAGGAGCATGTCAAAACCTCATCTTAAACCTTTGGTAGGTTCACACTTCAGTGAACACTCTATTCCCTGTATCATTTCTGCTGATGGATGGCTAGCTTCCTGAGTCACTTACTTAGCGTATTCAAAATGCCTAATAATATACGGAGTCACTTGGGCAAGGGATAAGCCTTCCTCGAATTCTAACATGTTCCTATACAGCACGGACCCTCCCTCTTCTAGGAGCAGTTTTTGTTCTCACCAAAACAATCTTCCCTTTGGTCCTATCTACTTCAAACCTAAAGTTTAGCTTATTGTAAGCATTTGAATTGTCTTGCTCTACTCACGTGAAAAGGAGACATGCCAGTCAGGGGACCTCTAATCAAAACAGCACACAGACTGTAAGGCAAACTTGCAGTCGCAAAAAGCAGCTGCTCAATATTAGGAGGACAGCAAAAGTTAGAAACAGAGGGAGTTCGAAGAGAATGGTCTGCCTTGGTTACGGTGGAGGCAAACTGCATATATTCACAAGCAGCCATTGAATCATCATTGGAGGACACACCGGTAAAAAGGGGTTCCTCTACGGAAACAAACTTTGACGGTGTTACCCGTGTCCGAGGTTTACGCGGCATCATCAAACATTCAGTCCGGAACAATGGCAGATGAGACAAACTGAGCACTATTTATTCCGCGCGGTAAAACTGACGTTGAGTCACGCGTGGTCCAGTCCAAAAAGTCGCTTTCACTCAATCGGTCTCGCTGGGTATCATGGCAGTTCGATCAGCAAAATCAAGAATTCTCGCCAGCAACACAGTGTGACAATCACAATGAGGAACTCATCCGAAACAAGCATCCAGCCTAATGTCAAAAGACAGTCGTGGAGTTGGAAATCAGCAAACAGTTTATGTCACGGTGCTACACAATTTGAAGCTTGTAAATATATGAAATTCAACCTCGGCGATGATCCCTTTGGTCAAAAAATCCAAGGGCCCAAGTGGAAAAGTAAGACAACGCCACCAAGGAACAGTCACGCTTCAGCCGCTAAAGCCAGACAATGACAAACAGTGCTACACAGTGAAACAAGCGGTGAGTTGGCCAGCAAAATTGCGGGTGAACATGACAAAGGAAAGTTCTTTGACACTGCATTCATCAATCACGCCGCAAACTTGCGCAGATGAGTTCAACGAAGCAAGTTCGTTGTTTTTGGCAGAACTGAGTTCTGTTAAGATCGATGTGCCAAGTGATTTCTTGAAGTAAAGTTTGATTTTTTATTGCCCGTGGTCACTGAAGAGTCGATAGCCTGTCAACGACTTTGATAGCTCTATTACTCTAGAATTAAATTTTACTAGGGCATTTTTCCCCGCAGTTAAACAAGCGGAGATTTTAGAAAGAACAGTGCGTAACAATCTACATGAAATAAATAGTTACCATTCGACGGGTCCAGATAGCATCCACTCAAGTACCACCATACCGACGGCGGATATCATAACTCCAACGGTGTGTAGGCCAAACGGTTCAACGTTGGGCGGGGTCAGGATGCTTAAGTATCGGAAAGGTGCGGCCGTCGTGGTAATACATAAGGAGGAACCTTGATCGGTTTGATGATTCAGCAGCTGTCACACGTGATACTACCAAGTACGGCTTCGCAACCACGTACGTGAATGAGCCTCAAACAATCAGGATTCCAGCAAACTAGTCCGACAAAAGTTCCCTATGATAGGTCATCCTCGAATCTGCCAATAGCGTTCTCTTATTTGACATATATCTACGAACCCGTTCTGTAATGCAACTATCGCGCTTATTCGCAGCCTCGAACGTTTCGCTACTTTCGTTCTCGTAGTTCTTGGCGAGGCAACTCCAATACGTCCTGTCAGTTCAGTTTACTGCGAATAATAAATAAGCCAGAAGCCTGGCCAGCTTTCTGTGTAGGGTTCTTCAGATAATCACCAGCCACACAACCCTGAAAGTGCGTGCAGTCTGCCGAGTTATTTTACCCTCGGACGAGAGGGTGATAGAGGCAGCAAGAGCCCAGACCTGGAGGACGAGGGACATCCCGCTCAAACTAGGATACTCGAGGGGAGCGCAGACATTTCAACCGTAAATCCTGCCGACAGAGTCAAGGAAAATCAAGTCGGTGAAAAGAAAAAACGGCGACAGCTATGGAGCTCAGGTTTCCGGATCTTGAGAAATCTCAGTAAACGTCCTAAGAAGGAAGGGCTGCTAGCTGCCGGGCGCTTCCTAATCATATACACGAATGTTTGTTGCATCCGTAACACGTGGGATTTATAAGAGGTCTCAAAAGGCGATGCACAGATCGTTACGCTAACTGGAACGTGGTTAACACCGAGGGATATCAGCCCCTATGCTCGAGTGGCGGGCTTCCTGCTGCATAGGGAAGATAAAGTCGATGGCAAATCAGGAGGCATGTTGTTTCTGGCTCCCAAACTCTTATGCCAGCAGAAGGATAGAAATAGGACCAGCAAACTAACAATTAGAATGCAAAGAGGCCGTGTGACTCTTCTCTGCGTTTACCAAGGCCAGTCCACTACCAGAATGGAGAACACTGAATTACTGGCAGTAATTTTGACAGTCAGCGAAGGTAAAACAGCTCTCATCGTGGGGACTTCAAAGCGCAAGAAATAGATTTGGAGTGGTCGGATGCATCACCGGGGTTTTCTGGAGATGCACTTCTACAAGTCCTAAAATGAGAAGCGCTCATCCGGCAAGCGCGGCAATGAAAGCGTTGGCGAATCAATCAGAAATCCGTGATACTTTAATTAGTAGTGGTGAAGCACGAAAGGGACTCAGGTTCAGTGGTCATCACAGCAACACGTTGTTTAAATATTCTTACTCTTGCTCGTTCCTTTCTACATAACTTTCCCTGAAGAGCTCTCCTTTTACATTTCAGCTGATGTACTCTTTACCCCCCCCCCTCACTGGTCTCCCTCCACACCGGTGTCTGCATTGCAGTTGGGTTCTCTCTGCCTTTCCACGAGCAGTCACAAATCCCAGTTGTTTCTCCGACTCCCCCTCTCCCTAAACCTGCACGAGGCTTGGTATTTTCCAGCCAGTGCCCTCTGCACCTCAGACTCTCATCGTGGCAGCAGGTCTCTTCGCCCAATACTCATTACCGCCGCCAATGCATCCATAAGTGCCTTATTGTTCCCCATGATACGGTTCCGCTTTTCTTTCAGATAATCATGAATGATTTCACGAATTAGTTCCGCCGTTGCTTCCACCAGCAAGGGAGTCTTTAGTCCACCAAGCCTACGTGGTATTCGTCCGGCGACATGCTTTCACGTGCCACTAGTTCGGTGTTTATCACCCAGTGCTCGCTCTTCTCTGTTGGTGTAAAACATAGACTAGCAAATAAATCGGCAAAATCATTAGGATTCAGAAGATGGAGTCAGAATGAGAAGACTTTACTTGCCTAACTGTATCCAGCCAAAGTCTACCCCAAGGATTTCGGTCGATAATGCTATAGACTCGAGGAGCGAAAACACTGAAACGGATGAGGGAAAGGCCAGTGTGTTGCCCGCGTAGTTTGGGTATGACTTAGCAACGATAGTGGTAAGATCATATTTAGTCTCCCTCTAGTCGGCAAGACCGGAATGCCACCCGCCCAAATTGGGGAAGAAGGGGTAAGACCAGACCTAGGAGGATTGAAACTAGGTAAGGTAGCAGGCCTAGATTGATTGTGTCCAGACTTGCCGATGACACCCATCAACCTTCTGGCCGAACCTCTTTCACGGCTATTCAACCGTTCTCTGCGTAAATGCTAGCTGCCAAGTGACCGGGAGATGAAACTACGGGTGCCAATCCACAAGGGTAGCAGAGAGGAGGCTTCCAACCGAGTGGTCGCTTTCCTTTCCGAAAGCAGATCGATTTGTACATATCATCATGGTTTTATTAGGAAGAGTTCACGCACGAGGAACCTGAAGTGCTTCCTGGATGAAGTTACGAGGAGACTTGACAGTGACGAGAAGGTAGGGGTCTGTTACTTCGGCTTAAGGAAAACATTCGACCAAGCTGATCACTGGCCGCTGGTGCACGAGCTCCGGGCCTGTGGATTCGATCTGTCACCGAGTCAACTAATGGCCAAGCTTCTCAGAAAAAGGAGACTCTATGTAGAGGTAGAGGGACACAAGCCCAGTATGAGCAGGGTTCCTAGAGCAGTCCCCTAAGGTCAGCGCCTGGGTCGTTCTCGTTTCTTTTGTACAGACACGTATTTGCTCACGAACCGCACTGGCTACGCCATTTTTGCCGACTACTTTAAGATAGTGGGAGACCCTAGGGAAAGTGCCCAGCAAGGCGACCTCGACAAAGTGTGTTGGTGGTGCACCGAGTGGGAGCTCTCGCACAATATAAAAAAGGCAGACAACACACCGAGTATGTCCATCTGGTCAACCTCAGGGATTTGGGGGATGGTGACACCAGGGTGGTTTGAAAAGAACAAAAACTGCCAAAGATCTGACGATATTTGTGATCACGGATTTCAAAACCCAGTAGATAAGGGACCTCGGCCAGGCCGTACCTTAATTATTAGTCAAATAGAGGGTAAAATTCCTGTCACTGAATCTCGTCGCCTCTGATAAAGCTATCACCGCCCGCTGTGAATCGAACGTATCAATCCAATCAGCCATCGAAATCATGGACCTTTACCTGTGACCGGACAAGTTCGATAACGATATTAATGCTCCGGATACTTCTAAACAGTGGGCTTACAAGTTCCGTACTTTCAAAGCCTTTTTGAAACGAGTACGGTCCGATGAGTCTGATAATCTTGATTTGCTCATCAGCTTCCCTTCACAGTCAGCTTACGAGCATATCTGGGAGTGCCAAACATTCGAAAGCTTTATTTCCATCCTCCAGTTTATGTACTTGCGCTGAAAAGTGTCTCCTTAGCCCTGTATCCACTAGCTACTCAGAAACAAAACTGCGAGCAAAACACTGATCAGTACTTTCAGGTTATCAAGTCATTGGCCAAGGACGGCGACCTCCGCAAGGTGTCTGCCAAAGAGCATCGCGATGATGCCATGCGCTACACACATACCACCGGACTGTAGTCTAACAGCATTCAAATGAGATTGTCGGAACAACCAGCACAGAAGTTTAAGGTTGCTTTCGGTATGGCTGGATCACTGGATGCAGCTAAAAACAGCCAGTTTTATGGGATTGAAAACGTTTCCGGTGCCTCCACGAACCCTCTAACCCCCACTCCCGTTGTAAAGCTTGCACCTGCCTCAACTGCTAATAATAATAGTATACCTTTGGACTGTGGTCGAGAGGCTCGCATGCAAGCATGATCAGAGTTTACAATATCACTGAATGAGATGGGAAATTCACAATTTTCAAAGAGGGATCCGCACATCGCAACAACAATGGACTAAGATTACTGAGAGTTTAAATGAATCAAAGCAGCAAAGGAATACACTGCGAGTACGAATTGATTTCGAGTCAGCCGCGGCGATAGTAATGAATCAGCTGGATGTAAGAATGTTCAGACGGACATTGCTTTAGGACGCAGGAAATACGATATCCACAAGAATGACGCAAGAAATTGGTCAATATTGCATACTCATGTTCTCTCAAAAAGGTAATTGATGTTGAGGCAAAGGAGAAAGGGAAGAACTTTATGAGGGCTCTCAGAAGAATACTAATTTTCATAGGTTCGTGGATATGAAAAGGAATGGTACCCCTTGAAAAGGTGAGACGGTTTCTATGATGAGTAGTGTGTGTCGTCTAGTGTTGGCAGTTCGCAGCTGGTGGAAGATGGATGAAGTTCGAGGAAGGAATAATCAGCAATCGGAATGCCGTGTCCACGAGGAAATAAATAAGGCAAGACAAGGGTGAAAAAATTTGCAATAGTCCAGGTTACTTAGGTAAATTGACGAATACATTATTCTGTTGAGTTTCCTGTGGCTTTTCTGTGTCTGTGTTGGGCATTTTGGGCAAGGGTTGGCTGCGGCTTGTGTTCGCTGTTTCATCATGAGAAGGAGGAGGGCATCACCAAATCTGGACCGATCACTACGTAATTAGTAGTCCTCGCACAGCAGCTTGAATGGCTTCGACATCGGGAGGGTCTTGTGGTGAGAATTCTTCAATGAGTCTCAGAGGGGCACATGGAATAATACCAGGACTGCTTGTGGGTGAAACCCGGTGACTAGATCGTATTCGCAGTAGCCGGCCTTTGGTACGGTTGTAGACGGGCGGAGAAAAAGATGAGCTGTCTGCTCGATATATTACAGCCGGGTAACGTAGTGGCTGGGTGGTTCTGAAATTGAAAAAGGGACGATCACAGTCATGCAACCCAACCGATCACATCGGCTCAACCTAGAACCACATGTTATTTCTGTGGTGCCTCCCGTCAACTTCGCATTAATTGCCCAGTTCGAGAATCAGTTTCCAAGGATTGCGGGAAGATTGGTCACTTAAGCCGTGTGTTCAGATAAAAACCGGTCTCTTCTCTCGTTGCCTCTGCCCTCAGTTCCCTGTTGTACTCTGTCGTAAAAGCTGCTGCCCAGCTCGTTTATTATTATTGATAAAGGTTTAGTTCGGAAACGCCCGAGGCATGCCAGGTGCATGATTAACTGTTTACAAGTGATGGAATGGACAGACAAAATTCCTGAGAATGCAGGAATTTGCATGACAAAAGTAGGGTAAAAAGGCTGAGAAGGGAGAGTAACGTGGAATGAAAGTATGGCAAATGTATGCCCACCAAAGAAGTTGTAGCGAGTTTAAATGAATCTATGAGTGGATTCAAGTGGAAGCTCGGTGAGCTTGGAAGCCAAGGTCAGGTGGAAGATCCGGCTGGTCCTGGTGGGGACATCCGAAAGCTGACTGATATACATGAGAAAGGCTAGAAATCGGCCTAAGAAACTATGTTAGCGGAAGACGATGGAGAAAAACTGAGATGCGCTGCAAAGTATTGGATAGCAATGAAGACCTGGTGCTCTGCTATAGATGGTCGGCTAACAGGGCACAAAACTCATTGTTAAACAAGGGGCGAGCAATCTAAGACGTAATTGGCGTATCAGATGACAGAAATGGTTCGAGAGGATTGGATACAGTGGATGTGAGGCGCAGATGTAGAAGGAATGGATGCATATCATGACGGTCACCGGGATGAAATAAGGAGAGATGACCGGTGAGGCACTGCAGGATGCAGAGCGAATGCGTATGTACATATACGTGCAAGTACATATATATATATATATATATATATATCTATATATATACAAATAGGAGGAGCCAGAGCATTAGCAACGGAGTCCTAGAAAGAAAGTAAGGGACTTGGGATTACAATATTCCTGTACATTTAATTTCTCCGAACATTCGGCCGTGCAGGTTGCTAAAGCTAGACGGCTAATTGGTCTGATTAATAGAACCTTCAGTCTTACAGAGAGCAAGCTAAGCATTTTTAAAACTCATGTCAGACCACTTCTGGAATATTGCACTGTCGTTATTTCTAACATGCGGCAGATTGACAGATTTGCAATTGAGAATGTACAACGTAGATTTACCAAACAACTACTAGGATATTCCTCGCCTTTAAATTATATGGAAAGGTGTGAAATATTGCACCTAGAGCCCCTATGGCTGCGCCGTCTACGAATGAACCTGTCTTTCTTTTGCAATATTGTAAAACGTACATCTTGCAATTCAGCCCCCCAGGTCAAAACTCCCTCCAACTATTCTTTACGACATAGGGACTCTATGGTCTTGATTCCGGTATCCAGGACTGCGATGCGGTCAAACTTCTTTACTGTTAAATATTCTTCCCTCTGGAACAAACTCCCACCTCAACTTAGGTCAATGTCTTCGGCCTCTTTATTATTCAAAAAAGAAATAAATAAACATCTAACTGTCCAAAAACTGATCCGAATGCATGATCCCTACATGTCTATTACCCGAGCCTACGAACTGGGCCTGGGATACTAACCAAAAGCTTAACAACTTTGTTCAGTAGACAGTTATTACCAACGGATGGTAAGGAGAATTCTCTATTATAGTTAGCAAATAAAAGCAGTCCAACCTATACTCCATGACTGTCAACAGCACACTCCACGTGTTTGTCTAGCCACTTCCTATTTTCAACGCTTCTGACCACGACCCCCTACTGGCCACCGTTACTCCGGTGATTCTTTTTTCATGCTGTCAGATTTTACCATAGTCGGTTAGGTTCTTTTTTTATCAGCTGCCGCCAGGTATAAGAGCATTTATAATGCTAGAAAATACATAGCAGCATATATAATATGGTCCTCAAGGTACGAGTCTCATCCACGCTTCAACTACTTACTCATTGAGACCCTATTTCAACACACGAGATTCCAGGCCTCGTTCTGATGAACAAATCGCCACAATCGATGTGGTCTTCCATAAACCATTTGTCGAACTACACATAAGTATTTGCCCCCAGTGTCGCCTATTCTCGCTTCCTTGCTTTTTGGTAACTCTCACTAAGCCTCACAAGAATTAGTCGCTAGTACCGGTCTTCTTCGCTTTCCGTATGTTGTTTAATCCAAAAAACAAGACCTCAACGTCGCGACCACCCATTTCTGTTACTGGCATGATATTGTTGTTCTGTCTTTCTCCCCTAACCCACAGCTGGTAGAATTGCCAGACTGCAGCCCTCTCCGTTTTGTTTTCAGAACCTGTACCCTAAGGACGATTGTCGCCTTCCACTTCCCAGGAATAACTTGGACCCTCTCTTGTTGGACAGGACAAACGAGATTTACACACAACTTCATTTTCGCCCGTCTCACGATCGCTTTCCCCAAGATTCCCACCAGACTTATTGAACCTGGACTACTCGATCTCACTGCATTCATACAACTCATTTTAATCCCATATGTCATCCTGCCCGTTCCGTGTTAGAACCCGCTAATACTGTTCAAACACTGGCACCTTTATTGTCACTGTTCATTGATTCATCGGTCACCAAAAAAAACGTCCGGCGCTGACATATCTTTCAGTAGTCCTCCAGTGGGTAGCGAAGTAATTAGTAACTACCTGCACTCTTCGTCGGTCCATCCGATCGCGGCCGCAATGCTGTTGCATCGAGTGTTCGGGCTCTGCAGATCACTGCGTTCACTCCACGATTAGACGTCTTCGATACACTTCCCATGCTGCATCGCCGCTCCGTTCCCACCATTTGTTACACCTGTGAAATTGGTCATTAGAAATGTGACACTCACCGTCTATTTACTATACCATCACCGTTATCGAGACCTTTGATCTTCCAGATGTTGCATTCGTGTTATATTACCGAAGCTGACCCCGTATGCAGCCTCTAAATCACACCACTATCTGCACCGGCTGATACATTTTATTTCTATATTCGTTGATCCACGGCCGCTTCCCGCGATATACATGGGCAGTTTTATGGATCTGTCATTTTTGCATGGTACATACCACACAGCATTCATCTATTGACGTACACTTTTCTGTGGATTACTTTACCTTTCCTCTCGCAGAACTGAACACCTGTATAATGGATGTAACCACACGATCAATATTGATTAGTCTTCCACTTCCGCTTTGACATTTCATACCAACCCTACATAAAGTTAACAATTTGCCGCATGCTCACCTGTTTTCCTCCGGCCGTACCCTGCCACCATCACTCTGGTAGTATCCCTCCCAAGAAATACGCAATTGTTTGCAACATAAATGATTCCTCCAGTATAAAGCCACCACTTTATATACTACCATCTTTGCAGACTTAAATATTTCCATGTTAATACTTCTTGACATACCTGTAGTAAAGTGAATAATTCACCGAACGCTTCGACAAGATTTCTATCCATATGCCTCTCATATTCTGTAGCGCACCAAAAACATTTCCTTTGAATATATTCGAATTTCCACTAGTGGTAATTATTTTATATACCACTTATGCATGTACTCTAGGCCAACTGACATCATTCGACCTTGACCTTCAAATTTGCCGGGCATTACTACAGTTTTATTTCACTGTAACACTCTCTCTGATACTCTGCATGCACTTGTTGTACCCTTTTGTGAATTGTCATTCCGGCATCACTATATTCATCTGATCATGCATTCCAGCATGCTTCGGGCGCATCCGAAATATACAATTATTTGAATTTGAAATTGTAAAACGTTTCAGTTACTGGGAGGAGCAGGTTAGACTAGATCGAATGGTTTTAGAATTAACTTTTTATATCGTGGTAAATTATCTTCATGATGGGTGAACATGGTGGATCAACAGAGAGAATAAAAAAAGAATGCAGAAGCTCAGTAAAGATGACGACTGGGGAGCAGTTCAAGAAAAGGGGAGATGAAGGGAAGTGTCGAAGAGAACAGGGAAGAATGGATATAATAATCTGTTTGATGTAGGTGAGACATGTGACGACGGCCTAGAATGGGAGGACCATTATCGAATGGGCTTACATTATTCAGCGGGAAGATGACGGCGATGGAGGTGGCTAAGAAGAGCAGAGTAAATGTGCATACAAAGTGGGAAAATGTATTTGGGAGACGAAACTGTCCGCGGTGCAAAGACGCAGCAGCTGTGACGGCAAACAGCTTGGGAGAGAACTAAGCAGAAGGGCTACCAGGGGGATCGGGTAATGGCAAATCAAACGGATTGAAATATTGAATGAGAACCATGACCGAACAATGATTTTGCATTAGGTGGCAAGTGGAAAAGCAGAACAGTCTGTAAAGCACACAGAAAACGCCTGTGGTGGTCAATAAAAGAAACGGGAGATGGGAGCACGGACCGAAAAGACAGGTGAGACATAACCAGTAAGATCGTCTTACTACAGGTGAAGCAGGCAATTGTCCGTTGGTGAGGACCACTTGTGAACGATGAGTGAGATAAGATTGTAGTCAAGAAAGCAGCGGGTCAGCAATGCCGAATGAAAGCAATTTAGCGATGAGATGTGGGTGTGGAAAACGGCCGAATGCCTCCGACAGATCCAGGTGGACAATTAATAATGCCTGCTCGCTATCAGCACCCAAGTGACTACGTTGAGAAAGTCAAACTGACATGTGGTGCATGGTAGCGATTTGAAAAATCCGTGCTGCCTATCGCTAAGAAGGTTGGAAGCGAGAAGGTGGGCAGTAATGCCATTTTGATGATCGTTTCCACTACTCTGGAAATGATAGGGGTATGAACGATGGGACAGTTATTAGCAGGTTCGTGGACAGGTCCTTTTTATGCCGCGGATTGATGACTGAACGCTTCCAGTTCGACGGTACCAAAATGGATTTGAGTGACTAAGTGAATAGGTCTAGTAATAGAAGTGGAAGTTCCAGTCCACCGTTAATGACTGCAGCTGGAGGTAACCCGTTCGGTCCAGGATGCTCACATGCTTTGTAGCGTGGAATGAGCCCGGAAATAACGTTTACTTCAAAGATTATTGTAGATAGAGGGAGCTGGTAATAGCAAGAGGACTCCGGCTGGGGCTCTGTCTAAGGCGGGGGCCATGGAATCGGCCAAG
This sequence comes from Fasciola hepatica, assembly GCA_948099385.1. NCBI lineage: Eukaryota > Metazoa > Platyhelminthes > Trematoda > Plagiorchiida > Fasciolidae > Fasciola > Fasciola hepatica. The sequence goes on from CANUEZ040000117.1 coordinate 3,950,235, forward strand.
TAAAGGTTAAAGGTCTCAGAAATACCAGGACAGAGGTGGCCGGAATTTTATCCGGTAGCACAACCCATCGGATAGTGGTATCTGTTGCCGAACTCCTTGATTTATCTAGCAGTGAGAGTTTCAATGCCTTATGGGGATGCCTCAGAGCTTTGGTTTCTTCGTTGCGAAGCTGTTCCTCCTCTAGGTTTGGATAACATCAGTGAAACCTGCTAGTCTCATGAGAACGGAGAAGTTGTGGTTTTGGAGGTGAAGTCTTTGCATCTTAAGGCACTTTTCCTGGAGAGAGGCCAGTTTGGATTTCCTAAGAGAAGAGTTTTGGCCTATTGGACCAAGCTTCAGGAGGCAGTTTTCCATGTTAAGATGGAGGTGATCAGCCGCCTGTTGGGGGTCAGCCGCTAAAAACCTGCTCTAATTTTGGCTACAGGTGGAATCGGGCAGAGGGTTCCAACTAAGTCTGAAGGAATTGTTGACAGGGGTCAGATGATCTGATGAATGAGGATGGAATGAAAGATTACCAGCCATTATCTTATGGCGGCTACCCGGAGATTTATGCGGAACGGAAACCGAAAAGTTGGAAAAGCTGTGAGTCAACACAAGATCTAGTATGTTGGCTTTTCTAGTGGGGGTTTTGCGTTGATGCACCCATCCCCCAATGTGAGTATGGGGGACAAAGTCTAACAAACTGAGAAGTGCTGTGAGTTTCGTCCAGGATATTTTGGGCCGGCCAAAATCACCGGTTATGAATGTCGCTGCCGGAGGTAGTAGTGAAAGTTAATCAAAGGCTTCAATTAAAGGAGGTAATTCAGTCATAGTAGAGGAGGTGGGCGATAGATACAACCAGTATGCATGACCATGGTTGATAACCGAATTGTGAGCCACAGAGAACCCGGAATTGAATCTAGTGTGACATTCCTAATGGGGGGTTACTGAAAGGGCTCGCTGTACTTACACTGGGCACCCTCCTCTGCCTCTGGCAATCCTATTTGCTCTAAGAACCTTGCGCTACTCGAGCAGAATTTCGCCTGTGGGCGTGTGGTCTGTGAGCCGGGTTGCAGTAATAGGGATGATATCATGACTGGATGTTATGACAATGTCTTAGGGGATGAAGCTTATTTGAGATGGACCGGGGGTCAAATAAGATCAAAGATAACCTTTTTTATATGGATATGAGCATCTGGGCTAGGTAACTTAGGTGAGTTATTGGACGGAGAAAATGCACTGGTAGGGGGGTAAGTTGGAGCTATCACCGGAGAAGAATAAAAGTGAGCGTTGGACATCTCCGCGATAGCTCCAGAAGATTCAGCCGCGGACGACCGGGGAATAATTAATTTTAAGTTAATACGAGGTGAAGGAGAAGACCTCTGATTAAGTCGTCCTGCCAATTTTTCTGATTCGTTGAGATCGTTTGATGCTCCAGTGCGGTGACAGAATACGGGGTTATGGAACATATTGGCTTTCCCAAATGGCAATCTTGGTAGTGGTTGACGTTGTGTGGTGAGAGCAGGCCTCATGAAATAGGACCCAGCAGAGAATGGGGTGGGTTCGCCGCTTCTCGATGCAGCTTGCTCGGGTGGGGTGGGACAGGAATCGGCGGCCGGTGGAGGGGGTGTAGAGAGGTTGTTTTGGAAGGGGGCAGTGGGCGAGTTAAAAGCTGCCCGGTTGGTTCGAGGAGTTCGGTGTGCTATCGAACGTGCAAACCACTGGCAATGTGCTGGTATTGGAAGGTGGCTCATTAAGGCCGGAAGAAAGGAGAGATTGTGGGATTGTATACCACAGGGCAGGGAAAGTTTACATTGAGGGGGTTTGTGGATCTATCCTGCTGGTAAAAGGTCTGTAGCGGGATGGGCAATGGTGGGGCACAGCGAAAACTTTGGTATGGTAAGTGAACCAACGGAATGAACGGTGCAGGCAAGGAAAGGTTAGGAAATGATGAGTGAGTCAGACGCAGCTTTGAGTAATAGCTGTGAGGTGGGTTGTGGGTATGGTCCGTATAATTGCGCGTAGAGCTGGAATTTCGCTGGGAGGAAATACTATTCGAGAAAGTATCTGTCTTGGAAAATACGTTGTAGGCCCTGGCATTAGTGACATCCTACTAGGGTATCTGTTCGCCCTTATTTATGCACGACCTTCGGAGTGTGGCCTGGTGATATAAGGCTGTGGTTGCTCAGTAAACAGGACTTTGAGGCGTTTAGTAGGAGTGGAAGGTGGGTTGCTGAATTCTGGATTTGCGGCCATGGGTTTCCATTGGTACCGGCACTTTGCACTGGGGGCTGAGTACAGATCGTTACCAACTTTCGGCCCACGGGTGACCAGTCAGATCGCAACTACGAGATTGTGTTCGTAGGGACACTATGTCTTGGCAGTTTGTTTGCTGGATTATGCCCTGAGGGCTGACGGGTTTGGTTCGAACGAGAATGATCTGGCAGTGTTACGGCGCGGACCAGCAGATGGGTTTTAGTCGTTGCTCTATGGTGTGGGCAAAAACGGCCGTACGTTGGCAAATGTGTCACCTTGGGAGGTAGAGGCAATGATGTTAGGTTAGGGAGGCCGCACGATTTTGGTAGCTGTTTCTGGTGCGCGGAACTAATCTGTCTGGCGGGACCCAGTGGATTCGAGCCCCAGGGATCTGTGCATTATTACTGATTAGTCTGGCGTGCTTGGGGACTGGTGGATTTGGAGGAGGTCCAGGCGTTGCCTAAAGGTCTACATCAGACAGTTGTTGGCTGATAGACGTTGGTTGCATAAAGGAGTTAGGAGAACGCGGGGGGTAGGTCCCTTTTTGGTGGACTCCTGCCCTGAATAATTGAGAGAGTTCAAATTTTTCAGCACTTCCCGTTGTAGTGGCTTTTTGTCGGGTGCTACTCGAATGTTTTTGTATGGCGAGTTATTAGCGGTAAAACTTTGTTTATGAATAGACTCACCTGCTGTCATTGAGTCCAAAAATTGGAAAAGCAGAGGGCAATGGCGTCGATGTGTTTGTTCTCGTAGTCCACTACTGAGGCACATCACCCTTCCCGTGTTAGCGGTTCTTAGAAAGGTACTGCTGACTTTGTTGAGTGGGGCCCTTTCAGGAATGTTAAACACAATGGCTTGATTAGAATTTCGTAGTCGTTTTGAAGATATGCTGTCAGTAACGCTACACGTGGAAACAAAGTTACGGTCCGTGGTTACCATAGGGGGCTCAAGAATTTGAGCCAGTGGCGTCAGCATTCCAGCGGTTCTGTCAAGGGCTTCAGTTCGCGATTTGGGTGAGCTACTTTTTGTGAGATGCTGTCAGTCTTGCTATGTGCGTCATAATCGACGTTCGTTAATGAGACGGAGCACCGCGTAGTGACTGGGAGAGGAACGGCTACGCGTGACAAAAACTTACACGTTGGTCCGCTTCTTCTGGAGCTGCACATAGCGGCTGTGGGCTTCGGATAGTCAAATATTTTTGTTGTTTAATCCGCAATTGCAAAAATCCCAGATAAAATTCTATAGGAAATCACCTAGGATGATTTCAAACAGGGTTGACCTGGTAATTTCACTGTATGGAAGAATGGGGATTAGGGCTTATCCGAGGAGGAAACGATAACTAATAGAGGAGATTTGACCAACAATCGCTAAGTATTTTATAGATGGGCTCACAGAAAAATGTGATTTGTGGTAGGTATAGATCTAGATTTCCTAGTAAAGGGTTGTGTTGATTTTTCGAGGTGATAAATCACCGACGCAGGGTGATGTGTCGCAGTTTTTGCTACGGGTAATTTGACGCTTCAAAGTTAATAGCTATCACTACTAGATACAACGTAGCAACTGACATCCGTGAGAGTGACGTCGAACTCCAAGCCTTGATTGGTACGGGCAGCCCCAATGGCTATACATTTCAGAAAGTCATCGACCCTTTTGATTGGTCAGTTCACTTTTGTGTCTGAAAAATTACTGTAGCGATGACGTTATTGTTCTGCTTCACTTTCGGCTACTGCTGTGTAAAAGTTCGTCATCAAGAAGTAGTCTCCGAAAATGGAAATCTGTCAGTCACGCGGAATCTGTGCGCCGAAGTTCTTTTCGCCCATCACTTTCCCGGGTTACGTGAAACAGCCAAAATACCGTTTGGAGAAACATGCAGCACATTCTTACTGTGCGGACTGTCGGCCTCTTAAATACAGACCCCGCCTCCGTTCGCTCATTTGCCCCCTGACTGCAAGCCTGTTGCCACCAAATCCCGCAAACACTCGTTCTAGGACGAGCGCTTCGTTAAAGAGGAGATACAACGCCTCTTGGACAATGACATAATTGAACCTTCGAGCTCTCCATGGAGGGCCCAAGTCATGGCTAATAAAACTCGAACTATAAAAAAGAATGGCCATGGATTATAGCCAGACGACCAACCGATTTACGCAGCTCGATGCGGATCCACCTCCACGTTTAGAAATTTTGGTAGGGGAAGTTGCCAGGTACAATGTTTACAGCACCTTAGACTACAAAAGTGCGTACCGTCAAATCCTAATCGTGGAGGATGAAAAGCTATATAAGGCTTTCGAAGCACCAGGAAATCTTTTTCTGTTTTGCTGAACACCTTTCGGAATCAAGAATGGCGTGATTTGTTTGTAGAGCACAACCAATAAAATTCAGAAAACAGAAAGTTTGAGGGATACTTTCGCAAAGTAACTTTTTGTGGATTTTCAAAGACGGACCACGACCGGAACCTTAAATGCTTCCCAAAAGCTGTCGCAAAATACGGCACAGCTCTGTGCGACGCAAAGCCAACCACAGCTGCTACAGAGATCCGACTCCTCCGTTGCCATGTCACACCAGGCGTTATCAAGCCGGATCCTGAACGAATGAAGCCTTTGCGTGGTATTCCTTTTTGTACTGAAGTGACTTCATCACGGCGCGTGAAAGATATGTTTCCCAATTATTCCCAATGTATACCGAACTTCGCCGACAAAACTAGCCCTCTCGTCCGAAACACAATTTTCTTCCTACTGTAGCATTTGAGAAAAACATTCGGGGAGCCGAAAGTAGCGCTGGAAACCGCAATGATTGTGACTTTGGACCATAAAGTCCGAATTGTTGTCTAAATGGACGCACCCGACATAGCTGTAGCCTCTTCACTGAGTCAGAACGGTCGACCATTAGCCTTTTACCTCTGCACATTGGCTCCTAAAGAATAAGACCATTCCGCCATGGAGAAAGAAGCTTGCTTAATCGTCGAGGCTATTCGGAAATGGCAGCACTTTGTCCTTGGTGCTCATTTCGAACTAATTAATGATCAGCGATCTGTCGCCCTCATGTACGGTAGCAAACAAAACTGCACGATCAAAAATGATAAGGTCCAGGGATGGCGACTGGAGTTTCGACATACCACTTCGGTATAATCTACAGGGACGGAAAAGAACAATCGGGTTACTGACGCTTTGCCGCGTTGCTCGTGTGCCTTCACTCTCGATGGGTATACCTTGGAGATTCTCCATGATCCATCAGGTCACCCCGGAACGATCCTTCGGTCCGCTTTTTCCCTGCAAGAACTTGCCATACTCAGTAGGAGAAGTCAAAAACGTGATCTTTATGTGCACTGTGTGCGCTGAAGTGAAACCAAGTTTTTACAAACCACCTGCAAGTAATCTTATCAATGCGACGCAACTATTTAGAAGACTCAATGACTTCAAAGAGCCACTGCATTTATCGAGCCGAAACCGAGATCCACTCACCATTATCGACGAGTGCTGCCGGTTTCTGTTTGCTCTAGCTTGTCCGACTATGTTGTCTTCTGCAGTCTTCGGTTGCTTGCGTCAATTGTTTGCGATATTCCGGATGCCCACCTTTATTCGTTCTGATCGAGGATCAGCCTTTATATCTTCCGAACAAGCTCAGTTTTCGCGAGACGAAGGGGTAGAATGGGTAATACATCAATCTGCAGCACACAAGCCAGTGGTCAACTGGAACTTTCGAATGGCCCTCTGTGGAAAGCTGTCTCACAGACAAGACGTGCGAGGGGTCTTTCAACCTCCCAGTGGGAATCAGTTTTCTCCGAAAGCACTCCATTCCATCGGCCCATTACTTCGTACCTCAAGGAACACAATCCCTCACCAACTTCTTTTCTGCTTTTCTTGCCGCTCATCTGGTGGTCATTCTTTGACAATTGGCTGACAGCGCCTGGCCCTTTACTCCTAAAAAGCACGGACCGATCTTACAAGTATGAACCTTTGATGGATGAAGCAGACCTTATCAACCCCACCCATACTAAGCTCTTGGTAAAATGCTCGATAGCACTGTGTACAATGTTTCCGCTCGTCGTTTGGCCCCTCAGGGCGACACACCAGCATTAACACCCGAGTTTCACCTGCCCGTGACAGCTAGCGGAGACAAGCCGCAAGTAGACCATTCGTTATTACCAGAGCCTGACTACACCCTCACAAACAATACAGAAAGTGCCACATCACCCATCACCCCGTTGCCTCGTAACCCCACAGAACTGTTAAAAAGACAACAGAGAACCCGTCCATACTGCCTACAAAATCGACGGGCCTGGAAAAAATTGATAAAAGCTTCAAATCATGCGCACTGAGCCCAGTTGCTGCTACAAGTGAGGCAAAACCATATTGGAGAAGACTGGTACAAACAGAAACGCAGGGCAGCTCAGCACTACTCTTATTACCGAAAGAAGTTACCACGCTAGAGCAGTGACCCCTGGCCTGGCAAAGGGATCCTACAGAGCCAAAAAGCGAAGGCCGATTGTACGCTCCGTTTGGTCTTTATCTTAGCTAACTGCCGTTAGAATGTGATGTGATAAAGGGAGCCATCGGGCCCTGACCACAGAAGACGACAAAGCAGTAAGGTACATTAACGCACTACCAAGGCGTTTACAGTTTAAGAGTCCCGGAGGACACAAAGGAAGCCTGGCGCCTAAAAATCGAAGGTCAAAGGAAAGTGAGGTTAGCGACTGGGCGAAAGAGTGCAGGAGTCTACCTCTCTGGCATCACACAAAACACCGCAACACGTCACCCACAATCAACCAAAGCACGACCAGTCCTTAACTTGTTTTGAAATCGAATTTAATATGTGGCAGAGAATGTTTTATATGTTGCTCTGCAGGTGGAGTTCTAGTACGGTGAAGTGTCCTACATTTACCATCTCAAGTTAACACAGTGTAGCGAATGCCATCGTCGTTCAAGCACTCACTGAAGCTGTCATCGTTGTACCCTTACCAATTTCTAGCTCTTTGAACTTCTTTTCCTCTTCCTCTCATATTCCCACTGGTTTATTTTTCGAGTATTTTGAATCATCCGTCACACTTCTACGTTCAGCCTGGATAGCTGTTGTAATGGTAGCTTGCTGCCAACATGTACGGAACGGGCATGTTCCAGCTATTCTTCACCCTTTGAGAGAAAAACTGGATCTGTTGCCGAAAGGTAGAGAAGACCTCTAGTTCAAACAATACGAAGAACAACAATGTCAGGAGCACAGCGTGAACCGGGAAAAATCCACCACAAAATCCTCAAGATGGATCTAGTTGTCGCTCATTTTAGGTCAGTTTTCAATTTTACGGGATAAGAGACTATGGGACACCTCCCGTATGAGCCTCATCACCATCAAGTCTTGGTTATAGCGTCAAGAAAGTGATTCAAGCCGATGCTCCATCAGATATGTATCCCGCTTCCTCATGAAAAGATTGTAGCTGTCCTCGTGCACCACTTCTGTTCGCAGTGAGTTTGACGATTTAAATGCCCTCCTGGAAAGACCGTAGACCAACTGCAGCCAAGTTGGTTACATCTTCACGGGCGTCATCGAGTTCACCTCGTGCTCGAGCGGCCCCGCGAGGGGAATTCCACCTGCAGCCTGGTGTCTATTTCTCCCCGGGGTATTCATTGGATGCATATCAGGTCATCTCGCACTCTTCGATATACGCCTCTGTGAACAGACGGTTTAAATCCAGCAGCCAGTCATAATTAACCCCTCCTAGTCCAGCAGTGAGACAAGCGATAGCTCTCTGCACCTTTTCCAGCCTGGCAAGTTTAAAAGCCTTGCAGGGCAATGTAGCCGCTTCGCCGTACTCAAGTCAAGGAAGGACGTTTGAGGTGGACCGGAGTTGGAAAGCACCATAAGGTAGTCTCTCAAACTTCCGGCGGATCGCCCCACGGACACTCCACACCGAGGCAAACACCTTGTCAGTGTGATTGCAGGTTTCCAACCTAGATGAAGTTATCACTTTCAGGTCTCGTTCGGAGGTGGGCACTCGAAAAATAGCTCCTTGGGAAGAGCATGTTTTCTCAGACCTCAGTCTTTCTAGTTGCAGCTGGGCACGTTTTCACGTTGATTGGGAGAGGCCACGCTATGGACCACTTTGCCAGAGTACCAAAATCCGCTTGTAGCACCTCGTGGTCCGCCGTAATTTTGGTCGCACGCCAAACTTTGAGATAGAACCAGAACAGACAAGGGAACACCAGTTGTTGTGGCAAGTGGTTGATGAATGCTACGAACAGCAGTGGACTTTAGGCCGAGCCTTGTGGTACTCTGCTAGAGGCCTTATGCCACTCGCAGCATGACAAAGCCAATTTTACAGAGAATGACCTCCCTTCCAGGAATTCTTCGATCCACGTGAGTAATTGTTCGGCCACTCCTAACGATCTCAACTTGGTGAGAAAAAGATTGTGAGGCACTTTGTTGAGAGCGTTGCAGAAATCAACGTAGACAACTTCCTTGGGTAGGCCCTCTTCTCTAGTCTGTACTCAGTGTTCACGAACTGGCAGCATATTTCACAGAAGGGGTCGGCCTCTTCGAAAACCATACTGTTGGTGGCCGAGAAGCTCCTGAATCTGGAGGTCCTGTTGCAGTTGCATTGGGACCAGGCCGTCCACTACTCTGTCTACCATAAGCGTATGACTTACTGGACGGCAACTCGCAGCCTCCGCCCTTTTGCCACCCTTGAACATCGGGAAAGCCACGGCTTTTTTCTACTCGGATGGTAGCTTACCTAGTCCAATAAAGATGGTAAACAGTCTTGTGAATGGAGGCGCAATGGTTTTAGCTAGTTTTCTAAGGACGAAAGGAGGAATCCCGTTCGGATCAGGAGATGTTTGAGCAGTAGCCATCGCATAGCCCTGACAACCTCTTCCACCGCTAACGATCGCCACTCCATGGTGAACGCACTCCGTGGAGGCTGGGGTGAGGATGGCATCTCTGTGGCGTGAATATCAGAGTAGTGACTGGCAGGCAGCTCAGCTTTATAGCAATCGTAGTCCGCGGCGAATCCATTATGAAGCAGTGTTGAGACGCATGAAAGAGCCTCAATCCTCCTTCACAATTATGCGAACGGTGTTTTTGGTGCTGAGACGGAAGGGGCCGCAAGTTACCATCTGTGTTTGCATTTGTTCGTAGTCTTTAGCTTCAAAAACCAATTATAAATGCGTTTGTAACTGTCATATCCGGCGCCGATGACCGGAAACACTATAAACTTGGCTTCGTTTTTCGCAGTTGACTACGTAGTCCCTTGTTAAACCGCGGAGGTCCCTCGGCCTGACTTCGTCTCCTTTGCGGAGGTGCAAACAAGCCCACCAGTGCAGCTATTTCTAATCTAAAGGAACTTCATTGTTCATCCAGCTAACTGGTAACTGTGGAGTCCCATGGCTGGGCGGCAGCAGCTTTTTCCATTTCAGTTAAGGGTATGCTGCACACTTTTGGCCGACGCGGCGGACACTGATGGACGGGCAAACCGCACCTCCGGTGGATGATTGGAATGGCTGTTCGCTGGAGCCTAACGGTGGTAGAAGATCGGTTACATTTGTGTCGGTAGTTCGCGAGAGGAACCCTAGGTCAAGAATGGATACATGAGCCACCGGACGGCTGGTCGAATTTTGCACGTGCTGATACAACGCAAGGCCACAAGTTATCTCACGCGGACAACGAGAGGACTTAATCGCGGCCATGTTGCACTCACTCGACACCCAATCAGTTGGAGTGGCATAAACGTCTCCAAGAACCAGACAATGGCTGTCCATTGCCCATCGACATATGGAATCCAGAGTACCTGTTGATCTCCCATATTCACCTGTCGTGAACAAATTCATCAGGACTTATTCAAGTTAATTCTGTACCATTTAACCCAACCCTATCTGTCTCTTCCAAGCACTGCTACCCCCTTGTTCCGTCTCTTCAATGCTATTTGCTCCTGCTCTGACATATATAGACACATATATATTTATGTGTCCGCATATTTTCTCTGCCTCCTCCAGTTCTTCGCCGGCCAGTTCTCCTGCCACCATGCCACCGCCCTTGATGATGTGCGTATATTTTGTATATATCTGTGCCTCACATTCACCGTATCTCGATAGTTCCGCGGCGATGCTGCCATCTGACTCGCTCTTTATATCGTGCGTTGCAAGTTCTCCGTTTTCAAATTGGCACCCTCCGTTTGTTGCAATAACGCATAGCTCATGGCCACCTAGCCCCCAGCCGTACAACTCAATTTTTTGTTCTTCCTCTCCTCTCTTCTTTTTTCCAGTTTTCCTCATCGTTCCTTGTAAAGATAGTTTCTCATGCCGATTTTCAGTCCTCCGCGTGTAAAACTCCCAAATTCCGTTCTAATCCTTTTGGCTCAGCCAGCTGCTCCATCTGACCTCGACCTTCAAATTTGCCGGGCCAAAATCTAAATCCATCTCCGGGTTCACTTAAACTTCCTCTATTACTCCTTGGTGTGCATACATTTATCTCCCTCTCATCTCCCCTCGATTTCTTTCCACCCCCCTTTGCCTTGCGTACTTCTAAAGTTCACACAAACTTTGTCAGTCGGTTTTGTTGCTCGTAAAGTTTTGATCATGTGTAAGGCGTGCTTCAGGAGTGTCTAAAATAAACTAATAATATAACTATTATAAGTGAGCCCTAGGTCGTAAGTGGCACGAGATGTTTCCCGGTAGTGAGCTTTGGGTGTGCTCACCAGACGGATGACAGGTGGCACTATGCACTGCCTGAGGTGTGTTGCAATTCATAGTTTCTCTTATGGCATACAGTCCTACTGAAAGCTGACGACGCACAGTGTCTCTCGCACTTAATTGTGGGTTGAAATTCTACATGTCCCCCTCATTTTCAACGGGGTTTGACGAAATACTCTCTGCTTTGCAGTGGATATTACTAATGGATACGCGTTCATTGTGCCAAAATTTCTGCAGATAAATATGGGCTGCTAAAACTAATTGAAAAAATTATCATTAAACGAGAGATTTCTAATTGTGTTGTGACCAAGCTTCATCCCTACCAAACTCTTTGCCGACCCAAGTGCACCTCAGCAGGCCACCACCGGGGACATGGGCACCAAAAAGTTAACCCCACGTTGTCCTCTGCCTCAGCCGCTGCCACAACTTCTGGGGCTACCTGCCAAACGGACAAAAGGAACAGGAGCCCAAAGGACGGTCCTCCACCTGAAGCAGCAGACAAGGTTTTGCGTAAAGCACCCACGGACGCCGCCGAACCTAAAGCTGACGCTCAGGATGAAACAAACAAGTGAAAGGAAGTTCCATCAATCCCAGAGAGGGTTCCATCACTCCACGAATAATGCCTCCTGGCCCTAAACACCCCGGAAGCTATTGCGACCTCACCCCAGGACGGACTGGATCATGATCTGATACAACTCAGGCTGGGCCCGAATAAGCTGTTTACGGAAGACGAAGCAGGGCGAGCAGCAATAATTCGGGTCAATAAGACATGCACACTCGAGAAGCTTGAAGATTCCGAAAGACCGCAAAGTCTGAAAGTTGTTCTCAGTTCGCAAGAGGAAGCGAGTGAGGTTCTAAGATGGTCGCACCGCCTTAAGGGGGAGCCTGTCTGTCTAAAATAAGACATTTTTACTGAGGATCGGCAAGGGATGGGTCAAGCTGGTGCAGAGATTAAGGAGAGGATGGAAGACGGCAAGACAGACCTTTACATCCGGAATTTTCACTTGGTTCGAAGGAGGTTACAGGTAAGCTGGCCACCACTACCACCGGTGAGCCCTCTCGGCGAATAGCAGTAGATGTTTTCGGACAGGGAACAGCAGGACGGCATCTGCCAAGTAGCTGCTGACCGATGTCAGTGTATTACTGAACAGAAGGGACTGGTTGGAGGCAACTGTGTTGAAAGTAACCCCGACTATCATTCCTCCGACCGAGACTTGGCTAAGGGATGATGTTCAGGAATCAGAGGTCTGACTACCTGGGTATGCGCTGTTTCAAGTTTATCAAATTCATACCAAGGGTAGAGGGAAGGTCAAGGTGTACTTGGAAAACGGGATACTAGTACACATACCTGATGACTTTGAGGACCAATAAGGGCACAAGAAGGCTCTGCGGTGAACGATGAAACTTTCCAACGGTGGCTATGTAGTGCTTGGGATCATCTATCGTGCAGCGTCACCCCATTTGCGAGGTACTCTGGATTCCATATGTCGATGGGCAATGGACAGCCATTGTCTGGTTCTTGGAGACGTTTATGCCACTCCAACTGATTGGGTGTCGAGTGAGTGCAACATGGCCGCGATTAAGTCCTCTCGTTGTCCGCGTGAGATAACTTGTGGCCTTGCGTTGTATCAGCACGTGCAAAATTCGACCAGCCGTCCGGTGGCTCATGTATCCATTCTTGACCTAGGGTTCCTCTCGCGAACTACCGACACAAATGTAACCGATCTTCTACCACCGTTAGGCTCCAGCGAACAGCCATTCCAATCATCCACCGGAGGTGCGGTTTGCCCGTCCATCAGTGTCCGCCGCGTCGGCCAAAAGTGTGCAGCATACCCTTAACTGAAATGGAAAAAGCTGCTGCCGCCCAGCCATGGGACTCCACAGTTACCAGTTAGCTGGATGAACAATGAAGTTCCTTTAGATTAGAAATAGCTGCACTGGTGGGCTTGTTTGCACCTCCGCAAAGGAGACGAAGTCAGGCCGAGGGACCTCCGCGGTTTAACAAGGGACTACGTAGTCAACTGCGAAAAACGAAGCCAAGTTTATAGTGTTTCCGGTCATCGGCGCCGGATATGACAGTTACAAACGCATTTATAATTGGTTTTTGAAGCTAAAGACTACGAACAAATGCAAACACAGATGGTAACTTGCGGCCCCTTCCGTCTCAGCACCAAAAACACCGTTCGCATAATTGTGAAGGAGGATTGAGGCTCTTTCATGCGTCTCAACACTGCTTCATAATGGATTCGCCGCGGACTACGATTGCTATAAAGCTGAGCTGCCTGCCAGTCACTACTCTGATATTCACGCCACAGAGATGCCATCCTCACCCCAGCCTCCACGGAGTGCGTTCACCATGGAGTGGCGATCGTTAGCGGTGGAAGAGGTTGTCAGGGCTATGCGATGGCTACTGCTCAAACATCTCCTGATCCGAACGGGATTCCTCCTTTCGTCCTTAGAAAACTAGCTAAAACCATTGCGCCTCCATTCACAAGACTGTTTACCATCTTTATTGGACTAGGTAAGCTACCATCCGAGTAGAAAAAAGCCGTGGCTTTCCCGATGTTCAAGGGTGGCAAAAGGGCGGAGGCTGCGAGTTGCCGTCCAGTAAGTCATACGCTTATGGTAGACAGAGTAGTGGACGGCCTGGTCCCAATGCAACTGCAACAGGACCTCCAGATTCAGGAGCTTCTCGGCCACCAACAGTATGGTTTTCGAAGAGGCCGACCCCTTCTGTGAAATATGCTGCCAGTTCGTGAACACTGAGTACAGACTAGAGAAGAGGGCCTACCCAAGGAAGTTGTCTACGTTGATTTCTGCAACGCTCTCAACAAAGTGCCTCACAATCTTTTTCTCACCAAGTTGAGATCGTTAGGAGTGGCCGAACAATTACTCACGTGGATCGAAGAATTCCTGGAAGGGAGGTCATTCTCTGTAAAATTGGCTTTGTCATGCTGCGAGTGGCATAAGGCCTCTAGCAGAGTACCACAAGGCTCGGCCTAAAGTCCACTGCTGTTCGTAGCATTCATCAACCACTTGCCACAACAACTGGTGTTCCCTTGTCTGTTCTGGTTCTATCTCAAAGTTTGGCGTGCGACCAAAATTACGGCGGACCACGAGGTGCTACAAGCGGATTTTGGTACTCTGGCAAAGTGGTCCATAGCGTGGCCTCTCCCAATCAACGTGAAAACGTGCCCAGCTGCAACTAGAAAGACTGAGGTCTGAGAAAACATGCTCTTCCCAAGGAGCTATTTTTCGAGTGCCCACCTCCGAACGAGACCTGAAAGTGATAACTTCATCTAGATTGGAAACCTGCAATCACACTGACAAGGTGTTTGCCTCGGTGTGGAGTGTCCGTGGGGCGATCCGCCGGAAGTTTGAGAGACTACCTTATGGTGCTTTCCAACTCCGGTCCACCTCAAACGTCCTTCCTTGACTTGAGTACGGCGAAGCGGCTACATTGCCCTGCAAGGCTTTTAAACTTGCCAGGCTGGAAAAGGTGCAGAGAGCTATCGCTTGTCTCACTGCTGGACTAGGAGGGGTTAATTATGACTGGCTGCTGGATTTAAACCGTCTGTTCACAGAGGCGTATATCGAAGAGTGCGAGATGACCTGATATGCATCCAATGAATACCCCGGGGAGAAATAGACACCAGGCTGCAGGTGGAATTCCCCTCGCGGGGCCGCTCGAGCACGAGGTGAACTCGATGACGCCCGTGAAGATGTAACCAACTTGGCTGCAGTTGGTCTACGGTCTTTCCAGGAGGGCATTTAAATCGTCAAACTCACTGCGAACAGAAGTGGTGCACGAGGACAGCTACAATCATTTCATGAGGAAGCGGGATACATATCTGATGGAGCATCGGCTTGAATCACTTTCTTGACGCTATAACCAAGACTTGATGGTGATGAGGCTCATACGGGAGGTGTCCCATAGTCTCTTATCCCGTAAAATTGAAAACTGACCTAAAATGAGCGACAACTAGATCCATCTTGAGGATTTTGTGGTGGATTTTTCCCGGTTCACGCTGTGCTCCTGACATTGTTGTTCTTCGTATTGTTTGAACTAGAGGTCTTCTCTACCTTTCGGCAACAGATCCAGTTTTTCTCTCAAAGGGTGAAGAATAGCTGGAACATGCCCGTTCCGTACATGTTGGCAGCAAGCTACCATTACAACAGCTATCCAGGCTGAACGTAGAAGTGTGACGGATAATTCAAAATACTCGAAAAATAAACCAGTGGGAATATGAGAGGAAGAGGAAAAGAAGTTCAAAGAGCTAGAAATTGGTAAGGGTACAACGATGACAGCTTCAGTGAGTGCTTGAACGACGATGGCATTCGCTACACTGTGTTAACTTGAGATGGTAAATGTAGGACACTTCACCGTACTAGAACTCCACCTGCAGAGCAACATATAAAACATTCTCTGCCACATATTAAATTCGATTTCAAAACAAGTTAAGGACTGGTCGTGCTTTGGTTGATTGTGGGTGACATGTTGCGGTGTTTTGTGTGATGCCAGAGAAGTAGACTCCTGCACTCTTTCGCCCAGTCGCTAACCTCACTTTCCTTTGACCTTCGATTTTTAGGCGCCAGGCTTCCTTTGTGTCCTCCGGGACTCTTAAACTGTAAACGCCTTGGTAGTGCGTTAATGTACCTTACTGCTTTGTCGTCTTCTGTGGTCAGGGCCCGATGGCTCCCTTTATCGCATCACATTCTAACGGCAGTTAGCTAAGATAAAGACCAAACGGAGCGTACAATCGGCCTTCGCTTTTTGGCTCTGTAGGATCCCTTTGCCAGGCCAGGGGTCACTGCTCTAGCGTGGTAACTTCTTTCGGTAATAAGAGTAGTGCTGAGCTGCCCTGCGTTTCTGTTTGTACCAGTCTTCTCCAATATGGTTTTGCCTCACTTGTAGCAGCAACTGGGCTCAGTGCGCATGATTTGAAGCTTTTATCAATTTTTTCCAGGCCCGTCGATTTTGTAGGCAGTATGGACGGGTTCTCTGTTGTCTTTTTAACAGTTCTGTGGGGTTACGAGGCAACGGGGTGATGGGTGATGTGGCACTTTCTGTATTGTTTGTGAGGGTGTAGTCAGGCTCTGGTAATAACGAATGGTCTACTTGCGGCTTGTCTCCGCTAGCTGTCACGGGCAGGTGAAACTCGGGTGTTAATGCTGGTGTGTCGCCCTGAGGGGCCAAACGACGAGCGGAAACATTGTACACAGTGCTATCGAGCATTTTACCAAGAGCTTAGTATGGGTGGGGTTGATAAGGTCTGCTTCATCCATCAAAGGTTCATACTTGTAAGATCGGTCCGTGCTTTTTAGGAGTAAAGGGCCAGGCGCTGTCAGCCAATTGTCAAAGAATGACCACCAGATGAGCGGCAAGAAAAGCAGAAAAGAAGTTGGTGAGGGATTGTGTTCCTTGAGGTACGAAGTAATGGGCCGATGGAATGGAGTGCTTTCGGAGAAAACTGATTCCCACTGGGAGGTTGAAAGACCCCTCGCACGTCTTGTCTGTGAGACAGCTTTCCACAGAGGGCCATTCGAAAGTTCCAGTTGACCACTGGCTTGTGTGCTGCAGATTGATGTATTACCCATTCTACCCCTTCGTCTCGCGAAAACTGAGCTTGTTCGGAAGATATAAAGGCTGATCCTCGATCAGAACGAATAAAGGTGGGCATCCGGAATATCGCAAACAATTGACGCAAGCAACCGAAGACTGCAGAAGACAACATAGTCGGACAAGCTAGAGCAAACAGAAACCGGCAGCACTCGTCGATAATGGTGAGTGGATCTCGGTTTCGGCTCGATAAATGCAGTGGCTCTTTGAAGTCATTGAGTCTTCTAAATAGTTGCGTCGCATTGATAAGATTACTTGCAGGTGGTTTGTAAAAACTTGGTTTCACTTCAGCGCACACAGTGCACATAAAGATCACGTTTTTGACTTCTCCTACTGAGTATGGCAAGTTCTTGCAGGGAAAAAGCGGACCGAAGGATCGTTCCGGGGTGACCTGATGGATCATGGAGAATCTCCAAGGTATACCCATCGAGAGTGAAGGCACACGAGCAACGCGGCAAAGCGTCAGTAACCCGATTGTTCTTTTCCGTCCCTGTAGATTATACCGAAGTGGTATGTCGAAACTCCAGTCGCCATCCCTGGACCTTATCATTTTTGATCGTGCAGTTTTGTTTGCTACCGTACATGAGGGCGACAGATCGCTGATCATTAATTAGTTCGAAATGAGCACCAAGGACAAAGTGCTGCCATTTCCGAATAGCCTCGATGATTAAGCAAGCTTCTTTCTCCATGGCGGAATGGTCTTATTCTTTAGGAGCCAATGTGCAGAGGTAAAAGGCTAATGGTCGACCGTTCTGACTCAGTGAAGAGGCTACAGCTATGTCGGGTGCGTCCATTTAGACAACAATTCGGACTTTATGGTCCAAAGTCACAATCATTGCGGTTTCCAGCGCTACTTTCGGCTCCCCGAATGTTTTTCTCAAATGCTACAGTAGGAAGAAAATTGTGTTTCGGACGAGAGGGCTAGTTTTGTCGGCGAAGTTCGGTATACATTGGGAATAATTGGGAAACATATCTTTCACGCGCCGTGATGAAGTCACTTCAGTACAAAAAGGAATACCACGCAAAGGCTTCATTCGCTCAGGATCCGGCTTGATAACGCCTGGTGTGACATGGCAACGGAGGAGTCGGATCTCTGTAGCAGCTGTGGTTGGCTTTGCGTCGCACAGAGCTGTGCCGTATTTTGCGACAGCTTTTGGGAAGCATTTAAGGTTCCGGTCGTGGTCCGTCTTTGAAAATCCACAAAAAGTTACTTTGCGAAAGTATCCCTCAAACTTTCTGTTTTCTGAATTTTATTGGTTGTGCTCTACAAACAAATCACGCCATTCTTGATTCCGAAAGGTGTTCAGCAAAACAGAAAAAGATTTCCTGGTGCTTCGAAAGCCTTATATAGCTTTTCATCCTCCACGATTAGGATTTGACGGTACGCACTTTTGTAGTCTAAGGTGCTGTAAACATTGTACCTGGCAACTTCCCCTACCAAAATTTCTAAACGTGGAGGTGGATCCGCATCGAGCTGCGTAAATCGGTTGGTCGTCTGGCTATAATCCATGGCCATTCTTTTTTATAGTTCGAGTTTTATTAGCCATGACTTGGGCCCTCCATGGAGAGCTCGAAGGTTCAATTATGTCATTGTCCAAGAGGCGTTGTATCTCCTCTTTAACGAAGCGCTCGTCCTAGAACGAGTGTTTGCGGGATTTGGTGGCAACAGGCTTGCAGTCAGGGGGCAAATGAGCGAACGGAGGCGGGGTCTGTATTTAAGAGGCCGACAGTCCGCACAGTAAGAATGTGCTGCATGTTTCTCCAAACGGTATTTTGGCTGTTTCACGTAACCCGGGAAAGTGATGGGCGAAAAGAACTTCGGCGCACAGATTCCGCGTGACTGACAGATTTCCATTTTCGGAGACTACTTCTTGATGACGAACTTTTACACAGCAGTAGCCGAAAGTGAAGCAGAACAATAACGTCATCGCTACAGTAATTTTTCAGACACAAAAGTGAACTGACCAATCAAAAGGGTCGATGACTTTCTGAAATGTATAGCCATTGGGGCTGCCCGTACCAATCAAGGCTTGGAGTTCGACGTCACTCTCACGGATGTCGGTTGCTACGTTGTATCTAGTAGTGATAGCTATTAACTTTGAAGCGTCAAATTACCCGTAGCAAAAACTGCGACACATCACCCTGCGTCGGTGATTTATCACCTCGAAAAATCAACACAACCCTTTACTAGGAAATCTAGATCTATACCTACCACAAATCACATTTTTCTGTGAGCCCATCTATAAAATACTTAGCGATTGTTGGTCAAATCTCCTCTATTAGTTATCGTTTCCTCCTCGGATAAGCCCTAATCCCCATTCTTCCATACAGTGAAATTACCAGGTCAACCCTGTTTGAAATCATCCTAGGTGATTTCCTATAGAATTTTATCTGGGATTTTTGCAATTGCGGATTAAACAACAAAAATATTTGACTATCCGAAGCCCACAGCCGCTATGTGCAGCTCCAGAAGAAGCGGACCAACGTGTAAGTTTTTGTCACGCGTAGCCGTTCCTCTCCCAGTCACTACGCGGTGCTCCGTCTCATTAACGAACGTCGATTATGACGCACATAGCAAGACTGACAGCATCTCACAAAAAGTAGCTCACCCAAATCGCGAACTGAAGCCCTTGACAGAACCGCTGGAATGCTGACGCCACTGGCTCAAATTCTTGAGCCCCCTATGGTAACCACGGACCGTAACTTTGTTTCCACGTGTAGCGTTACTGACAGCATATCTTCAAAACGACTACGAAATTCTAATCAAGCCATTGTGTTTAACATTCCTGAAAGGGCCCCACTCAACAAAGTCAGCAGTACCTTTCTAAGAACCGCTAACACGGGAAGGGTGATGTGCCTCAGTAGTGGACTACGAGAACAAACACATCGACGCCATTGCCCTCTGCTTTTCCAATTTTTGGACTCAATGACAGCAGGTGAGTCTATTCATAAACAAAGTTTTACCGCTAATAACTCGCCATACAAAAACATTCGAGTAGCACCCGACAAAAAGCCACTACAACGGGAAGTGCTGAAAAATTTGAACTCTCTCAATTATTCAGGGCAGGAGTCCACCAAAAAGGGACCTACCCCCCGCGTTCTCCTAACTCCTTTATGCAACCAACGTCTATCAGCCAACAACTGTCTGATGTAGACCTTTAGGCAACGCCTGGACCTCCTCCAAATCCACCAGTCCCCAAGCACGCCAGACTAATCAGTAATAATGCACAGATCCCTGGGGCTCGAATCCACTGGGTCCCGCCAGACAGATTAGTTCCGCGCACCAGAAACAGCTACCAAAATCGTGCGGCCTCCCTAACCTAACATCATTGCCTCTACCTCCCAAGGTGACACATTTGCCAACGTACGGCCGTTTTTGCCCACACCATAGAGCAACGACTAAAACCCATCTGCTGGTCCGCGCCGTAACACTGCCAGATCATTCTCGTTCGAACCAAACCCGTCAGCCCTCAGGGCATAATCCAGCAAACAAACTGCCAAGACATAGTGTCCCTACGAACACAATCTCGTAGTTGCGATCTGACTGGTCACCCGTGGGCCGAAAGTTGGTAACGATCTGTACTCAGCCCCCAGTGCAAAGTGCCGGTACCAATGGAAACCCATGGCCGCAAATCCAGAATTCAGCAACCCACCTTCCACTCCTACTAAACGCCTCAAAGTCCTGTTTACTGAGCAACCACAGCCTTATATCACCAGGCCACACTCCGAAGGTCGTGCATAAATAAGGGCGAACAGATACCCTAGTAGGATGTCACTAATGCCAGGGCCTACAACGTATTTTCCAAGACAGATACTTTCTCGAATAGTATTTCCTCCCAGCGAAATTCCAGCTCTACGCGCAATTATACGGACCATACCCACAACCCACCTCACAGCTATTACTCAAAGCTGCGTCTGACTCACTCATCATTTCCTAACCTTTCCTTGCCTGCACCGTTCATTCCGTTGGTTCACTTACCATACCAAAGTTTTCGCTGTGCCCCACCATTGCCCATCCCGCTACAGACCTTTTACCAGCAGGATAGATCCACAAACCCCCTCAATGTAAACTTTCCCTGCCCTGTGGTATACAATCCCACAATCTCTCCTTTCTTCCGGCCTTAATGAGCCACCTTCCAATACCAGCACATTGCCAGTGGTTTGCACGTTCGATAGCACACCGAACTCCTCGAACCAACCGGGCAGCTTTTAACTCGCCCACTGCCCCCTTCCAAAACAACCTCTCTACACCCCCTCCACCGGCCGCCGATTCCTGTCCCACCCCACCCGAGCAAGCTGCATCGAGAAGCGGCGAACCCACCCCATTCTCTGCTGGGTCCTATTTCATGAGGCCTGCTCTCACCACACAACGTCAACCACTACCAAGATTGCCATTTGGGAAAGCCAATATGTTCCATAACCCCGTATTCTGTCACCGCACTGGAGCATCAAACGATCTCAACGAATCAGAAAAATTGGCAGGACGACTTAATCAGAGGTCTTCTCCTTCACCTCGTATTAACTTAAAATTAATTATTCCCCGGTCGTCCGCGGCTGAATCTTCTGGAGCTATCGCGGAGGTGTCCAACGCTCACTTTTATTCTTCTCCGGTGATAGCTCCAACTTACCCCCCTACCAGTGCATTTTCTCCGTCCAATAACTCACCTAAGTTACCTAGCCCAGATGCTCATATCCATATAAAAAGGGTTATCTTTGATCTTATTTGATCCCCGGTCCATCTCAAATAAGCTTCATCCCCTAAGACATTGTCATAACATCCAGTCATGATATCATCCCTATTACTGCAACCCGGCTCACAGACCACACGCCCACAGGCGAAATTCTGCTCGAGTAGCGCAAGGTTCTTAGAGCAAATAGGATTGCCAGAGGCAGAGGAGGGTGCCCAGTGTAAGTACAGCGAGCCCTTTCAGTAACCCCCCATTAGGAATGTCACACTAGATTCAATTCCGGGTTCTCTGTGGCTCACAATTCGGTTATCAACCATGGTCATGCATACTGGTTGTATCTATCGCCCACCTCCTCTACTATGACTGAATTACCTCCTTTAATTGAAGCCTTTGATTAACTTTCACTACTACCTCCGGCAGCGACATTCATAACCGGTGATTTTGGCCGGCCCAAAATATCCTGGACGAAACTCACAGCACTTCTCAGTTTGTTAGACTTTGTCCCCCATACTCACATTGGGGGATGGGTGCATCACCGCAAAACCCCCACTAGAAAAGCCAACATACTAGATCTTGTGTTGACTCACAGCTTTTCCAACTTTTCGGTTTCCGTTCCGCATAAATCTCCGGGTAGCCGCCATAAGATAATGGCTGGTAATCTTTCATTCCATCCTCATTCATCAGATCATCTGACCCCTGTCAACAATTCCTTCAGACTTAGTTGGAACCCTCTGCCCGATTCCACCTGTAGCCAAAATTAGAGCAGGTTTTTAACGGCTGACCCCCAACAGGCGGCTGATCACCTCCATCTTAACATGGAAAACTGCCTCCTGAAGCTTGGTCCAATAGGCCAAAACTCTTCTCTTAGGAAATCCAAACTGGCCTCCCTCCAGGAAAAGTGCCTTAAGATGCAAAGACTTCACCTCCAAAACCACAACTTCTCCGTTCTCATGAGACTAGCAGGTTTCACTGATGTTATCCAAACCTAGAGGAGGAACAGCTTCGCAACGAAGAAACCAAAGCTCTGAGGCATCCCCATAAGGCATTGAAACTCTCACTGCTAGATAAATCAAGGAGTTCGGCAACAGATACCACTATCCGATGGGTTGTGCTACCGGATAAAATTCCGGCCACCTCTGTCCTGGTATTTCTGAGACCTTTAACCTTTACTTGGCCGATTCCATGGCCCCCGCCTTAGACAGAGCCCCAGCCGGAGTCCTCTTGCTATTACCAGCTCCCTCTATCTACAATAATCTTTGAAGTAAACGTTATTTCCGGGCTCATTCCACGCTACAAAGCATGTGAGCATCCTGGACCGAACGGGTTACCTCCAGCTGCAGTCATTAACGGTGGACTGGAACTTCCACTTCTATTACTAGACCTATTCACTTAGTCACTCAAATCCATTTTGGTACCATCGAACTGGAAGCGTTCAGTCATCAATCCGCGGCATAAAAAGGACCTGTCCACGAACCTGCTAATAACTGTCCCATCGTTCATACCCCTATCATTTCCAGAGTAGTGGAAACGATCATCAAAATGGCATTACTGCCCACCTTCTCGCTTCCAACCTTCTTAGCGATAGGCAGCACGGATTTTTCAAATCGCTACCATGCACCACATGTCAGTTTGACTTTCTCAACGTAGTCACTTGGGTGCTGATAGCGAGCAGGCATTATTAATTGTCCACCTGGATCTGTCGGAGGCATTCGGCCGTTTTCCACACCCACATCTCATCGCTAAATTGCTTTCATTCGGCATTGCTGACCCGCTGCTTTCTTGACTACAATCTTATCTCACTCATCGTTCACAAGTGGTCCTCACCAATGGACATACATTCACCCTGAAACCTGTTACAAGTGGCGTTATACAGGCAGCCTACTCAGTCTTCTCCTATTTTTAAATGTACAATAATGATGCATTGGATCTGGTACACAATTGCACGCCACTCTTATTTGCAGATGATATAAAAATAGTCCACTATTTCAATTCTAGCGACGCTGTCCCTAATCGTTGCAACATTTCCGCTGACCTCCCTGCACTTGACCGCTGGTGTCAGTCCTGGATGATGAGCTTTTCCACCGATAAGTGCGAGGTTCTAACCTAAGAATTCCAATTGCCCTCTGGATCCTTAACTCTTGGTGGGTCTCCAATAGCCTGTCAACCTACCATCGGCCATTCAGGCCTCAACTGCTCCTGTTTTCTCAAAGTTTCTGGGCACGCCGCCATCCAGGCTGCCAAGGCTAGAAGTGTGGCGTTTTTCTCTTCCGCCCTTTTCCTCTCCGAGAAAATGTCATCACCATCTACAAATCCCACATCAGGCCTTTTCTTGAATACTGTTCAATGATATTTTATGACATGAAAAATGTTGACAGATTCGCGCCTGAAAGCATACAAATGCGTTTTGCCAAACAATTACTCGGTTGGTTCACGTCTTTGAACCATAGAAAACGGTGCCAACATCCGAATCTTGTCCCACTTTGGCTCCGCTGCTTAAGACCAAACCTAGACTTCTCATATAACCTGCCCCATAAACAGTCTTTTTCCTTAAACTCAGTAAGCTTCTGCTGTGGAACCCCTTACTCACTTCGGCACGGGCCCTCTACTGTTCATTCTAGTAGGGTAAATCGGCCATGCTCTCAAGTTTTTACCTTCTTGTATACTGCAAGTTCCGGAACAGGTTGCCCATTAACATTCAAGCCTTAAAAACCAAGTCCCAATATCTGTCGGCACTCATCCCATATCTCGATGTCACCCGGGCACTCCAGTCATCTGATATGAGCATAGCTGAGGACGTAGCATACGAGAGGGGCCTCGGCTTCTAAGACCAACCCCTCCGTAGGCTCCGCTCCCTCCGATTGAGAGCACAGTGAGCAATAGACGGCTTCATTTGTTTGGCTGAATTCTCAGAGCTTGCCTAGCTGTGGCCATTTCAGTAATGAGTAAACGGAACAGAAATGCCACTATTTCCATACACTTAGCCCCAACCTTCTACTGTAGGCTCAGTCAACCTTATGCTTTGCCCATTATTGGTTTTCATATTCGTTCACTAACAGCTAACCCGCAGCAGGAGATACAACTTGACCGCACTTGATTAACTGTTACAAATTTTCAGTCCTCCACTAAAGTGCATTTCAAACTCGGCTTCGTAATACGCACTTGGATGAAGCCGTTGTTTGGTAGATTCTATCATTAATAATAATAATAATAATTGTTTATTTAGGAAAAGCCCGAGGCATGCCAGGTGCATGATTAACTGTTTACAAGTGATGGAATGGACAGACAAAATTCCTGAGAATGCAGGAATTTGCATGACAAAAGTAGGGTAAAAAGGCTGAGAAGGGAGAGTAACGTGGAATGAAAGTATGGCAAATGTATGCCCACCAAAGAAGTTGTAGCGAGTTTAAATGAATCTATGAGTGGATTCAAGTGGAAGCTCGGTGAGCTTGGAAGCCAAGGTCAGGTGGAAGATCCGGCTGGTCCTGGTGGGGACATCCGAAAGCTGACTGATATACATGAGAAAGGCTAGAAATCGGCCTAAGAAACTATGTTAGCGGAAGACGATGGAGAAAAACTGAGATGCGCTGCAAAGTATTGGATAGCAATGAAGACCTGGTGCTCTGCTATAGATGGTCGGCTAACAGGGCACAAAACTCATTGTTAAACAAGGGGCGAGCAATCTAAGACGTAATTGGCGTATCAGATGACAGAAATGGTTCGAGAGGATTGGATACAGTGGATGTGAGGCGCAGATGTAGAAGGAATGGATGCATATCATGACGGTCACCGGGATGTTGGGTATGCAGCACACTGCCAGTCCCACCCACCAGCACCGGTTACGGGTCGCACGCTCCAACCATCCTCGTTCGCCGCTATGCCCCCACCAATCACCCTTGACATCACTCTTATCACATCCATTTTTTCGTTCTTCTATGGTATGCACACCTACCCATCCTGTCCTTGCTCCTATTGACTCTCACTGCGTTACCTCTCATTGCACATCACCATCGTCCTAACCACTTTACTTTGCCGACGACCGCCAATATTTCATTTCTCCACCCATGTCGGCGTTGCCGGCTTGTAGTATCTATTCATTTGGTATCACCCTAGGCCTATAAAGCTCAATAATCGCATGCTTACACCTCACCGCCTACAGTTCTCTTAAACCCGCCCTCGTTCTCCCTTATTATGCCTAATACCATTACACACCAGCCCCACCAGTACCCATGACCAATTCTCATTTTAGAATCGCCGTTCCAAACTCCGCATCTCAGCCACATTCATTATCCAGTCATTATCACTCTATTTTCGTCTCCTGACTCCGCGATTCCTGTGTGGGTCCTTCCACTTGGCATTGCTCCGACTGGTATCGTCCAGTTGCATCCACATGTACAATTGCCTGCAAGCACGCGGCTCCCAAGTTTTATGTCACCAACTCCGACAAGCATTCATTGTTCGTGTGTTATGTTCGTCCACTGGTTTACCCGTACCAATGCTTCTTTATTTTCAGTCTTTTTCGTGCTTCACCTGTAGTAAGACGATCTTACTGGTTATGTCTCACCTGTCTTTTCGGTCCGTGCTCCCATCTCCCGTTTCTTTTATTGACCACCACAGGCGTTTTCTGTGTGCTTTACAGACTGTTCTGCTTTTCCACTTGCCACCTAATGCAAAATCATTGTTCGGTCATGGTTCTCATTCAATATTTCAATCCGTTTGATTTGCCATTACCCGATCCCCCTGGTAGCCCTTCTGCTTAGTTCTCTCCCAAGCTGTTTGCCGTCACAGCTGCTGCGTCTTTGCACCGCGGACAGTTTCGTCTCCCAAATACATTTTCCCACTTTGTATGCACATTTACTCTGCTCTTCTTAGCCACCTCCATCGCCGTCATCTTCCCGCTGAATAATGTAAGCCCATTCGATAATGGTCCTCCCATTCTAGGCCGTCGACACATGTCTCACCTACATCAAACAGATTATTATATCCATTCTTCCCTGTTCTCTTCGACACTTCCCTTCATCTCCCCTTTTCTTGAACTGCTCCCCAGTCGTCATCTTTACTGAGCTTCTGCATTCTTTTTTTATTCTCTCTGTTGATCCACCATGTTCACCCATCATGAAGATAATTTACCACGATATAAAAAGTTAATTCTAAAACCATTCGATCTAGTCTAACCTGCTCCTCCCAGTAACTGAAACGTTTTACAATTTCAAATTCAAATAATTGTATATTTCGGATGCGCCCGAAGCATGCTGGAATGCATGATCAGATGAATATAGTGATGCCGGAATGACAATTCACAAAAGGGTACAACAAGTGCATGCAGAGTATCAGAGAGAGTGTTACAGTGAAATAAAACTGTAGTAATGCCCGGCAAATTTGAAGGTCAAGGTCGAATGATGTCAGTTGGCCTAGAGTACATGCATAAGTGGTATATAAAATAATTACCACTAGTGGAAATTCGAATATATTCAAAGGAAATGTTTTTGGTGCGCTACAGAATATGAGAGGCATATGGATAGAAATCTTGTCGAAGCGTTCGGTGAATTATTCACTTTACTACAGGTATGTCAAGAAGTATTAACATGGAAATATTTAAGTCTGCAAAGATGGTAGTATATAAAGTGGTGGCTTTATACTGGAGGAATCATTTATGTTGCAAACAATTGCGTATTTCTTGGGAGGGATACTACCAGAGTGATGGTGGCAGGGTACGGCCGGAGGAAAACAGGTGAGCATGCGGCAAATTGTTAACTTTATGTAGGGTTGGTATGAAATGTCAAAGCGGAAGTGGAAGACTAATCAATATTGATCGTGTGGTTACATCCATTATACAGGTGTTCAGTTCTGCGAGAGGAAAGGTAAAGTAATCCACAGAAAAGTGTACGTCAATAGATGAATGCTGTGTGGTATGTACCATGCAAAAATGACAGATCCATAAAACTGCCCATGTATATCGCGGGAAGCGGCCGTGGATCAACGAATATAGAAATAAAATGTATCAGCCGGTGCAGATAGTGGTGTGATTTAGAGGCTGCATACGGGGTCAGCTTCGGTAATATAACACGAATGCAACATCTGGAAGATCAAAGGTCTCGATAACGGTGATGGTATAGTAAATAGACGGTGAGTGTCACATTTCTAATGACCAATTTCACAGGTGTAACAAATGGTGGGAACGGAGCGGCGATGCAGCATGGGAAGTGTATCGAAGACGTCTAATCGTGGAGTGAACGCAGTGATCTGCAGAGCCCGAACACTCGATGCAACAGCATTGCGGCCGCGATCGGATGGACCGACGAAGAGTGCAGGTAGTTACTAATTACTTCGCTACCCACTGGAGGACTACTGAAAGATATGTCAGCGCCGGACGTTTTTATTTTGGTGACCGATGAATCAATGAACAGTAACAATAAAGGTGCCAGTGTTTGAACAGTCTTAGCGGGTTCTAACACGGAACGGGCAGGATGACATATGGGATTAAAATGAGTTGTATGAATGCAGTGAGATCGAGTAGTCCAGGTTCAATAAGTCTGGTGGGAATCTTGGGGAAAGCGATCGTGAGACGGGCGAAAATGAAGTTGTGTGTAAATCTCGTTTGTCCTGTCCAACAAGAGAGGGTCCAAGTTATTCCTGGGAAGTGGAAGGCGACAATCGTCCTTAGGGTACAGGTTCTGAAAACAAAACGGAGAGGGCTGCAGTCTGGCAATTCTACCAGCTGTGGGTTAGGGGAGAAAGACAGAACAACAATATCATGCCAGTAACAGAAATGGGTGGTCGCGACGTTGAGGTCTTGTTTTTTGGATTAAACAACATACGGAAAGCGAAGAAGACCGGTACTAGCGACTAATTCTTGTGAGGCTTAGTGAGAGTTACCAAAAAGCAAGGAAGCGAGAATAGGCGACACTGGGGGCAAATACTTATGTGTAGTTCGACAAATGGTTTATGGAAGACCACATCGATTGTGGCGATTTGTTCATCAGAACGAGGCCTGGAATCTCGTGTGTTGAAATAGGGTCTCAATGAGTAAGTAGTTGAAGCGTGGATGAGACTCGTACCTTGAGGACCATATTATATATGCTGCTATGTATTTTCTAGCATTATAAATGCTCTTATACCTGGCGGCAGCTGATAAAAAAAGAACCTAACCGACTATGGTAAAATCTGACAGCATGAAAAAAGAATCACCGGAGTAACGGTGGCCAGTAGGGGGTCGTGGTCAGAAGCGTTGAAAATAGGAAGTGGCTAGACAAACACGTGGAGTGTGCTGTTGACAGTCATGGAGTATAGGTTGGACTGCTTTTATTTGCTAACTATAATAGAGAATTCTCCTTACCATCCGTTGGTAATAACTGTCTACTGAACAAAGTTGTTAAGCTTTTGGTTAGTATCCCAGGCCCAGTTCGTAGGCTCGGGTAATAGACATGTAGGGATCATGCATTCGGATCAGTTTTTGGACAGTTAGATGTTTATTTATTTCTTTTTTGAATAATAAAGAGGCCGAAGACATTGACCTAAGTTGAGGTGGGAGTTTGTTCCAGAGGGAAGAATATTTAACAGTAAAGAAGTTTGACCGCATCGCAGTCCTGGATACCGGAATCAAGACCATAGAGTCCCTATGTCGTAAAGAATAGTTGGAGGGAGTTTTGACCTGGGGGGCTGAATTGCAAGATGTACGTTTTACAATATTGCAAAAGAAAGACAGGTTCATTCGTAGACGGCGCAGCCATAGGGGCTCTAGGTGCAATATTTCACACCTTTCCATATAATTTAAAGGCGAGGAATATCCTAGTAGTTGTTTGGTAAATCTACGTTGTACATTCTCAATTGCAAATCTGTCAATCTGCCGCATGTTAGAAATAACGACAGTGCAATATTCCAGAAGTGGTCTGACATGAGTTTTAAAAATGCTTAGCTTGCTCTCTGTAAGACTGAAGGTTCTATTAATCAGACCAATTAGCCGTCTAGCTTTAGCAACCTGCACGGCCGAATGTTCGGAGAAATTAAATGTACAGGAATATTGTAATCCCAAGTCCCTTACTTTCTTTCTAGGACTCCGTTGCTAATGCTCTGGCTCCTCCTATTTGTATATATATAGATATATATATATATATATATATATATATATATATATATGTACTTGCACGTATATGTACATACGCATTCGCTCTGCATCCTGCAGTGCCTCACCGGTCATCTCTCCTTATTTCATCCCGGTGACCGTCATGATATGCATCCATTCCTTCTACATCTGCGCCTCACATCCACTGTATCCAATCCTCTCGAACCATTTCTGTCATCTGATACGCCAATTACGTCTTAGATTGCTCGCCCCTTGTTTAACAATGAGTTTTGTGCCCTGTTAGCCGACCATCTATAGCAGAGCACCAGGTCTTCATTGCTATCCAATACTTTGCAGCGCATCTCAGTTTTTCTCCAT
This sequence comes from Fasciola hepatica, assembly GCA_948099385.1. Lineage (NCBI taxonomy): Eukaryota > Metazoa > Platyhelminthes > Trematoda > Plagiorchiida > Fasciolidae > Fasciola > Fasciola hepatica. Next base: position 3,979,890 of record CANUEZ040000117.1, read on the forward strand.
CGTCTTCCGCTAACATAGTTTCTTAGGCCGATTTCTAGCCTTTCTCATGTATATCAGTCAGCTTTCGGATGTCCCCACCAGGACCAGCCGGATCTTCCACCTGACCTTGGCTTCCAAGCTCACCGAGCTTCCACTTGAATCCACTCATAGATTCATTTAAACTCGCTACAACTTCTTTGGTGGGCATACATTTGCCATACTTTCATTCCACGTTACTCTCCCTTCTCAGCCTTTTTACCCTACTTTTGTCATGCAAATTCCTGCATTCTCAGGAATTTTGTCTGTCCATTCCATCACTTGTAAACAGTTAATCATGCACCTGGCATGCCTCGGGCGTTTCCGAACTAAACCTTTATCAATAATAATAAACGAGCTGGGCAGCAGCTTTTACGACAGAGTACAACAGGGAACTGAGGGCAGAGGCAACGAGAGAAGAGACCGGTTTTTATCTGAACACACGGCTTAAGTGACCAATCTTCCCGCAATCCTTGGAAACTGATTCTCGAACTGGGCAATTAATGCGAAGTTGACGGGAGGCACCACAGAAATAACATGTGGTTCTAGGTTGAGCCGATGTGATCGGTTGGGTTGCATGACTGTGATCGTCCCTTTTTCAATTTCAGAACCACCCAGCCACTACGTTACCCGGCTGTAATATATCGAGCAGACAGCTCATCTTTTTCTCCGCCCGTCTACAACCGTACCAAAGGCCGGCTACTGCGAATACGATCTAGTCACCGGGTTTCACCCACAAGCAGTCCTGGTATTATTCCATGTGCCCCTCTGAGACTCATTGAAGAATTCTCACCACAAGACCCTCCCGATGTCGAAGCCATTCAAGCTGCTGTGCGAGGACTACTAATTACGTAGTGATCGGTCCAGATTTGGTGATGCCCTCCTCCTTCTCATGATGAAACAGCGAACACAAGCCGCAGCCAACCCTTGCCCAAAATGCCCAACACAGACACAGAAAAGCCACAGGAAACTCAACAGAATAATGTATTCGTCAATTTACCTAAGTAACCTGGACTATTGCAAATTTTTTCACCCTTGTCTTGCCTTATTTATTTCCTCGTGGACACGGCATTCCGATTGCTGATTATTCCTTCCTCGAACTTCATCCATCTTCCACCAGCTGCGAACTGCCAACACTAGACGACACACACTACTCATCATAGAAACCGTCTCACCTTTTCAAGGGGTACCATTCCTTTTCATATCCACGAACCTATGAAAATTAGTATTCTTCTGAGAGCCCTCATAAAATTCTTCCCTTTCTCCTTTGCCTCAACATCAATTACCTTTTTGAGAGAACATGAGTATGCAATATTGACCAATTTCTTGCGTCATTCTTGTGGATATTGTATTTCCTGCGTCCTAAAGCAATGTCCGTCTGAACATTCTTACATCCAGCTGATTCATTACTATCGCCGCGGCTGACTCGAAATCAATTCGTACTCGCAGTGTATTCCTTTGCTGCTTTGATTCATTTAAACTCTCAGTAATCTTAGTCCATTGTTGTTGCGATGTGCGGATCCCTCTTTGAAAATTGTGAATTTCCCATCTCATTCAGTGATATTGTAAACTCTGATCATGCTTGCATGCGTGCCTCTCGACCACAGTCCAAAGGTATACTATTATTATTAGCAGTTGAGGCAGGTGCAAGCTTTACAACGGGAGTGGGGGTTAGAGGGTTCGTGGAGGCACCAGAAACGTTTTCAATCCCATAAGACTGGCTGTTTTTAGCTGCATCCAGTGATCCAGCCATACCGAAAGCAACCTTAAACTTCTGTGCTGGTTGTTCCGACAATCTCATTTGAATGCTGTTAGACTACAGTCCGGTGGTAGGTGTGTAGCGCATGGCATCATCGCGATGCTCTTTGGCAGACACCTTGCGGAGGTCGCCGTCCTTGGCCAATGACTTGATAACCTGAAAGTACTGATCAATGTTTTGCTCGCAGTTTTGTTTCTGAGTAGCTAGTGGATACAGGGCTAAGGAGACACTTTTCAGCGCAAGTACATAAACTGGAGGATGGAAATAAAGCTTTCGAATGTTTGGCACTCCCAGATATGCTCGTAAGCTGACTGTGAAGGGAAGCTGATGAGCAAATCAAGATTATCAGACTCATCGGACCGTACTCGTTTCAAAAAGGCTTTGAAAGTACGGAACTTGTAAGCCCACTGTTTAGAAGTATCCGGAGCATTAATATCGTTATCGAACTTGTCCGGTCACAGGTAAAGGTCCATGATTTCGATGGCTGATTGGATTGATACGTTCGATTCACAGCGGGCGGTGATAGCTTTATCAGAGGCGACGAGATTCAGTGACAGGAATTTTACCCTCTATTTGACTAATAATTAAGGTACGGCCTGGCCGAGGTCCCTTATCTACTGGGTTTTGAAATCCGTGATCACAAATATCGTCAGATCTTTGGCAGTTTTTGTTCTTTTCAAACCACCCTGGTGTCACCATCCCCCAAATCCCTGAGGTTGACCAGATGGACATACTCGGTGTGTTGTCTGCCTTTTTTATATTGTGCGGGAGCCCCCACTCGGTGCACCACCAACACACTTTGTCGAGGTCGCCTTGCTGGGCACTTTCCCTAGGGTCTCCCACTATCTTAAAGTAGTCGGCAAAAATGGCGTAGCCAGTGCGGTTCGTGAGCAAATACGTGTCTGTACAAAAGAAACGAGAACGACCCAGGCGCTGACCTTGGGGGACTGCTCTAGGAACCCTGCTCATACTGGGCTTGTGTCCCTCTACCTCTACATAGAGTCTCCTTTTTCTGAGAAGCTTGGCCATTAGTTGACTCGGTGACAGATCGAATCCACAGGCCCGGAGCTCGTGCACCAGCGGCCAGTGATCAGCTTGGTCGAATGTTTTCCTTAAGCCGAAGTAACAGACCCCTACCTTCTCGTCACTGTCAAGTCTCCTCGTAACTTCATCCAGGAAGCACTTCAGGTTCCTCGTGCGTGAACTCTTCCTAATAAAACCATGATGATATGTACAAATCGATCTGCTTTCGGAAAGGAAAGCGACCACTCGGTTGGAAGCCTCCTCTCTGCTACCCTTGTGGATTGGCACCCGTAGTTTCATCTCCCGGTCACTTGGCAGCTAGCATTTACGCAGAGAACGGTTGAATAGCCGTGAAAGAGGTTCGGCCAGAAGGTTGATGGGTGTCATCGGCAAGTCTGGACACAATCAATCTAGGCCTGCTACCTTACCTAGTTTCAATCCTCCTAGGTCTGGTCTTACCCCTTCTTCCCCAATTTGGGCGGGTGGCATTCCGGTCTTGCCGACTAGAGGGAGACTAAATATGATCTTACCACTATCGTTGCTAAGTCATACCCAAACTACGCGGGCAACACACTGGCCTTTCCCTCATCCGTTTCAGTGTTTTCGCTCCTCGAGTCTATAGCATTATCGACCGAAATCCTTGGGGTAGACTTTGGCTGGATACAGTTAGGCAAGTAAAGTCTTCTCATTCTGACTCCATCTTCTGAATCCTAATGATTTTGCCGATTTATTTGCTAGTCTATGTTTTACACCAACAGAGAAGAGCGAGCACTGGGTGATAAACACCGAACTAGTGGCACGTGAAAGCATGTCGCCGGACGAATACCACGTAGGCTTGGTGGACTAAAGACTCCCTTGCTGGTGGAAGCAACGGCGGAACTAATTCATGAAATCATTCATGATTATCTGAAAGAAAAGCGGAACCGTATCATGGGGAACAATAAGGCACTTATGGATGCATTGGCGGCGGTAATGAGTATTGGGCGAAGAGACCTGCTGCCACGATGAGAGTCTGAGGTGCAGAGGGCACTGGCTGGAAAATACCAAGCCTCGTGCAGGTTTAGGGAGAGGGGGAGTCGGAGAAACAACTGGGATTTGTGACTGCTCGTGGAAAGGCAGAGAGAACCCAACTGCAATGCAGACACCGGTGTGGAGGGAGACCAGTGAGGGGGGGGGTAAAGAGTACATCAGCTGAAATGTAAAAGGAGAGCTCTTCAGGGAAAGTTATGTAGAAAGGAACGAGCAAGAGTAAGAATATTTAAACAACGTGTTGCTGTGATGACCACTGAACCTGAGTCCCTTTCGTGCTTCACCACTACTAATTAAAGTATCACGGATTTCTGATTGATTCGCCAACGCTTTCATTGCCGCGCTTGCCGGATGAGCGCTTCTCATTTTAGGACTTGTAGAAGTGCATCTCCAGAAAACCCCGGTGATGCATCCGACCACTCCAAATCTATTTCTTGCGCTTTGAAGTCCCCACGATGAGAGCTGTTTTACCTTCGCTGACTGTCAAAATTACTGCCAGTAATTCAGTGTTCTCCATTCTGGTAGTGGACTGGCCTTGGTAAACGCAGAGAAGAGTCACACGGCCTCTTTGCATTCTAATTGTTAGTTTGCTGGTCCTATTTCTATCCTTCTGCTGGCATAAGAGTTTGGGAGCCAGAAACAACATGCCTCCTGATTTGCCATCGACTTTATCTTCCCTATGCAGCAGGAAGCCCGCCACTCGAGCATAGGGGCTGATATCCCTCGGTGTTAACCACGTTCCAGTTAGCGTAACGATCTGTGCATCGCCTTTTGAGACCTCTTATAAATCCCACGTGTTACGGATGCAACAAACATTCGTGTATATGATTAGGAAGCGCCCGGCAGCTAGCAGCCCTTCCTTCTTAGGACGTTTACCGAGATTTCTCAAGATCCGGAAACCTGAGCTCCATAGCTGTCGCCGTTTTTTCTTTTCACCGACTTGATTTTCCTTGACTCTGTCGGCAGGATTTACGGTTGAAATGTCTGCGCTCCCCTCGAGTATCCTAGTTTGAGCGGGATGTCCCTCGTCCTCCAGGTCTGGGCTCTTGCTGCCTCTATCACCCTCTCGTCCGAGGGTAAAATAACTCGGCAGACTGCACGCACTTTCAGGGTTGTGTGGCTGGTATACTTGTTGGTCTCATCTTCCTGCTGCATGAAGACTCGGAGGTTTAAGGCCCTTATTATTTCTTCCAAGGCAGCCCGCACGCTGTCCTTGTCTCTGTTTTGTGAACCCCACTGAAGCCGGTAATGGCCTTCAGTCACATTCCGATACTTACGCTCTACAGTTTCCTAGCCGCTGGCTTCACCTTGCCGTGGGCTGGTCAGACAGACCAGGGCATCTTGCCCAGTTTACAGTGTCATAATTCGTGACCCCGATTCTCACTCTGTTCTCCCTCGTACGTGGTCCCTGAATTCCAAAAGTCATCAAATTTCTATACATTACGTAGCTGCTACACCTGTATTTTAAGGTTTCCAATTCGCTGAGAGAATTTTGCTTTGAATTCGAGTAGCCTTGAAGACTTAAAGCAATGTGCCGCCATGAGGCTGAAGCACAAATGTTTCTGGACCCTGTGATAATCATCTTACCTGTGTAACGGTTATTCCGATTGCAAGTAACGCGTGGCCCAATTAACGAAACCCAAAGTCAGAACAAGATTGATTCGCCGATTCTACGGTACTGGATTAACAAATTGTACACATACAAACACGTACAAACCTCAGATGTTCGGCCACAACGTCTAGCAGCGAGGACCAGAGTTCAACAAAAGGTCAATGTCAGGTACCACCGTCACGGCAGTCCAAGTTCGAATCAGAAATTATGCCACGGCACTTGAGCAAAATATGAAAAAATGTTGAAGTGTAATGATTGATGCATGCTGTACTTGTTCGAGGACCAATAAGATAAGGAGCATAGTCTAAACATACAAGTATGTGACAAAGGCTAGGGAGAATTTCCACACATGAGTGTCACCCTTGAGCTGGATGATAGTTCACTGGATACTGGGGAAATGGTAAAAGGGAAAACGGTTCAAAATACAAATCTTGACAGCGTCTTGCACCCGGTATTGTTGGTGGACAGGAAAATTGCCCACTGGACAATGCAAAGGAGTTCAGGACACTAGTCTTGATTGTATCTTGCGTCTTGAACTGCCGGGGATCTGGAAGATACACCTTCGGACCGTGGGAGAAGTTCGACTTTGCTTCAGCTCGTTCAGCTTGAGTGGCACGAAAGATTCCATCATGAGAAGTCTGTGAGACATCAAACAGCGAGATTTTCGGATCGCGCGCAGAGCTTGCCCATAATTTTAATATCATTAATAACGGTAATGTTTTACCCGGATTCTCTGGTTTCTTGGCGATTTTTGGAAGCAGCTCGTTACCTACAGGTTTAATCAGCTCAGTGCCTCATACCATCGGCTGATGCTTGTCGCTCGTTAGTTTCCCAGTCTGCTTTAGTTTTCATACTTTGTCCACTTTACCTTTGTCCTGTTCCGGCTGTCTTCCAATCGATGATCTTTTCTATCCTTTTCACCCCGGAAGCGCACATCCCCTTTTCCGGGATGCTTTTGTGAGTATTTGTTATTAGTTTTCACACCTTCGACCACCCTTAACACGCCTGAACCAATCTCACATATTGTGGATTGGCTGCGAAGACATAATCACTTCAGGTACTTTTATTTCACGTAAATCTCATATATCGTCTTCGCAGTTTCCCTGCTTGCCCTATGGCACCATAAGATGCAGGGAGCACAACATATCCCTCCATCCTCTACATCCTCTTTGCAACTATTGTTCCCGCATGGGGCCTCGCCTTTAGTTTGGTAGTCTTTTTCCTCCCTAGTCGTCTTTGTGATTGCCGGCACCATAACAATTTATTGCGACAAACAAACTCTGTGTGTGCCACCAGCTATAAACGGATGTGCGGCATAGTAGAAACAGCTTAACACTGATGATACACGCAAAAGTATTCGCAAGGCTAAACGGCCGCACAAAAACTGGAAAATCAGCTTTGAAAACGAAGAAGCAGAATGAACAAGACAACCTGAGTTCCACAGCGCGGTAACTCCCGTTATTTCGACGACTCTACTGAACTTTCAGATCGAAACATTTTCGCGAGGTTTTCCGGGCGATTTCCTTTAACCGTTTTACCAATCTTTTTCTCTTCCAGATGTAAGATCTCCACCCAGAACGGTGTCACGGTGTAGCGCAGCTGTGGAAATGCTGAAATAAAGATCACGCTACTCTCTCCGATGGAGCCCTGACCTGGATCTCGTATTTTCAGTTACCGACAGATATAAAGGAGTCCTAATTATTCAAGGCGCGGTGAAAGGCGGTGGCCCACAAGTGCAAGAAGTTAGACCACCTCTGGTTTTGGCCACAAATCTTGTTCTATGATCCAGTCCGATCACTTTAGTGTTGAAACGAAGCTGTGCGCAGCGTAGCAAATGTCGTAAGAAACCACATATCCTGCTTCGAATTTGCATGGCTAGTAAAGTTTGCCCACATACTGGAGATTGACCAAGGGTTTTCACAAAAACGATTCGCGGTTTAAAATGACTGCCAAGGAAAAATAGGTTATCCTCGCTAGGGTTATACTAGCTAAGGCCCAGATCCACACTTTGGGACATGACAGAGGCTGCGAAACAACTAAACGGGATGTCAGTCACTGACAGGCCGTTGTTTTCCAAGATGGTACTAACCGTCTTGTTGAAGGACTACGTGGGATCAACTGCGATGGTGGTCTGTAGGTAACTGGGTTGTTCCCAGTGGAAGATGGGAAAAGTAATAGGTGAGTTTTTCTACACCAAACCTCTCTTTAGTGGTGGTTTTGGACCGAAACTATGCGTAGAACTTCCTCTCTGCGGTCCAGACAGCGTGCGGGTCATCCGCTCACCTTGGAAGACCATCAATCAGTGGGTCAACCTTTGGTATTTTGGAGAGAGTAGAGTTGGCTGAAGGTGCTGCCAGCTGAAGTAGTGGAACAGCCTAATGACCAAGTGTTCAGGCGACCACTTGACGTCTTTCTGAAGAGTTGGTGGCAGGCGGCTTGCTCGATGCCACTAAGCTGAGCTGTGGTGATTGAGCCTACATTGGGAAGAGGCTCTGTGTCCTGTGACTAAGAGTGATGAATAAAACAAAGAATGTGTTCGAGTGACATTCCATTTGGGAACACACTTTGCATGCACATTCGAACTCACAGAATTTAGCCCTGACCATGCCATTCCATAGAACTGTTTGGCTTTTGACTAATTCTCACTTCAGGTTTTGTACAAAATTTGAATTTTTCCCCCGCCGGTTGGATATTCGCACACCCACTCAACATCTATTTCCGGTACTCCATTCTGACAGTTCAAATCATTCCGCGCTGCAGTACGAAACCAAAGACAGGGACCCAGCCTCCACCTCTGCCTTCCTAACCCATTCTGCCCACTTCGTCAAACTAGCCCCTTTTCGCCCGCTACCCTCACCATTCTACCTACCACTACCTGCAACCAAGGTCTTTATGAAAAAGAACACCAGCCATCTGTAGCCAGCCAGAATTTGGCTATTAATTCTTTTATCACACATACTGAAAATTTTTATCTTTACACTCAACTTCTCCCTAGCCGCATCTGTAGCTGTTGCCTCCCATAGTCTGCTTCTTTGACGGCTTTTCTTTGAAAGTCCGTTTTGCTTCCATACACCATTCATGCTCTTCAAAAGTTTACTGCATTTCTTGTGAATTTTTTCGCTTTCATGTGAATTTCCATATGACACTGAAACCATCTGCACAAAAGGTCTGTCTTATTATCACATTTGACTAACTTGCATTTATTTCACATGCTCTCCCCCCCCAATTAGTTACTCAATGCTGGATCAATGTCCTATGTTTCGCTTGCATCCCTGGCTGCACGTTGATAGCCCATGCGGACTTTACTTTTAATCTTGTTCTTCGGTAACTCTCCAGCCCGGTTACTCGTTGGTGGCTGTCCAATTATTCAGCTGGTACACCTTTGCGCCCTTTTCTGGATGCCGTGACCCGTTGCAGCCAGTTTTTGGCACCCATAGGGCATATCGTGTATTACTCCTGCCTAAACCTGCTGTCCAAGTTTTGATATCCGATCTATGGATTTTCTGGTCCTTGCGACCACTGCACTTTCTAACATTCTCCAGTGTCGCTCATATCAGCATTCCGAAGTTTGTCCAGCTATCCACACCGCCCTCCCCGAATTTGAAACCGGTTTATAATTTGCTTTAACCACCACCACTTTAGTTCACTCAAACACAACACGACTTTGTTGTCTTATTTCGGTTACCGTGTGATTCTCGAATTTAAAAATTGTGAATGCCTCACACCGTTATGTACTGCTGTATTTCCTGATCTTGCCTTGTGTATGTGCCTTTACCATGGTCAAGAAATATACAATTATCATCATCAACCCACGAAATTTAGCCCTGACAATACCTTTGCATAGAACTGTTTCATTTTTGAATAATTCTCACTTAAGTTTTTGTACAAAATTTGAATTTTTCCTCCGCCAGTTGGATATTCTCATGCTTAATTCCGGTGGTTGTTTTTAAGCTGCCTACTCGACTTCGTTGGTTGGTTCATGCATGGTGTTTGCAAGGTCGCTCGCACCGACTTCATGAAGGGTAGAGCTGACTCTCCAGTTAGACTTGGTTTGGTCGGCACCAGTAAACGATTGGTACCCCGAATGTGTCTGGCTTCTCACTCTAGCTAGCGAGTGGGCTAGCATCATCGAAGTTTGCGCCTTGTGTTCGAACTGTAGAGCTGTGTAACGCGTCTAGACAGAGCGCAGCTCCCGTCTCTATCGGCGTGTGTTGGTGCTTGCTTATGCAGTTACTGAGACCCGGATCATCTAGTTTTTTCTGTCTTTGCAGATCTCGCACGTGCAACACCCACGGTTGACACGGCATTCCGCGTGCTACATTTTTGGCGACCCTGCCAGCACGAGCAGCACCACCGTCACCTGAACGTCATCTGAACCTCACCTGAGTATCCCCTGGCCGTCCCCTGAGTGTCCTTTGACCGTCACCTGAGTGTTTCCTTTGAAACAAAATATGGACATTCAGGTAACGGTCAGAAGACACTCAAATGACGGTCAGGGGGCACTCAGGTGACGGTCACGGAATCTTATCGAAACTGACTCCTCTGATCCCACTAAATTTGTAACACCAATTCCAACACCGAAATACGTATATGCTAAATAATACACCAGTAATCAGCGGAATAGCCGAAGTTCAGCGCAACTGCACAAGCACGGTCATCTTACAATAAACCCAACCACAATCCTGCATAAAACATTTAGCCGAATTAGTCCCCGGAGTTAAAAATAAAATAAAGGTTTTACGGGGGATAATTATATATTTCGCTATTGGTAAATCTTTGTACAGTGGGATAGTCAGCGAACAATCGTCATACAACCATGGGTCATTTTGGTGCACTTCGCAGTACCTGGAACAAAGGAAATAAGATACTTGTTGAATCTGTGCAGAGCGAAATTTTATAATTGTCAACTTTAGAAATCGGCTCATGGGAGGTTTCAGTAATACATATTATATTGACGACGATCAAGTTACAAATGACCTCAACACTTTCGTTTTGGACGGCCACTTCCTGGAATGGTGAAACAGAGCTAATAACCTCAATCGGTCTGCACTTTTGGATCCAAAGCTGGATCTTTTATTTTATAAAAGGTGTTGTAGCTCCGGGAGACTTGTGCCTCAATACTGAGTCTACGAATGCAGGACAGTATAACACGGAACGGCATACTCACCGACAGTTATTCTACAGACTATGGTATTGGCAAATGATTGAAGCCCGTGGACACCACGCCAGTTCAAGTCGTGTAAAAAGCAGTCGGAGATCAGTGTACGCATTACTTGATGTACACAATCCCCAACTGTTCGCGTTCCCGTTGCAACAAGGAAGTGCAACTGCTGGCCAGAAAGTTGTGAAAAATATAAATTACCATTGGTTCGTAGAAAGTTTCATCTAATTTTTCATTCAGCCTCTTGAACTCCTATGCGCTTCGCACGGGATCAGCGCACTGCACGAACTGCACCGATGCACTGGCAACATGTTCACGTTTGCACAGTTTAGACTTGACGTCCTCCGTCGTTTTCTGCAATTCCACAACCCTGTTGGTAAGATTATTCATCATAGCTGCAATTAGTGAAGGTAAAGCCCGAAGTTGGACTCACACACCAAAGTTTTTCTATAAGTAATGTGTTCCGACACTGGATCCGTTGCATTTTTTTTACCTTCCTTGCTGTTTTTGTTTTCCTAAATGTAGAAAAGGTGACAATCTATCTTGAGCATGCACGTACTGTAAAAAGTGCCTCCGAGTGTCCCGAATAGGGGTTACTGTTTCCGGTGTAATGGAATGAATTGTGGCTTGGGATCTTAACATTTCATCCAAATAGGTAAATGCGTACACCAAAGATAGATGACATCAGCAGTTGCTTCCATTTGACTCCGTTTAGTTAGGAAACAGGGCTATCATATTCACCGGTATTACTTCGAACGGGAAACTGACAGTATGGTGAATACCTTGGTGACGATTTAGAAAGTCAATGTCATTGCGTAACCTTCTTATGGTTGATGGGAAAATGAGACGGCGCTGGACGCAATAACCGCGTTGTGTGCACCTTTGACGGCAGTATAACCCACTTTGATGCGTAATCTGCTTAAGCGTTGCCTTGGCTGGATTATCTGCCACAACACTCCGCAAATCAATCCTGCAATGAAGGCCACTCCCACGAATAATTATGCCATCGGATAATAATGGTGCCAAATGCTGTATTAGATCTTTCAAATATTGATGCATGTCGGTAGTTTAGACATTCCACAATACCTGCCAACAATAAATACTCGCGACGTGGAGTCCAAGAGGCAACACAATACTGGCCACAACTGGTGCGATGAGCCACGAAACAAGCTCACACCGTCAGTGTGCAGCTGGATATAAATGCAGCAGCCGGCTGTGACAGGCCTACACTCCGGAGCTCGTTGCAAGGTTTCACTTAGTCCAAAATGTAAGTATCTACCGGCGCCAAAGGTCTTCTTTTGGATTCTCCTTGGTGTCCCCAGCAATGACCTCCGACCTAATGGCAAGTCAAGATTTAACTGTCTCAGAGTTCGTAATAAAATTTTCAAGTCGGCCATTGATGATTTCTTTTGTATAGCGGCCTGCCTCACAACATCCCTGGCCGAAGGAAAGGTCGGGAAGTATAGATTTAATAATTCAGTTACCTTCTGTGAGGGAAGTTATCATTTTGATCGTTGATGTAAATTTCACTTCTCTATTTGTCAGTGATGATTTTATTGCATGCATTGGTGATCAACATAAAGCTTACTTTTCGTGAAGGTGGTCGCTGCCAAATAACTTGGCCCCGCTCCTCTGATATGCACGTGTTATCCCCCCTTGTGTTCTCACAACTACCCACATTCAGAGACAGTGTGCACTACCCAAAAGCGGTGGAGGTTGTAGCACCTGTGATTTGTTGGTCCTCAACTGCTGCCGACGAGGCCTTCGGTTTTACAGGACTGTCGATGTCATCAATTAAATCGTCAGACTCGTTGTTCGTTGAAACGGAACAATTGCCTGGGAATTAGTAATGAACTTCATAGCAGCTAACATTTTACACTATCACTCTATATGAGGGATGAGTTGAAATCCCCCCTATTCTTTCTGCGAACTGCTACCTGCTTCTTGCGCCTCCATGTTGTAGATCTGGAACAGCCACGCAACTTTGGGTGGGTCTTTTCCATCTACACATAAAGAGATAAGTAAAAAAATGGGACTTACCCTCCGAAGAACACCAGAAACCGACCAAATGCAGTGCAATGATCAACAGCGTAGCCTGAAAGGCGACTGCAAACAACCACCGCCAAGGACCAGCAGCCACGACAGGAATACATTTAAACAAACGGAACATCCAAATTTATAATACACAGTAAAATGAACAGTGAATGTCAAATTCTTTCTTATTACGGTATTTGAACATGGAACATTAGGTTCGGAATTCTCGTACATTCAAGAATCCAGAGATTTCTGTATCTAAAGCCAGTGGGGACCGAGCTATTAAATATTCATAAATGTGGCTCAACAGAGACTCTCGTCCGTTATGACGGATTCTCCGGTTTTTACAGAGGTTTCGATTGTTTTTGCGGCAGTGTACTAATTTTCTGCAACCGTCCTCTAGGGGACACTCAGGTTAGGGTCGAGTGTCCCTTTGTGCTGCCTGGGAGGATCCCTGTCACTGAATCCCCACAGACCGACTCTGCCAGCTAACCTGCTAAAGCAATGTACAAACAATAGGGACTGTGCTACTCCATGGGAGGGAACAGTGTAACGCACTCAGACAGATCGCCATTCCCACCTTTATTGATGTAAGTGTTGATGCTTGCTTATGCACCGGCTAATCGAGGTTTCTTTCTGTCTTTGCAGATCATGCAAGTGCAACCCTCACGGAAGAAACCGCACCCCGCATACTGACAGACGCAAGGTCGCACGCGGAGCGCGGTCCGAAAATCTTGCTGTTTGATGCGTAACGATGAATGAAACTACCATCAAGGGGTTCGAACGTGATCCAACGAGCAGGGTCACCGAACACATCAGCCCGCTAAGTTTGATAACGGCGGAATTAGTCTGACACTATTTCCGTTTACGTCTGCTAAAATGTCGAGTCTGGTTACAAAATTTATACCCCGGTGGAACCGGAAAAATAGAAGCACACGGTAAATGCCGCAAAGCTTAATATGTCCGAAAAAAATACGAAACTGGTCTACCAACATTTTCTTGTGTATCTGCTAGGAAGTCCATTTGTACTGCAAAAGAGACACCTTTTCGGAACTATATAAATTAAGGAATATGAAAATATTTCAAACGATCTTTCATAGGCGTGGTTCGCCTTGAACCATATAGGGAACGCTATAGAAATTCCTTCTGCTTCAACCTGCACAACTTGTACACTGGAAGGGCCACTGTGCCGTTGCCTACATGAAAAACTCCCTCAAACTTAAGCGACTCTTTGCAGAGAGGAATAAGTCAAGCTTTCTTAATATTACTTTCCTAGACGAGCGTCTGTAGTCATAACGGCAGACTTATAAGTCTTCTACCTTGATGATAACCACTGGTCATGAAGCCAATCGGTTCGGGCCCCAAGCCTAGAATAATCGCGAAGTAGTCTACACTACCACCTGAGTTAATAGGCTGCATCGTCAGGAAATGCCTGCTCCTTGACCGAAATCCCATGGGGAGAGTTACTAAAGTCTCCGGTCCTTAGCTCGACTAATGTCCTGCATGTCATTCTCACTGGGCTGTATATATATATATACGAATTTAATCTACCATCCAGTGTTCACTAGCGCGAAAGAAGACTCACGAAGTGAACACGCGCCGTAACGACCTAGTTGTGCTGGCCCAAATAAAAAAATAAATAAGGAAGACAACAATGCCAATATGGCAGGAATCATAATGCGGCGGCCCTGAATAGGGCCCTTGTCAATCTCTTGGGCCCATGTTTACCCCGCTAGACAATGTACACAAGTGTAGTCCTCCTCATAGTGAACTCTGCGCATTGATAATGTGCCCATCGGTCACAAGTTTGGCATTGAATCCATTGAACTTCCTCGTCCAGGTCGACTGTTGGATCCTCTCGCCGGCAAAAGCTGCGAACTTCTTTGTTGATTGGAGACAGCTGCCTGTCCAGTTTTCGTTTCTTGTTTGTTATTCGGAATTGATTGGCCGTAGTTGCCTGATGGTGGAGGAACTGGATACGTTGCAAAGGGTTTCATATAATCTGAATATCGCTCTCGTTAGTAAGCCGAACCTCGATTATTGGTTTTCTTCTGGATGTTGTTCTCTGTTTTATGGTTCAGTCTGTTTTCGGTGGTTCCGACAGCAGCACATTCTCGTCAACTGTACTCGAAATTGTGGGGCATTCTAATATTTTTCGGGTCTCTTTCTCTCGGCCGAACATAGTGGCGATATCCGACCGGTGTGCTACACGTTCTACGCCTTTTTGGGGATGCTCGTAGCACAGTCTCACGTTTGGCCACAAGCCAGTAACGTCTGGTAACAACCTCAGTAGGGCTTTAGCCGTTTTGTAGTTATCCTCCCCAAGAATAGTTAATGCGGCCGCAATATTCCGACCGATATTCTCGCTCTCCCTCAGCTTCTGCGCCTTGGTGGTCATTGTGGAGGTAGATGCTCGTGAGATGATTATGTCTCCACCGGCTAAGGCTGTCACCTTCTGACAACCTATTGACCAGCGAGTATCGGCTGTCGTAGAAAGGTCGACATTAGTGGCACGAGCGATGTGCAACACGTGAACGCAAGGCAACAACCACTGGAGACTGAAAAAACAGCTGCAGTGTGGCACGCTGTCGCCGGTAACCCTAACGGAGGAAAGTCCACTGTTTGTTACAAGCCACTCAAGTTTTACATAAGAGATAACAGTGATAGTCACGGTTTGCAGGTGGCGAAGGAGAACGCCACGGGCGAATACGGTTAGCTTGGCAAACACGGGTTTCAGCCAATGTGGCACATTACGGAACTCGCATATGGACATTTGGTCCTTACCAAGTCTACCCCGCAAAACTTCTCTCAAAGATGCCAACGGCTTCAATATTCTTTCACAGACCTGGTATAAGGTTGACCTAGGTGAAGGTCCTGTCTTGAGCTGCCTATTTTCGGTGTCTACTTTATTAGTTGTTAAATTACCCGAGGTGAATACTTGCCTTACTTTGTAACCCGCCCAGAAATACTTAAACTGCATCCACGTCCTTACTAAGTAACCCGTTGCCTCGGAGCTGCGGGCCCGAATAGTAGCACAAAATCGTTCGAAAGCAGACTCGCTGTCTGCGAATACCATGTTCCGCATCCACCGGAAAACACGGTCCTTTTCTAGCGTAGTTGCTCCAACTAGACGGTTGCACCGTTTTCGCATATCTCACAAAGCACTAAATTGGCACAACACTACCTGGGCTCCGGGAGTGAGTCTTGAACCCGTTTAACTGAGCCAGACTACGATCTACCACTATTGTTTTACATTCCCTAGTTTCAACTAATAATTCACACATGAAACCCACGGCTTGTCTGTAGCTTACACTGCTTTCCTTTGGCAGCAACGCAAACAGAATACTACGACGTAAGTCCGTTTCGTCCACTATCATTGCGTCCCATAATACATAGTCTCCGCAGCTCATTTGATGGGTAGCCTCAGCTAGAATCATCTGGCTGCATCTGCGAGCAACCGGAATCATCTAGCTAGGTATGAAGAAAAGGAATCTAACTATATTCTCCTCGTATATTACCTGGCTAATTCCTTTAACATCCAGTAATTCTTTTACCCCTGTTACGTTACCACGTACATCATGACTGTGACGAACAAGTATAGACCGAAAGTCCATGCTGTTCGGACGTCTACTGAACATACGACTAGTATGTTCCCTTAATTCGGCTGTATTATGGAACGTATCCATTAAGCCAAACACCATATGCTCCTGAAACGCTGTCAGTCTTCGGTTGGCCACATATGAACCAGGATTGCCCACTTGGAACCTATGAATATGGACCATACAGCACCTCGCAACATAATATTCGGTTCCTTTGGCGACCAAGGTAACGAAAGCTCAGCACTCCAGGTTTTTGGTATCTACAATGAACTTAAACATTAGCATACAATTATTCTAACCTTGATCCACCTCCACTTTTTCGGAGCCGATGGACACAACAGTATTTCTTAAAATGATACTTTATTCCGTCGCTAATTGTTAGCCGACGCTTTTTGGCCTGTTTCCATGTACGGGCATTGTAACTGTAAAAGCTGGTACCTGAGCAACGATGGAACTCGTGAAAATCGGTTATGAATTCATTGAGATCTTCGTAGAAGTCTTTTATCAATCTCGAAAACGTATCAGAATTGTCAACGGTCGTGGTCATTCACGTGGCTAACGAGTGAGATGGGTGCTGACATTTTGTTGCGCTGGGCCTTATATACCAGTGTCCAATTGATGGTATAAACAATATTTTATATTATTAATTGCTTTCGGTTAAACTCAACCGAATTTTTTCGTCTTTTATACGCAATTTATCTCGTCATAAAATGTCTATTTCATCTGACATTACCGTTTCATTTGTGGTAGTTCGATCCTTGACTTTCTGTTTGATGTCTCACAGACTTCTCATGATGGAATCTTTCGTGCCACTCAAGCTGAACGAGCTGAAGCAAAGTCGAACTTCTCCCACGGTCCGAAGGTGTATCTTCCAGATCCCCGGCAGTTCAAGACGCAAGATACAATCAAGACTAGTGTCCTGAACTCCTTTGCATTGTCCAGTGGGCAATTTTCCTGTCCACCAACAATACCGGGTGCAAGACGCTGTCAAGATTTGTATTTTGAACCGTTTTCCCTTTTACCATTTCCCCAGTATCCAGTGAACTATCATCCAGCTCAAGGGTGACACTCATGTGTGGAAATTCTCCCTAGCCTTTGTCACATACTTGTATGTTTAGACTATGCTCCTTATCTTATTGGTCCTCGAACAAGTACAGCATGCATCAATCATTACACTTCAACATTTTTTCATATTTTGCTCAAGTGCCGTGGCATAATTTCTGATTCGAACTTGGACTGCCGTGACGGTGGTACCTGACATTGACCTTTTGTTGAACTCTGGTCCTCGCTGCTAGACGTTGTGGCCGAACATCTGAGGTTTGTACGTGTTTGTATGTGTACAATTTGTTAATCCAGTACCGTAGAATCGGCGAATCAATCTTGTTCTGACTTTGGGTTTCGTTAATTGGGCCACGCGTTACTTGCAATCGGAATAACTGTTACAGTACTCAATTTGGAATCTTCACGAGGAAATCAATGAGAACTGCTAAGATGACAAAGGCAAGCCGAAGCTGGATAGGCTGTAACCCGGCAAGCCCTTGGGGTACTGTTGGTTGACACTGACCCCTTGCACATTGCTAGGTCTGCTAATCCTGTCAATCCAATCTCACGTACTTCAGCCGGTGATACAGAGTTTAAACGTGATGATATCAATAAATTGAGTGTAGTAGAATCAGAAACCTAACTTAGGCGGGCTAGAGAAGAAGCTGAATCGGCCAGGAAAGAACAACCTCGAAGACTGGAGCGAGAGGTGGTCTTGGAGACCACGGACCATACGGCCATCGAGCCCAGTAATTCCGTGGAACGATTGAAGCCGACTTGTGCCATAGTAACACACGCTAGTGACTTACCACAGGTGGAATTGTGCTCTTTTGACGAAAGCTCAGAACAGCACTGCAAGTTCATTAAGCGATACGAGAACTTTTCAGTAAGGAGAGTATCCGATCCAGGGCAGAGATTCTTGTATCTGCTAAATTACTGTCGTGGAAGATCTAGGGAGGCGATCAACGGGTGCCCGATTCTGGATCCCGAAGAAGGTTACATTTGGGCGCGTGAACTCTTGAGAGACCTTTCTGGACAACCATTTAAGGTCGTTCAGGAAAGCGATCGATGTTGTACTACCAGAAGCAAGACGTTCCGAAGGCGAGTCGGGTTCTCTAGTCAGTCTGATTATAAAATTGCAGAACTGCAGCATCGCTTTGAATCACCTAGACTATCGATCAGACCTGAACGCACTTCACACATTAGAGACCATGATGTGCAGTTTACCCACAGAACTACAGAATAGATTGGCTGGAAAAGCCGAGGGGATCAGTAGACTCTGGGCGAGAAACTATTGTTCAAGGTCTGCCGCGGTTTATAGACCGCCATGCCCGAATAGAAAACAGTCTTCTCGGTCAACTTGTGCGCAACGACGCAAAGCTGGACCAGGGAACCAGTTAGAGGCCAACCATGGGCAAGCACACACAAAAACTATCCCGCGAGGGTTAAAATTTGCCTGTGTGTAACGTGTGTGGGGCGCTTCATCGCCAAGTGGTACGCCCTCGATTCCGCAACGTAGACGTCGACGAACGGTGGGGAATGGCTAACAGACTGGGTGTTTGCTTTGTCTGTCTCAGCGATTCACTTCGAGCAGCGGTGTGCAGAAATAAATCCGATTGTAGTCGAGATGGATGCCATCGGAAGCAACATCGCCTACTGCACAAACCCAAGAAATTGAATGCCGAAGAAACCCCGAAGCCAAGTGAGGTCAGCTCAGTGTCTCACTCTACTATCAAGCCCATTCGCCTGGAAGTAGTGGCATTCGGCATAGAAACCCCAGTTGGGCGATAAGAGCGTCGGCCTTCGTGGATAGTAGCTCGGATACCACTCTTATGTGAAAGGAGTAGGCAGAGAGATGTGGGATCAGAGGGAATCAACCTTCATTAGCAGTGGGCACAGTGAGTGGCACCCAGGTCATCAAATCGACGAAACGGAGGCTACGACTCTCTCTTTAGCCAACAGCAATAGAGCAGAAAGTCTAGAAGCATTCACCATAAACGATCTGCCGATGAGAGCACCTCAGTCGGTGCAATCGATTCTGACTCAGTGGCCGCATCTCGACGGGTTTACGATCGGGGAGTGGCGGAATGACGGAGTTGATCTGCCGATCGGTATTGATGCATCGGAAGCGCACTGGGTCCTGGATCAAAGAATAGGAGGCCGCAAAGCACCCTATTCAGTAAGCACCATATTCGGCTAAACTTTACGTGGTAGTACAGATGGTAGATGAGGCGAACAAGTCCAAATCAACTGCACTTCGGTGGCAACGGCGAACATTGAACAGGCATTCCAACAGCTGTATAAAGCAGAATTCGCCGACCTGGCCGCTGGTGGAAATGCCCCATCACAAGAAGATAGGTCGGCTCTGAAAATGGAGGCCGAGAACGCCAAGTATATAATAAGTCATTTCTAGGTTCCTGTCCCGTGGAGACCCAACATGAAACCTTTGCCGAACAGCCGAGAAATGGCCCTGAAGAGGTTATGCTTCCTCAAAACCAGGCTGATTCTAGAACCACAATTAAGGATAGAATACACGCGAGCCATGCAAACATAACATCGATTTGGGTTATATAGAAAGAGTGGATACAGCGGTTATCAGCACAAATTTGAGGTGGTGCCTACCTCATCACCCGGTCGTGAACCCAAAGATACCGGAGAAGGTCAGAGTGGCTTTCGACTGTGCCGCGAAATGTCAGGGTGTGTCACACAGCGACCATATCCTACAGGGCTCAGACTGGACAACACCATTAGTCGAGGTTTTATGTCGTTTTCGGCTAGGATAAGTGGCCGTCTCTGCTACAGACGTGAAGTGTTTCTACACGTGAAGATGCCCGTTAAAGATAAGGACGCTTTTCGTCTTCTCTGATGGCCTAAAAGCGACGTAAATTGTGCACCGGACGAGTACGGACTGACAGCGTATCCCTTTGGGACGGTGTAATCCCCTTCTGTGCTAATATTGCCCTCCGGGAAACCCTCAAGCATTTTGGCGGCACAAACGAACAGTTACAAGGAGCAGTAGGCCACTTCTACGTGGACGATTTTCTATGGTCCTTTGAAGACCCAAATAATGCTATTCCATATATGACCGAACTGACCGCCACCCTAGAGGCCGGAGGATTCATCCTCACTAAAAGGACTTCAAACAACCGGAAGGTGCTCAAAATAACCTCGAAGATCGAGAAAGTGGAATACGCGAGAGAGCTTTCGGGATCCTCTTCACAAACGGAGCGCACACTTGGAGTTCAATGGAAGCCTGAAGGTGACGAATACCTTTTCACTCTGGACGTACTCAAACGACCAGCCACACGCGGAGGAATCCCATCATCAGTCTCAAGCCTCTGTGATCCCCATAAGATTCGTTTCGCTATGGCTGTTACCTGGAAAGTGCTGTTGCAATCGCTGTGCCAAAGAGCGACGGGTTGGGACAAACCTCTACAGGATGGCAATGACAGGCGATGGCGCGACTGGTTGCACAGCCTAGATCAACTTGGTGAGATCAAGATACCAAGATGCTTGATAGGAATCAAGTGTTCAAACGATACCCAACTTCAACTGTTTTCAGATGCATCGGACGTAGGCTACGGGATAATGGCTTACCGCTGCTGGTAGACGAAAATGGTGGGCGGCACTGTCAGATTGTTTTTGCAAAGGCGAGAGTGGCTCCACCGAAGACGGTCTGACTGCAGCGGTGCTGGCTGTGAAAGCCGCGACGATAATTGGACGATGCTTTGACCAGGTAAAATGGGAACCAAGTTTTTGGACGGACTCAGCCACGGCACTACTTTACATAAACAACATTATCAGCTTCCTGGCCAACAGACTCACCATGATTCGTGAATCGACTAAGACCGATCAGTGGCACTATGTACAATCCGCCAGTAACCCGGCCGACTTCTGCTCAAGGGGCCTGAAAACACTAGAGAGGTTGCGGATGTGGACAATGGGACCGGACTTTCTAACTGCATCTAATGAGATGTGGCCAACGCTACTAATACCTAAGCCTGATGTCGGCGATATCGAGACCAAAAGACTGATACTAGCCACCAACTCCACACAACAAGGGGACATGAAAAGAAGTTGATAAAAGCCCGAGCTAGGTTGGTGGATAGATCGCACTTCTTCAGCAACAGGGTTGTGAACAGTTGGAACGGTCTGCCTGGTGAAATGGTTGATCTGCAGACAGTCCAATCCTTCAAAGGTGCCCTAGATACCAAGTGGTACGAGATCTTTCCTTGTAGTGAGCCTTGAGTATATCAACTAGATGGATGACGGGTAGCACTGTGGTCCTTCTGGAGTATGTTTAAGCAGACTTTTTCCCTCATTGCATACTGTCTCAGTGAACGCTCACGATGCATAATGTCTCTCGCAGTTGATGTGCGATGAGGTTTTTCGTTTCCCTCTCATTTTTAGCGGGAATTCGACGAAATACACTCGGCAGTGGTGGGTGCATAACTGGCGTGCATACCATCGAAGGAATTCTGGACGCTCGATTGGCAGTGGCCATTACCTGTCCTGTGCAAATTGAACTGAACTGAACTGAAGATTTGTATTTTGAACCTTTTTCTCTTTTCCCATTTCCCCACTATCCAGTAAACTATCTTTCATCTAACAGGTGACATTCAGATAATAAAATAATCACAAAATCAGGGAACATTTGGGCTTCAGCCTCGTGCCCGTGTACTACCTCAATACTTCGAGACTACACCAATTTGTATTCTCTTTGTAGTATTGCTGAGTAGTGTTCGGTGTTTTTGAGGCGATCCTTCCTCGCTTCTAGGCTTTCTTTTTGTTTTTGTTTTTTGTGTTAGCGGGATTTACCTGCTAGTGTCAGAGTGCGTATTTTGTGTTTGGGTAAAGAGCACTTGAGTTGTGTTCGCCCTAGTTTTTGGGGTTTTCGGTATGACACCCGCTTCCGACTCTTGTCTAGCACCCAAGTGTGGAAAACGTGTGGTAAATGGTATACAGTGCGTCGATATGCGAGAGATGGGCTCACCCAAGGTGTTCAGGGATAGCAAAGGACATCTATGTCACTTATAAACAGAACCCATGGGCTGAATGGGTGTGTCCCTTGCAAGGAGGCGGCCAGTCTGGCCTTTAGGCTGCAGGCCCAAGGGCAGGACCAAAGCCCACCAAGTAGCACCTCAGTCGTAAGCCCCAAACCATCGCAAGCAGGTTGTAGTAAGTCGTTTGCGGAAGTAGTAGCAACACCCGAGAGGACAATCATCAGAGCGTATGGACCAGTTCCGAGAGCTTGCCAGGCGGTCGTTGCCTCAACTCCTTTGAAGCAGACCGACGAGGGCCTTTGGACGGAGCAGAAGCCGAGAAGGGCATGTCAGGTCAAAAAGAAGGGTGACTGTAATATCGCGAAGGGTGGGTTAGCTAGGGTGGACTACCCTGCTCTTGTGGTATTGGAAAACAAGGTGAAGGATCTGCGGAGGCAGATCTTGTCGATGGGCAGGGTCTCGAGCCATAGGCTTCTGATCCTAAACCAGGAAGAACCCTTTATGAGGGAATCGAAAGCCGGGAAGGACATAGACAGGAGGAGGGTCTGCGACATACTGCGAATCGCAGGTGTTCCGTACCCTCCTACTATAAGAAGGGTGCACAGAGTGGGCAAATGGAAGTCACCACTGGGGAACGAAGGGGAACTTCGTGCGAGACCAATCCTAGTGGATTTCGCTGATGAGTCCACCCGGGATAAACTGTTGGTGAGGGCAGCAATAGTGGCTCAGATTACCGAGGGCAGATACCAGATTGCGCCAGACGAGCATAGGGTAATGCCTGGTGGTCTAGCCCCGGGAGGTAACCTTGCTCGACCAGCCAGGGCGCTGGTGAGAAACCTAAAAGTTCAGCGGAATGCCGTGCTCGGCTCTCAGGCCCCGACCCCGACAATAGTAAAGAAGCCACGTGCGAGGTCACAAATAGTTGTAATTGAAGATGCGCTGGAAGACGAGAATTGGCAGTACTGTCCGAAGATAGATGACAGCGCGACCCCTGCCAGTCTGGATGTTTTGGCAACTCCTATAGAGATGGATTGGGAGTCGTCGGAAATTCTGGACCATCAGCCGGCTTCATGCACCCCAGTGGGGACATCGGAAGCAAAAAACGTGTCATCGTCTCAGGCGTTGCGCCTGAGAAACAGTCAGGATTGAATAATAAGAGACACCTAGGCGACGGAGCAAACGCGGTGGTGTTATATACTAACGCGTGTAATATTAGAAATAAGTGGGCGGAACTCGCCAAAATCGCTGGCCAGCAGAAAGCGTCAATGGTTGCCGTCACGGAAAAGTGGTTTTCTGAAGAAGACCATGTGCCAGGCCTAATAAGTAACGGTTTTGCAGTCTATAGGCGGGACGGAGAACACGATCGCCTTGGTGGTGGAGTGGCCATCCTCGTTAGGTCAGGTAAAAACCACCTTGAGCCTCAGACCAAGATGTGCACTCGCAATATCCAGTTATGCGCCGTTACGATCACCCTTCCAGGCAGAAGGGTAAACGTTGTCTGTGTCTGCGGGGCACAGAGCACTAACCACGAAAAGGACGTTTGTTTACTGCGGACTTTGAACTAGTTAAGGACGCACAAAAGACCCTCGTAGTGGGTGACTTAAATCTCCCGCACATCGACTGGGTGGCTGAGATCTGCGTGCCGGGATCGGAGGAGCAAACCTACTTAGAATGGCTGCATGCCAATGCGTTGCACCAGCATATTAGGAAAAATACCAGATATAGGACTGGATGCGTTCCGTCCTTGCTGGATCTAGCTATAATGAACTTCCCCAACGATGTGGCTGGACTGCATTATTGTGCACCGCTGGGCAAGAGTGACCATGTGTGTGTCAAAGTAGTCCTATGTATGCGGCAACCCAAGGTACTTTCAAGCCTGTTCAGAAATTTCGGTAGTATGGACATGGGCTTCGTAATAGGGCGATTGGTTTGACCTGGGACACGACAGAGGAGGCTACTGTCGAGGAGTGCTGGCAGACCATAAAGGGATTTCTGACTGCCCCACAGGAACAGTTCCCACCCTTAGTATAGTATAGTATAGTATAGTATATTTCTTGACCGTGGTCAATACACATACACAAGGCAAGATCAGAGTGTACAGCAGTACATATTAATGTGAGGTATTCACAAACTCTAAATTTATAAATCACACAGCAACCGAAATACACCAGTGAAGTCATGTAGTGTTTGAATGAACAAAAGTGGTAACGGTTGAGGCGGGAATTCCGAATCGGTTTCGAAATCGCTGGGGGCGGTGTGGATAGCTGGGCAGTAGTGGGATTGCTGATATAAGCGACAATTGGACGGTCACTAACGAGTAACCGGGCGGAAGAGATGCCAAAGAACATTGTTAGAAGTAAAGCAAGCATGGGGCTTCCAACGTGCAGTCAGAGATACCAGCGGAATATTGGAAACTGATCCCGCATTGGGTAACTAATTGTGGAGGAAACATGTGAAATAAAGGCAAGTGAGTCAAAGGTGATAATAAAACGGACCTTTTGTGCAGGTTATTACAGTGTCATGGAAATTCAAATGAAGGCGAAAAGCTTCGCAGGGACTTCAGTGAACTTTTGAAGAGCATGAATGGTGTATGGACATATAACGGACTTTTAAAGAAAAGAAAAGCCGTCAATGAAACGGATTAGTGGAGACAAAAGCTAATGGTTCAGCTAGGCAGAAGTTGGAAGAGTGTAAAATGTTTTTTTTGTATTTGATAGAAAATTGTTAACCAAATTATGGTTGGCTGCAGATGGCTGGTATTCTGTTCCTTAAAGACCTTGGTTGCAGATGGTGGCAGGTAGAATGTTGAGGGAGGCAGGTAATAAAGGGCTGGGTCCCGACCATTGGTTTCGTACTGCAACGCGGGAAGAATTGAACTGTTTGGTTGGATTATTTGGGAATAGACGTTGAGCTTGTGTTGATGGTTGGTGTCAGGAATCATCTCTGCGATCCGGTGAGACTTTCATGAGGTTTTGGTAATCCGTGTACGATGCCCCACGTAACGTCAGCAGGCGAGAGTATAGGTTTGGACCATTGATCAAGTCGTCCAGTCCTTACGGTAATCCGGAACAAACGTCGATTTGGCAGATGGCTACCCAAGTAACCAATGCAATCTGAAAGAGATCAGGAATGCGGCAGTCTGGATAGTGTTCCAGCTGTGGGTTATGATTATCGTTTTTGTGGAAGCAAGAAAGTGAACATTTTGTTATCCGAACAATTAGTTATCGTTTGGCTAGTGGACCGGTCTATTAGGGATCCCTAGACGGAGATTGGTAGCTTTCTAGGGTAGTTGGGTGATAGTAGAGATTTAGGGCGATATCAGGTAGGCGGTGGATGAGGAGAGGATGTCCGTTTGGGAACCAGGAATAAAACGATATTAGAGGGTATGGTCTGGAAGAAGAATGAGAAAATAGGAAGATAACAGTCTGGTCAGTTCACCAGCTGTGATCGAGGACGGCAAACAGTAAAAAGGTAGAAAAACACTGGGTGTTAAGGATAGGATTTTTCATGTGGAAGCACACGTGCTGGTTTTCCGCAGGGTCAAGAGAAATCAGAGGCAAACCCATGTGGTGGAAAGCTGCGATAGCCAAGGCCATCAGACGTAGAAACAACTGCTGGAACCAGTACAAAGCTTCCGGCAGTCAGCTAGCCTGGAACCGCTATACAAAGCTGAGAAACGAGACTGTGAACCCTCTGAGAACTTCCAAGCGGGAATTTGAGCTCCAACTGGCCCAGTCTGTAGGACAACAGCCGAAAAATTCGACAGCTATGTACAGTCTAAAGGCTCAACAAGAAATGCCGTAGGTCCGCTATCCACTAGAGACTATGGTATTGTCACTGGGGACCAGGGCAAAGCAGACGCCCTGGGGGAATACTTTGGTAGTGTACATAGGATAGATAGTGGGGTACGAGTAGATTTGACTCTGGTGCATCCTCCTCAATTAAACGAGCTAGACCTCTCAGAGGAAAGCGTGCGTAAGTACCTACAGGAATTAAACAGCCACAAGTCAGCGGGCCCAGATGGCATTCATCCAGCTATCATCAAGCCGTTGGCGGATATCCTAGCTCCATCGGTATGCAGGCTGTACAGATCCACGTTGGACCAGGGTAAGCTGCCTCAGGACTGGAAAGTCGCGGCAGTCGTGGCAATACATAAGAGTGGGCCTAAGTCGGATATGCAGAACTACAGGCCGGTAAGCCTAACTAGCATTCTCTGTAAAGTCCTCGAGAAGATCATCCGTGCCCATATCTGCCAGCACTTACTGGAGCACTCCATGCTGAGTCCGGCGCAGCATGGATTCCTGAAAAACAGATCTTGTCTGACCAATCTCCTGTGCTTCTTGGATGAAGTAACTCGACGACTGGACGAAGGTAAGGAGGTTGAGGTATGCTACCTCGACTTTAGCAAGGCGTTCGACTCCGTTAACCATCGTCTCTTGCTACGCAAGTTGGAGACTTTCGGTATAGGTGGGCCAGTATATAGGTGGCTGGATGACTTCCTCTCCCGCAGGACGTTTTACGTCAAAGTGGGGGACAGGTGCTCCAGTTTGGTGAATGTGTTGGATCTAAGGGTAGGGCGGACTTGGGCAGGGAAATAAGTACCGTCCTGAACTGGGCATACAAATGGGACTTACCTCTTAACGCTCAAAAAAGCCATTTGTTGTCAATTCAACAGAGAGCCTAACTGTTGCTCATGATCAAGGGCTGTTCACCGTAGAGGCAGCCAGTAGGGTTAAAGACCTGGGGATCATCATGAAAAGTGACTTCAAATGGTCGGAGCAGTGCAAAGCTGCTGCGCATAAGGCCCGTGGGGAGCTCTTTAGACTGCGATCAGCTTTGTCTTGCCGGAAGCCGGAGGTATTCGTACCTATTTACATGGCTATAGTACGACCTCACTTAGAAGGTAGCGTGCAGGCTTGGTCACCCTTCTACAAAAAGGACGCCGCCTGCCTCGAGAAAGTCCAACGTCTCGCCACGCGAATGATTGAAGGGCAGAGGGGTAAGACTTAAGAGCAGAGACTCTGTGAACTGAATCTTTTCTCGATGGAAAGGAGGAGAAGTCGAGGAGATCTCATAGAAACGTTCAAGGTAATGAAGGGCTTTTCTGGCCTTAGACCAGATAGTCTATTCCAAGTGGCCGTAGAATCCAGAACAAGGGGACATGAAAAGAAGTTGATAAAAGCCCGAGCTAGGTTGGTGGATAGATCGCACTTCTTCAGCAACAGGGTTGTGAACAGTTGGAACGGTCTGCCTGGTGAAATGGTTGATCTGCAGACAGTCCAATCCTTCAAAGGTGCCCTAGATACCAAGTGGTACGAGATCTTTCCTTGTAGTGAGCCTTGAGTATATCAACTAGATGGATGACGGGTAGCACTGTGGTCCTTCTGGAGTATGTTTAAGCAGACTTTTTCCCTCATTGCATACTGTCTCAGTGAACGCTCACGATGCATAATGTCTCTCGCAGTTGATGTGCGATGAGGTTTTCCGTTTCCCTCTCATTTTTAGCGGGAATTCGACGAAATACACTCGGCAGTGGTGGGTGCATAACTGGCGTGCATACCATCGAAGGAATTCTGGACGCTCGATTGGCAGTGGCCATTACCTGTCCTGTGCAAATTGAACTGAATTGAACTGAACTGCCGAGGGCCATCTTCATTGTGCGACTACGGGTCCCGTAGGCTGGCCCAAGTGGTCGGTTGTGTTAGTAATGCTGCGAGGACACAGGTATCATTTATCGTCCATGATTGTGCTCTGTGCCTTGTGTGCCTACTTGGCCTGTGTCTCTTGTTCTCTGCTGTGAATCTACGTGTCCTCGTGCCCTGTGCTTTCCGCACAGCCCACTCATTTGGTATCGTACGATACCACACAACACGTGTTGTGATTTGTTGTTTGTGCACCTATCCATGGGCCTTCTTCGTGTCCAGCATCTTAACGCCAGTTATCTTGTGTTATCGCGTCTCAGCAACCTGAGACCTGTGTCAGTTGTTTGTTAGTATTGTGCGATATAACAGACTGATGTAAACTGCGTCCTCCCAGTGCACGGGTCGAAGCTTACTAAGCTGGTGGCCAACAACAGTATTATGGCCCAGTTATTTGTATGCAGGGTAATAAACAACTGAAATTAGTTTCCTGCTGATGTAGTGGCAGGAGGCTCCGTTGGTGCCTGTCACCTTCCTGGTTGGGGCCCAAGAAATGAGGGCTGCCGTTGGTTAGAGACGCTGGGAGATACGGCTCAGAACCGAATCCAGTGGCGGGGATGCTCTATGGCCTATCTGTTAACTCCCCGTCCCTGTAAACAGTTTGGAAACAAAAAAATCAATGCGTGTGCGGTAAAAATATGTAAAAACTTTCTCCTACTTGTTGTAATCTTTATATTGAATCTTGACCCCCCACCCCTCGACTTTGTGACTTTTCTCTTATTGTTGCGTTGGCGCCATGCTTGCCCTCAAGACGGCATATATATTTGTATATATAAATGCATATGCATATTATATATATATATATATATATATATATATATATATATATGTATATACATATATATATATATATACATATATATATATATATATATATATATATATATATATATATATTCAAAAGGCGTATAAGCCGCTCGATCGATCACCGACTTCTAACATACAAAATCGCTGTTGCCCGACAGGCAGCGCTTGTTTGTTCACGGGCTAGAGGTGCCATCTCAGACAAAGGCGGAACTGTGCTGGGGACACCACTTCGTACACTGTTCCTGAGTCTCCTCATGAATTGTATCGCAGCAGTTTGCTCTGACCATACTACCGCTTTCCGGGTAAGCGAAGGACTGTTTCCCCAGTGGCCCGGTCTGTCCCAAACAGGAGCTGGGAACGTAAACCTGAACATAAGGTCACCAGTCCACGTAGCCTACAGGAACGTGAGAACTCTCTGGGACGCAGATAGCTACTGCATTCTCATGCGCACACTCGACGACCACAGGATGTATGTAGCCTGTCTATCCGAAGTACGCCTATCCAACTCCGGCAGCCGATATATTCATTTCCCTCAAACGGTGCATCCTGCTGGGTGTACGAAAGTGGTCAGTAGACAATTCTGGGTTTCATAGAGTTACGATCGCAATTAACACTCGAGCTCAAAACGGGCTGAAAACGTGGTAACCAGTCTCACCAAGAACCGTCGCGGCACGGTTCAGGAGAATGAACGATGATAAATGAATGATCGGGCTCTACGCCTCTAAGCGTCATACTAGTTGAACCACTGAAGATGTCTTCTTCACTGAGCTTCGGAATTCAGTCATCCGGGTTCCCAGGCGCGATATTCCTGATAATTGCAAGGAAATGGAACGTCCACACGAGACCAGCAGATAAATATACCCAACATGTACCGGGAAAATTAGGCTTCGGCGAGCGATGCAAAAATCGCGACCGCTTGGTCACCTGCAGACCTCAGTCAATTGGGCGTCACTGATATCCGCTTCCAACATCCAAAAACGTAACTGCTGACTTGGTACTCCGTCATTGCACAGCGTTAAACAGCAGCGCAAGCCCCACTGACCGCTGCTTTTCTCATCATGTTGCACTTAGTAGCAGAAAGAATGAATATGCAAGGTGGACAGGGAGTGGAACTACACAGGAGGGAAAAGGAAAGAATGCCCTAATACCCAACACACGGAATACGCAGTCTAACTGTACAAACACCCATCGATCAGTCATTCTGATTCGACAGGGAGTAACAACACGATCGCCACTGTTCACGTTTCGCCACCATATCCTTCAGTGTTTCCAGCCAATTGATTGAGGGATCTTTTGGACCCGAACCACACAGACGTGAGGCACCTACTTTTCCTAAGTTCGTTGTACATTTTCTCATTCTTCGCTGCGACGTCACCTGTTGACCTCCATGTGGTTTTTTCCTACTCCCGGGGAGGAATCGAGAATAGGACACGGTATGGTAGACGTGTCGGCCATACGTAACACGTGCCCCAGCTAACAAAGTCTACCAAGCTGAATGCGCTGTGATAGAATATTTTCTGAATCGGGAGCCGGTACTCGATTTCTTACCTCAGGATTGCTCACTCGGTCATTCCACCCAGTCTTAGCGAAACCACGCAAGCATCGATGGTCAAAAACCTCTTCTGCACGCATACCTTAAGTCTCGCAACCATACAACAAAACTGAACGCACTGCGGCACAATACATACGACTTTTCAACTTCGGCAAGGCGGCGCAATAAATTGACGACATCTTGGTGCGTCATCGTGGAGCGTCACCAGTCGGACTTACTGGAACGCTTAACAGGAAATGCCAGTGGCCCGGATCACACACTGGTACGCGCTCGCCTCACGTTTTACCTTTCGGTACGACAAGAATTTCGTCCTCACTCCAGAATATATACTTTTAAGCCAACATTTTCGGACAACGTCCAAGCCCTGTCGGATGCCATCTTGTGCAGACAAGCTGCAGTCGACGAGGATGGTGGGGTAGATGGACTCTAGACGGGGATGAAAGTGTCCATCGCCGACGCCTCCCCTGATCAACTACGCGAAAGAAAAGTGACACCACGGATGCGAGACTTCTAAATTGACCTGATTACCACAACCTTCGCCGCAAAGATGCAAAGCGATGAGCAACCGTAAGCAATATTGGTTTGTAATCGCAGGCCGAATGAAAACCGTAGCCTTCGAATGCTTCAATATGACCGAGCGTGAGGCATACAACAATTTGCTCACCCAGATCTGTGGCGAAAGGGTGTACTGGACACTCAAGGTGTTTGGCCTCATACTAAGGGCGTATGAGCTAACCAGTTGGTCACCGGCCCCCAGTAGGTTACGGACTCCACGTCTTGTCCTGTTGCCTTGCGTGTTGAGCTCCGGATAGCTTAAGGCTCCGGTTGTGGACCCCTAAAAAAACCACCTGCTTTGGCCTGGGCAGCCTGGCAGTATTGCGCCCGCAAGCAAGTCACGGAATCGGACTCCGTCTATCACTTCCTCCCCGATAGTGCTATATATATATATATATATATATATATATATATATATATATATATATATATATATATATATATATATATGTATGTATATATATATATAATATGCTACGCGACGGTAGCAGCCATCTCATATCGAGATGCGACCAGAATCTACAGTTAGCTGCTCAACCGTCCTCCCATCCAGTCCATCTGTGTAACGGAACCAGGCGAATTAGAACAAGAGAAAATACTCTTTTTACTTCTTTATTTATTGTACATTGATCCAAGAAAGGAGCCGCGGCCAGTGAAAAGCTGCCAAATGGGGAAGTGATCGGCGATAGCGGGAAACGAATTCAAGTCGTTATTATCCAAAGTTCAGGATGATAACTCTTTGACCACCGTTATCACAATTTGCAATGGACCCCGAACCTCCCGGCGAATGGGAAATTGTCACTGCCATTAAGACAACAAAAAACAAGAAGTCACCTGGGGAGGATGACAGTCCTTTCGAGGTATTTCAATTCTGTTTGCCGGTTCTATCAAACCCACTGAGTGCACTATTCCGCTATATCTAAGACAAGCTTTTCCCAAAAACTAGTCACTCTCTATCCTGCTTCCAATATCATAGAGGGTGAAAAGACTGGGCAAACTACGGTGGCATCGTCGCGGATCTTTTCGACATGAGTAATCCAAATTTGCAGTCTCTCGCGAATGACTTCAGCTTCTGAGGAAACTAATGTAAATGCTGCCCATTCTTTTTTTTCGCAGTTGCAAGAATATGACGAGCAAAGATCTCGTTTTTGAGATGAACCTAGAGACAAGCGAGTATCTCGATGGTCTTGCCATAATTTTCTCAATTTCCAATAAGCTCACATGGTGAGGGGGGAATGTGATATTAGGAGATCCAGCTTGTCAGGTTTCACATACTCAACTACCCTGACAAGACTGCAAAATGTTCGGTACCAATGACCACTCTGTTTGGCCTCATCTAGCACACTTGGTCCTGCGTTGAACCGTTCCGATCAAAATATGCGTTTCATCCCGGTGGTTTGTAAGTTCAGTGAATTTTGGTGTGTATCTTTTGAGCAGTGTTCAACTCCGTTGACAGACAGTCTATCTGGAGCGTACTGTAATGCAGCGGGATGCTCGAAGGTTGTATCAACTTGTTAGGATCATACTATTCGGCAACACAGGCTTGCTCCCGCATCTACGGTGAAGAATCTCCAGAGTTCCCAGTTGACCTTGGCGTTTGCCAGTGATGTACTCCATCACCAATCTTATTTAACAATGCTATGGACTGGATACTGCATTGCGCCCCCGACAACTTTTGAGGAATACAATTTGGCCACGATTCTTGGGTCACAGACTTCGAGTTTGCCGATGACATAGTTATGCTAGGAGAAGATCCCGGGACCCTGCAGCCAGTTCTCAACCGTATTTTATGTGAAGCCAAGGCTGTTGGTCTCTAGATAAACACTACGAAAACGAAATTCTTCATGACTTTGCAAGGCTTAACGCACTATACGCGTCAGTGGCAAAACTCGGGAACAGCTGCACCACTTAGAGTACTTGGGTTTCACTATCCAGCCAAATAACCAAGACAGGAACGAGGTTAAACTTCGTGTAGACTGCGCGAGGCGAATTTTCCCACGGTTTTGCAAAATCATTTTGATCTCACAGAGAAATCAGCCTCCACACAAAGCTGTGCATATGCCGAGCTGCAGTCCACTCAGTTCTTACGTATGCGTGCGAAGCTTAGCTGTTGAGTGTAGACAATGCAAAAGGCTGGAAAGCTTCGGCCATTAGTGCCTCCGCTACATGGCCAGAATCAAGTGGTAAGATCGCGTCTCGAATTCTGTTGTGTATCAACACTGCGAATCCAGAACGACTTTCTTCTTTTCTCCGATGACGTCGCCTACAGTTGTTCGGTCATGTTCTTCGCAGGCTCGAAACGGCACCTACGAAGAGGAGCTTATTGTCATCACCGTGATCAGACTGGAAATATCGCCTTGTTGGCCAACTGAAGACGGGTTAACACTATTAGGGCAGACGTGGATCATCTAGGCCTTCATGAACTGTTTAGAGTACATAACTGGCGCAATAACTGGATTTTACGGTGTGCAAATCTTGCCGCAGATCGGAACGGGTGGACAGCTACCGTCAGTGATATCCAGGAAGCTGACTTATCCTGACGCAAGGGGTAGTCTCATAAAATCAAGTAAATGTGGTATTCGCTTTTTTCGCATTTGCGGGATCAGTGAAATTGCTGGTTTCTGTGGCTTCACCCTATCAAAATGTAGCGTTGCTGCTCTTTTCCATGGTGATCTCAGCCTGTCTTACATTTCTAGATACCGACAGGTAAGAAAGGATTCCAATAAGCTGAAGCACGGTGGCACGGCCGGACTCACAGACAGCAAACAGCTTTATTCTATGCTCGCACGTTAGTGTAGTGAAAAGGGCTAAGCCCCATGGCCTTAAAGGCCGACTATATTAGGGATAGACGGTAAGTTACTGTCTACCACTGAAGTGACCGGCGGTCGCGGAGTGGCAAGCCAACGCTCTAAACCACTGGATTACTACCGTTCAACTGGATTGCCATTTGCGTTGACCGCCAGCCCTATGCTGTGCTCTGATTTGGTCTGAAATAGATGCAGTTTCGAGGACTCGGTTGTCCAAAATCGACGATATTTCACAGGGAATGCGAAACCACTCTCTCGACAAGACTGACAAAATAAAACAGCAGTTGGTGAAGTAGGCTTCATCAGAGAAGGACCAGCATACATATTAGAAAACTAGCTGTTGCGTACGTGTGTGAGTTCGAACTCGACCCTTAACGAGAACCAAGGTGTGCCATATGGTGAACACACGTCTACCATACCGTGTCCTATTCTCGATTCCTCCCCGGGAGTAGGAAAAAACCACATGGAGGTCAACAGGTGACGTCGCAGCGAAGAATGAGAAAATGTACAACGAACTTAGGAAAAGTAGGTGCCTCACGTCTGTGTGGTTCGGGTCCAAAAGATCCCTCAATCAATTGGCTGGAAACACTGAAGGATATGGTGGCGAAACGTGAACAGTGGCGATCGTGTTGTTACTCCCTGTCGAATCAGAATGACTGATCGATGGGTGTTTGTACAGTTAGACTGCGTATTCCGTGTGTTGGGTATTAGGGCATTCTTTCCTTTTCCCTCCTGTGTAGTTCCACTCCCTGTCCACCTTGCATATTCATTCTTTCTACTACTAAGTGCAACATGATGAGAAAAGCAGCGGTCAGTGGGGCTTGCGCTGCTGTTTAATGTTGTACGAATATGATGATGATGATGATGATGATGATGATGATGATGATGATGATGTCGATGAATCTGTCTGTTGCTGTATGAAGTACACCATGGGATTTTTAAAAGAAAATGTTGTCTCTTGAACTTGATGTTATTCTTAGACGAAGTCACTACGAAGGTGAATAAGGGCAAGGTCGCGGGAATTTGTTTTTCTAGATTTCAGCAAGGCCTTCGACTCGGCCAACTATCGCCTACGGACCAAGGAACTGGATAAGTTTGGAACAATAGGACGATTTGACAGGTGGGTATTGGCCTTCAACAAGATGTTTCATGTTAAATTAGAAGCTAGCAGTTCGGAGCCATGCAAAGTAACCAGAGCAATACCCTAGGGGCCAGTTTTAGGTCCACTTCTTTTTATTCTCTGTATAAGTGACTTAGTCAAAAATTTATTGCTACCGTGTTTTATTTTTGCAGTCGATGTAAAATTTGTAGGATCAGGGGATCGGGATGACTTAGTAAGGGGCTTTACGTGGATAGTTGGATAAAAAAACAAATAGGATGCCCTTAAACGAAGGCAAAAGTCACCTACTAACCAGAACTTTAGTGGGATTGACGGTAACGAGAGAAAATAAATCGTTCACAGTTGAGGCAGAACGGAAAGCCGGGGACTGGGGTGTCACAGTGACGGCAGACTTTCGGTAGACTGAACAGTGCAAACAGGCTGCCCAAAATGCAAGAAATGAGCTCTTCGGGGTGCGCTCTGCAATTTCCTGCAGAAAGGCAGAAGTGTTCATACCTAAGTATAAGGTATTAGTGAGGCCGCCTTTGGAACACTGCGTACACCTATTTTGAACAAGGATGCAGCCTACGTAGAAATGTTTCAGTCGCTAGTCAATCGGATGGTCGAAAGACAATGACGAAAATCATTTCAGCCCGAGAATCAAGTTGGGTCCAAACCTGATCGAGGTTGTGTTGGTCACATCTTCACTCCTCAATAAATTTTAGAACGTAGGTACACCTTCCGTAGATCCACCGTCTCCGTTTTTCTTAATCTGGAAGTAGCTTTCGACTCAATGGACCACACAGTTCTGTTACTACCTGTATTGGAAAGGTACACGGACGAAGTATGACTCATATAATAATTTGCTCTTCGGCATCTATGGCAAAGGGATGTACTGGGCATCCAGGATGATTAGCGTCATCCAGAGGGCCTTCCAACTGGATTATCAGCCACCGGCCCCCAGAAGTGTGGGGTTAATGCTTGATTGGACTGAACTGAACTGAGGTTAGATGTTTTAGGTTCCACTTTCAGCTTATACAATCACTAACCTCGCACTTCTGTAGTATGGTTTCCGTCTTGACCTTCCAGCATTCTCGAGTCAAGGGCAAACAGAATAGAAGCATTAGGTGAAAAAATCAAAAAATCAAAGTAATAAGTGGAATTCACGAAGACAGAGAAAAAGTCTGAATGCAGCTACGCCACTGGCCGCGATACCTACCCATATCACTTAATGTTTCCAACCATTTGTTAGGTGGATCACGTGGACCACAACCCCGAAGTCGCACACGTCCCACGTGGCCAAGTCCACTGGTCAGGGCTTTCACAATTTTTTACCGTCTCATGGACTGACCATTTCGACCTACTTTTCCACCATTACCTGCCTCGGAGAACAGCGTATGCCAAGGAAGTCTACTGATGGGCATGCGCAACACATCCCAACCACCTTAACCTGTTTAGATTCAGTACTTCATCCACAGACTGACCTCTGGTTCCCAGCGTCTTACACCTAACGTCAGCGTTGCTGATACGGTGTTTCCACTATATTCCGGCAATGCTACAGAGATGTCGATGCTCGAACACCGACAGTTAGGTGTTTTGGTCTATCCTTTACTTCGGCCTGGCCAATGGGCTAGTATTCAGCTTACATGCCTCTGTGTAATCTACATGTATACACTCACTCGTTGTTAGGCTTGATTTACTCACTCAGGCTACACAGTATATGAACGAGGTGTTGGCGGCCCGGCATAACCAACTACCTATTCCCACACTAAATATTTTCACCCACTTTTTTACACCCAGCAGTGTTATTACTATTCCCTGTACCTCT
This sequence comes from Fasciola hepatica, assembly GCA_948099385.1. Taxonomy (NCBI): domain Eukaryota; kingdom Metazoa; phylum Platyhelminthes; class Trematoda; order Plagiorchiida; family Fasciolidae; genus Fasciola; species Fasciola hepatica. The sequence continues at coordinate 4,016,513 of CANUEZ040000117.1, forward strand.
CAAGTTGCTATCGACAAAGACGCTGGGCATGCAAATCAGATTCCTTCTTCTGTTGTATGCATTTCATTGAAACCACTACTGAGACGACATATGCCACTGAAGCTTGCAGCCTTCAATGTACGCACTCTAATGCAAATGGGTCAACAAGCAGCTTCAGCGCGTACTTTCGGGACGTTGGCCATTGACGTCTGCTGCTTGTCTGAGACTGGTATCCAGGACCCCACCATCGTAGTGTTTCTAAAGTCGCCCTCTGGACATGCGTTTGCTCCGCACATATCGTTTCCTTTTCTTTTTTCTTTTGATTTACTTCCTTTTTCTTAAATGATAACTACAATAATCAGGAAGGGGGTCGCAACCAATTTAGGGCTGTTAGTTGGAGAGTTCCGGCGGCGGCGCGGAGATCCGAACCCGGGACTGAAGAACCCAAGGCCCATTGTGATGACCGTTCGACCACCGCTGATCATCCGGAGATGCCGTGGCTTCTGCTGTTCTCCGGGGCAGGTAATGGTGGAAAAGTAGGTCGAAATGGTCAGTCCATGAGACGGTAAAAAATTGTGAAAGCCCTGACCAGTGGACTTGGCCACGTGGGACGTGTGCGACTTCGGGGCTGGGGTCCACGTGATCCACCTAACAAATGGTTGGAAACATTAAGTGATATGGGTAGATATCGCGGCCAGGGATTCCGCTCAGGTCGAGGGTGCATGGACCAGATTTTTACTCTTCGCCGACTACTTGAAACGCATCACACGCCCCGACGACCAACAATAATGCTTTTCTTAGACCTGAAAGGCACCTTCGATTCAGTTGATCGAACATCGCTTTTCAGTACTCTTCATCGAAAAGGTATGCCCCAGAAGTTCGTGAACCTAATGAGATCATTGTATTCTCATACTTCTGGCCGCGTAAGGGTTTACGGTGAACTATCCGGTCGGTTCGAAACGACCAGTGGTGTTCGGCAGGGATGCCCTTTGTCTCCATTCCTTTTTAACTTCGTCATGAACGAAATAATGGAGAGTGCGTTGCAAAATCTTCAAAATGTAGGCGTCGAACTAGGAAATAGTGAGAAGCTGTGTGACCTAGATTACGCAGACGACGTTGTCTGCTTGTTAGAATGCACGGAACATGCTCAACGTGCCCCAGATAGACTTGCGAGAGCTGTAGCTCCACTTGGAATGCGCTTTTCACCTTCAAAGTGTAAAGTGATGTTACAAGACTGGACGTCAACTATTCCGAGCTTGATGCTCGATGGGGAGGTGCTGTCAGTTGTCGACCACTTCACCTACCTCGGCAGTAGTGTGACGACGGATGGGAGCACAGTAGTAGAGGTAAGCACGCGGATATCCAAGGCTCGAACGGAGTACACCTGACTGAAGCACTTGTGGCGTCGACCTGACATTTCACTGAAGTTGAAAGGTCGTATATACTGTGCCGTGATGCGTTCAGTTTTGTTGTATGGTTGCGAGACCACGACGACACTGCACCTTGACGTGGTGTGATGGCTTGCGCGCCTCTTTGACCCAAAGAGCTATACAGGATGGCTTCTTTAAGCCGAAAATGCATTCATACCTGACAGTTCAATGGGTAGAGGTCAGACAAAGTCCAGTCTCCTGGTCCTCCAGGTTGGGAGTTGATTTGAGCTGGCAACTCAGTCAGCAAGATCAGTGGAAGATTAATTGCTCCAAGCAAATGGGCTTCCACTAAGCCATCCCGCTGTCTTGCGGATAGGTTCTTGTCAGAACTAAAGGCTTTGGATGAGGACCCTAATCGTTCTCCTGCTTTGTGGCTGGACACCCTAGCAGTACCCGTTTAACATATCCCGTGAACTGCACGAATACAAAGAATTCCGTACTGCATCGGTCGTCGCTTAGGATAATCAGGACCACGCTGCCCATTGCATCGAGCGGGGTGGGTAGTGATACGTGGGCTACTGCTCAGAGTTCCATCTCTTTTATTCAACTTTTGTCTTCTGTCCCTAACCACCCCTCTTTACCCCATCTATCCACCCATGATGCTCCCACTGATAACACGGTCGATATTCGCCACGTTTCATTATCAAATGGCGTGAATAATCCCGCCTCGGAACACACATTTTCTCAAGCCTCGTCAGCCTCTGAATCTCGGCTCCTTCAACGTGCGTACACTCATGCAGCCCGGTCAGCAGGCGTACCTAGCGCTCACAATAGATTCTTTGAAGATTGATGTCTGCTGCGTAAGTGGAACGCGTATCCAGGATTCGAGCAGTGTGACTCAACTAACTGCTTCTGGCATCTCATCGAGGTATTTTCTGCGCACTTCAGGAGACGAAGCAGCTAGAGCTGTGAGTCAGCGTGGTGTGGGAATAGTGTTGACTGACAAGGCTAAGGCTGCCGTTTTAGACTGGATCCCTGTTAACAGTCGATTATGTGCTGTGAGACTCCAACGGTCAGTCGGCGATCGAAAGGATAGTTGTGTTAAGCGCAATTTGTTTGTGATCTCGGCGTACGCCCCAACGGACTGCAGCTCAGACTTGCAGAAAGATGAGTTCTATGATGCACTAGCCCACCATCGTTTGCATTAGTAAAGGTTCTGACATTGTAGTGCTAGCTGGTGACTTCAATGCACAAAATGGCAAACTTAGTGTCAGAAGCCTGTTTAGGTGGGCGTTGTGCTTTACCCGCTGAGCGTACAGATAACGGGGATAGACTTCTCCAGTTTTGTGCAGACAATCGATTGTTCTTGTCTAGCATCAATTCCCGACACAGCTCGCGTCGCACAGTGACACGGCGCTCTAACTCTACAGGTATTCTAAGCCAGATTGGTCATATCGTCGTAAGTTACCGGTGGCGCAGTTCTGTTCAGAACTGTAGATCTTACTGGTCCACGTACGTAGAGTCGGACCATGCATTAGTTTTAATGCGATTATCTCTCCAGCTCCATGGTCATCAACGCAAACCGAAAACCCGGTTAGCTGTGCAACCTTTGTGTGATCCAGAAGTCCGCACCCGTTATGAGCAGAAGTTAGCACATGAGCTAGGATCTACGACGAACAGTAATGTAGTTGAGCATTGGGCTCATATCAAACAGACGATGCACGTGGCAGCAGGTTTTGCCTGTGGTCCTCGATCCGATGTCCATCAAAGACACCGGATCTCGCAAGAATCGCTGAGTATAATGGAGCAAAAGCGTCAGATCTCGAACAGTAAGGAGATGAATAAGATACGAAGACATCTACAAAAGAAAGTTACGAAAAGCCCTAAGAATGATCGCGAAAATCGGAGCTGACGCTTTTGCTCCATTGTACTCAGCGATTCTTGCGAGATCCGGTGTCTTTGATAGACATCGGATTTGGGACCACAGGCAAAACCTGCTGCCACGTGCATCGTCTGTTTGATATGAGCCCAATGCTCAACTACATTACTGTTCGTCGTAGATCCTAGCTCATGTGCTAACTTCTGCTCATAACGGGTGCGGACTTCTGGATCACACAAAGGTTGCACAGCTAACCGGGTTTTCGGTTTGCGTTGATGACCATGGAGCTGGAGAGATAATCGCATTAAAACTAATGCATGGTCCGACTCTACGTACGTGGACCAGTAAGATCTACAGTTCTGAACAGAACTGCGCCACCGGTAACTTACGACGATATGACCAATCTGGCTTAGAATACCTGTAGAGTTAGAGCGCCGTGTCACTGTGCGACGCGAGCTGTGTCGGGAATTGATGCTAGACAAGAACAATCGATTGTCTGCACAAAACTGGAGAAGTCTATCCCCGTTATCTGTACGCTCAGCGGGTAAAGCACAACGCCCACCTAAACAGGCTTCTGACACTAAGTTTGCCATTTTGTGCATTGAAGTCACCAGCTAGCACTACAATGTCAGAACCTTTACTAATGCAAACGATGGTGGGCTAGTGCATCATAGAACTCATCTTTCTGCAAGTCTGAGCTGCAGTCCGTTGGGGCGTACGCCGAGATCACAAACAAATTGCGCTTAACACAACTATCCTTTCGATCGCCGACTGACCGTTGGAGTCTCACAGCACATAAACGACTGTTAACAGGAAAAGACTGCGTCCATTGGGAATGCTCGCAACCTTTCCCGTTTGATTACAGGTTCCGGTCAACGGGATTCCGATGTGAGTTAGTTTCTTGAGCAATGCGTCGGGTCTCTGATTTACTCTCAAGTGCGTCGTCTGCGACGTTGGACTGAGCACTTAAGGGAACAACTCAGTTGGCCCACTTCAACGCTGAACCTTCTGAATTTTCCTTCCAACGGAACGATGCAGGTGGATATTAGTCCTCCATCAAAGAACGAGATTATGCGGGAGATGGATTAAATGAAAAGGTATAAAGCCGCTGGACCGGATGGGTTGTCTCCTTTTTCAAGGATGGAGGCAAAGATTTGATTTCGAGGTTAACAAAAGTCCTCCAAATTATTTGGGATCGTGAGCAGATTCCCAGGGACTGGTGTGAATCGGTGATTGTATCGATTTACAAGAAAGGTCCTCTTGTGATAACCACAGATGAATTAGCTTGGTTAGTATGGCGTCTAAGCTGCTCACCGATCTTATTCTCCACCGATTATGCAGTACCCGCGAAATGTGTACGCGTGAAAATCCGGGTTACTCTCTTTCACCCTTCCTCTTTAATTTTATAGTTGAATTGGTTCTTAAGATAGCCCTATCCTCGTGTGAGAATAGCGGTGTCGATCCCCGTTCAGGCAGTAAACTGTGTGACTGTGAATACATGGACGATATTGTTTTTCTGAGTGAAGATCCAGGTAAGTTGCAAACTCTTTTAGATAGCCTAAACAACAGTGTAGAAATGTTCGGGATGAGTTTTGCACCTTAAAATTGTAAAATGCTGTTGCAGGACTGGGTTGGCTCAACACCAAACCTTGTGTTGACAGAGAAAGCCCTAGGTAAAGTGGATAACTTTTGTCACCTGGTTAGTTACATCTCACCAGTTGGACAGATATCGGATGAAGTTTCATCACGTATACATAGGGCGCGTTTGACTTTTGCCAACCTCAGCCACTTGTGTCGTCGGCGTGACATCCGATTGTTTGTTAAGGGTAGAGTGTACACTGCGGTGGTTAGGTGCATTCTTTTATACGGTTCCGAAGCATGGCCGTTGAGGGTAGAAGATAGGCGAAGACTGTCGGTGTTCGAGCACCGATGTCTCTGTAGCATTGCCCGAATATGGTGGGAACACCGTATCAGCAATGCTAAGGTTCGGCGTAAGGTGTTGAGAACCAGGGGTCAGTCTGTGGATGAAGTACTGAATCTTAACAGGTTTAGGTGGTTGGGATGTGTTGCGCATGCCAGCCAATAGACTTCCTCAGCGTACGCTGTTCTCTGAGGCAAGTAGTGATTGTAAGGTGAGACGACGTGGTCTGTCTATGAGACGGCGAAAAGGTATGAAAGCCTTGAACAGTGAACTTCGCCGAGTAGGATGTGTTAGCCCTCCAGGTTGGGGTCCACGTGATTCACCTACCAAACGGTTGAAGACATTAATTGATATGGCTAGGTGTCGCGGTCAGTGGCGTAGTTGCATTCGGACTCTTCCATAGTCCCCTTGATTTCCGCTTGGTACTTTGACTTTTGGATCTTCGTCACTGTGCTTTTATTTTTTCTGCTCTGTACTGGACGATGCTGGAAGTTAGCAACCGAAGCCAGAGCATAGAAGTGCGAGGTTAGTGGTTGAATAAACTGGAACTGAAACTGCTCTGTGTATGAGTGCAGCGGATGGGGTATAAATGCCAGGGCCACAAAGGCCCACGGTGCCATCAGAGATAACTGGCAACCAGGCCCCGAGAATTGAAGTGGGGAACTAAATAAGATCCTCCAAAATGTCAGGCGTACTAACGAGTCGGACTGCAGTGAATCACTCTCTACCAACAAAGATACCGGTGTTGGTTTTGAAGGTCACGGCTATATTTCCCCACAGATGGGGAATCATGCATTCTCTTCGATAAAGAGCGCCAGGCTTTTAGATCGCAGCAAGTAGTTCATTTGGTAAACTTCGGGGCGGTATAGAATGCCGTGAGGCTCTTTTAACTTGGTCGCGTCGAAAACGGTACCACATGTTGCGAGAGAGCCTGTCCGGATGGACTGAGTTAACCTCTCCGAGCCTTTAAATTTAACATAATCGGCAGTGGTCCAATCGTTTAAAGCGTTTGCTTACCACCTCGGAGTTTCGAGGTTCGAATCTCCGTCAACACCGGTTACTTTGGTGATAGACAGCAGTCCACTGTCATCTGGCTCATTGCCACACCTGACCTGTTGGGACTTTATGTGGTTCTCCACTTCGAGTCTTAGGGTCTAGGCGCCGTTACAATCACATTTATTCATCGTGAGAGAAGGAGAGAGGATAAATGGGCAGTTAGTAGGTCTACCAGTTGGTTTATCATTCGATCAGTTAGTCGGCCGATCGATTGTTTGATAAAGGGGAGATGTAGAGAATGTGGTGAGTGTCATCGTGTTGACACTTATGGATTTGGATCGACTATGCGTTCGCGGGCGTCATTATCAGTCTTTGGCGGAGTAAGCTCAAAGTCATACTCTACAAGAAAGAAAGGAAAGATACTGGAGGTTTCTGGGTGAATCACACTTCGCGGCTGCCCATACCGCAGAAGAAGTTTTTCTTTGGGAACCCTAACCGGAACCTTTGACTCGAAAGTCTCACTCACAAGGTAGTGCGGCGTTCAACCAGCATGGGAACGTGACCGAAGCACCCGTGAAGGAACTTCTGGTCTGCGTACGTTCTGTCTTCTCGTCGCTGGTGCTTTGTTATCGATCCGCTTTTCGGATTTAGTTCTTAGCCCCATGCACCCAATGGAGCAAGCGGAACGTAGACGGGGCAGCATCCTCTGTGCCGGGAGCTGCCCAACTTAGGCGGGCGATAGCTGCCCGGTTAAGTGCCATGACTTATCTCACCGTCGAGAAACCCCAGGTAGTCCACTCCTACGTCCATCTAGTGAAGGTTTTTAGACCAGTAAACTATCATACCTCAAGCTTAAGGACCCGTATACTAATCGCTTCAGTAATCACTAACGTTCGGTATCTAATCGCTTTTAATTCGTTACGTGGCACTCTGTACACAACACGCGTTTTCCACCTCAATCGGGTGCCCTGATTCTAGTAAATAAGCAGTAATTCGGCTGGAAACCGTACCATTCGTCCCGCATTGATGCCAGTGTAGCTGGTGCTCTTTGATGCGTTTCAACAAATGCCTATACATGAATGACACCACAGTTCAGTTCAGTTCAGAAAACAATTAACCATGCACCGGGTGCGGTGGCTTTGGTTTCTATCTCCTAGCGGCAACCTCAAAAGGAAATAATGAAGGAGAAAAGAGTATGAAACGAGTGAGAGGAGAACTACAATAATGGAATTAAGTCGATGGAGAAATTTTGTGAATTCAAGAGCGCCGCTGATCGCGGCATCTAGCCATATCCCCCAACGTATCTGACCACTGAGTGGGAGGGTCTCCTGGACCCCACCCAGGAAGTCTAACATGTCCTGCATGGCTAAGTCCACTAGTTTGGCTTTTCATACCTTTCTTCCACGTCATGGACTGACCACCCTTACTTATCTTCCAACCGGTACCCGCTTCAGAAAACAACACACCGAGGGATCTTGTCAGGGGACATGCGTAAAAAATGTCCCAACCATCTTAGTTTGGTCAGCTTAAGTATTCCATTTAACGATTTGCTCCTTGAACCTAAGACTTTCCGCCGAACCTCAGCATTCCTCAGACGGTGTTCCCACCAGATTTGAGCAATACTACAAAGATATCGATGTTCAAATGCAGACAATCTTCGTATGTCCTTCACCCACAGTGGCCATGCCCCCGAACCATACATAAGCACTGGCCTGACTGCTGCAGTGTACACACAACCCTTGATAGGTAAACGGATGCCATGTCGACGCTACAGATGACTCAGGTTGGTAAATATCGAGCGAGCCTTCTGTATACGCAGAGACACTTCATCTGATATCTGACCTACGGGTAAGATGTAACTACCCAGATAACAGAACTTGTCTACCACGTTTATAGTCTCCTTAGACACTGAAAGGTTTGGCGTTGTACCAACCCAGTCCTGCAACAGCATCTTGCACTTTGAAGGTGCAAAACGCATACCGAACATTGCTACGCAATTCGTGATGCTGTCTAGAAAGGCTAGGTAACACCACTGGCTTACTTGAACTGACCGATAATCATTGATGAGGTTAACAAAAACAGTTTATCTTTGGTCTCACATCTGATAGCGAGGACTGGCATCTTAACGTATCCGCGTTGAATGTGATTTTGATGGTATCGCTAGAACCCTACTAGTCTTCTCGGCTGCGGCGCCACATATATCTGGGCAGCCATTCGTTGCAGGACGTTATGGATTGTCTGTAGCTCTGTGCCCAGCGTATCATCAGAAAATGTGCGCATAGCCCTTGATGTCAAACACCTTATCAGGTTTATTTTTTGGCTTATGGACAGCAAACTGTAAAAATGTATGTATTCCCCATTCCATGTTGCCATTCTGTAAACTTTTCGATGTATTGAGCCTCACGGGCACCTCGTTAGATCAAAATCCCAAAATTGAAGATGGTTGTCCCTTTCTAGCCCAGCCGAGGACCGCATCGCTGGATGTGCGGCGTTGAACATTCCCACGATTTTGTCGATATCCAAGTGTTGTTCAGTTGCGCAGGAAATATCATCCACATAACAGTAATAATGGCAAAGACCCGATATCGTTATCCTTAATTTTCTATCTTCCAACTTACCCGTAAAAATACGAGCTAAGAATAGACCTAGGGGAGATCCCAATACGGCTCCGTCTCTTTGTCGGTAAAATGTTTCATCCGATGGAAACCGTCCATTGACTGCGCATCTGAGTAACAGTTCTTTGAGATTTATTATCGGGATTTCCATTGGAAATTGTCTTTCTTCGATAAATGAACAAAACAAAATTCACCGTTTCTACCAATGACATGTTTTTGAACAGAAGTGGCATCTAGTGAGAACATTGTCTTTCTGTCTATGTTTGCGTCTTTGATGGTCTCGACAAATTAGAAGCTGTCACGGAGTGTGTGCATAACAGTCAGTTTACGCACCAGTACTAAATCTTCTGCGAGCCATCGCGCCGTGATCGACAATAACTCAGATGCTTTGAGTATAAAATAGGTAGGCCAAATCAGAGGCTTTAATCAGCTGATAAATGAAGTATAGTGCTACAACAAAAGAGAAGATAGATGTAAATGCATATGATACCTAAAGTGACGAGTAATGCGAAACTAACAGACCAGTCGAAATTCCAATTCATGGCATTCACACCTACCAATAGTAGATTGAGTTTGTGAAAAGCTCGTTACGGGTAGAGGATTCTAATGGATGATATTTCACTCATTTTTGAAATCCGGTGCATGTGTGTATGCGAAAGTTTGTGGGCAAAGTTGGTCGAGTATAGAAAATGATGGTGTGAGTGCATAGAAAATTACTCTTCTCTGTTTCTCAACGAGTATAGATAAACTTGTTGCTGTTTCTGTATCGGAGTCTTGAAAGAGTCCGGTGTAGCATTTGGTTCATGTAGATCTGAGGGATTAGATTCCGGTAAGCGATTACATGTCTGCGTGAGTGATTGTTGGTCGGGTGTAATTTTGGAGTGTGGAATATATATATATTCACCGTACACGCTTTGTACGAGAGAAGGCTACGGAACGACTGTTTTGGTTCAGTAAGGTGGCTGTTGTGACTTTCGATGCACCTGCTTCACTAACTAAAGCAGCACTTTGGTCCACTGTCGCATCCGTAGCGCCTTCTACGGTCTTTATAAGGTTTTGGACGTGCATTTTACATCTGGCAGAGAGGTCTTTTTTACAAGCTGATTAATCTCGTCGGAGAATGACAGCACCCATTGAGAGTAAAGTATTCCTCCGAGGTTGAAATTTCTGATTGAAAGAACCTATTTTAATGTGAAGCAAAATTATCTCTTTAGAAAACCTCCCACCGTGCAATGAACCCCACTAGAACCGAACAAGAAACACTTCCATTAGAATTTTACTCCCCAACAATAAAAATCTTAGAGTAAAGTGTAGTTGTTAATATCCGGACCAAACGATGTAAGGAGTGTATCGAAAATTCGATGCGCTATAACTTTCACAAAAAGTATAGTTGAGAATATTTTTTCGAAAAAATAGTTAGCACTTTAGTCTAAGGATATGATATCAGCTGAAATCATCGAGCTACTGGGTTTAGTGAGTTCTAATCATGTGAACCGAGTTTTATATGGGTCAGTCAGCAATAATGGTATGGACTTCTTATAGTAAGAAACAATTTCCGTGATCCTGGCTGGTGTTTTTTGCTGGCTGAATTATTGTAGTCTAAAAACATGCCGATGGTGCAACGCCGAGACTTCATGCCTTTTGGCGGTTGAATCTCGCGCAAGGATTTCATCCGGTCTGGGTCAGGCCTTATTTCTCCTTTCGACATTAGATGACCTGAAAGCTGGATTTTATTGGCGGCCGTCAGACTTATTAGGATTGTCTGGTGTATCGTACTTCGCAGCGGCTTTCAGAAAATGCTCAAGGTTATGGTCGTGGCCCTTCTTGGTCATACCGCTTACGGTCACGCTGCAAACATATATACGATGCCTTCAGCTTTCGGGACTTAATTAGTGGTACGTTGAAAATAGACAACGCCGTTGGTAAACCCGATCGATATACGTCGAAATTTTTCAGACCTCCACACGCTTGAAACACAGCATGTGACTCCTCATGCTCGGCGATCGGACTTTGATGATGCGGACTTCAAATCCGTAGTATTTTATATTGCACAACGGAATATAGCCTCGATCATTTTGTCTATTCTAGGTAGGGTGCAGCCTTCAAGCTGCGCAAAGCAGTTGATAATTTGGTTACAAAAAAGAACTCCCTGGGAGTTGCTTCCTTAGTCACCAGAACTTACACTGTACTAGAGGAGCTGAACAGCTCAGTAATGCTGTCATTCAGAGGACGATTTATTTGGGTACCCATGAGATGCTCATTCTCAGTGAACTTGGTAGCGATGGCTTTGAAATTGGGAGATATGTAAAAGAGGCTTCTGCACCTTGGTGACACCTAGACCGCACAGCAAAAGTGTACGACGTTCGCTGTCGAATGATATCACCACCTTGTCGTGACGAAGTAAAACGTTAGTGCAACGACTTTTCATGACGGAAAATTTAATATTGCCACGAAAAGTTCTGATAGCAAATGTTTACCGTGCATTATTTCCTATTAGCACATGGTATGGACGTAGAAGCCACAGTTATTCGAGAGTAACACGGTCGAACTTATCAAAGGTGGGAGTCTACAACAGATGAAATGTAGTTGTCAGGACTAACGGTGTCCGTGAATGCTTGTATTTCGATCTTCACGAAGACGTGATTGGTTGCATGAGATTGACAAGGGGGCGCGGCAGCTGTCAAAACAGAACAGCAGGGGACTGTTAGCAGAAGTGACGGATGAGTTGTTCGGTCCCGACCGACACACCTTTGAAATGAGCTGTTTTCCTATATGACTTGGAAATAGCATCATTAGCAGTTAGTTCGGTCTCCATCGGTGGATTATCTGACTGTATTACTGGTGTAGCAGAAGGAAAGAAACGTTCGCAGTTGCGTAGGACCGCGAGAGTTTCTGAGCATTCTCTAGTAATCTAGCCATATCATCGGCCGTTTGGAAAAAATCAGGTTAGACTGTTCTAGGAATCTTATTCGAATGCAATTAGAATGCAACACGCATGGTATCGTTTTAATGTTCTTCAGCAGATACGGGACGAAAATCGCAGTCCTTTTGCGAATGTCTTATTATTCTGGACAAACCGGTCAGTGCTCTACCCACCCTCTTGGTTACGCGTAGTAAGGATATAATGAGCGAAAACCAAATTTTTGGGGTAAACGTACGGGGGTTGATGAGTTAAAATGGCGCTGCCGAAATCCTGACACTCAAAAACATGTTCGTAGACGTTTAGAGAGAGGGAGACAGTTAACAAGTATATTAAGTTTGCCAGCCTCTTCGTATGATACCCGTCTCAGAAGCGTTGAAGTTCCGTAACCAGCATGTCCACTTTTTGGATGCACCTGGAGCACTGATGTCAGTGTCGAATTTATTAAGATGCAGTCAAAATCCGTTTGTTTTTACTAGTAGAATAAATTTTAACGTCTTTAGGTGGTTAAATCCACAACGAATTCAAAGGACTCTGGAACTCCGATGCAAAATAAGACGCTTTACTCTGCTAGTGAATGGCGCAAATAGACTGAAATGCAAAAACAGTAACGTAAATACGACGTTTTGAAATAACGACAAAATAAGAGTAAATCAAATGACACAAACATCACTGTTGTTCAAACTGCGCAAACAACTTTGCAACTGGATCCTCACTCAGAGATACAACACGGTCCGCCTTTTTATAAATCATATGGTTTACTACCTGGTCCAAGGTCGATACTGCTCACAGTCCAGACTTGAACTTGACTGAAGGTGTGTGGGGTCTGTTTGAGAGGGGTATCTATGCGGATGAAAGAGTCTTCACCATTTTGGCTGATCTGACGCCCACCACCCTCGAAGAACGGACAAAATATAACATGAAACCACCCAGAACATCATCAGAAGCATGCCTGGACGTTGTGTTTCAGCCAATAACAGTCGAGACCATCGTTTCGTAATCAGCTGGTTGTTTCTGCCACTCGTCTAGGGCTGGGTTTAATAGCATTTCGCACCCTCTGAGGCACATTTCCTGGGTAAAGAAATTTCTCTGTTTCATTCTTAAATCCGTGTGTATATTCGCCATAGAATTGGGCTGATACATCGGCATGCCAAATTTAGCCACTCTGAGTGGTTTGGTTCAAAATTTGTCACAAAAAACAGGGTGGGTTAATGAACATTTCCTGAACTATATGTCTAAGTTAAGTCCTTCACTTGGCGGTTGACTTTATGATGAGCGCCCAAAGCTGTGACGGCGCCATAAGTTGTAGTTGATTTCATCGGTATGCAACCTCGAAGTTGCAGTACCTGATTGCTGCAGCCAAATGGCCTATTCTGCTCGTTCTGACTATACAGTGTCCGAATTTCGTTCCACTGTCTGAATGGTCAGGTTCTTAGCTGAATGGTGATTTCCATATAGTAGTCGGTCAGTATATGATTTGCTGACTGTTATGCTTAGGAAGTCTATCTTCATCTTTTTCTTCACCTGCCTCAGTATCCTTGTCAAGTTTTCGTCCACCACATCACACAAATGTATAATCAGCTCTTCGTTGAACATTGTCTTGTAGCTTCCAGGAGTGAAAGCTATTTCCAGATCCGTAGCTGCAATAGAAAGACATCTTTTGCTCTTAAAGACGATGTGTTTGCGACATCCTTAAAATCATTGTGCACATTCGATTATCCTCCGTCGATCTTCCGCAGTGGTGAAACGATACGATCTTTTATTCGCAACCATGTTAACGCTCTCCATATCGTCTGGTGATGATGCGTACAGTAGAAGATAAAGTACGATGAATATTACCGCAAACAGTCACGGTGTTTATATCGCCCGACTGCCTCCAAACGAAATACCAGTTAGCTGGCGATGAATCTCCTCACGCACAGGCTGTGTCGCAAATAAGCAACTGTAATGTAGCAAACGGTCCATTGTTTTGTATTTACAATCGTCGACAAATATCAAGACTCGATAAGATGAAAAAGTAAAAAAATAACTCCTTACTCTTCTAAATGAAACCCTGTTCGGGTAAGTGGATACACTGACTACTCGGAGGTAATGCACACAGTTGACGTAGGTGCACCATATCACTGTCGTTTTATTTATGTTGCAGCAGCTGACACTGTTACCACCACTGAGAACGAAACAGTCGTACGGGCTGGGCCACATGGTTTGATGATACAAGCGCATCGTTTAAAACTTCCTCAATCAATTTGCAGTGCAACGTTTGATACCATTACCACGGTCAGCTCCGCAGCATTCGATCGCTTCGCAACATCAATCTTTGGAAAAATTGACCGGTATCAATATTTCTCGACGTCATAGTATTCCGATGCCTTTGATCTGACCGATTTACAGTGGCATGGCTGAAGATTGTACTTCAAGGCTAAAGAGTTGCACGTCGTGGCTTAGTAGTTGTGGGTTGTGTCTAAGCGGTTGTGGGTTGTGGCTAAAGGGTTGTGAGTTGCGGCTAAAAATACGGGTTTCGTTTAAAGGTTGCCGGGGGAAAATATAGTTGCAACTATTTGTTTTCCTAGCATTATTGTTTTGAAGTGTGTTGACACCGCTTCGTTTTCAAGCCTGTATCTCAGTGACTCTTTTACGTAATTTAGTTATTGTTACTCGTTCTCCTCTTTTTTAGTTCATGAGAAAACAAGATACAGGTCATGGGAAGAATGAAGGCCCACCGTAAAACGAAACTTCCAGTTCAACCACCTGCAGAGAGTTCAGTCGTTTCTGTCACCTCGCCCTATTTCGACGCAGAAAATACCACCGATAAGAAAGAGACAAGTCGGAAAAGACGGAGGAGTGGTCGTGTTTCTGTGCGAATTTCACAAGTCACAGATAAATCGGAAATCGACAACGATTTGGGCGAGAACTGTTCGGGAAAAATGCTGTGTACTAAATCTAGAGGCGTTAGTACCAAGCACAAGAAACCAGTTGCATCAGAGCTTCCTCCATCACGTGGATATCACCGTGATAAGAAAAAGCCTGTAAAATCGAAGATGTCAGACCTGTCTGAAAAATCGCAGTTGAATCAGAAGGAAGAGGATGAGCCATCAGATATTCACCATCGCCTTCCTTCAAAAAGGTCATGTGTTCAGTCGGGAGCTGAAAGCAAGATCACCAGGAGGCCTGTTCACGGTGGTAAACGACCAGTTCGTTGTACGGAGGTGGATCACAAACAATGTGAGGGGGAAGTCCAAGTTAATTCAGAAAGCGTCGTTTCGTCGTCTCATGCAGTAAAGCGTCAAGAAAACTTGGATTCATCCCATTCATTGGAAGTCAATAAACCTCCAAAAAGTAAAAAGCGCAGAAGAGGTAATTTACTTCTGTTTTCCGAATTTCCACACGATTCTCCTTCGAATAAGACGACGAGTTCTTCCCCCGTGTTACAAAATAGCCATTTGGATGAATCGGACGATGCGGATTGGGAAGAAGTAAACGAGGAGGCGGTTGGCGAAGTAGATATAATGCAAACTTTGCTAGGAGTTCGATCTAAGGTGGAGCCTGCAGATGCAGACAAACAGACGGATGATAAACCTCTGACTGTCTCTGTTCCGTTACGTCCCACGGCAAAAAAGAGTTGTAGAGACCCAGCTACTGTGGAAGCCCAAGCCAGAGCCAAACTCATCAGAGAATTGTATTCTTCAATGCACGTGACACATGTACTGTGTTATCTAGCTTTCTCAAGATATTTTAACAAAATTTGCGACAGTGTCACTTACCGGGCCGTAGGGTTATCCTTGTTGGGGAACGTTTCCTACATTATTTCCAAGAAGAATTCCTTGCTAGAACCAGAAGAATGGACTACGGATCATCTATCCTCTTGTCTCTCCGTCTTCTTGACGCACAGTTGCAGAGATTCGACGGATCGAATTTCCACAAACACTACAATTTTTCAGCGAATAATCAATGGCGATTGCTCCATCAGTGACTGCGCCCTCCTGTTTGTTAGCGCGTTGCGAGTTATCAACTTTGACGTTCGGCTTGTAGTCGGACTTACACCGATACCATTAAAACCACCCATACCTGCCGAAGAGGAGCCTGTGCTGGAAACGATACCATCGAGGAAACCAGTTGATAAACCAAACAGAAAAGAGTTTGTAAAACCAAACCGTAAAATAATATCATCGGATGAAAGTGACTTCGAGCCCGCGGTTTCCAGGCAATCCCGAAAGAAGTCTGTTCGGGAATTGGATCCTCCCAGATATTATCTTTTAGCGGAAGTATTTCTACCCAAGTTGAATCGATGGATTTGTATCGATTTTCACAAACCCCTTGGTTTGGTTGACAAAATTCCCAAGCATCCATCAATGTTTTACGTGATCGGTATGGCCACAACGTTTTCTGATAGTCTGGACACACAACCTTATATCGGTCGCAATCCAATTGATCTCGCTTCCCGATACGATCCAGATTGGTGTATTCAGTCGCGCCTGTATCGGTTGCCTGCTGATCGCTGGTCTGTTTTACTCCAATTTCAACGACTACATTTTGACAAAGATGCTGCACAAAATAACAGTTTGATCGCGCCCACGGGAAGCCTATCAACTGAGCTGCGAGATCGTGCAGACGAGGACAGCATTCGTTCGGAGTTATTGGTTAAGCCAATGCCAGAAAAAGTGCAGGATTTCAAGAATCATCCGCTTTATATTTTACCAAGACACCTTCTAAAGTTTGAAGTGATTCATCCACCGGATGCTTTACCTTTGGGTTTCTTTCGCGGAGAGCCGATATACTCACGTGATTGTTTACACTTGTGCCATACTCGGGAGTCCTGGTTAAGAGAAGCTAAAGTAAGAAAATCGTTTTGTAGATGATTCATTCGGCTCATTTTCTTCAGCGTTTTCAGTCCAATTCTGACTCGAAAACGCAGTTCAATTTAACAGTAATTACTTTCGTGGACTACTTCCATAGTCTGAATTTGGAAGATAAAGTGACAAACATCGATCTGTCTGCGGTACTTCTCATCAGGCCAATGCAGTACGGAATTAAGTCTTACCGGTGATCAGATATATGATCCACGATGTTACCGAAAGAGCATAAAACTGAATGTCAATCCTGGTGTGATGGCTTTTATGTGGACAGAGTAACCATCAGATTCACCAGTCCTTTGTGTTTGTCCCATGTTGTTGACCTCTAACCAAGGAAACTGTAGGGCCTTGAAGAACTGTTTTTGTGGGCACACGATAGGTTTCTGACAGGTTATGAACTGACTCATCGTCGATAGGCAGCCAAGTCCGGTTGGCAGTCAATGCCTGAACCAACGGACCCGCAAGCGACAAGGCAGCGGATCGATAAGACGAGAACAAATTTGCGCCAAGCAATGGCTGACCATATCAACAATCAAAATACCAGTTACCCAATGCATGTTTGAACTAATTGGTTCATGTTGCAACAATTGGTGATAGTGACTGTTTCTTTCGATCCGAAAAATGTGTTCTGAGCTAATAAAATGAAATGATTCGAAGGCAGAAAACTCTTTTCACAGGAATTAGTGGGACAAAATAGAACAGTCTCTGTGGCCGGATTGCGGTCGCCTTAGCCGTGGGAAGGATTTGCTGTCTAGCCATCTTAGAATGGTTTGCTGACAAGCCGAATGACGCTAAGCGACTCACCTCGTTTCAGTGTGACTCGTATCGATAATATGGCCAGTATCGCCCTGGGGGCCGTCACATTGATAACTTTGGCTGATCTTGTAGGTCAGTGTTTTTGAACTTAATCGGAGAGGGGACCTGATTGTTCGCTTTACAAAAGCAAGACTAGGAGTAAACACAACATGAGGTTGAATTTCAGTGGCAAGCATGACCTAGTGGTGGACGCGATTTACAGTTTGACGGCTTACACCGTTTCTGGTATTGCGTTAGATAAACGGCGGGTCAGTGTTTCTGCGGCCGCATACCATTTGAATTTTATACAAGCATAGACGACCTATTTTGGGACGTTAAGATACCTTGGTCGAGAGTTCGCGTCACCTGAGATATGTTGACGAAATCTGTTTAATCCTGTGCGAGAGCTACTGCAGAAGTTCAATGGCGCACATTGAAATTCGCGAATTACGCTAAAAATAGAGCAGGACGGCGCTCCTCCGTTTCTTGAAGTTCCACGATGAACAGCACACGGATCAGTCGCACGTGGGGTTGACCGCAAACCAGCGTAGTTAGAGTAGTTTGCTGATTTTGAGATTTTCGTCATCATTCAGCGAAAACTATTCCTGGTGAGTTGCTTGACCCACAACGCACCAAATAAGTCCGGGAGAGTAACTGCGGGAAGTGCTGGAAACTATTGGTCACTCGCTCGAGGAAAGTGAGTACATGCTTAGTTTCTAAAACAAAAAAATATACGTAAAATTTTCACCAAGGTACCCTAACGTCGTCTACGTTCGTGAAGAACTTAGAGGGTATGCGGCCGCAAAAACACTGACCCGCCGTTTATCTAACGCAATACCAGAAACGGTGTAAGCCGTCAAACTGTAAATCGCGTCCACCACTAGGTCATGCTTGCCACTGAAATTCAACCTCATGTTGTGTTTACTCCTAGTCTTGCTTTTGTAAAGCGAACAATCAGGTCCCCTATCCGACTAAGTTCAAGAACACTGACCTACAATATTCGTCGAAGGATCAGGGCGATACTGGCCATGTTATCTACACAGGTCATACATCAACGCAAAAAAGCCTGTCGCAACATGATTGACATTCAGTTTTGCACTTTTCTGTGAACGCTGGATCATATATTGGACCACCGGTAAAACTTTATTTGTGCATTGTACTGGCCTCCGAGAAGTACTGAAAAACGTTTGCTACTTGATGTCTTCTAGCTAACTAAATTGGTAAAATAACTATACTCCAAAACTGCACATCTCTCTTTCAGTGATTTTTTTATCCGATGCCGTTTTGGTGAACCATGTACCAAAGAACTTTAGATTTCTCCCTTGTTCATGATTAAGAGAACAATGTTAATATTGACAATTTCATGGATTCAAGGTCACAGTCTTTCAGTCTAATTGGTCTGGTTGCTTCGAATTCCGAATTTGGCTGATGTCCGCGATAACGCTGTGCAATACTCTGGAGGGGCAAAGCTCTTTTTTATGAAGTAGTTTATTCATATTCCGGGCTGAATATTACGCAGTGGAACGCAATCGTTTATTGAGGCACCTAATTTTTTTTTGTAAATTTGTCTGTCGTTAAATTAGAAGTGTCTTATTTCATTTCTCAATGTCGTTTCATCTTCGTCTGTTTGCTTAATCAATCATTAACCCTTCAACTGTTTCGGAGCATTCTGTAGATTCCGATTCAAGCCTTCTATTTTCCACCATTCGGTATGTCCTTATTTTCATGTTTACAGCAAATTGTCACTAAACTTATTTCTTAGTCAGAGATGTCATCGTATGCGGCCACAGTGGAATCAGCTTTCAAGTAAGAACACAGAATGGGTTTTCCACATACCTGGAGTGTCGTAGTGACCTTCGTAAGTAACCTTGAATGCTGCCTTTCATTCGTTCCTACTGGCCAATTATTTGACGATTTTCTCGATGAAATAGGCTGAATGAACTGTCAATTGTCTTGGTAAACCATATTGATCGCTAACATAAGTTTCAGCTGATAGACACCGGTTGATACATAAAGAATCGTACCGTGGGTGGTTAAATTATAATTTGATTGTAGCCGATGCCGTGTGCTAATTCCAATTTTAGGATTAAATATGATACATTTGCGCAGTATTCCCGCAACCCCCGGGATGTAGTTTCGAAGCACGAAGTTGGTTATTCGCGCTGGTTCGCATCCCACTGAGGCCTATAAATTTTAACATTTCAGTCCAGTCAACATTTGACAGAATGTTCGTTAACCGATGTTCTGTACTCACAAAATCGTTTGACACAAAATAGAAATATATAAAATCTACCCAGATGCGAATAATATCGCGTTTTCCGCTGTGTTGTTGCCTTGTTCGTATATTCGGCTTATGTTTGGAAGTACGTTGACCGACCTACGTTTACGTCTTTGACATCTATGAACGCTGTCGATCTGTGGAAGTTTTTTCATACGGTGTCTTAATTTCAACTCATTCTGTCCGTCGTCCATCAGATAGTCCCAAGTAAACTTTACCCGAGAGGCCGTTGCTTTCGTCAGAGTCTCGGAACCGAAATATTCTCGTATTAACTGGAAAGGTAGTCATGATTATTCAATTATGAATTGACTTACCTGGTCACTAATTTTATACTAAGATTTTTTGCGAATGACATTTCTGTTCGATTTGGCACATCAGACCAACCTTCAACTGCCCCGATAGAGCTACGTTTTGCAAAGCCAGCGTGCTATTTAACCCGTAGGGTCAGCCTGTCTGGGAACTTTCTGCTGAATAAATAATAGTTCCTATCATCATCATCATCGTACAGCGTTAAACAGTAGGGCAAGCCCCTCTGACCACTGCCTTTTTCACCATGTTGCACGTTGAATTAAAAAGTATGAATACACAACATGGACAGGGAGTAGACCTACACGAGTGGGAAAAGGAAAGAATGCCCTAGTAGCCAACACAGAATACACAGTCTAACTGTACAAACGCACAACGATCAGTCATTCTGATTCGACAGAAAGTGACAACACGATCGCCACTGCTCGCGTTTCGCAGTCATATCCTTCAGTGTCTCCAGTCAACTGGTAGGCGGATCTTTTGGACCCCAACCACGAAGACGTGAAGCACCTACTTTTCCTAAGTTTGCTGTACATTTTCTCATTCCTCGCTGCCACGTCATCTGTTGACCTCCACGTGGTTTCTTCCACTCCCTGGGGGGGGGGGGGGGCGGAGAATAGGACACGGTACGGTAGACATGTGCTTGCCATACGTAACACGTGTCCCAACCAACGAAGTCTACTAAGTTGGATACGCTGTGACAAAACGTTCTCTGAATTAGTACCCAATACTCGCTTTCTTACCTCATCGTTGCTTACTCGGCTATTCCACCCAATCTTAGCGATACTACTTAAACATCGATGGTCACATACCTCAAGACGACGAATATCTTCAGCACGCAGATTCCAAGTTTCGCAACCGTACAACAAAACTGAACGCACTGCAGCACAGTATACACGGCCCTTCAACTTCAGTGAAATATCAGGTCGGCGCCACAAGTGCTTCAGTCCAGCGTACGCCGCTCGAGCTTTGGATATCCGCGTACTCACCTCTACTACTGTTCTCCCATCCGTCGTCACACTACTGCCGAGGTAGGTGAAGTGGTCGACAACTGACAGCACCTCCCCATCGAGCATCAAGCTCGGAATAGTTGACGTCCAGTCTTGTAACATCACCTTTCACTTTGAAGGTGAAAAGCGCATGCCGAATGGAGCTACAGCTCTTGCGAGATTATCTAGTGCACGCTGAGCATGTTCCGTGCATTCGAACAAGCAGACAACGTCGTCTGCGTAATTTAGGTCACATAGCTTTTCACTACTTCCTAGTTCGACGCCTACATCCTGAAGATTTTGCAAAGCACTCTCCATTATTTCGTTCATGACGAAGTTAAAAAGGAATGGAGACAAAGGGCATCTCTGCCGAACACCACTGGTCGTTTCGAACCGACCGGATAGTTCACCGTAAACCCTTACGCGGCCAGAAGTATGAGAATACAATGATCTCATTAGGTTCACGAACTTCTGGGGCATACCTTTTCGATGAAGAGTACTGAAAAGCGATGTTCGATCAACTGAATCGAAGGTGCCTTTCAGGTCTAAGAAAAGCATTATTGTTGGTCGTCGGGGCGTGTGATGCGTTTCAAGTAGTCGGCGAAGAGTAAAAATCTGGTCGATGCATCCTCGACCTGGGCGGAATCCAGTCTGCTGTTCGCGGACATTCCTCTCGCGAGCCGGTGTAAGATGATGCAGCAAAATCGAAGCTAATACTTTGGTGACTATCGGGATTAAGCTAATCCCACGATGATTACCACAGTCATTGCGTCTTCCCTTCTTGAAGATGGGAACAATCAATGACTCGCTCCATATTAACGGAATACGCTCCTCCTTCCAAATGTCACGGAGCAAGGCGGTAAGTGATTTCATCAACGCCTCACCACCCAGTTTGAAAAGAACTGGAGGAAGTTCGCCGGGACCTGCCGCTTTCCCCCGCCTTAGTAATCGAATACATGACTCTACTTCTACTTCCAATGGGGGCTCAAGTAATACCACCCAAGGAGTTACAGTTGTTGACACGGGAGTAACTACACTAGCGTGCGGCCAGCTAAACTGTTCCTTGAAGTACTCGGCCCATCGGTCAAGCCTTTTCTGTTTGTTATGGATGGGTTCTCCATTTCTATCCCAAATCGTTTCACTGACCTGAGTTCGCCGTCCACCGGTGTCACGAATACGTTTGAACAGTCTTTGACCGTTACCTGAAGCAGCTGCCACTTCCATTTCTTCAGCTACATTGACCCACCAATTTTCGCGATTCTTCTTAAGGCTTTGCGTAACTTGTCTTTGTAGCTTTCTCCGCATCTTATTCATCTCCTTACTGTTCGAGATCTGACGCTTTTGCTCCATTATACTCAGCGACTCTTGCGAGATCCGGTGTCTCTGATGGACAACAGATCGAGGACCACAGGCGAAACCTGCTGCAAAGTGCATCGCTTGTTTGATATGAGCTCAATGCTCATCTACATTACTGTTCTCCGTGGATCCTAGCTCATGTGCTAAATTCTGCTCATAACGAGTGCAAACGGCTAGATCACACAAACATTGCACGGCTTATTCCGGTTTGCGGTTTGCGTTGATGACCATGGAGCTGGAGAGATAATCGCAATAAAACTAATACATGGTCCGACTCTACGTACGTGGACCAGTAAGATCTACAGTTCTGAACAGAACTGCGCCACCGGTAACTTACGACGATATGACCAATCTGGCTTAGAATACCTGTAGAGTTAGAGCGCCGTGTCACTGTGCGACGCGAGCTGTGTCGGGAATTGATGCTAGACAAGAACAATCGATTGTCTGCACAAAACTGGAGAAGTCTATCCCCGTTATCTGTACGCTCAGCTGGTGAAGCACAACGCCCACCTAAACAGGCTTCTGACACTAAGTTTGCCATTTTGTGCATTGAAGTCACCAGCTAGCACTACAATGTCAGAACCTTTACTGCTGCTATTGAGAGTGGCGAGGGTATCATAGAACTCATCTTTCTGCAAGTCTGAGCTGCAGTCCGTTGGGGCGTACGCCGAGATCACAAACAAATTGCGTTTAACACAGCTATCCTTTCGAACGCCAACTGACCGTTGGAGTCTCACAGCACATAAACGACTGTTTACAGGGATCCAGTCTAAAACGGCAGCTTCAGCCTTGTCAGTCAAGACTATTCCTACACCACGTTGACCCACAGCTCTAGCTGCTTCGTCTCCTGAGGTGCGCAGAACATACCTCGATGAGATACCAGGAGCAGTTAATTGAATTACACTGCTCGAATCCTGGATACGCGTTTCACTTAAGCAGCAGACATCAATCTTCAGAGAATTTATTGTGAGGGCTAGGCACGCCTGCTGACCGGGCTGCATGAGTGTACGCACGTTGAAGGAGACGAGATTAAGAGGCTGACGGGGCGTGAGAAAATGTGAATTACCAGACAGAGAATTATTCCCGATACTATTTGACAGTGAATCGTTGCGAGTATCGACCGTGTTATCAATGGGAGCATTGTGGGTGGATAGAGGGGGCAAAGAGGGATGGTTAGGGACAGAAGAAAAAGGTTGAATACAAGAGAGTTCCTATCACTTCTGACTGTGCTGGGGTGTAACGGACCACCAAGGTTCAGCTTCACTAACCCACAGCACCGTTCGCTCTCAGCGCTTTCCGCGGAAAGCTGCCACTGTTCGATGTTCCCTCCCCCGGGGTGGTCCAAATAAATAGTCTTCGAGGGAGATATCCACATCCACTTGGGTTTCAGCAAACTCAATCGTTCATTCACAGTTCTGAAGAATTATTAAATGAATATGCCTTAGAGAGACAGCTACTTAATCTCAGTTTCCACTCGTTCAGTGGACCTATGGTTCGTTTTATTTCATTCCCAAGTCCTCCGTTTATCCCCGTTGTGCGTTTACTGAGTAGCTTTTACTTCTCGCTGCAGGTGGTTAAGGATTTCGAGCAACCGGCCAAAGTGGTCAAAGCTCGTCCCTCTTTGAAACGAAAGCTCTTGCAAGGCTCAGATCCTACACCCCCTATGGTGGAAATTTTCGGTAGTTGGCAAGTTGAAGATTACCAACCTCCTGTGGCTAAGGATGGTGTAGTCCCGCGAAATATTCATGGCACGATTGATTTGTTCAAGCCCTGCATGCTGCCAGTTGGTTGTGCCCACATCTGTCTGACTGGTAAGTGAACTGAGACTGTTTCCATTCCCGTTTCGTGGATCATTTTGTTTGTGAAATGTTCGTGGTCTTATACGACTCAGTCACTCTCGTCCGTAAGTAAAACACACTTCAGTTGTGCTTGGGAGACGATGAATAGGGACCGGGAAATCAGTTTCCTGATTCTTCAGGATAGGGGTTCTACCTGGACCAATGTCGTTTTGCCGTCCAATTCGTCTAAATATGTTACGTGTTTCTAGGCTAACTCATATTCGCCGGCGAGTAACTTCGTCTCCCTAGGCGTTCCCAGCAAACAACATTTCTGCCACATAGGCGTCACATCCTGATAATCGAAGTGTCATTTCATTGAAACTGCCAGGTTGGGTCCACCTCATTTCGATTCAACGAATGAGGTATAAAATCTTTGCAAAAAGACATCCTATTTTTGATTATTTCTCTGCCATAGCCGACCAAGGTCGAATGTAGTGATAAATTTTCCAACGGTATATATCGTTGCATACAGTGTTTATTCAGAGTGTAGGAAAGACTTCTTTACCACGGCGAATTTTTTAAATAAAGGTTCTAGTATTTGAAGCCACTGTCGCGCTACCAACCCTCTTCTTCACAGCATCTTGCTCATAGTTCTTACCTCAGAATGGATAAAACTATACAGAGACCAACAAGTGGTCGAGAGATTATACTCGTGCAGGGCAGACAGAGTGTTCAGTACTGCTTTGTTCGGCCCCACTAACTCTGGTGAGAAGCATTATCTGCCTTCGAACTATCTCGGTTTATTAACGAAAGGCAATTTAAATAGGATGGATCCTCCAAATGCCTTATTATGGTCGAAGGTGGGTGTTTCAGGCTCCGAGATGGCCACTCATCTTGAACGCCCCTCAAAATTATCCCAAATGACTGTGCGTCTTACACATCATCTGCTGAGCAAGTCCTACTCGCTGCCTTCTCGTGGCGAAGGTGTTCTCACTAAAGTGAGAGGACAAAAGCGAATGCCCGGCACTCTCGATCGGGTTGATTGACTAATGGTCAGTTTAGGGGAGATGGCTAAATCCTGATTCCAAACTAACTACGGGCGACGTATGAGGCGTACCACGGTATGCTCACCTGCATTTGTGGTGGAGGGTGTACTGGGCATCCAGGATATTTACCCTCATCCGAAGGGCGTTTGAACTTAACAATCAGTCACTGGCTCCCAGTGGGTTACGGGCCCCACGCGTCGTCCCGTTGCCTTGCGTGTTAAGCCTTGGATAGTTAAAGGCTTCGGTTTTGGATCCCGAAAACCCACCTGCTTTGGCTTGGGCAACTTGGCAGTATCGCGCCCACAAACAAAACATAAACTCGGACTATCTACGGCTTCCTCCCCGACTGTACCATGCTTTGTTCTGTACACAGTCTGAAAGGAGACGGGTGATATATATATATATATATATATATATATATATATATATATATATATATATATATATATATATATATATATATATATATATATATGTCACGTGTGGAGTGGAGCTTCGCCTTCTCTATCTCTTCTCGACGGTGTCCAACGTAAGGTCATTCGTCTGGTAGATGACCCAGTTTTAACATCTAGTTTGGATCTGCTTGTCCGTCGCTGGGCAGTTGCTTCGTTGTCCCCATTGTACCACTATTTCAGGTTTTGTTCCTCCGAGCTTGGCTCGGCTTTTCCTATTCCCGTTACTTTTCAGCACCAATCCCGGGCGTAGGCAGCTAGTCACCCTCTTCAGGGTTTTGTCGCTCTGTCTCGGACCTCGACGTTTTAGTCTCCCCCCCCCCTCCCCCCCGGACGGTTGAGTTTTGGAACACCTTCAACTTCTCTGTCTTTCCACCCACTTACAACCTTTCCCTTTTTAAAAGTGGGATCGACAAACCGGTTTTGACGTGAATATTCCCTTCAGACCCCTCTTACGGTATGTTTTAAAACTACAGGATTTATCCCTTTTACTGTGATTCACTTCGTGTCTAATATTTAAAAAAGAATGAAGGGACTTAAATCACAGTCAACTACACCGATAAACTGACCATCCCGTCTCTAACTTAAAACTATGATGCGCATTCAGCCTAAAATAGTCAGTTTCAAATACTGGTTTCGTCACGGTTATTTTCCAAGGATTTCGCCGTACGTGATTCAAGACCATGTTTGAATCACGAAACAACAGTCGCGCTCCCAAGATTTATGTTCATTAACTAAAATCAGAAGACCACATGTCTTGGCTGTTAGAAGTAACTGAGTTAGTAACGGTATTTTGAACCAAACTGCTGTTGTTTATTTCTCTCATTCTCCTGCTGTACTTTTGTATTTCAATTAGGAATTCAACACGTTGCCAAAAGGTTAGGCATTGACTGTGCCCCAGCCGTCAGCGGCTGGAAGTTCCACGGATCTGGATGGGCAATTCCTGTCGTGGATGGGTATGTGGTTTGCCAGGAAACTGTCCCCACTCTTCTGGATGCTTGGAGATCCACCCAGATGAATGTAGTCAAAATGGCCGCCCAAGAGCGTTCGGATCGCGCGTTGGATAATTGGCGTCGTCTTGTTCGTGGTCTGTTTCTCTGGCGTCGTGTCAAGGCGCAATTCGCACTGGCACCACTTTATCCCGAGGCTCTTGAAGGTCCCCGAACTAAATCAGTTCGAAAGCGTCCATCTCGCAAATCCGAGCAAGGGGTGAAATCTGGCTCTCTTCTATCCGATCCCACTTCTTTGTTGAACCCGGATGACTCGAAACCTGATGAACTGGGTAGTCTAGTAATGAACGCACCTCTCACTGATGGAGATGGCTGGCAACGACTTGCTTGTGGTGAAAACAGCCATCGATTGCCCATTTTTCCCGTTGGCTCGAATGCACCCATTTTGTCTCAGAAAAAACAACCGACAAAGCAGTCTAAAGCTCGCGGATCAGGTTTCACTTCCCGCGGGAGATCCAAAGGATGTGGGAGGCAACGTAAACGTGCAAAGTCTTCCACAGAGGAAGAAGATAGCGAAACCACTCCAGCCTCAAGTGAAACAGAGTAGAATGCAAAGGGAAACGACGGGGAAGAGGATAAGTCTTGTGAGTAAGTTGACATCATGAGATCACACTGAGCGATAGGCTGTCGTATTTTCCCTGTTTTTCTCCTGTGTTTCGCATACGGCTTGCTTTTTCGGTCCGATTTTCTGTGCCATTTGGTCATAACCACGAAAAGCGAACTACTTTCTTATGCGTAGCCTTTCCCGTAGTTACTGCGCCGCGTCCTATGAACTAAAAACCGTGTATGATGAGTCTTGGTTCTGCCGCGTCATTCCAAGCTGATCAGTATCTTGAGTTTGAAATCATTAGACTGATGTCTAAGTCTGTTCGTTGGAGGAATGCTCTATAAGCTTATCGGGTTTCAGAATACTTTAATGTACATGTTGCCCTGAAATAATTACTTGTTTGGTATCGACGCCTTACTTGAGGCTTCGTCAAAGAACCTGAATGACGAACAGCCATGGACCACTGCATATTCATGTTTAACAACAGACCCGTTTACAAGAGAAAGGCTGACGTTCAACTCTGTCATCTTCATGGTATGTATTCATGGTCAGGCAATTTGTTCTTTAGACGAACCTAGGAATTGTTTGCTAAATTTGCACAAATAAGTTCTCTTGACGTTTGTGCTGCTTCATTGCAGAGCGGGGCAATCGTTGAACAGATTCTTGATGGTTATACCCTAAGGCTTACTGACAGAATTTTTTATCCTTATGTGATCTAGCTTCAGATGAAATCACAACAATAAAATACTAGAATCTGCGGAATCAGTCTGTCTTAGCTGACGGATCCCCGGAAACGCAGAATTGAGGCAAATGGTCAGTGTAATCTGGATGCGGCGGCAAGCCCTAACTATGCGGTATCGTTCAGCACGAGAGGAGGCGAGAAATGAGCAGTCGTTCCGAAGAATGATTTCAACTGGGAAACCGAAAAGATAAGATGAAGATAACGCCTATCATAATGAACGAGCATCTGGAAACAGTAAGGTCAAGGGGACAGCACCGTTTATGTATGTAAACAATACGGAATGTCGGAATAGGAGTCACAAGAAGAAACAACATCAAGCAGAATGCTCACTCTGACATTACGTTGATGTTCAGATTGCGTAGCTCCGAAATTTCACCAGAATAAATCACTGAATTGAGTAGATTGAAATTCGTGCTTCGAGGAATTGCCTGAGCTCGCCTTACGTGATGCATTAGAGGGAATGCCTGACTGAGGCCTCGCATACTCGAGCCTGACTTCGGTTTTCAGTATGGAGTGGGAGTGATGTAAGGTTCATGTCGTAAAAATGATCAAGCTGATTCCGTATTTGAATACCGTTGTCCCCGAAAATCCGTTCCCGCTTGGTTAGGAAATCCAGTACCCCGCAGTGAGGTCTGCCAATCTTTGTTCCGTGTAGATGGTCGCCCTCTTAGCGAGCTAGTCACTCTACATTGGCTCTGATTGCTCGGACGTGTTTCGCTTCGATATGACCATATTCTACACTGGGTGGGTGGTTTAGAGAATGGACATGGACATGACTTACAGATACGTCTAAAAAAATAGGTCGATAAAGGGAAATCGATACAAAAGCTATTACGACTCGGCAAATAACGAAATAGTGCAAACACTGACATGTGTTTGCGCGGGCTTGTATGTGTACATGCGCATAGTGTCCGCTGACGGTACGTTCACCTCAATCCCCGCAAATGGAGACTGACCAGTACGACTTCTTGTGGGGATCAATGAGGAGCGTTTTAATGGGGGCCGAGAGCACATTGAGTTTACCCGCTCGTTGAAACAATTGGAACTTGAGGGCTCGTGTGATCACGTTTTCTTCTCTGCTACTGCTAACGCAAAGGTATCCAAATGTACTTATGGTAAAAGTCCTACCTCGTTCTTCTGATCTACCGCTCCCGCGTTGTAACGTTTCTTGATGTGGTTGATATATCGTTTGTCTGTACGATTGTCTAACCGAACAACATGAACCGTGTTCCCAATCGGGTCACAATCACTCCAGAAATTCATTGCCTTGAGCGGTGTGGAATATCGAGAACGTGAACGCGATCCCCCTTAACAGAAACTACGTGGCCTTGCACCGTGATATCTGTCGAAGTGTCTCTTCATTAAGTTATTTCAAAGGGTTGGTATAATCTTGAGGTACATGGCATCTAACTGTATTCGCGTGCGTTTGCTTAAGAAGGCTTCTGCCGGCGAGACATTGATTAGGACTGATGCGTTAAGATTTGGGCGGCATATCATCAGGAAGTTGTCAAGTATCTTCGGCATGCTTCCCTCTCCTGGCAACTTTTTAAAAGCCCGTTTCAGTGTGTCCACAAAGCGTTCCGTTCGACTGTTTGATTGTGGGTGATAAACGGGACTGTGTAAGTGCTCACTTCCCGTAGACTGGCAGAAGGTAATGAAATTTATGGAGGTAAAGTGACTCCCATATGTCGAAAATATAGTACCGGGGATCCCAAATTGAGTGAAAAGGCGTCTTAAGGTGATAATGCTACTTGAGTCACTGCGCTCATGCAACATCAGACACCCGTCTCCTATCCAGTGCGCACGACGAGACTGCATCATGACGTGGTGTGATAGCTTGCGTGCCCCCATGACCCAAAGAGCTTGCAGGATGGCTTCCTCAAGCCGAAGATGCAATCATGCCTGACAGTTCAACCGGTGGAGGCCAGACAAAATCCACTCTCTGAACCAAGTGCGGTGCAATATCTAGTTCTTACGCCTATGCCGCTGGGTAGGACAGTCCAGCAAACAAACACGGAGAGAAACAGTTTACCGGTCTAAAAACCTCCACTAGATGGACGTAGGAGTGGACTACCTGGGGTTTCTCGACGGTGGGTTAAGTCATCGCGCTTCACTAGGCAGCTATCGTCCGCCTGAGCTGGGCAGCCCCCGGCACAGAGGATGCTGCCCCGTCTACGTTCCGCTTGCTCCATTGGGTGCATGGGGCTAAGGACCCAATCCGAAGAACGGATCGATAACAAATCACCAGCGACGAGAAGACAGAACGTACGCAACAATCAGGTCTCACGTGGCAGACCAGAAAAAGTTCCTTCGGTAGTGTGAGCAGTATGACATGCCCAAAAATCTCCAGTGGTCTCTCGTGGAACATTTCCTAACTCTCTGCTCTTCATCCTTTGTGTTCCGGTCCTAAATGAGTACGATAAGCCACAATGAGTCGTGACCGAGTACTTGCAGTTCTCCGCAAAGGCAGTTTTTTGGAGACAGGACAATATAGAGGGTCAGTTCTCAGACCTGAGCATTCTCCTCTTTTAGCTGCTTTCATCGTTGGGACATTTTACCGAACGGGGTAATGGGCTTCCCTAACTAGAACTCTTGAAATCTTTCAAATAAATGTGTGTTGTGTATCCGAAACACGCATACAAGACACAGCTTTAGTGTTAACACTGCATCCCACATACAAACTGGACTGCTCGTTTCACTTTCCGCGTGTCGGACGATTTGGTGTCTCGTGGTGGTGGTCAGGCTGGCGTTGTCATCGCTGTGAGCATCGAAGTTGAGCGTGCACGCTCGACTGGATCCCAGTCAGGAGTTGTTTGTGTGCAGTTCGGTCGAGTGGTTTTGTGCATGTCAACAGCAACAAGCTGCAAGGTTGTTGCTTGTTTGTCTCTTTTTGTATGTTCCAACTGACTGTAGCTCTCCTGAGGCTAAAGATGAACTCTGTCATGATATGTCTCAACTGCTCTGCAGTGTGCGTTCTACTAACATAATGGTTGTTACTGATGATTATAATGCTCAAGTTGGAAGCCTAGACGAGACGGAGAGGAATATATGGGGCCTATTTGTCTTTCCAACCGACCGAACAGGTAACGGTGACTAAATCATCTAACTATGTTTTTATTATAGACTATCCCCACCGAATACAGATTTTTCGCACGAGAGTTGTTACCGACTATCCTGACGTTTTCTTGCACCTTCACCGAGTTGTACTGTGGTCGATCACATTGCTATGGGTTACCATTGGCGCGGATCAATTCAAGACTATGTATCATGTTGGTCACCACGTGTAGACATTGATTACGCTCCTGTTTGCGCATGTTTCAGCCTACGTCTGGTCGGTGTCCGAAGCAATGCGAAAACAGGTTTCCTTCGCAGCTGCCACTGGGTGATGACATTTAATCTGCTTTCTAAGCAGAATTATCTGCCAGGTTATGGATGCAGTCAAATGTATAGGATACAGAAGAGCGATCGACAGAAACTAAGCAAACCCTACTTGAGGCTTGCCAACTAACAAACTAACTGCGTTGATTAGAGCTGTAATTGCAGATGGCAATCCTCCGTCAGAAGCGGAGGTTCTTTGTGAGATAAGCCATCTTAGACGACCTAAGGCTGTTGGACCGGATAGGTTAGGTTCGTCAATTTTGAGAGACAACAGCTGAGCACTGTTACTGGAGTTTTTGAAACTCCTCGGTATGATAGGGGATAAGGAACAAGTTCTAAGGAGCTTGTGTGAATCGGTGGTCGTACCGATTCATAAGAAATGCGACAAGTCCTTCTGTGAATGCCACAGGGGAATAAGTCTGGTTAGCATCGCCTCTAAACTGCTGGTTTTTGTTATTGGTCATCGGTTATCAGCCGCTGGCAAACAGTGCTGGCGCGAGAGTCAAGCTGGGTTTAGACGTGGTCGAGGTTGTGTTGATCATATTTTCACTGTTCGACAGATTTTAGAACATAGGCATACTCCGTCCGTAGGTACACTATCTCTGTTTTTCCTGATCCTAAAGCGGCCTTCGACTCAATTGAGTGGGCAGTTCTGTGGTGCTGCTTCTTGTTGAGGGGTATGTCAGATAAATTCATTTCCATCATGAAATCGCTGTACATGAACAGCGGAATCCGAGGCTTGTTTAACGGTGATCTTTCATCTGAGTTCACTACGAAACTTGGTGTTCATCAGGATTGCTCCCTCTCCGCTTTTTTCTCTGACTTTTTGACTGGTATGATTCTAGAGGCCGCGCTTTTTGTCCTGTGAAGATAGTGACATCGAGGTTTTCCGAGTAGAAAGGTGTGAGATCTTGAATATGTGGACGACATAGTTCTTCTAACTGATGATCCGGGTAAGTTGGAAGATTTTCTAGTCAATCAGGCTAATAAGCATTCGGTACCCGTTTTGCGCCTTCCAAGTGGAAGATGCTTTTACGAGATTGGATTTATCCGACGCCAAACCGTCCAGTGTCTGGGGCGACTGTATACGTATTAGAAAAGTTCTTTTATCTGGGTAGGTGAATTTCACTCGGAGATTGGGTATCGGTTGAGGTGTTCTTGCGTGTACAGAAGGCTGGTCTGGCATTTTCTAACTTTAGTGATCTGTGGCGTCGACAGGACATCAGTTTACCTATCAAGGGTCTAGTGTACGCTGCAACAGTCAGGCGAGTGCTTTTGTGCGGTTCGGAGACGTGGTTACTGATGATGGAGGATTTCCGGAGATTGTCGGTATTTGAACACTGATGTCTTTGTAACATTGCTCGAATCTGATGGGAACACCGTGTAAGCAATGCTGAAGTTCGGCGGAGAGTGTTAGTTTCACGGATCAAACCATTAGATGAAGTACATAGACTATCCAGGCTAAGATGTGTTTCGCATGTCCGTTGACCAGATTGCTGGGCGTGCAATATTTTCCGAGATGAGTGACAGTTGGGAGATGAGTTAGGATGGCTTTTGCATGACATGGAAGGAAAGTATGAAAAACCCAATCATCGGGCTTGGTCGTGTTAGACTTCCTGTGTGGGGTCCAAGAGATCCTCCCACTCACTGGTTAAATATATTGGAAGATATGACTAGGTGTCGCGATAAGTGGTGCTCCTTGTATCCACAAACTTTATTTGTCGACTTGAAATCAGTTTTTTTCGCTACTTCCTTTTGGGGTTGGCACAAGGAGATACTAACTAAAGTCACCTCAGCCAGTGCATGATTGTCTGTTGTCCAAAATGAAATGAGTTGATCGTGATTGCATGCTCCTGGTGATATATTCGCACGGTGTAATGGTCGGTGGTGTTTTGGGTCCCGCTGGTTTGCAAAAGATAGATTTTTTCGCGGAATGTCACGGTTTCGCTTTGTACCAAACTGATCGTGACAGGCAGATTACGGATGGACTCGCGAAACACCTGTTTAACTTCGGAATCAAATTCAGCTGAGGATGTTGTTAAGTCTTCACTAGATTGACTAGCTAGACTCCGTTGTATTAGGCAGGATAATGCGTCAGCATATCCAAAACTGTCTATATAGGTGTACTTGATCACAGAGTCAATATCTAAGTTGTATCGTTTCCCATCGTTGTAGACAGTTTGCAGTATGAAGGGGAATGCTTTTTGATACAGTAGATGGTTATTAACGCTCTTGGATCAGCACACAAAATAAGGCTCCCACTGTGGAGAAATCTATGAAATTTGTGTAATTTGAATTCTAAGGTCAAGCCTTTCTTATATAGCTGACCACAGTTTCTTTCGGCTTTTGTGAGCTCCCGAGAGGTATGGGACACTGCCTTCCGTGAGTCGTCTGGAAATTTGCGCAGGACTACGGCTCATATGTATTCGGAGTCGTCTGTGGCGACGAATATGGGTAAACAAGGATCATAGTGAGTCAGCATCAGGGTGAATAACAGTCTTCTGACCATCGCCACTCGGAATCCCGTTTCACTGAGACGTTCAGTGGAACCCCATTATAGTGCATGTTTGGAATTAAAATCCCATTTTGTTTTCGGCTGCAGGCATTTGGCCATTAGATACCACAGTGGAAGGGTCTGGGCGTCGATTTTATCGGTGATACGATCGAAAAATTGTATGTTTGAGGGGAAAAAGGAACATTCCGCTTTGTGTAAGTTATATATATATATATATATATATATATATATATTCACCGATAACGTTGTACCATGAAGAAAGGCGTGATGCCGTGCAAAAACCTGAATGTAGAGATTTCATGTAAGCGTGTGCGCTGCATACTACCCGGTTCCCCAGACCGAAGTAGAGGGTTCACTTGGCGGGCCCCGCCCCGAACCTTTGACCGCAAATGCTAACCTACAAGGCAGTTGGGCGATATGTGAGTATCGTAGCTCTCCAAGGGCCGGTGACTGATTGTTAAGTTCGAACGCCCTTCGGATGAGGGTAGATATCCTGGATGCCCAGTACACCCTCCACCACAAATGCCGGTGAGCATACCGTGGTACGCCTCATACGTCGCCCGTAGTTAGTTTGGAATCAGGATTTAGCCATCTCCCCTAAACTGACCATTAGTCAGTCAACCTGATTGAAAGTGCCGGGCATTCGCTTTTGTCCTCTCACTTTAGTGAGAACACCTTCGCCACGAGAAGGCAGTGAGTAGGACTTGCTCAGCAGATGATGTGTAAGACGCACAGTCATTTGGGATAATTTTGAGGGGCGTTCAAGATGAGTAGCCATCTCGAAGCGTAAAACACCTACCGTCGACCATAGTGAGGCATTTGGAGGCTGGAATATGGCCGGAGCTCACTTTGCTTCGAATGGCAGTCTATTGTATTGACACAGACCTCGGTGAGTATTGAAAGTCAACAACTTTTGTGCGTGCATTATTCATTTTAACTTGAAGATAGACATCACAGAAATCAATTTTGCGAATGTTTTACTGCCATTTAGGGTTAGTGGTGAATATTGATGAGTTTCTGGATGATCATCCAGTCCAGTGAAGAAATCTGCACGTTATCAAACTGAACCGTCTGCATTCTTGACCACCACGATTGGCGTGGCCCAAGCGGAATATTTAACTTTATTAAGTGTTCTCGCTGGCTACAGTCTTTCAAGTTTCTGATCTATCGATTACAAAGCAGCATGTGAAACAGGCCGTTTCGATCGAAAGACTGATTTTCAACTCCGTTTTTGGCGAAAGATGACGTTAGCTTTAATGCAAGAACCTACGCCCGGTTGAAATACTTCGAGGTGCTTCTTTTGAATATCGTCAGTCGCTGGTGAGTTAGTAGTGTTAAGTCAAATGATTGTTTCATGCAACCGTAGGTGACAATTCAGCAACTACGTAACCAGTAAATGCAGGAATAATTAAAGAAAAATACATGGAAAAATGAGAAATTTTTTTAGCTCAGCCGGTTTTTCAGTTCGTTTATGACAGTGTTAAGGCTGGCGAGGAGTCTGGTACCAATAGGGAACCGCTAACGCTTTTCAAATAGTGGTACGGGCAGACGAGTGTGTTTAGCTGAACTTGCTTGAGGATGGAGAAACACATTTAATGAGATCAGGATAAAGTGGATTTGATGGTCATCACGACGAGACTGCACCTTGACGTGGTGTGATAGCTTGCGCGCCTCTATGACCCAAAGAGCTATACAGGATGGCTTCCTTAAGCCGGAGATGCAATCATACCTGACAGGTCAATGGGTAGAGGTCAGACAAAGTCCAGTCTCCTGGTCCTCCAGGTTGGGGGTTGATTTGAGCTGGCAACTCAGTCGGAAAAACCAGTGGAAGAATAATTGATCCAAGCAAATGGGCTTCCACTAAGCCATCCCGCTGTCTTGCGGATAGGTTCTTGTTAGAACTCAAGGCTTTGGACGAGGACCCTAATCGTTCTCCTGCTTTGTGGCTGGACACCCTAGCAGTACCTGTTTTAACATCTACCATGAACTGCACGAATACAAAGAATTCCATACTGCATCGGTCGTCGCGCAGGCTAATCAGGACCGCGCTGCCCATTGCATCGAGCGGGGTGGGTAGTAATAAGTGTGCTACTGCTCAGAGTTCCCTCTCTGTTATTCAACCTTTGTCTTCTGTCCCTAACCATCCCTCTTTGCCCCATCTATCCACCCATAATGCTCCCATTGATAACACGGTCGATACTCGCAACGATTCACTGTCAAATAGTGTCGGGAACAATCCTCTGACTGGTAACTCACATTTTCTCAAGCCCCGTCAGCCTCTGAATCTCGGCTCCTTCAACGTGCGTACACTCATGCAGGCCGGTCAGCAGGCGTGCCTAGCCCTCACAATGAACTCTCGGAAGATTGATGTTTGCTGCTTAAGTGAAACGCGTATCCAGGATTCGAGCAATGTAATTCAGCTAACTGCTCCTGGTATCTCATCGAGGTATATTCTGCGCACCTCAGGAGACGAAGCAGCTAGAGCTGTGGGTCAACGTGGTGTAGGAATAGTCTTGACTGACAAGGCTGAGGCTGCCGTTTGAGACTGGATCCCTGTTAACAGTCGTTTATGTGCTGTGAGACTCCAACGGTCAGTTGGCGTTCGAAAGGATAGCTGTGTTAAACGCAATTTGTTTGTGATCTCGGCGTACGCCCCAACGGACTGCAGCTCAGACTTGCAGAAAGATGAGTTCTATGATACCCTCGCCACTCTCAATAGCAGCAGTAAAGGTTCTGACATTGTAGCGCTAGCTGGTGACTTCAATGCACAAAATGGCAAACTTAGTTTGTCAGAAGCCTGTTTAGGTGGGCGTTGTGCTTTACCCGCTGAGCGTACAGATAACGGGGATAGACTTCTCCAGTTTTGTGCAGACAATCGATTGTTCTTGTCTGGCACAAATTTCCGACACAGCTCGCGTCGCACAGCGACATGGCGCTCTAACTCTACAGGTACTTTGAGTCAAATTGATCATATTGCCGTAAGCTACCGGTGGCGCAGTTCTGTTCAGAACTGTAGATCTTACTGGTCCACGTACGTAGAGTCGGACCATGCCTTAGTTTTATTGCGATTATCTCTCCAGCTCCATGGTCATCGTCGCAAACCGCAAACCGGAATAAGCCGTGCAACGTTTGTGTGATCCAGACGTTTGCACTCGTTATGAGCAGAAGTTAGCACATGAGCTAGGATCCACGGAGAACAGTAATGAAGATGAGCATTGGGCTCATATCAAACAAGCGATGCACTTTGCAGCAGGTTTCGCCTGTGGTCCTCGATCCGTTGTCCATCAGAGACACTGGATCTCGCAAGAGTCGCTGAGTATAATGGAGCAAAAGCGTCAGCTTTCGAACCGTAAGGAGATGAATAAGATGCGGAGAAAGCTACAAAGACAAGTTACGCAAAGCCTTAAGAAGGATCGCGAAAATTGGTGGGTCAATGTAGCCGAAGAAATGGAAGTGGCAGCTGCTTCAGGTAACAGTCAAAGACTGTTCAAACGTATTCGTAACACCGGTGGACGGCGAACTCAGGTCAGTGGAACGATTTGGGATAGAAATGGAGAACACATCCATAACAAACAGAAAAGGCTTGACCGATGGGCCGAGTACTTCAAGGAACAGTTTAGCTGGCCGCACGCTAGTGTAGTTACTCCCGTGTCAACAACTGTAACTCCTTGGGTGGTATTACTTGAGCCCCCATTGGAAGTAGAAGTAGAGTCATGTATTCGATTACTAAGGCGGGGGAAAGCGGCAGGTCCCGGCGAATTTCCTCCAGTTCTTTTCAAACTGGGTGGTGAGGCGTTGATAAAATCACTTACCGCCTTGCTCCGTGACATTTGGAACGAGGAGCGTATTTCGTTAATATGGAGTGAGTCATTGATTGTTCCCATCTTCAAGAAGGGAAGACGCAATGACTGTGGTAATCATCGTGGGATTAGCTTAATCCCGATAGTCACCAAAGTATTAGCTTCGATTTTGCTGCATCATCTTACACCGGCTCGCGAGAGGAATGTCCGCGAACAGCAGACTGGATTCCGCCCAGGTCGAGGATGCATCGACCAGATTTTTACTCTTCGCCGACTACTTGAAACGCGTCACACGCACCGCCGACCAACAATAATGCTTTTCGCAAGTGAGTAGAAGGAGATTAGATTTGTATATAATATGATTCATCACGCAGCTTGAACGCTCAACAAGGATGAAACAGCTGTACAGTGCTTCCATGGTTTTCAATGGTGAGTTGAGCGTTCAAGCTGCGTGATGAATCATATTATAAATAATGCTTTTCTTAGACCTGAAAGGCGCCTTCGATTCAGTTGATCGAACATCGCTTTTCAGTACTCTTCATCGAAAAGGTATGCCCCAGAAGTTCGTGAACCTAATGAGATCATTGTATTCTCATACTTCTGGCCGCGTTAGGGTTTACGGTGAACTATCCGGTCGGTTCGAAACGACCAGTGGTGTTCAACTAGGATGCCCTTTGTCTCCATTCCTTTTTAACTTCGTCATTGACGAAATAATGGAGAGTGCTTTGCAAAATCTTCAGGATGTAGGCGTCGAACTAGGAGATAGTGAGAAGCTATGTGACCTAGATTACGCAGACGACGTTGTCTGCTTGTTCGAATGCACAGGACACGTGCACCATGCACTAGATAATCTCGCAAGAGCTGTAGCTCCATTCGGCATGCGCTTTTCACCTTCAAAGTGAAAGGTGATGTTACAAGACTGGACGTCAACTATTCCGAGCTTGATGCTCGATGGGGAGGTGCTGTCAGTTGTCGACCACTTCACTTACCTCGGTAGCTGCGTGACGACGGATGGGAGAACAGTAGTAGAGGTGAGCACGCGGATATCCAAAGCTCGAGCGGCGTACGCTGGACTGAAGCACTTGTGGCGCCGATCCAATATTTCACTGAAGTTGAAGGGCCGTGTATACTGTGCTGCAGTGCTCTCAGTTTTGTTGTATGGTTGCGAAACTTGGAGTCTGCGTGCTGAAGATATTCGTCGTCTTGAGGTTTTCGACCATCGATGTTTAAGTAGTATCACTAGGATTTGGTGGAACAGCCGAGCAAGCAACGATGAGGTAAGAAAGCGAGTATTGGGTACTAATTCAGAGAACGTTTTGTCACAGCGTATCCAACTTAGTAGACTTCGTTGGTTGGGACACGTGTTACGTATGGCAAGCACATGTCTACCGTACCGTGTCCTATTCTCCGCTCCTCCTAGGGAGTGGAAGAAACCACGTGGAGGTCAACAGATGACGTGGCAGCGAGGAATGAGAAAATGTACAGCAAACTTAGGAAAAGTAGGTGCTTCACGTCTTCGTGGTTGGGGTCCAAAAGATCCGCCTACCATTTGACTGGAGACACTGAAGGATATGACTGCGAACGGCGAACAGTGGAGATCGTGTTGTCACTTTCTATCGAATCAGAATGTTTGATCAGTTGGTGTTTGTACGGTTAGACTGTGTATTCCGTGTGTTGGCTACTAGGGCATTCTTTCCTTTTCCCACCCGTGTAGGTCCACTCCCTGTCCATCTTGTGTATTCACACTTTTTAATTGAACGTGCAACATGGTGAGAAAGGCAGTGGTCAGTGGGGCTTGCCCTACTGTTTAACGCTGTACGATGATGATGATGATGATGGTCATCTATTATCTTTGAAGAATAATTTTGGCAAGCGTGTTGGTGTAAGAATATTTGATGTTAACATAACTGATCATAAGAGGTCCCACTACAACGTGAAAGATGTTTGATGGATCTGACAATAAGTTTAAAGTCTCACACGCATACCTGGAAAGATAACGGGAGAAGCATGAAGCTAAAGAGGTAGCATACATGCGAATATGAAAAGTTTGATTAGATGGAGTAGAGTAGAAAAAGAATTCAGATATAGCACATAAAATGTTAAACGTGTAATTTCTTGGGAACTTGCAATGACATGATGCGACCAAAAAGATGACGACTGATAGTGATTCCGAGATCCTTGGTAGATGATGTTCTAGCAGTGTGCACGTCGTTTATGGGCAGATCGGTATTGGATGCAAGATCGTAATATTCGGTACTGTTGTGAAAACAATAAAAATATCGGAGCACTTGGAGGGGTTCATATTTAGATTAAGACCAAAAAATCAGTTGGTGAGTTCAGTGAATTTTTGCTGCAAGAACGTTTGACGAGAGCTAATAGATTGAGGCATACTAAGAATTACGTCATCAGTATGTTGAATAAGCAGACTGTCATCGTATATGGCCATGGATCTTTGAGGAGGTTTATCCAATAAATCAGGTGAATTGTTGGCGTCCGTAAAATTAATGTATGAGATGCGCTGACTCCACAGTCTTTAATAATCTGGACCTTTTGACTCAGTTAGATGCATCACTATAGTCACAAAGAACACTCAGACTGTGTGACTTTTGCGGTCTAACGAGAATAAAATAAAATGGGTGAGCGAAGCTAAAGCATCCTATGTCAAGCGGGAGCGTTGGTAGGCAAATTGGTTAAGATCCAATGTTTTGATCTGGGGGAGAGATTCTAAGCAAAACGAGTTTTTCGAAAGTTTTGAGGGCAACTGATGAACAGGCGATGGGGCGTAATTCCGATGACCCTTCTTAGGGACCGGAATGAGAAAAGCCACTCTCCAGCAGTCAGAAATGTGTTTTTGAATCAAATATCTGTTGAGTAGTAGCAACATTAGTGGAGACAGTGTTCCTGTGCACTCCTTTAGGATTATCGCCGGTAGACCGTCTGGACCACTTGTCTTGTTTGTCAAATTTCGTGTCAGTTTTTTGTGCACTCCTGAGGGAGGAATGAAATCTGAGACAGAGTTCTGTTGGAAGTTCACAATTAAATTCGGTGTTATTGTTGGTTGAGCCGCAGCAGTAGAGCGTCGATTAGGTTTTTCAGCATTTACCAGAGATGGACGTATACTAGATCTCAAACCGCTTCACTGCATAATGGTTTTCCAGGTATCACGGCAGTTCTTATTGTAAGTTATGTATAGAGTCTCGGTAGTTCCATTTCGATAGGCCTGGATAGCATACTGACCGCAGCATGCTTTCTGGTCTTAAAAGCTTGTTCCTTCTTTCGGCGGGATTGCTTCAACTATGGAGACGAGAATCTGTCAGAACGGATGTATAACGTTTCTGTGGGACAACATGTGTTATGGAAACAAGTTAAATAGTCTGTCATTATGATGATCATCGTAGTACAGCGGCAAACAGAAGAGTAAGCCCTACTGACCACTGCCTTTCTCACCATGTTGCACGTAGAAACAGAAAGAATGAATATGGAAGGTTGACAGGGAGTGTACCTACAGGAGTGGGAAAAGGAAAGAACAGACGGAATACACAGTCCGATTGTATAAACACCCATTGATCAATCATTCTGACTCGACAGAAAGTGACAACACAATCCCCACTGTTCTCGGTTCGCTGCCATATCCTTCAGTGTTTCCAGCCAACTGGTTGAGGGATCTTTTGGACCCGAACCACGTAGACGTGAGGCACCTACTTTTTCTAAGTTCACTGCACATTTACTTATTCCCCATTACCACGTTCCCGAGTTTGGGGAAGATTGTCCGTATGACACAGTCGCCTTACGATCTTTGAGTCGCGTTTCTGAGTAAAGTGCTCGTGGTTTTTTTACGATAAATCGTGAGAGTAACTTATAATACGGCATGATCAGATCCTGTCTGGAGGCGATAGGCAGCATGAAACAAGTTAGGGGTGTTTACAGGGCAAATGTCTAAATGAGCATCTAGTCTAGTGAGAAGAGTAACAATATTGTTCAGGCCTAAGTTGACGAGGAAACTCATATCAAACCTGTTGAAATCACCACATACTACACCTAAGGAAGGGTCAACGTGATTTCACAATGGTTTGCAACATCACATACATCGGGTGAGTGCGAGCGTGGTGATAAATTTCAAATGTTTGTGTCGCGAATCGAACTGAACCGTACCTCCCACAGCTGAGGCTTATTCATCCAATCAATACCGAGGCCATTTAAGTTATCAGAGGTTTGTGTATAACAAATCCCATTGCCATAGTAATCACGAAAGTGGAACTCACATTCTAACACTCCCAAGAACGGTTTGTTGTTCTTTATCATTTCAAGCGGCTCGGTGTGTGGCAATCTGTGGGAGCTCGCTAAAAGCAGTCCAAGCTAAGCGTGAAATAATCGTAATGTCTGACCCCGTGTCCAGATGAAAAGTTATGGGATGACCACTCACAGTTGTGGTTATGTATTTCTGCGTTTGTCTGAGTGAAGGTCATGTGGCTGCGAATACGGCATTCGACTGGTGTCTAGTGCGACGTAATGCACTGAAGTCATTCACAGGTCTCCTGTTTTGTGAGTGTCTACAAAATCCTCCACATTTCCGATATAAATGTATCTTGTAACGACAAAACCGAACAGATAGCGGGTGAGCATTGAAATGATGTCGTTGCACGCATGTAGCGAGGTTATGTTTCAAGTTATTTTATCCACGATGGCATTCTCGGCAAACGGTGATGTGCGCTTGGTCATTGTGGAGTTCTGTTTTAGATTCATGAGTCTGAAATATTCAGCATTTAGGTCTTGCACGGATTGTTTCTTTGAAGACTCCAGCTATGTCAGCAGCGTCGTGCAAAGTCCGGCATCATCTGGTGACGTCAAGCCAGTGACAAAAATCAGCGGTTTGAATTGATTTTGTGTTCATATTCTTTGCTGATTCGGTTAGCATACGTGGTTTGCCTTGTACTGGCCATTGCCTACTCTACCATGCTCTATGGGTATGGATGGAAGAGGCGGCGAAACGATTGTTCTGTGATTTGTTGAAAACCAAAGGGCATTCGCTGCTTTTTCATGTGAACCGTCTGTTATCATGTGTATTTCCCCACGATCATAGTCTGCGGTATAAACACAGTGTGCCTCCAAGATGGTGTATCACAGAAAGCGTTTTCGAGTGAAATAAGCTGATCGTTACTGCCCACACACCACTAGCACAATTATCAAACCTCATTTCATTCTTTGCTCACCTCCACCATCATTCTCCTACAGTGCGTCTGTACTATCAATCCCGTTCCGGCGCGCCACCTCGGGTAGAAAACAACCAGATGCTTTTACTTTGTTCGATGACATTTTACTATTTTTGATTAAAATCCGAATCGTCCCCGGATACATTTTTTCAAGTTAAACAGCTATCGCTTTGTCTTCATTATCGCCATCTGTTTATCAGTATTGGTACCACTGTAATCATCATGACCTTCAGACTTTTATATTTTGCCGTGAGATTGTTTTCATTTACAAATAAACCAAGCAGATATACCGTCTTTTTTGACCATTTTTTGATTTGTATTCATGTGGTGCCTGTTTGCATACGTTTGTGTGAATTGTTGCAAGTCGTTTTTTTTGAGAATGGATTGATTGAAACCAATTTCATGTCAACGGACGCGTGTTCATTCCTCGCTACTAGCCCCTGCTCTTCGTGCAATAAAGCGACTGTCTCTTATCACATCTATAGTGAAATGTTTCAGTCCGTAGAAAGCGAACTAGCTGCTGGAGTGGAAATGGAATCAAGTTACCGAGTTTACGTTCGAGTACAAGTGGATCACAACCACTAAACCCGCAACTAAAGTTGCAGGAATGATTTTCAGGGGTCAGACAATGACAGTTCAAACACCAATTGCTTAACTGCTTATATCTAACTAAAGCATCATAATGGCCTAAGTTTCTCCCATTGTTTCTTATTACATATTTCCCCTCAGCAAGTGATGATCCGTTCGGAACCTTTTCACCGCCATCCCCGATGCATGAACAACGCAACCAGAATAGCCTTCTGTAATATTCTCTTCTTTCCTGTTCTCTCCTTCAATCCACATGCATCTCTTTGCTCGGTCTGAACTCACTGTCCTGTTAAACTCAGTGCGAATCCAGATACGTGATGTAAGTAGTGTGTTATTGTGTGTGGATGACAGGACAAAATTTCCTTGCAAGCAATACAGGGTGGTTTAATGTTTATATCAAGGGATTACGCCTTCTCTGGCTAGATTGTCCCGCTCATCGACAGCTGTCGTAGAATTCTCTCCACGAGCGGGTGTTTGAAATCGTAGTGATCAGAACTTACGCTTAACTTTCGCCCGTTCATAATTTGAGTAATTTTCCGCTTATATAGTAATCAGGCTCTGTAAGTTGCTTAGCGGACCGATATCGTTGTACTTAGGGCCCTACAGAGAAGCCATCCATCATAAGAGTCGCTTGCTATACGGTGAATGCTCCACTAACATTCAATTTCAGTGTATATATTCAACAGCTTGTTGAGAATCAGCCGGAGAGCCTTGTGATAAAGTGTTCTACTCACAGTCGTTCACACCACGTTCGAGTCCCCGTTGGGGCTCGGCGGTCGTTTAGTAACCTCTGCCGATCGTTTAGTAGCCACTGCCGGTTATTTAGGCATCACGGTCTACGGAACGGTAGTCGAATTTTTCCGGAACGAGAAAACCTCGAGAGAGATTTCGATCCCAGTTACGATGCTTGATAACCCTGTTCGGGGATCTGATTCATAGCGTTTTGGTGGGTTAGACCATCAAAGAACAGGATAGGGATGTTGGTGCACTTATGCGGACGGACCAGTTAGCCG
Source organism: Fasciola hepatica (assembly GCA_948099385.1). NCBI lineage: Eukaryota > Metazoa > Platyhelminthes > Trematoda > Plagiorchiida > Fasciolidae > Fasciola > Fasciola hepatica. The sequence continues at coordinate 4,060,846 of CANUEZ040000117.1, forward strand.
GTGGTAGTCGAGTGGTTTAGAGCGATTGATTACCGCCTCGGAGGTTCGAATCCCCGCAACCACCGATTACATAGGTGGTAGACGGTATTCCACTGTCTTCCGGCTGGTTACCACACCTGATCTATTGGAGCCTTATGTGGATCCCCATTCCACATATCAGGGTCCAGGCATCGGTTACCAATTGTAGTGCAGTGGGTCTTTGTGGCTATGGGGTTTATACTCCTTCCACTGCATTCATGCACAAGCATGTAATAGAAAACCAATGGATCTTATTTTGCTCACTTTGTGTGCTGTATTCGACAGACAACTTCAGTTTTGCTGTATCTCGAGAAATTATTAGGATTTGTAAACCTTTTATGCTTGATGTGAATTTTTTTTTAAATAACCAGGGTATTTTCCGCCGTACTTCCTCCGCGTGCAAGTTAGTGTCTTCCTCAAATCCCAACAATGGGACCGAAATCTCACGTGATGTGCCCTTTCGCGGTGTGGGTGTGTCAAAAAAGTTACAGTGACCTTGGCCGTAATCTCTAAATTCGTGCCAGTGACTTGAAACGTCAGGGCAACGTGCCGTTGTTCAGATATTTAAATCAGGCTTTTGACTAATGATCGCATGCACTGTTCGCCAAAAATCGACTCCCCCCCCCCTTGAACTTTGATCCTGAGGCTCAAACATGTCAGTTCGGAATATTTCGAACAAGCCCGACACTTGTACTTTTACGTCATACCGCCTCATGAAATTGCTTGTGGTGGTCAGACGTGTTTTCTCCACTCTAACGACCCACGTATCTATCTACTCGTTCGAATTCACGTGATGCTAACAAAGTGAAGGTCGTCTGGCGTGCAATTCAGTGGAAATCAGGGTGTCGCCACGAGATTATCAGGCTCTTTAGTTTTTCAAGGCACCTTGCAGATGGATCTTTCGGCTAATCAATGGAAAGCTGTCATTTAGACCGATGAGTCAGTATTTCTGTTATTCAAGCATAACCGTCGGAGATGAGTTTGGGAACAAATCCTAAACTAATAAAACTGGTAGGATTGAGGCAGTAATGTAACACAATAGATGTACAGTACCTGTGGATAGCCATCTGCTGGCAAGGTCGGGGCTAGCTGGTGTTTCTGGATATCATCACTAATGGTCAGGTTTATCTAGAAGTCCCGATCCAACACATCTTGCCACCGTTGAGTACAACTACTTATACGATAACGCGCCCGCATGTCGTTCCGTTGTCGTACGCGAGATTCACGCGCATCACGGTGCAAAGACTTTCCCGTTGCCGAATCGAACCCCCAACCTTAATCCAGTCAAATTATGTAGGGTCAAATTGGTTGGAAAGTGGATCAGAGGTGGCAGTACAATCTTGAAGATCTGCAAAAGACATTGGAAGAGGAATGACAAAATATGCTACAAGATACCGTCAGACGGTTGAAAGTGAGCATGGCGCGACAGGTAAATGCTGTTATGTCGTCCAAAGGTGGCTCAACTGTACACTGACGAGTGGCTATTGGAGAACGATCACGCTTTTGTGATCATAACAAAACATTTCGTTTATAATGAAGGATTTCACTAATGTACAATGCTTTGGGGGATGGTGGACGTTTTTTGATGAACACTGCACAACATACTTAAGAGTAGTTCTGGTGAATCCTGATGAAATTCACCTTCCGCTCAGGAATATTTCGGTCCCAAAGTCCACTCATGGAAGCCGGTACTTTGGTTTACTTTGAGATTTTCACTCACACTGTCTTTCCTTTTGTAGTTCAGTGAATGGTTTACTTACTGAATATTTTGTATTTCCAGGAAGTTGTCAACAATCAGTTGAAGTAGTGTATGCCTCTAAGTTCCGCACTAGGTTGGGGATGGGTGTCTCAAACTCCGAAATGACTACCCATCTTGAACGCCGCTCGAAATTCTTCCAAATGACTGTGCGTCTTACACATCATCTGCTGAGCAAGTCCTACTCACTGCCTTCTCGTGGCGAAGGTGTTCTCACTAAAGTGAGAGGACAAAAGTGAATGCCCGGCACTTTCAATCGGGTTGACTGACTAATGGTCAGTTTAGGTGAGATGGCCAAACCCTGAATCCAAAACAACCATGAGTGGCGTATGTAGCGTACAACAGTATGCTCACCGGCATTTGTGGTGGAGGGTGTACTGGGCATCCAGGGTATCTACCCTCATCCGAAAGGCGTATGAACCGAGAAATCAGTCACCAGCTCCAGAAGAGGCGAATGAATTACACAGTTGACCACCGGCTCACACGGACAAACGCTGCTGCCTTGCTGGACGCGCTTGACCGTGCGAAAACTGGAAGTGCATCCTCGAATAAAATACCCACTCTGGAGTGGACGACCAATTAGTACAACAGCCCACAGCGCAACAACCGTGGAAGATAGAACTCATGTAGTGATTGACTGTCTTTTCACACGCTCGCATGATCGCTCTCGGAAGCCATACACAAAAATTTACTTACCCATTTTCACTCTCCTTCCCCACTTTTTCTTTACTGGACCCCACGGGATCGTCAGTCGACCGTTCCTGCTGCACTTCTGCCGGTGGAAATTCTGCCTGTATTCTCTCTCATCCAACTTCGACTAGCTTCCGAGTCCTACCAAATCCACTACAAGCGACTAATGGCCTGTGTCTTTCTCAATACCCATTTAAACTAGCCACATTCAACGTGTAAACCCCTACGTGTATAAGACGACAGGCGAGTTCAGCTTGCACGCTTGAATCCCTCGTGACCTGTGTCTGTTGCATTCAAGATCCCAGCACTATCATTCAGTTGACACCTCCATAAATTTCACTCATGCCTTTCTGTGGACGCTGAGGCTGCGGCCTCTGATCTTACTGGCTTTAGTATTGCTCAGGGAAAGCGCTAAAGCGGCACTGTCAGACCGCATTACAGTCGACAGTGATTTGTGCGAGAGGAGACTCAGAGGGTTGATGCAAAATGAGCAATCGTCATTCCGATAGACGCAGTATTTATATCGTTTCGGCGTATGCACTCACCAATTATATCCCTGATGTCATCAGAGGTATTTTTTATCAAACGCTCCACGACCTGTTACGTAAAGCAAGCCGGCCATATATCGTGACTTTGCCAGGAGATCCGAATGTTGTAGTTGATTAGCTGTCATCGAACGAGGCCCATTTTGGAAGCCCTTCGGGGTGGATTCCTTCGTTCGAAAAAGGGAACTGTTTTTGTCCCTCTGCTCTGACCATCGCCTGTTCCTCGCTAGTACAAGCTTCAGACGTTCTGATGGCCGAAACGCGACGTGGCGTCTGCCCTCTTCTAGTCAGCAGTGAATCCTAGCTGTAAAGCTAACCGTTACTTCACATTTTAACATAAATCAGCACTGGTCTCTTATTGAGAATTATTTGTATTCCGCTGGTCTAGTAAATTGTGACCTGTCTCATCCTGCCATCATACCCTGGATAGCCGCTGAATCTCTGCGCCTTCCCGTCGCACGCCAGTCAATTTCGGCCGGAAGCGAGTCTAGTGAAGCACGGCTCGTAACGGTACATGCACTTATTCAGATTATCCCTAAGGATTGCGAAATCCGGCGGTCGCAAAGTGCATTAGAGATGGAATGTGCTGTCTCCATAGGAAATTCACGTAAGCTGTTCTGTCAGCGGTAGGAACCACTAAGTGTGAGTGAAACATTTTGCAAGGCTGAAAGTTTACCAATTCATAATCAGCAACGAAATCTCAAATGCCGGGCGAGAAACTTTCAGGTACAGTTTAACGGGCCGTCAGTGTCAGCATCTCCAATGGATCTTCCAGCACACTTCCATAGATGCGTTTCGACAGATCCACTTACCGAGAAGGTGATCTGAAGGAAGGTCCACTCCTTAGGACTCCACAAAGCACCGGGCTCCGATGGCCTTCTCAGCCCTTTTTATAGATGGTGGAGTGCAGGTTGTCGCAGAACATCATGTTTTGTTCCCAAAGGTTTGGAATCCCCAATGGGTCGCATATGTTAGGGAAATCAACTATTGCCCCCGCCTTTAAGAAGAGCTAGCGGGGTGACTGTGTTGACCATAGGGGGTGTGAGCCTTATCTCAGTGGCGTATCAGCTGCTAGCGTCTGTTATCCTTCGCAGTTTGTATAACTTTCGAAGAATAGGCTGGATTTCGTACCGGCCAATGGATGCCTCGATAAGATATTCACCCTCCGACAGCTATTACAGCTTCGTTACGCTTTCCAGTGGCGATCGATCATTGTTTCCGGGCCCTTGTGCAACCTTTGACACTGTCCATAGAACTACACCAGAAAATCGTTTGTTTATAGATGGAGTACCTAAAAAGTATAAACCGATCCTCAAAGAGTTGTATCGTCCTACCTCGGGTCACGTGAGTGCCTACGGCTTGCATCCGTCCGCTTTTGTCGTCTCCGATGGAATACAAGACAAAGCAAGATGCTCTAAGCACCCCTGGGGATGAATTTTAGCTTTCACAAAACCAAATAACACTCTGGAGTTAGGGAGAAAAAAACAATCACTGCAACATTTTTGAGTTCCTATGAGTTACTAGTTCAGCCGGTCTTTGAAACACAGTAATACAGTTACAACAAGGTTGCTCTATATACCCTTCTATCTCCAACTTTGCCGTGAAAAATGACCTTTGAAATGCTCTGTCTGGTCTTCCAAACGGTGTCGTTGAACTCCTCGACTTCAAATATGACGATGATATCGCCTTGCTGAGTGATAATGCATAGACAATACAACACGCTTTGGATCGCTTGGCAATTGAGGTATCCAGATATGGAATTCTTTTTGCGCCTTCCAAATGCAGAGTGCTTTCGCAAGATTGTCAGGAGCATGAAAACAGCTCTAGATGGTGTTGGGGAGATCAGTTCACGAATAGCTAGAGGTAGAGCAACTTTCGCGAACCTGCAACGCTTGTGTCACTGTGGATACGTCTCCGCGGTTCATGTGTTTTACTGTACGGTTGTGAGACCTGGCCACTCCATGTTGAGGATGGTCGGCGTCTTTTGGTGTTCGACAAACGATGTATCCGAAGCATCACTCACATCTAGTGGGAACATCGGGTGATTAATGACGACGTGCGGCGTCGTGTGTTGGACACAAATAGTCACCCTCTGACTGAAGTGAATACTACACCGCCTCCGATGGCTCGGTCATATTTTGCGAATTCCTGCCTATCGCCTACCTCTTCTTGCTCTATTCGCACGTGCTGGGCGAGGCTGGAAAAAGTGGCGCGGCGGTTGGGCCATGACTTGGCATAGGGCTATGAAAAGCTATCATCAGCATTGACTTCGATTGGTGCTTCCCGCCTCCCCGGTTGGGGCCTAAGGGATGAGGATTGCCGTAAGTTAGAGACGTGAAAGAACATAGCTTAGGATAGAAGTCCTAGGGAGAATGCTGTGTGGTCTGTTTGTCGTACTTTCGTGTCCCGTAAATGTAAAATTGTCATCCAAACACACAAAATCATCTGAACGTGTACGGTGAAAAAAACAAAAAGTGACACCATATCACAATACTTACTACTTCTAATTCCCTGTTGTACTTCCCTTCCTCCACTTTTTGCATTTGTTTTTGCGTTGACACCTTGCTTGGTTCCAAGCTCGTGTGGAATTCTTTATATATATATATATATATATATATATATATATATATATATATATATATATATATATATATATATATATTGAATACTACAAGGTTCAACTTGAAACCCACTAAGAACGGCAAGACTGATCGGTCCAACGAGCCGCTTTCGCCAGAGACGATGAGAACCTCATTCCACCAGTAGGGGTTTTGAGTGACTCCGTTAGTCAGAATGCTATTGCCGACGTTCTCAACCAGAAATGTAGACTGATGCTGTTGGGTCTCGTTCGATGGATTGCCAAAGATAAATACTGCTGGGACATCGGGTTGCCCAATAGCATTTGGCGCTGTGCAGTGTGAAAAAATCTCTACAAAAATTTCCAGTGTAATCTTCGTTCGACATTCATACTGCAAGATATCGACGACAAATGAATAAGCTAATATGTTGGAGTTAGGTCCTCTACTTGATGATAGGCTTTGGATGGCTTTTAAACCTACTTTTGAGCCCCCATAGCTACGAATGCACCATAGGTTTTAGTTAGTTTCATCAACGTACAATCTCGCAGTTGCAGTACCTGAACGTTGCGATCAATCGGCGTATTCTCCTCGTCTAGGCTTGACTGCATCTGATTGAATGGTCAGCTTCCTAACTGAATAGTTGCACTTAAGAAATCCTCTTCGAATGCCTCGGTTTGTTTGTTGGGTTTCTATCCACCTCTTCACACATCTGCCTGACAAGCTCTTCGTTGAACTTCGTCTTGTTAGACCCAGGCTTGAATGCTGTTTTCCGATCTGTAGCAACAATAGTACGGCGTGTTTTTATCGTGATGTCAAGGTGTTTGGCAGTCATTCAAACCATCCTCCAATAAATTTGCGGCGCAGCGTCTGATACCATTAGCACGGTCGTCTGCGCAGCACACGATCGTCACACTTTCCCTTTTTTCATCCAGCTTTGCAACACCACTCTTTATATTAAAAAAATAGATTATCCCAGTATCTCTTGATGTCATAATATTCCAATACTTATGATGTAACTGGCTTGCAGCGGCATGGCTGGAGGTTGTGCGTCAAAGCTAGAGAATGATGGGTCGCGGCCACGGAATGGTAGGTCATGGCTAAAGAACTGTAAATCTCAGCCAGAGAATTGCAGGTTTTTGATAAAGCCTGACGGGGAAAGGTGTAGTTACCGTTTCCCTCATCATTGTAAGGTGACAGAGGTGTTGCTTTGTCCGGAACACTGCATGTCCGCTCCAAGTCCCATTGGGGACTTGGTGGATTTGCTCTGCTAATGGGGATAAACCCGAACGTTGTGCGCATCGCCACCTGCGTGTGAAATTCCATCGACGAGTTGTGTGTTTAAACTGCTTGATGAGTCTTTACTCCGGACGGAGAGGAAAATTGAACTGCTGATTTGAAAGAGATAAATTCATGTTTCTATTGCTTGTCGTTTTTAGCTTCTTTCGTGGCAAAAAGCTAGTATTGAGCTACGAATAAAGGTTCTGCACTCCATGTCTCAGGATCACGGTTACCAGTTTCCTTCAGAGTTCAGAAGTAACAGATAGTTAAAAATGTGCCTTCTTCACTGCATTCATATCGATGAATAGGATTCTATAAAATCCTAACGGTTCCGAGTGGAATAATGTTCATCCACTGTTCGTAGTCATGTGGATTCTCTGGTAGTGTGGCTAAATGCGGGATTATGCAGCAGTATCAGGCTATCGGATTTCGTTTCAGCTTTCTTCCTAATTGGAATCTAGCTCAAATTATGATTGTTCAGTTGTCCGTCTAAGTAGGGAATCGCTTGATCCTTTTTTGTCATTTTAAACAACCATCTTATGAGACAGTGATCAGTTGAGTTCAGTCCAGTTCTTTCAACCATTATTATCACACTTTCATGTTCAGGTTTTACTTGCTACCTCACAGCATCGAGATTGAATTGAATGGAAGCATGAATAGCAAACGAACAAATAACAGTAATTTTTAAATGGAAATCATGTAGGTGGACAACTGCATATGAACTACCCTAAACCCAGTATCAGCATTGCTGATGCGGTTTTCCGACCATATTCGAGCAATACTGAGTGGCTATCGGTGTTGAGACACCGACAGTCTTCGCGCTTATGAGATCAGTGATAGTCCCGAACGAATTGTGATTTCTGTTTCACTTCGAGGACGAACATCAAATGACCTTTTTAGTCTCACGCCTACACATCACTGCAGTGAATAGTGTGCACCTTGTGGTCCTGTGGGCTCACCGAAGGATCAAGAATAATCGTCAACGATGATCGTGCGATTTTGATTGGAAATGTTCTTAATAAGATAAAGGTGGTAACAATCCGGGAGGAAACGGATTGCTTCCTCCCACCAACATCGGATTGATGTGTCTAGATGATCTACTTCTATGGTTTGAACGATCCAATCTGTATTCATTGCTCTGCAGCCCTGTGACCCACTGATGGTGGAACGACCGCAACCAATTCAATCTTCTCGGAATCAAACTCGAATCACCCCGGGCGCAGTAGTGTGTTCCGAATGTGAACTGTCCGGTGAGGTGACGATCGGGGCAAATACCATAATCCATCCTAAAGCGCGAATCTTGGCTGAGGCCGGTCCCATTCAAATCGGAGCGTTCAACTTAATCGAGGAGCAAGTGGAAATTGTCAATCGTATCCCGGACTCAGTGCTGAAAATTGGCGATCATAATGTGTTCGAGGTAAGTGCAGATGGTACGTGCGGTTGTAATCATACTTTCTGAATTCTGACTGATGTTCATTACTGTGATTTCTGATCGCTGGATGGTGGTCTCCTTGTTACGCGTTCCTGAAAACGTTACATCCCCACTCCGTCCGACCTCCTGGACCACTGGTGTTACTACACTTAACTATCATATGCTTCCTGTAGACTTCCAAAGAAGCAGTCGCATATGGGAATGTGTCCTGTGGTAGTCTTAGTGGAACATGACTACTGAGTACAGAATCATCAGTTTCGATGATGTCGCGGTAGAGTTATCCCATATCTGCTGCAGTTAATTGACCAGGCGATGAAAGTTTACGTAGTGGATAACTTGAGGTTTCGTGACAGCTTTTAGTTGCATACAGTTTGCGTATAGATATAAACAGTAGTCCGCCCATTCAAGGAACACTAGTCGGGATCGCTCAGTTGGTTTCTTTCTCGGACGTATTCCAACTTGGGAGAGGGACGATCAGAAAAAAGCAAACACAAGTAGTATCCTTATTTGTTATAAAAAAATCATTTTTCGTCTTTCAATCGGTCTGCAAAGTAAACTTAATCACGAGGGTTTCCAGTGTCCTGCTTTCTCATCTTTTACTTTCAAAACGGTTTCGTAAAATTAAAGTAACCATGTGAATACCGTAGCTGAATCACGCAATTGTGGACTCACATTCTGGAAGCTTTCCGTTTTTCGTCTTGCAAAATATGGACAATGGGATTTGTGAAGATCTCTTAAAACAAGCCATATCTTTTTCACATACGGGTTAACTGTTTCAAGGAGAATGGCGGTAATGTGACTGGTATATAATTCCGAATGCGCATTACGATCGTCCAGCAGACAGTGTAATGTTCCGGAGTCTCAGCTCGTCGCCATCCAAGATCTAAGATTGTTCTCACAATAAACACCAATTTTCGGTCAAATGTTGGAGCACCTCTTACTGACAATTCTGTTTACTACTAAAGGTTTTAATTTTTCCCCAGGTGCACTGCAGTATAATATAATTGTCAACCGATCTTTTGTTTTTTCGTCCCAGAACACTTAGCTGATTTGTACAAGGCTTCTGTTTGGCATACTTCGAAACAACAAACATGTTTCACTAAACATTGAGTATGTCACACAACTCGTGGTAATACGATGCACGATCTCAAAGTTCATCAGAATTTAAAACAGACCGGCTTACTAGCGTCGAGATCACTGTTCGCTGCTCAGATGTTCATTGTGTGTGGTTGTGGGAGGGAGGGGGGTTAAATTCCAGTAGTAATGTTTCTTGTTCGGTTCTGGAGAGGGGGTTATTGCATGGTAGAAGGTTTTCTGTAGGCAAAATTTTATTTCTGTGTCAGAACCGAGATCGGTTCGGAGTGTATCGAAAAATTGATGCGCCATGTGAAATGTTCTGGTAGAATTTTATTGCTCAATAACACAGCGTAGTCGAAATCGTTGGTAGGTTGTCGACGTTTCGGTCACCACGGGTAACCTTTTTCAAGACTGGTTTAACAACCGGTTGTAAAACCAGTCTTGAAAAAGGTTACCCGTGGTGACCGAAACGTCGACAACCTACCAACGATTTCGACTACGCTGTGTTATTGAGCAATAAAATTCTATCATAAAATTTTATTTCACATCAAGTGTTTCTTGCATACAGGTTATTTCAATCAGAGAGGTTGCAATCTGGGTAGGGGCTGCTATACATATGTCATATCTAAGTCGCATTCGGTTCAATCACTTCAACTTATTTAATCATTAGCCTCGTACCTGGTGCTCTGGTTTTGGTTGCCACCCTGCAGCGTCGTCAGGTTTGGGGGCGAAAGAAACCGAAACATTGTTAAGAAGAGTTGAAAACAATCCAATAATCGAAAATCACAAATTCAAGGAAGGAGCGTGGAGAAAAAACAAACGCCACTGGCCGCGACAACTAGCCATACCACTTAGCTTCTTTAACCATTTGATATGTAGGTTTCGCAGACCCCAGCCCAGAAGTGTAACAGGTCCTACTTCGTGAAGTCCGTCGGTAAACCTTTTGATACATTTCCTGTACGTCATGGACTTCCCACCGCGACCTACCATCTAACCACTACGTGCCCGAAAGAACAGCGTACGTCGAGGAAGTCTATCGATGGGCATGCGTAACACATGTCTGAGCCACCTTAATCTACTTAGATTTTATAACCCTTCCAGTGACTAATCACTGGTTCCCTACACTGCGCCTAACCTCAGCGTTGCTGACTCGGTGTTCCCGTCATATTCCAGCAGTTCTACGGAGAAATCGATGCTCGAACGCTGACAGTCTTCGCCTATCTTCTACCCTTAACAGCTGTTTCTGAGTGGTATAAAAGAACGGATCTAGTTGCACCAGTCTGCACTCGACCCTTGATCAACAATGGGATATCACGCCAGCATCACATATGACTGAAGTCGGCAAAAGTCAAGCAAACCTTCTGTGTACGCGGCGACATTTCATGTGATATCTGACCGCCCAATGAGATGTAACTGCCCAGATGAAAAAACGTATCAGCCGTCGCTAGACCTCCCAGGTACTCCAATCCTGCGCCCATCTAGTTGAAGTTTTTACATCGTTAAACTGCTTCTCAGTGTCTTTACTCGCTGGAGTGGCCCTATCCAGGGCCAAACTTTAAAAGCACATGGTACCCTCCAACTCTATCGAAAAGACTGAACTTCACCGGCCTCTGCCCATTGACGTTAGTCATGGTTGCATCTCAAACCTAAGAACCCATCCAGCTCTCTGTGTCGCGGAGGCATGCAAACCATCACGTTCCGCCAAGGTGCAGTCTCGTCGTGATGGCTAGGCCGCCCTGCGCACAACCGGTTGCTTTGTGCCGTCCCACCGGCTCCAACGGGAATGGTGTTCAGCCCGCGGACCGTCTCTTTTTGTTTGTGCAAAACAATGCATATATGGGTTGTCAGGCCATGTAATTATTCGTTGCATGTAGCGCATTGGTCCGACTGGTATAGTGACCACGCCTTGAGGCTAAAATGCAGGATTCGGCTCTCATCTATTTATTCGTGCCATCAATCGGCTGTCCTGTGGCTTGTGCTTTCGTGGGCTCGGTACGGGGCCGGTGCCGACGCACTGTCTGCCAGTTAGACTAAACCGTCTGTCGAATGATGTGTCAGACCATACCCTCATATTATCTACAAAGATCCGCTTTTGTCCGACTCGTTACCACACCCTACTTATGGGGAACTTACGTACTTTTCCATACCATGTCTCAGGGTCTGATTATCGTTTGACCATAGGGATGCAGTGGACCTTTGTGGTTATGGTTATAACCTTTCTACTGCACTCATGCGCAAGCATGTCGTAAAGTGTAAATGTGCGGTTTCGGCCCTCTCTCTAAGGCCCACGCCCACACCAGAAATGCCATAAGACGCAGTTTGAGAGTCAGATAGCAGTGCGATATATCCTATTGGATATAGAATACCTAAGGACTGTCAGTTTATGTACTTATCTAGGTTTCTACCGCACATCTGGTATTGTGTTCAGTAAGCTCTCGGGCTCACCATTTTTACTGCATACGGGGCAGAGGTTTCCGGTTGATGGGTATATGAGAAGTTTATATCACTCTAATCATCCTGTTCATTTCCCGTCTTGGGTTCATTATGTTATTACTGATCAACCCGTATGAACGTGTCGTACTCCTACGCGTTACCCTATTCACCTTTTCGCAGCTTATGACTAACCGCAATTCTCTTCCGCATTTCTTACTGCACTGCTGTGACATGATCTTTTCACCATTGTCAGTCCCAATTACACAATCAACTATAGCTGAATTGCCCTCAAGTATTCATTACCTCCCCGTTGCATCGTAGCTGAGATTGCCTTTCACTTTCCGACCAGGTTGGTGCACGTTGTGAAGCTACCGAGATCGGAGACAATAATGTGTTTGAGGCAAAGAGTGCAGTCGGCCCACAGGTTCGAATCACCAATGGATGTGTGATCGGGGCCATGTGTTCTCTGACCTCAAATGAGACACTTCCCGAATGTACTGTTATCTACGGGGATCAGGTACGTGATGGATTGCCGTGCATCTTATGCAGTTTTCTTATGTCCCATCTCTTGTTCCCCAATAAACGTTTTATAGTCTTTACGGTTGGAACGGTAGTACATGTTGGTCAATATCTGTAGGATTTTGTTAGCTGCAGTTTTACCTCGAGCAGAAGCGCAGACGAGACCCAAAAGCAACAGTCCACATTTCTGGTTGAGAGCGTCGGCAATAGTATTCTGACTAACGGAGTCACTCAAAACCCCTACTGGTGGAGTAAGGTTCTCATCGTCTCTGGCGAAAGCGGCTCTTTGGACCGATCAGTCTTGCCGTTCCTAATGGATTTCAATTTGAACCTTGTAGTATTCGATATATATATATATATATATATATATATATATATATATATATATATATATATATATATATATATATATATATATATATATATGATTTCCTCAACATATGGGACCCGTTGGGGATTCCAAACCTCTGGAAACAAAACATGATGTTCTGCGACAATCTGCACTCCACCATCTCTAAAAAGGGCTGAGAGAAGGCCATCGGAGCCCGGTGCTTTATGGCGTCCTAAGGAGTGGTTCTTTTTTCGGATCACCTTCTCGGTAAGTGGATCTGTCGAAACGCATCTATGGAAGTGTGCTGGAAGATCCATTGGAGATGCTGACACTGAGGGCCCGTTAAACTGTACCTGAAAGTTTCTCGCCCAGCATTTGAGATGTCGTTGCTGACTATGAATCCGTAAACCTTCAGCGTCGCAAATTGTTTCACTCACACTTATTGGTTCCCCACTGCTGACAGAACAGCTTACGTGAATTTCCTATGGAGACAGCACATTCCATCTCTAATTCACTTTGCGACCGCCGGATTTCGCAATCCTTAGGGATACTCCCAATAAGTGCATGTCCCGATACGACAATCTTGCAGAAATACTCTGCGTTTGGAAGGCGCAAAGTGAATTCCATATCTGGATACCTCAATTGCCAAGCGATCCAATGCGTGTTGTATTGTCTGTGCATTATCACTCACTAAGGCTATATCATCGTCATATTTTAAGTCGAAGAGTTCAGCGACACCGTTTGAAAGACCAGGCAAAGCATTTTAAGGGACATTTTCCATGGCAAAGTTGAAGATAAGTGGATATGTAGAGCAGTCTTTTTCACTTCACGAGAGACGACCAAGACGGACGGAAGCAGGCCGTAGGTCTTCATCTGACCTGTGGCCTGACGATGTAACTCCTTGAGGATTGATACATACTTCTTAGGTTTTCCGCTTATGGACATTCACTTACATTGTGCAGCCTTATGTACATAGTCGAAGGCTGCACGAATGCCTGGAAACAGTAGTCGTTGGCCTTTGGAAAGCTTAGCGGTTCCGTAACAGCTGTCCGAGAGTGAAGATTTTTTCTCTGTTGGTGCATCGGAAAACATTTCCTAACTCTCTGCTCTTCATCCTTTGTGTTTCAGTCCTAAATGAGTACGATAAGCCACAATGAGTCGTGACCGAGTACTTGCAGTTCTCCGCAAAGGCAGTAGTTTGGAGACAGGACAATATAGAGGGTCAGTTCTCAGACCTGAGCATTCTCCTCTTTTAGCTGCTTTCATCGTTGGGACATTTTACCGAACGGGGTAATGGGCTTCCCTAACTAGAACTCTTGAAATCTTTCAAATAAATGTGTGTTGTGTATCCGAAACACGCATACAAGACACAGCTTTAGTGTTAACACTGCATCCCACATACAAACTGGACTGCTCGTTTCACTTTCCGCGTGTCGGACGATTTGGTGTCTCGTGGTGGTGGTCAGGCTGGCGTTGTCATCGCTGTGAGCATCGAAGTTGAGCGTGCACGCTCGACTGGATCCCAGTCAGGAGTTGTTTGTGTGCAGTTCGGTCGAGTGGTTTTGTGCATGTCAACAGCAACAAGCTGCAAGGTTGTTGCTTGTTTGTCTCTTTTTGTATGTTCCAACTGACTGTAGCTCTCCTGAGGCTAAAGATGAACTCTGTCATGATATGTCTCAACTGCTCTGCAGTGTGCGTTCTACTAACATAATGGTTGTTACTGATGATTATAATGCTCAAGTTGGAAGCCTAGACGAGACGGAGAGGAATATATGGGGCCTATTTGTCTTTCCAACCGACCGAACAGGTAACGGTGACTAAATCATCCAACTATGTTTTTATTATAGACTATCCCCACCGAATACAGATTTTTCGCACGAGAGTTGTTACCGACTATCCTGGCGTTTTCTTGCACCTTCACCGAGTTGTACTGTGGTCGATCACATTGCTATGGGTTACCATTGGCGCGGATCAATTCAAGACTATGTATCATGTTGGTCACCATGTGTAGCACTAATTACGCTCTCGTCTGCGCATGTTTCAGCCTACGTCTGGTCGGTAACCGAAACAATGAGAAAACAGGTTTCCCCCGCAGCTGCTACTGGGTGATGGCATTTAATCTGCTTTCTAAGCAGAATTATCTGCCAGGTTATGGATGCAGTCAAATGTATAGGATACAGAAGAGCGATCGACAGAAACTAAGCAAACCCTACTTGAGGCTTGCCAACTAACAAACTAACTGCGTTGATTAGAGCTGTAATTGCAGATGGTAATCCTCCGTCAGAAGCGGAGGTTCTTTGTGAGATAAGCCATCTTAGACGACATAAGGCTGTTGGACCGGATAGGTTAGGTTCGTCAATTTTGAGAGACAACAGCTGAGCACTGTTACTGGAGTTTTTGAAACTCCTCGGTATGATAGGGGATAAGGAACAAGTTCTAAGGAGCTTGTGTGAATCGGTGGTCGTACCGATTCATAAGAAATGCGACAAGTCCTTCTGTGAAAGCCACAGGGGAATAAGTCTGGTTAGCATCGCCTCTAAACTGCTGGTTTTTGTTATTGGTCATCGGTTATCAGCCGCTGGCAAACAGTGCTGGCGCGAGAGTCAAGCTGGGTTTAGACGTGGTCGAGGTTGTGTTGATCATATTTTCACTGTTCGACAGATTTTAGAACATAGGCATACTCCGTCCGTAGGTACACTATCTCTGTTTTTCCTGATCCTAAAGCGGCCTTCGACTCAATTGAGTGGGCAGTTCTGTGGTGCTGCTTCTTGTTGAGGGGTATGTCAGATAAATTCATTTCCATCATGAAATCGCTGTACATGAACAGCGGAATCCGAGGCTTGTTTAACGGTGATATTTCATCTGAGTTTACTACGAAACTTGGTAATCGTCAGGATTGCTCCCTCGCTGCTTTTTCTCTTTAACTTTGTGTCAGTGAACAAGCACTAATCAAAAGTCCATCGGATTTATCGTCTTGTTATCGATCCAAAGGCCAGTGAAACCATACAACAGGTTGTTTTGAACGGAACTGATTTGATCGGCACATCCACAAACGGAAGCTTTCAACTAACACTGCCGCGCATACGATACATTGGTCTTCTCGTGATTAGATTGAGGAAATAATATGCACTCAGTAGGATTTCGTCCAGTGTGTGTCTGAACTTATTCAGAGTAGATGAGAGTATTATCCTGACAGTGATGGGCATTGCCAGGGGGATACGAATCAGGTTATTTTTGGTGATTCTCATCGGTGTTGTTTTTCTTTTCATCACCAGTCTGGTAGTCATTCTATTCTCTTATTATTACTCCCACCTCTATACAGGGCCGTCGTCGTGTGGCAAGTGAAAGACCTCCGGCGCAGACGCTACAGCTGGATTTTCTGACCAAAATTCTACCCAACTATCATCATTTGTTGAAAGCTAGTAGAACATCAACTGTGAGCAGTGCCTTCGCCTCCCCCAAGGCAGTTCCGAAATAACGAGACCGCGCTCATAATTTCCCTTTTTCCTCTCTCTTATATCTCCACATGTGATCGGTATTTGGACCTTTCTTGCTACTGATTTTCCGCCGAACATTGGTTGCTCACACTGATATGGGGTCTGACCCTTGGGGCTACTGTTTTATTCTGCCAAATGAATATGATCTGAATTCTCGCTCATCTTTTTCGATCACTTTTGACGTGCCTGGATGAATGCGTTTCATCCGTTGAAAAAAACCAGAGCAAGTTTTCAGCAAGCCCCAACCATCGATTCTGTTCATTCGAAATGGGATTATATTATCTGTGGGTTGGTTGATTTATCGTGCGGCTTGTCAATACTGAACTCATAAGTGTTAAAGATCGATGGTATCATTGAGGGTACAACCGTTGCATGTGACTTCTTAGGAATCATTCCATAAGCCACCTAAGGATTATTTCTACCGAAATGGCTGGATGAGTATTTTGTACGGTCGGATCACGGCTACTTGGGGTGGGTGATATACTCTTAGCGGATGGTAAATCACTCTATAGCTAATTTTGACCACCAAAGCACGTAGGTGGAATAAATAGTGATATTAGCAGCAGCAGTGGGCGAACTAATCACAATACGAATATCCTAATCACCATAGAATGGAACCTGTGGCACTGTTCGCTTATGTCGTCATCCTTGTTGAAAACGACCTGAATCTAATGTGGTAGCATTTGTGACTCTCTTCAGACGTACCCTGTGTACTTTAAATGTGAGGTCTTCAAACAATTGTACAGTGCAATGCTTCTGACGTTCTGCGACAGTGAACAATTCCTAAAGGTAGTTGAAGCTTTCTTATCCGGTGACAGGCTTTAGCCAGCAAACCAGAAGCCCAGCCCCATGAGATGAGTTCTTTTCATGTCATCTCGTCGGTTACGCATTAGTAAGATCACGTCTACAAGGTAAAGTGACCCGAAAAGTCAGTTGCTTGTTTTGTACCGGATAGTAAGTTTTTTCAGTGTAGTTGATTGGTTAGGACGGGCGGTTTAAGGTAAAAGGTCATAATTGTATTATCTCATTACTTCATTCAGTTACCGTACAACAATGTACAGTATTTCTGGAAGGAGGCTGCGACTGCTCAGACGCTTTCCGATGGGGAAGCGGTCGGTGGTTGCGGGAGTCGAACCCGGGACGATACGGTTCGAATTCCACGATGACTGACCACCGCAGGATATTTCAGCAATTCAAGTTGTTCCGCTTTTTCACCTAATATATGCGGCCGATCGATGAAAGTATACAGGAAGAGTTCCTCTCCCAAAGTTTATCTTCCAAATTGCTTGCCCTAATTGACGGTGACTGAGTTCAGTTCTGTTTTAAAACTCTACACTGATTTCTTGCCCTCTAATGCGCTAACTTACCCTTGTCTTCATCTATGAATTCATAATTTATCTAATCATTGTCCTCATTATATATATATATATATATATATATATATATATATATATATATATATATATATATATATATATATATAATATACTGTATAACAGTCGTTCCTCGGACGATTCCAGCTTGAGTGTTCATATAATAATTAGAAAAATGAAGCCAATGAAGCGCGGTAAAGCTAAAAACGTTGTTTCAAATTTACCGTCCAGTCCCTATCCGCTTCTAGGCTACCAGCTCTCGCCACTCTTATATTTTTTGTGAATTTGATTAGCCTATCATCGCACTTCGGTTTGTTGTATTTATTTTAATTAGTCACACTTTCAAACGAAATTTTCAGCGTATCATCTACAATCGAACAGGCTAAAACTATCCGGTATCAATTGGCTACCAGCCTCCAACCCGTGAACTTCTTCAAGACAGCATTGATCTTGAATAATAAAATGGATGAGACCATGTCTGTGCTGTTACCCGGCGAAAGCGGCAGTATAGCCGAAGTTCTTGGACCGACGGAAGGGTTGGGACAGGCCGGAGCAAGTGAAATCACCGATGTCGTCAGTTCAACTGCAGCGTTCCATTTCACGGGCACATCGGCTTCTGCAAACGGAGCGACAATGCAGGAGTATTTTATACAGGTAGAGTCATTCACCGCAATCTATCGTGTTTAGTAATAGAACTTTCCCCAATTAACACTTTTTCTCCAAGTACCCTGCTCGTAGAACAGTCCTTAAATTAATCCCGATGACCGTCGATTTTGTCCATCTCGAACGGATTCTAGTTTTTTTCTACTGAAACCATTGTCAGTAACCAAAGTTCGGACAGTCGCCACGGATTGGGTAAGGGGTGGGATCCGATGGAGTGTGCCCGTGAACGGAAAGTCAGTGACACCATTGCTTGCGTTTTTGACTGTCACGAACGTCTTCCAAGTGTATATACAAGCGTACCGAAATATCCATAACGTCATTCTGGCTTACGGTGTTTTGTGCATTCGCGTTTTACTTTAAATCGATTGGTTACGAGCTGCATTGGACGCGGCAGTCGTCTGATGCGTCATATGTCAACCTAATAGTTCAACCATAATGAATTTATTTCTTTTTTGGCCGACTACTGTACCAAAATCTGCTACTGTCGTACACGTCCGCTAATCTAATCGGTATTTCCTCTTCGATTCCATTGTTCCATTCTACCGAACGTACGGCTTTTCAGTGAAACATAACATCGTGAGGATTAATGAAGTGGAATGAGAGTAGTAAATTACGTCATTTCATTTTTTCACCGGGCGAGAGTAGTGAAGCGGGACTTCAACGTATTACCGGAAATACCATATTGCCGTTCTGTAACAACCATTTTTCCAACCGACCTTGGTATTACTGCTGTAGTTTTTGACGTTAAATCAATTCTCCCGAGGTATCCTCTATGAGTAGGTGATGTATTACTCAACAGCCGACCGAAATATTTCACCGTTGAAGTATCGGAACATTAATGTTTTCTTTGGATAAAAAAATAACATGCGCGTGCCACAGAAACACCACGCAAATAGAATGATTTGGTACATTTTGTCCAGTTCATTGTAACCACGTATTCCTAAACAACTGGTAAATCTGTTAGGCGCACATTTAATGACTAGTCTTCAATTTTTAACCTCATTTCAAGACCACTGGTACAACACAAGCCTGATTGCATCGATTGCTCACTTGACACACGAACAGTTTTTCGGGACTTATCCCAAATACTAGATATGCCGGTAAGCCGATCATATTCCTAATTAATAACTTTCACGCTCTTCAGGCTGATACGCTTTCGCCTTCTTTCTCACATATAGGTATGGCTTCTCCGGAACCGTAACTAACTGTGCTGATGTCGTAGCTATTTGCCATACTGCATCAACCAAAGACGAAAAAATAACCTATATGATAACTTTTATAATATATGTGAAGAACTCGGTAGCTCCACATTACATATGATTCACTTGAATTAACAACGGCCTAACCTCAAGTCAAATTGATTCAGTTACATTTACCTTGGCATGATGCTGTGTTTTCATTCATCTACCCTAAGACGGACAGTAAGCAGCTCTCAAACCACCAATCCATGAAGTAATAGTAGATAACTCAAGACGCCTTCAATGTTAGTGAGTCATACCCCACTTTTCGCACTGGTCCTCTCTTCACCGTGCTCTGTTCACCAGACAACCCTGCACGCACAGGTGATGCAATGGAGTCAGTGTATACTGAATCGACAACAACTTTTGGTTGATTTAATAAACTATCATATAGGTTTGCGTAATTCTCACATGGAGCTAAGAAACTGTCAGTCGAGAACCGAACGCATTAGTTGTTATTGCGTTATTCTGTTATTCTGGGAAAGACAGGCACGGACCATATCTTCCGCTTTGTTCAGTATCGAAACTCAGCCCACCTATTGTGCGGGTGTCTTGATTCAACGTTGGTGGACGGCCAAGACGCGTCAGGGGCTAGGAACTGCGCCGTTCCGACCCCAGGATAGCCGACCGATGTCGTGGATCCATAGGATGTATGATGAATCCCATCAGCGGTGTTTAAGCCTTGAGGCTTGGTCGCCCACATCAGTAGAGCTGAACGGTCGTGTGCCATCGCTGGACGCATGGCCCAGCAACCTGCAAATTCATCAAGTTTTGCTAATAATCTGAGATGTTTCAAAGACAAAGAAGTCTTCCCACTATACCATTTTAAGATTGATTTGAGGAACCATCACTTAGATTTGCGAAACTATCACACAAATATGCGAAACTATTGCATAGATTTGAAGAACTGTAAGTTTAACTTGAGAACTGAACGCAATGGCTGGTTTTTGCATCGGTAAAGCACATTTCATTAGTCAACTGGCCACAAGCCTCCCTGGCTGACCATTGTTCGTTGTGACCGACTGTCTTACCACACTCTTCTCGTGCAAAAATGGCACGAATCTCAGTCGTGCGACTTGTCGCGCTCACGAACGGACGTCTGTCTGGTGGTGCAGTGGGGTTATGCCGTCTGAGCCAGAAAACCAAACTATCCTCAACTTAATAATGGAAACGTCGGCGCATTACGGTAAACGACATTGGGCTAGCCAGAACGTCTCGACTATTCTGTAGACGGGGTTGTGATGCTGGTCTCTGAATAACATCAATTTTCGGTCGATCGACATGATGCAGCGAAGAAAATATATGAATTACGTTAACTTAGGGAATAGTTTGGCACATCGCCATGTCGGTGGTAGCTGATTAGATTTTTTTAATCCTCATTCCGAAAATTTTCTCACGGAACTTGATTATTTTATGTATATACGTAAAGAATATGTGCAGTATTCTTAATCTCATGTTATCATTAAGATGTAGCGTCCGTGCTCCCTATATACATGTATCTTGAAAATCAACAAAAAAGAACATGCGCAACTGCATAGAATCTCACGTTGAAATCTGGAAATCGTTGTAGCACTTCACGTGAAGGAGTTTATTTTTAACTCCCAGTCAGTACACTATTAGAATCAATAGAAGTCTCCTATATTCATTTTTCCGAATGAAAACCACAGAAAACGGAGTACGCAGTGAATCGAAGGCGGTGGAATATTCTAGAGAAAATTTTGATGCCTCCGATCATCTTTGGCAGTGTATTTAGTCAAATGCATTCATTTCATCCTTTTCTGTGGTGTCTTCCTAAATTATGGAACCCCAAACTTCAGACTGTACTTCTGGCTAATTAATTTATTGGAGGATCACTGACCGCGATCTCTCATGTTCAGCAATAGGACTTTCCTCAGGTGAACACTTTTGTCCAAGTACCCTCTCGTAATGCATTAGCAATACAACTGTCATTAGTCTTGCTCCACGAATTCTTTACTAAATTCCCGATTACCTGAGGATTATGTTTGGATGAAATTTTCACACTGAAATCTCTCCGTCCTATATTCGATATACTTATTTACTTCCATCTGCAAATATTCCTGGGATGAACTTCAATAGTAAGATACAACTACCCTACTCAGGGCAACCAAATACTGATTCCGTTATTATTTCTTGTTCTAATGTTTGTCAACTTCAACGGGGAAACGGGGGGTTATCACAGTTCGGAAAAGGAAACTGTTGGTATAAAAAGCGCTCATGCTTGCAAATGTTCGCAACGGTATGAAAATATCAGCAAGTTTATTTATCCTCTTGGAAGTCGTTCGTGGCAGAAAAACCTATTGCGGAATGGTATCGCTGACTATCCGATCGAGAGTACTCCCCATTCAATTTGTCCCCTGATTCACGGCGGTTACATAATTTTTGGCTACTGACAATTGGCAGTAGTAAAAACTGAAATGCGACCGAAACGGACTGCCGTCAGAAATACTTTACAGACTACACTTTGACATCGCAACCCTCGGTAGTCTTTTTCCATGAATTCATCATCAAATTGACGAATTATTGAGGGTTAGGTTTGAAAAACGTTTCACGCTGATATCTCCGTATTTTATGTTCGATATACTCATTCACTTGAATCCACAAGTAATCTTCGGAATAATTTCAGAAGTGGGAGATTTGATTTGATTGACAATTAGTTCATCATGCAGCAACTAAGTTTAACAGTACTTCCATGGTGTCCAGTGATAAGTGAAGCTCCGTTACTTCATGGTAAACTGTTTGGTAGTTCTTGAGTGGTTTGGATGTGGAAGATCTATTATCCTTGGTTCGGTGACTGTGGCAAACTGAGTTCTCAATACTACGAAGTCCGGAGAGATGGGTCATATTGGGATATGAGGCTTCATCCTTTGAGCACATTCCGCTTATGTCTCTTTGGCTGGGTCCTATTTCCGAAGTTGTGCTTACAATAAAATTGTTCTGAAAAATCAAGACTGGGTTTATTTCCGAAGAACCACGGTATTTACAATAAAGAATTACAGTTATTTCAACAGTAATCGACTCGGGAAGATTGTCCCATGATAATAATAATCCGGATCCCAGGTGCACTGGTAAATGATGCACACATTCTTCATCAGGTCGGCTTATACGACCTTTTGCCATTGACTGGCCGATACTGGGCATGTAATTACGAGCTTAGTGGTTGAGAGACCGGTAATACTGTACTTACTTTTACGCGACTATCTCCTGCGAGATGATAAGTCGGCTCCATGGATATCACGGACCATTACTGACCACGCGCGGCGGTCGGAGGCGAGCTCCGTACAGCACCTGATCCAGTCCTTTTTCCATGGCCGGGCTCCATAGACCAACCGAAGGCCTAGAAGCTCTACGTCTTTCTCTATTGTACTGGTTCAAGTTTTGAGTTTCCCACCAAGACGACAACGCCAGCCAAGGCAGGGAGTGGGAGAGAGTGTTTGCTTGGTTATCTCTGACTCAGGTCGCCGAAGGGTTTGGCCGAACCCAGGTTTCGCAGCCATAGATGCGTACGGGCTGGATTTCGGCACGGTAAACACGATCTTTGATTCTCAAGCTGATTTCACTGCGAGTCCACAGCGTTCGTCTTAGCTGAAGAAAGGCTCTCCTGGCGCTGTTGTTCCGTAATACCACTTCATCTTTTGCCTGACCGTTCGGAACCAGAGTTGAGCCGAGGTACTTGAATGAAGGGACGTATTCGACTGGTTGGTCATTTATCGACAGTTTCTGAATTGTCAAGCCTAGATGGGTTGTGAAGGTTTTTGTTTTGATCGAATATACTTCGAGTCCGATGGACCTGGCGAAGGAAGTGATTCGATCGAGTATTGTTTGTAGCGTAGCGGGGGAGTCTTCTAGCACGACAATATCATCCGCGAACTTCAGGTCCGAGATGTATATTTCCTGGCTAAGCTGAACACCAGGGTAGTCATGTAATGCCTGTCGCCTTGTCCAATCCATGGCGTAGTTGAACAACACCGGTGGGAGGGGACAGTCCTGTTTTACTCCGGTAGTGAGTGCGAATTCGCGGGAGTCTTCACCGTACATACGCATTCTAGCACCAGTTGTCAAGTAGTATCCCCTTAAAAGCTTATTGGGCACCCCATCGGACTGGATTATGGTCCAAAGAGACTCGCGATTAACCGAATCAAAGGCGGCCCGGAAGTCGATGAAACAAGCTACCGTCGGCTGTTGGAACTTATAGCGGTGCTCCAGTATTCGGCGCAGAGTGGAGATTTGATCCACATAGCCTCTGTCACGGCGGAAACCCCCTTGGTTCGGGCTAGGGCGCCGGTCTCTTGCCTCGGAGAAACGGGTTAGTAACAACGTACCAAAGATCTTTGCGGCCACATCGATCAGGCTGATCCCTTCGGTAGTTCTCATATGCCGATTTATCACCTTTCTTCCGAATGAGAAGCGAATGGACATTCTGTAGTCGGGTGGAAATGCTTCCTCTCGCCAAATGGAGCCAAAAGGTGTACACAACCTGTTAATCAATGACGGTGAACATGCTTTATACACTTCGGGAGGGATGCCATCTTCCCCAGCAGCCTTTCTGTCCTTCAGTTTGTTTATCATTTCCGGGATTTCCGCGGTGTTGGACGGGTCACAGTTACTTTCGTACTGGACTGAAGGGGTTGACATTGGTAGGTTCGTCCGGTGGTCTGTAGGCCGGTCGAGCAGCTGACCAAAGTGTTCCACCCATCAGTCCATTTTCTTACTCTGTTCGGGTATTAGGTTCCCTGCGGTGTCACGAAGGGAATTCTGTTCACAGGACCTTTTAGAGGCGTTGCGAACAAGACGGAGCAGTTTACCAAAGTCACCAATTCCGGACGCGGTTTCCATTTTTTCAGCTATTTCTATCCAGTATCTTTTGCGACCAGCCTTGGTGGAGTGTGTGGCCTCTCGTTGCAGTCTGTGGCGTTCGTCACTACCTGCCAGCCGGACTTCGTATGCTTTGGTTGACAATTGAAGTGTGTTCTCGGAGATCCAATCTTTTGTCCGCCTTTTTGTTCTCCCGAGTACGATCCAAGTAGCTTCCTTGATCGTCGTCTTCATTCGAGTCCACTGTCCTTCCATTGAAATTTCGCCTGCTTGTGCGTTGGTTAATCGGGTTGTGGTTGCACGTGACAACGCTTCCTGCTTCTCTGGATTTTCTAGGGCAGAAACGTTTATCCGAGAGGGTGCATACACTTTAGCACGTGTAGACAGATGAAATTTGAAACACGCGCGCAGGAGGATATGGTCGGTGCCGTTCGTATTGCCCGTTTTTGCACCCCGGTACGCTCGACAATCCTCCACGGATGAAGCCCAACGGGCTCTCACGAGGATATGGTCGAGTTGGTGTGCAGTGTGACCGTCACTGGAGTACCATGTGAGTAGGTACTTTTTGGGGTGTTGAAATCGAGTGCTGCAAACAACCATTCTGTTGATGTTGGCTAAATCAGTCGGCCACCGTTCTCGCAGCGCTGACCAAGACCGAAATTCCGAGAATATGGCGAGTGGATTCATCGGCCGAACCTGTGCGAGCGTTCCAATCTCCTGCTATGAAAAGTACGTCACGCCTCGAAACCCGGTTGATTACCACCTGCAAGTTACTGTAGAATTCGTCTTTGGTTTCGTCATCAGTCGAATTGGTTGAATCATTGATCGCAGTCACTGTCAAGTCGTGCGGGGAGCCTTTCAAACGTACCAAGGTGAGTCTGGATGAGACTGTTTCCTAAGAGATCATTGCATCATTAGTTGCTTTGTTCAGAGCGAACGCGACACCGTAGAGACTGGAGTTGTCTTTCGGGCCACTGTGATAGAGCCAATAAAATGTATCCACACCCGGGACCTTTATTTGTCGGCTACCTGAGTTGGGCAGGCGGACTTCCGAGAGGCAAGCAATATCTACGTCATAGTCATGTAGAGTCCGCATTGAAATTCACTGACTACCGACGTCTAGAAACGTCCTTACATTCTATCAGGCTGTGTGTGTTCTTTTCCTGCAGCAATAATCCCAGCTTATTGTCTTATCACCTCGACCGCCGGGTCACGAGACGCGTCGCTTACCGGGAACGCCGTAGCATGATGAGCGCTTGAGGTTCCGTGAATAATCATAGAGAGTCGCGGGAGTAGGGTACGAAGCGGTGTCCTCAGTACCGTTCGGCATTTTTGTCCGAGGTCGCACCTCTATCCCTTGCACACCCAAGTGAAGACTGCAAGGAAGCAGGGTGTTTCCAGAGGAGCCTGCTGTACGGTTCGTTCGCTTCTGAAGTGCCGGATCAGGCAGTTGAACAGTTATCCTTTGTAGTCGTTGGGTCAATGGATCTCGTCCGCTCATTCAGAAGAATCTGCGTTCACATGCCGAACACCGACTCGCCGAAGTTTTTAGACCTCGGTAACCCTCAATCTGGTTTAGCCCACCTGTCGAGCGGTTTTCCGGGATGTGGCCGCTGATGCATGCTTCAGCTTCGTGGAGCCACAGGTGAGAGCTGGGTGAATGATGGAGACCAAGGAGATGGAGGATGCCCCAAGAAACACGACCGTCAATCAACTCAGAGGTGCTACTCCTCTCAGACACCCCATACACCCCGGTAATACTGTACTGTGATTCCTACCCTAATAGGTGTTGCTGAAAATCAGAATCCGACTTAAAATGTATCGTCCATATCATGGACAATAAATACGTAATAAGTAACAAGAATTGGACGGAAAATATTTGTTAGATATCCAATAGGATTCCTGCTCAGTGATCTTCGTCTCCCTTCAGAGCACATCAGCAGTGTTCATTCCAGTGTACCATCACCGTCGCCTGCTGCACCCCCACGAATCGTGAAAAACGCTATACGCTACTTGTCCATAACTCAGACACGGCCAATGCCGTTTGCAGCACAGATACAGTCGGACAGCATTAAGGTGAAACCCATATTGCACTTTCACCAGTGCTCTTCGAAAAACTTACGCATGAACACTACTCCCCAGTGAATGGTGGTTACACTTCTAATTGACCCGAAGACTTCATTGTGGAAGTTTGTAAGCATCGGCGTGTCAGTGTGTTTTGTAGTCTAGAGATCCACTCCTGGTGCATTGGATTCTAGGAAACGTTATATTTTTTGGACCTATGCCGTCTTGGTGTTATTTGCACGGCATCTTCTGTTTTTTATGATTATGAGTGCCAAGTGGTAATACGTCCGTTGGTATTTGTAGACATGGCTTGATGAGGTCAATGTGGCACCTCAATTGTCATAAAAGATCAAGTTAGATGATGCACTCAAGGGGCAGATCAAGTGGAACCGCAATATCGTGTAATGAAGGCCCAGACGCTAACTGAATATCTCCCTGAATTTTCCCTTCGGTCCTTGAGAAAGCCATTAGAATTGGTTAGACTGGTTATCTTCAGGATGTGTTTTACCCGGCAAGCGTTGTGTAACGTCCGACCGCAACAGGCTGAACTACGAACCCGTGTCAATTAGCCCTGGTATAACCAAGCTATGGAACATTAGCAGGGCGGTCAGGGATAACCCTTCGCAGTGAGAGAGAAAGCTGAGACTATTACCTTAGACTTAGACCCACCGCTATAGAATCCCTGTGGATTTCGCCGTGAGTGTTTATCCCGTTTCCGGTGCCGCCCACAAATCCTGCTGTTGGAATAGAACAGAGAGATCCGTCGTAAGGTCGCCAGTTGGTCTCTGGACGGTGTTGTAGCTGTGCTGCTAAACATGATAGTAACTATTTGGAAACTGCGTTCCTTCTTTCAAGCATTTCTCCTCTTTCGGTGAGTATATATGGAATTCCTTAAAAGCAAGCCGAAATTCATGCTACCGCCATGAATTAAGGGGTAATTGAATGGAATGTACCCGTGAACGGGGAAGATCAATGGCACCGTTGTTTACTAGTTTTTGCTAACATGGACGTCATCCAGATGGATGAACAAGTGCACCGAGCTGTTTACACTGTTGTTGAGCTTGTAGATTTTGTACATTTGTTTGCTGCTTCAACTCAATTGGTTGCAAACTGTATTGGACAGGAGGCCACCGGAGCGTCACGTGACAACCTAATATCTGATCCGCAATTTATTTCACAGAAAGCGCCAGAACGAGTGATCTATTGAGTATTTTGTTATGCGGTATTGTATGATCAAAAACATGTGTATTGATTGTGTACACTTCAACGTCAATGCAGCGAAGGAGTGCTGCACCAAGGGACGTTATAAATACCGTAAAAAGTGGTAAATATGCATACAAAGTCAGTGGGATTTCGTTCGGGCGTCACGATTGATGTGCATCATGTAGATTAAAAAGATGTTAGCTTGTAAATGCTAACTCAAATTTTTCGCTCCTGCAAATGTGTATCTGACCCACAAGACAACTGCGAGTCAAACGCAACTCGCATCACCACTAAACGACAAAAACTTCAGACGCATTCAGAAGTTTCCTACAAGATCATACATTGAAAGAAAGAACAGTGCCACCTAAGACATATTCGGTATAGGAGCCTGAGCGATATAGAAGTGAACGAGGATGTTTTGCAGCAGAACAAAAACTAGTTTGGCGCAAGTTGTTTTCTAATAGTACAAGCCTAAGATTTGTATTCCATTCGTACTTGTCTTTTACATTGTTAATCAAAATGGTATGTAAATGACTAGGTCAACAAAGATTTCTAATTTGTTGGCAATCAAATAGAATATCGGTATGCGTTTTCTGATGTTCTGCTCAAGTTGCTGGCAGAAGAACCGTAATTTTCTGATTTCACATTCTGTATTTGTTCATAGGCATTCGGTATCTTTGGGAACTCGGTGGCGTTGCGTAGATCGTTCATATTTTTCGTTTTGGTTCTTAGTCATTTCTTAACGTCTTTTGCCAGTAAAAATTATCGTCTTTAGTACCTAGCATCAGCATCAACGTTTTCGTAATCCCGTGTCAAATCATGGACGCGGAGGTACTTTCCGATCTGTTTTTAATCAGAGCAAGAAGATTTCAATGTGCGTGAACCACATGTGCCGGTCGGTACATCTCTGTGGAAGCTACACGTTACGGACTGGGTCTGTTTTTGTCTAACCAATGTAGTTACTCGTCCCAGAAGCGGATTGTTTCCTAGTTGAGTATGTTCGCTACCGAGGCTCATCGTTTAGGAATGGCGTTTGCAGTAACGCACTGAGAGTCCTATTGATCATATGCTGCTTTCAATTATTGCGTAACACGATTCTCGTCCGGTTTTTTATACTTCTCGTACGACGCCTCATCATCATCATCATCGTACAGCGTTAAACAGTAGGGCAAGCCCCACTGACCACTGCCTTTCTCACCATGTTGCACGTTGAATTAAAAAGTATGAATATACAAGATGGACAGGGAGTGGACCTACATGGGTGGGAAAAGAAAAGAATGCCCTAGTAGCCAGCACACGGAATACACAGTCTAACTGTACAAACGTACACCGATCAAACATTCTGATTCGATAAAAAGTGACAACACGATCTCCACTGTTCGCCGTTCGCAGCCATATCCTTCAGTGTCTCCAGCCAACTGGTAGACGGATCTTTTGGACCCCAACCACGAAGACGTGAAGCACCTACTTTTCCTAAGTCTGCTGTACATTTTCTCATTCCTCGCTGCCACGTCATCTGTTGACCTCCACGTGGTCTCCTCCACTCCCTGGGAGGGGCGGAGAATAGGACACGGTACGGTAGACGTGTGTTTGCCATACGTAACACGTGTCCCAACCAACGAAGTCTACTAAGTTGGATACGCTGTGACAAAACGTTCTCTGAATTAGTACCCAATACTCGCTTTCTGACCTCATCGTTGCTTACTCGGCTATTCCACCCAATCCTAGCGATACTACGTAAACATCGATGGTCGAAAACCTCAAGACGACGAATATCTTCAGCACGCAGACTCCAAGTTTCGCAACCATACAACAAAACTGAACGCACAGTGGCACAGTATACACGACCTTTCAACTTCAGTGAAATATCGGGTCGGCGCCACAAGTGCTTCAGTCCAGCGTACGCCGCTCGAGCTTTGGATATCCGCGTACTCACCTCTACTACTGTGCTCCCATCCGTCGTCACGCAGCTACCGAGGTAGGTGAAGTGATCGACAACTGACAGCACCTCCCCATCGAGCATCAAGCTCGGAATCGTTGACGTCCAGTCTTGTAACATCACCTTGCACTTTGAAGGTGCAAAGCACATGCCGAATGGAGCTACAGCTCTTGCGAGATTATCTAGTGCACTCTGAGCAGGTTCCGTGGATTCGAACAAGCAGACAACGTCGTCTGCGTAATCTAGGTCACATAGCTTCTCACTATCTCCTAGTTCGACGCCTACATCCTGAAGATTTTGCAAAGCACTCTCCATTATTTCGTCCATGACGAAGTTAAAAAGGAATGGAGACAAAGGGCATCCTAGTTGAACACCACTGGTCGTTTCGAACCGACCGGATAGTTCACCGTAAACCCTTACGCGGCCAGAAGTATGAGAATACAATGATCTCATTAGGTTCACGAACTTCTGGGGCATACCTTTTCGATGAAGAATACTGAAAAGCGATGTTCGATCAACTGAATCGAAGGCACCTTTCAGGTCTAAGAAAAGCATTATTGTCGGTCGTCGGGGCGTGTGACGCGTTTCAAGCAGTCGGCGAAGAGTCAAAATCTGGTCGATGCATCCTCGACCTGGGCGGAATCCAGCCTGCTGTTCGCGTACATTCCTCTCGCGAGCCGGTGTAAGACGGTGCAGCAAAATCGAAGCTAATACTTTGGTGACTATCGGAATTAAGCTAATCCCATGATGATTACCACAGTCATTGCGTCTTCCCTTCTTGAAGATGGGAACAATCAATGACTCGCTCCATATTAACGGAATACGCTCCTCCTTCCAAATGTCACGGAGCAAGGCGGTTAGTGATTCTATCAACGCCTCACCACCCAGTTTGAAAAGAACTGGAGGAAGTTCGTCGGGACCTGCCGCTTTCCCCCGCCTTAGTAATCGAATACATGACTCTACTTCTACTTCTGATGGGGGCTCAAGTGATACCACCCAAGGAGTTGCAGTTGTTGACACGGGAGTAACTACACTAGCGTGCGGCCAGCTAAACTGTTCCTTGAAGTACTCGGCCCATCGGTCAAGCCTTTGCTGTTTGTTATGGATGGGTTCTCCATTCCTATTGCAAATCGTTTCACTGACCTGAGTTCGCCGTCCACCGGTGTCACGAATAAGTTTGAACAGTCTTTGACTGTTACCTGAAGCAGCTGCTATTTCCATTTCTTCGGCTACATTGACCCACCAATTTTCGCGATCCTTCTTGAGGCTTCGCGTAACTTGTCTTTGCAGCTTTCTTCGCATCTTATTCATCTCCTTACAGTTCGAAAGCTGACGCTTTT
The DNA here is from genome assembly GCA_948099385.1 of Fasciola hepatica. Classification (NCBI taxonomy): domain Eukaryota; kingdom Metazoa; phylum Platyhelminthes; class Trematoda; order Plagiorchiida; family Fasciolidae; genus Fasciola; species Fasciola hepatica. The sequence goes on from CANUEZ040000117.1 coordinate 4,091,654, forward strand.
GCTCCATTATACTCAGCGACTCTTGCGAGATCCAGTGTCTCTGATGGACAACGGATCGAGGACCACAGGCGAAACCTGCTGCAAAGTGCATCGCTTGTTTGATATGAGCCCAATGCTCATCTACATTACTGTTCTCCGTGGATCCTAGTTCATGTGCTAACTTCTGCTCATAACGGGTGCAAACGTCTGGATCACACAAACGTTGCACGGCTAATCCGGTTTGCGGTTTGCGACGATGGCCATGGAGCTGGAGAGATAATCGCATTAAAACTAAGGCATGGTCCGACTCTACGTACGTGGACCAGTAAGATCTACAGTTCTGAACAGAACTGCGCCATCGGTAGCTTACGGCGATATGGTCAATTTGACTCAAAGTACTTGTAGAGTTAGAGCGCCATGTCGCTGTGCGACGCGAGCTGTGTCGGAAATTTGTGCTAGACAAGAACAATCGATTGTCTGCACAAAATTGGAGAAGCCTATCCCCGTTATCTGTGCGCTCAGCGGGTAAAGCACAACGCCCACCTAAACAGGCTTCTGACACACTAAGTTTGCCAACTTGTGCATTGTAGTCACCAGCTAGCACTACAATGTCGGAACCTTTACTGCTGCGAACGAGAGTGGCGAGTGCATCATAGAACTCATCTTTCTGCAAGTCTGAGCTACAGTCCGTTGGGGCGTACGCCGAGATCACGAACAAATTGCGTTTAACACAACTATCCTTTCGAACGCCGACTGACCCTTGGAGTCTCACAGCACATAAACGACTGTTAACAGGGATCCAGTCTAATAGGGCAGCCTCAACCTTGTCAGTCAAGACAATTCCTACACCACGTTGACCCACAGCTCTAGCTGCTTCGTCTCCTGAGGTGCGCAGAATATACCTCGATGAGATACCAGGAGCAGTTAGCTGAATTACATTGCTCGAATCCTGGATACGCGTTTCACTTAAGCAGCAAACATCAATCTTCAGAGAGTTCATTGTGAGGGCTAGGCACGCCTGCTGACCGGCCTGCATGAGTGTACGCACGTTGAAGGAGCCGAGATTCAGAGGCTGACGGGGCTTGAGAAAATGTGAGTTACCAGACAGAGGATTATTTCCGACACTATTTGATAGTGAATCGTTGCGAGTATCGACCGTGTTGCTAGTGGGAGCATTATGGGTGGATAGAGGGGGCAAAGAGGGACGGTTAGGGACAGAAGACAAAGGTTGAATAACAGAGTGGGAACTCTGAGCAGTAGCACACTTATCACTACCCACCCCGCTCAATGCAATGGGCAGCGCGGTCCTGATTAGCCTGCGCGACGACCGATGCAGTATGGAATTCTTTGTATTCATGCAGTTCATGGGAGATGTTGGACGGGTACTGCTAGGGTGTCCAGCCACAAAGCAGGAGAACGATTAGGGTCCTCATCCAAAGCCTTTAGTTCTGACAAGAACCTATCCGCAAGGCAGCGGGATGGCTTAGTGGAAGCCCATTTGCTTGGATCAATTATTCTTCCACTGGTTTTTCCGACTGAGTTGCCAGCTCAAATCAACCCCCAACCTGGAGGACCAGGAGACTGGACTTTGTCTGACCTCTACCCATTGACCTGTCAGGTATGATTGCATCTCCGGCTTAAGGAAGCCATCCTGTATAGCTCTTTGGGTCAAAGAGGCGCGCAAGCCATCACACCACGTCAAGGTGCAGTCTCGTCGTGACGACGCCTATTGTTACTGCAATCTCATTTAAATCATTAGGAATGCAAATTGACCAGGAGTTCATTGTATGAATCACAAGGTGGTAACCACAAACCGGATCGTGTGCTCACCGGGGAAATGTTACGCTGTCATTCACGTGCAGTCCATTAGTAGTTGCATTGTTGCTGCTCAAATGTCTGAGTGAAGTGGAACCAGTCTGAAGCCTTCCATTGGATAAATTTCATCGACGTAAGCGCTTCAATACGAAACTGTCCTTTATTCGCTTGTGAACTGTGAATACTCATATGAACTTATCATTTTACAGGCTCCAGGCTTTCGAATCCCAAGAAGGGGACTGGTTCAATGAAACGATAATTCTTGATCGACTGGGGACAGATTTTTCCAAACTATTGACGAGGATTTGTATAGCGTAGGTTCCAGATGAGTGTTTCATGGGATATTTCTGAATAAGCGTACGTAAATCGTCCAATATGTCATGCTGACCTCCCCATTCTCTACTGAATTAACAATTGTCCATATCGGAGTTGGTAAACATTTAACTTCGTGATATTTCCTCATTCCAGGTAAAAAATCAGTACATGTTGGTGGGCTAACTGGGTACTACGTTTGCTCTCTGGTTATAAGTACTAAATTCATGCTGTTTCTAATCTTTTGTCTTCAGTCGGCTATCTCTTCTCCGCAACAGCATGAATTGCTCATTACTCGTCTACGTGGTTTGTGTCAAGAGTGGACCGAATTCTGTGATCAAGAGATTGTCTTGCAGTTGGGTGGAGACGATCGTGCGGATAATGTGGCTGCTGCGATGGCATCTCGAACAACAGCCAACAGTTCGGCCGCTGCTGGTGTGTTAGCTTCCAGTGGACAGATTGGTGGCAGGGTCACTGTACGCGTTAGAAAAAGTCTGAACGCCAAACACCGTTTATCCTATGTGCGATATTTGGGTGCGGTTGAAACAGACAAACTGGTGAGCGCATATTTTATGTTTTGATGATCAATCCTCCAACAGACTGTATCCAGAGTATCTGTCAATGTACTTACTGCGTCTGTTACTCATTACGTTTGAACATATCTACATCTCTCTCTCGCCCTTGCACTATGGAAGATGCCTTTATCAATTCTTTCGAATATCTTACAACCTTAGTTATATGGCTACCAGCGTGGTTTGATTCCTTCGTTAAATACCTTCCAGCCTTGCGTTTCTTCGCTTTAACTTTTTTCAGACAGCAAACAAAACTCAAATTATTGAACCTCTCTTTTTTAATTTCATCAAGCTGTGTTGTTTTCCCCATCGTTTTCATCCCATCCGGAACCGGCGATCTTTTAAAAGGTTTCTCGGAGAAGCTGCCTGGAAGTTCCGGTCTGCGGTCCGCTTATTGGCTTTCTACAAGAACTTGGATTCGATCAGGATTTCACATATGTGGCCGAAGGTCACATGTTCGTGCGAGGCCGTGTCAAAACGGTGGTCTACACTGTCAATGAAGTAGTTCAGTTTCAAAACCCCACAGCTTCAGATTCTAGCACTTGTGTTGACTTCAGTGGCTTGGTAAGTCATAACCAGTGACAGAAAGACGTTGGACACTGATAGATATCAATTTATCACTACTTCATCTACCACAAGTGATCTTTTTGGTCGTTACCGTAAACACTTATTCCCATAGCACAAATTGACGGTACGATCAGTTCGACTTAAGTAAACACTCGATTTTTGATCTGATGTTCAGTCCAAGGACTCCAACGGCTCCATCGAAAGTAGGAATGTGTATTGAAACGAGAACGTTTTTCCGTTTCATTGAAGTTGGTATCCGAATTGATTCATATGAGCCCAGTAAAGCCGTGGGAATCTTTTATTTCATAAAATGTCACTACTAAAACTATCAATTTGTCCTTTTGTCATCCTCTTCGCAGGACGTAGCCCCATCAGACGACTTTTCAAAGTGTCATCATCACACTCGTCTTTCATAAAATAGCCCCTAGGTGTCCAGCAGACGACTCGTGGAAAAGTCGAGCTCGCATCTAGTCAATACGGTTGATGCTACCTACCTTATCAAGAATTTTTTTTTAAGACAAGCAAAGCGAAGTGGTGCTCAAATGACACATTGTTTCTGATCGATCTCTGAGTAGTCATAATATTGAGCCCATAGCGGCTCTATACTGCCTGTCCATATCCTTCGGAAAGGTCATTATCGAAAAGGCTATGATCCAAAGGAGTTGTTTTTCAAAAGCAAGCGCGGTAAAACCATGCCCATTTTCGGCATACACCAACTTGATTGTTCACGTTCTATCAACCTTGTCCGCGTACGCCGAACCAAGCGGTTCCATATGACAGACCGATAGAGTATGGCACTTGTTCTTGTGAGTTCTTCCCGGCTGTTTGTAATCTTTTCTGTGCAAACTCTCGATAATCCCTTAACTCGTGACTCTGGTTTTCTGTTTCATCTCAAATCAGTGGTTCATCAGCATGCATGTTTATCTACCACGTCCATATGTTATTCGTCTAGTTAGCCAAATACACCACCCTGGCTTCCCACAGTTTGTACTATTTGAAGCCTGGTGTCATTGAATGAAATAGTTTTCCGCCTGGTTCTTCAAGGTGGAAGTGCAAGGTCAGTTGCCGACCTCCATTATAGACCCCGCCGACAGGCAACCAATTCTGAGCTCAGGTTCGCTTACTGTGTGCATCTGCCAGAAGTGAACCTGTGGTGGTAGATCCTTATACTCCTTGGCTCGCCGTGCATTCAGTGCAGTGCTTACTACCATCATCGTGACTGCAGCGTTGATCAGGCTTTTGTCATTGAACTAGCTGCGTCTGTCTGTTGGGTAAGCTCACCAGTTTACCCGAACACAGGTCGGTGATTTCAATAAAAAAGCATTTCTTTTAACGAAAATGCTGGCATTTCAAAATGTCAGTTTCGGTTTCGCCCTGAATAATTTATGTGCCCATAGACTCCATCATTCGTTTCAGATTGGTCCATTCTGTACATTTTTCTCACTTTTAAATCAATTCTATGGATGGTATTGACCTACCACGAAATGACACCGTTTAAATGGTGAGACATTCTTGTACATTTGACAGGTTTCTTGGTTCGTTATTATGCGCTTTGTTGTTAGTCGAAATTGGTGTTCTTACTCTAGCCAATGGTTGGGTTAGATACAGATGTGCGCATCTTGTATAGCATTTTTTGAGGCTACATGTGTTGTGTGAATACGAGATCTTAACTGGGCTTTAGGTTTTTTTGTACGGTTTGTGCTTCACATTTGTGTCCTTAGTGTGCTAGTTATGTTTGTTAGTCCTCACTAATCAAGTCTCGTGTGATTCTGGTGAAGGAGCTTCACCGCGTGGGCAACGCAACACTATTCGCCTGATACCATCAGTCGTTATTCTGGTCTATAAATGGCGTGCATCCACCATTACTATTTCCGATCTTGTTAGAATTTTGACACTGAACTCCAGTCCAGGCCCACTTTGGATCGGGGTGTTTTATTGATTTGTCTATCGTTTCAGCCATCTTGCTGCCGATCATGAATGAATCCCGTAGACCGGTATTTGTTCTTTGGTTTTTCTCAGTCAAGTTTGTCAAACCTTGTCGTGTAGTATGCTGGATGCAGCGTTCTTCCGTAGAGGTTGCACGTGCACGATCTGCAAAGGCACGGAAAGTAATCTTGGTGAGTCGAAGCTTAGTAAGCGCATACGCGAGCAACAAATACTGATAAAGTTGGGTCTGGCGATCTGTCTGAGCTTGTCACAGATGTCAAGCTCGTTATCCCATGATCTCAGGTTCACCATTAAAATGCTCCAGCGGTAAACCTCAGGCGGGCCTCAATCGGCGTGAACAATTGCATAGGTCTGAATTTGCCACACAAACTCAAGCATTCGCGCCGACCAAGCCTAGACCATAAATTGTGTCCATAACGCGTAGCACTATTGCATGCACTTCCATAAGCGGAGTAGTCATGTGATTTTCGCGATCAGCGTTCTCATTGTAGGCAAACTGGGGCCAAAGAGTAGGTGTCCTACTCACAATACGAGGGCACAATGATAACCAACCACTACTGTGATCAGTCTTTTCCTCACGGTGTGTTTTTAGGCCACTCCAGCAATTTGCTCACGGTCCCGGTTAGATTTAGGCTGGTACACCAGGTATCTGAACATGCAAATCTTAGCTGTACGAACAAATTGATAAGCCCCTCTTTACGTCTAATAGCTGGTGAATAGCGGTGATGTGTGGTTGTGAGTACAATTAAGCTGAGGTTCAGATTGGCAATCCCATCGACCGTTTATTAAATACTGCATACGATGCCCAGTCTTGCTCACATACCCATGGTCTTACCATTGACATTCTCAGCTTGGATCGCACTATGAATCTTTCGTACTACTTGAGTCTTCTTTCCGGAGACAATGAATTTTTGGGAGAACAGAGATAAACGTCACTGGAATTTCGTTCACATGTAAAGTGTACATTTGGTGCTCAAATAGGAATTATGGGTTCACTTAATACGATCACTACAACTTTCACACCATGAAAGTGAAACTCTGAAACGCCTCTAAGTCGTGATGAGGTGGTCAACGAGAAGGCCTTTATGTACCTTTGGCGATGAAATAAATGTTATTTATTTTCACATGAACGGAGTCTTTGTGAGGAGGATTGCATCGCATTTCGCTGAACGGAGATCGCGAGTCAACATGGTTGTGTGAAATGAGACCAGCTTCAAAACCAGTGGGGACCAAGGAACTTCAAGTCAGCAAAAATCTTGAATTCACATAACAGTCGTTTCAGTGTTTTTAACAGCGATATGTGCGAACAGTTTCTCACTGCCACTAAGAATCATCTGCTGATAACAGGAGCGTTGCTACACGAAAAGACACTGGATCTGGCTCGTAATGCAGAGCAGTGGTTTTCACGTGAACAGTGGCTGTTTGCACAAATTCCAACAACACACCATAATAATAACTCAAAACTATTAGACGGTGAGGTCTCAGAAGGTTTCAAGTGAAGAGTTTTCAAATTGACTGGAACGCATTCCTATGCTGTACGAAGATTCTGATTTGGAGAATTTTTCTAACTGTGATGCGACTTTTTTTATGCATTCGAAAATGCAAGAAAGGAGACAGTAAAGCACGAAAAAGCTAACTTCGGATTCCTTTGTGATAAAATAAATCTCAACTGGAAGTTTGTTTCGTGTGTTACTTCAAATATGATAGTCTAATAGTGCATAAGACGTGCCGCCCATCGACAGAATCAGCCAAGCGTAACAGAACTGCTTATTTGTATCTTCGGTATTCAATCCATTTAAAGCTGCCCGTAATCCGATCGGGGGGGGTGCCATCATTCGGTTCATACGCTTTTCTTGATCTTATTGCATTCAGCCCGTGTGACGCCCATGGTTGTCCATAATTAGTTTCAAAACAGTCAACTACTTATTCAGTGGGTAGTATACATACTGCGCCAAAGTAGTACCGTTAGACTCACTTGCAACGCTCGGAAGTTTGTTGGGTGCTGACAACTTGGCTCCGTTGTTTAACCTTCTTTTACGCTATTTTTTGAATGTCCCTCCCAAGGGCGAACATCTCGGAGAGGCGAACAAATTTGGGTGATCCCGATGGTGTTTGCTCTCGGGGGAACACTGTAGAAACATACGCATTCCCGCTTGTCTCTAAACTTCTTCAGGCCTCAATGTTTTTCGTCGATTGCGTAAGCGTGCGTGATTTATATTATCGTTCTGATTATAATTGAAAATGCGATTGCATGATTTAGTCTACCGGTAGAAGTAGATAATAGACGAAATTGGTGCCCGCATTTATCCTCGTGATCCTCCGTGATACGCCTAATTAGCCAACTGTCGCTGGAAGTCCGATTTTCTACTAACTTCCGTCCTTCTGTTTGCTTTTTTGTTTCAGGATCCACTGCCGAAAGAATGGCGTCGTATTTGCCCTCGTAGCTGGATGGTCGAAATAAGCGCAGTTGGTTGTCCCGCAGACGAGAGTATGCAAGATGAAGTCTCTGACTTCGTTGACCTTCTTCATCCTCTGATAGTACCCGCGAAAATTGACCACGCTGCTCTGATTCGAAAGTGAATCAGATCCGACGAACATTGCATTTTCACTTGTTCACATATGTACATCTTTTGTGTGTGTAAATAGTAAAGCTAGTCTCTTTTGATCAGTCTAACGTGTATTTTTCTTGTAACCGGTACCCGTAGGGGACGCTTTGTTGCATGCTTGCGGATGAGTGCAGTGGAAGTGGTATATAGCCAATGGCACCAAGGTCCGCTGCACTACTAGGGATAACCGGCAACCAGATTCTGAAACTGGGAGTGGAGAACCACAAAAGGTCCCAGTAGGTCCAGTGTGATAACGAGCCGGACGGCAGTGAAATTCTGTCTAGCACCAAAGTAACCGGTGATGGTGAGGATTGGAACCTCTGACCTCCGGTGTGGTAAGAAAAATACAAAGGCCGTTCAAGTGTCCGGATAGTTGTATTTTCGGCGAATTTCCGTTTATCTGCTATAAAGATAGGAAAGGATTATTCTGGGTTATCGTATTTGAACCTTTCGAAGAACTCGCAGAATTATATGTGTGGTCAAAACTGCAGTTTTGAGGTGAAGGACGGCTTGTATTGAAACAGTGTCGACCACGTTTGTGTTAGAGCAACACCGGGCACGATACGAGCTATAGGATCTAGGGTTCGACCGACAGCGAGTAAAGCGATCAAAGTGTGCCACTTAGCGAAAAACTATCTTTACGGGAAGCAGACAAACACCGAACAACCCGGTGGCATCGAACAACACATGTACTGCTTAGGACTAAGTACTAGTAAGTCATGCGTATTGAAATTAGTTTTTTCGTGAATCTACGCATTCAAACAGTTATTCGCAGGTCGGTAAAATAAATCTCCCCTAGAAAGGAACTGCCGAAGTGGCCTTTTGATCCAATTGAAAGCGTGCCGCGCACCCGTCACCAGCCTGGCGAGTTTCATGCGACATCGGTCTTCTGGGTACCATGTCGCGGTACCACAATCTACTCGTGCCGCCAGTGGAGGTTTAATAAAAATGCGCACGGGTCTGACGGTCATCTATCACGCCCTCAACTGGGTGTCGCACATATAAGAATATGCCGTAAAAAGTAATCCGACACGAATTTTCTGGGAGTTCATCCATCGACCTTGCCTGTACATGAAATGGGAAAGCGAAATAATAATCTAAAAAATGAGTAAAAACAAAATGAACGGAACTTACCGGGCCGGTCAGTGCAATAAAAAGTTTTAAAATGTATGAAATGTTTTGTTGCTTTCAAAATGACTTTGTGAAACGTCAAACGGCAAGAACAACATTAGGAAGGGTAAAAATGGATTCTCCCTACGAGACACTTTGGTCATTATACATGACGGCCAGATCGCGTGGTTCGCTGCAGTTCAGCAGTTTCGCTGTTTATGCGCAGCGGTGGTATCTGTGGTGATGGGTGATGAATCATTGGAGCGTTATCGTTGACCTCGATAGAGGTAGTTTTGTGTGTACCGTTTCCGTCAATGAGTTGAACTTGATCGCATCTCTGTACCATCCTAAATGGATATTTTTAAGGCCGCCGTAGAGATGTCCTTACTCTATCCACGCATATAAAGAGGTAGGCGCAAGTGCACAGCTTTGGTAGAATGCAGGTCGATTGAGACTGCGGTTGCGGCGAGTGCATTTGCGAAAGGCATTTCTGTGCGGCACATCAGGCGCAGTCGTTTTCACTCATGCGATCTACAACAATGTAATCCTCGGGTAACCGGAGAGTTTGACCGAATCCTAATTCCGCAGTTGACACGCCAATATCAGGCTTATGAGAGGAACGCAAAGCTAAGAGAACGATAGGAACCGCATGTACCGAATTAGAGCTGTTGAACAGCGGATAGTGGAGTAGGTAATAAAAAGTCACGAAAGGCTGTTGCCTTTTCTTCCGAAAGCCGTATATCAGGTTTTTCAATCACGTGGCGTAAAAACTCAACTGGATTTTGGACAATAACACTTTTGGGTACATTGACGGTTACGACGTGTGCGGCCAAACTCTGAAACGACGGATGTAGATGTTGTTTTTGTGCATCTTTAGATTCACTGATTACTGGTAGGTCGTCTTTGTAGGCAAAAGCAAAATCTAAAACTGATGATTTGGTCAATAAAACGCTAAGTGGTTTGTGCAGCTTTTGCACAAACCAAATGGCATTCGTAAGAATTCGAAGTGACTAAAATGTGTTGTTACTGCTGTCTTAGGCATATCCTCATCTGCCATGGAAATCTGGTGATGGACACGTACCAGATCTATTTTTGAGAACACACCAGCACCGTTGAGGTTGGCCCTGATATCCTGAATATATGGGATGTGTGTTCCCAATTATATTCCGGATGGTCTCAAGTTTTATGCTGTCCCATTCATCGAGGAAGGCGAGCGTCAACGAGTACAAAGTGCCAACAGACCCTAGACATTTTAACTCAGTTTAGATCTCCACTGTGATCGGGACATTCCGTGGTCTTGATGTTCCGGTACGGTGGCTAAATTTCGGTTTTGAAGTAGCACGCGGGTCCGAGGCTGGTGCCTAATTGTTCACGGTTCTTGAGGTATCTTCTCTTCTGTAGCAGTGGCTCCGTTGAAATCAAGAAGGCTGGACAACAGGGGACAACTGACAGGGTAAATGGTAGCACAGGTATTGGTCTTAGAAGGACCAGTAATGAGACAGTAATGCAGAAAACACATTAGGCCCAAAGGTAAGCAAGAACACGTACGATAAATGAGCACATCGTAATAGCAACATCTGTACATTTATTGGGAAGAAAATGCTGAATCATGTTTGTTTTGTTCATTTTTTAGGTATAGAGCTGGGTTGACTGTCAATGACATTTCTTTGTTGTTTTATTACATCCTCAAAAGCTTTTATATAACGACCGCGCGGAGAACAATTTCGAGTTGCTTTCTAGTTCAAGTGGTATTCTCATTCCTAGACTACACTTAGCTTGGGTCAAAGCGTTTACTACGTTCGTTGTGATAGTGCTAGTTCTTGAGTGCAAGGTGCCGTCCACAAAATTACTTCTCATGGTCAGTTCCCGCCGAGGATGTCCGTAATTTGGGGCTTTTGAATGTTCAGAGCAATGCACGAGATGTTGAGGACTACACCGAACGCTTCGAAGTATGGCTTTTGACCTGTAAGTCCGTGAATCCAGAGAAGACTGCACATTTCTTGACATTCACTGGAAAAAATGCACATTCCCTCGTGATGAGTCTGGCTTTTCCACTTTCTCCAGTATCCTTACCATACGAATCCTTGAAGGAGTCCCTACTGAAGCATCGTAAATCCACGAATTTCAAAACTTCTGAACGGGCAAACTTTCACTCACTGATGCAAGGTGTTAACCAGTCAATCGGGATTTTGTTTTGCAATTGCAAACACAGGCCGAGAAATGCAATTCTGGTGATCACCTCAAGGTGCAGTTACCAGACAGATTAATAGTTGGTATTGTCCCAGATGCAACAGAGACTCCTGCTTTACGAATGCACTTTCAAACCCACTAAACGTTTTGTGAGCGGTACAACTGTCCATCTTGTCCACCTTGAAGAACCAGGCGAAAAACTAGTTCATTCAATGACACCAGGCTTCAAATAGTATAAACTGTGGGAAGCCAGGTTGGTATATTTGGCTAACCAGACGAATAACGTGGACGTGATGGATAAACATGCACGCTGATGGACCACTGATTTAGGATGAGACAGAAAACCAGAGTCACGAGTCAAGGGATTATTGATAGTCAGCATAGAATAGCTTACGAACTGCGGGGAGCGGCCCACTAAACCAAGTGCCACACTCCGTCGACTTGACAGGGAAGCCGCTTGGTCCGGCCTATGCAGACAAGGTTGGTGGAAAGTGAACAGTCAATTTGGAGTATGCCGGGAACGAGTGTGGTTTATCCGAGTTTGCTTCTGAAAACAATTCGTTTAGATTATGGCCTATATGATAACGACCTTTCCCAAGACTATGAACAGACGGAGATCTCCACGAGCCTTCTGCGAAGCATCTGAGGGCTATTTTTTGAAAGACGAGTGAGATGATGACACTTTAAACGATCGTCCGATGGGTCACTTCCTGCCAAGAGGGTCCTAAAGATACAGATTGCTACTGTCTCAATGGTGACCTGTTTCATAAAACTAAAGATTGCTAAGGCTTGAGTGGGCTAAACCAATCAAGTCGGATACCAACTTAAATAAAGAGAAGAGAAATATTCTCGCCCCAAAAGTGTGTCCCTACTTTCGGCTGAGCGGTTGGAGGCTTAATATGAAGGAGCTCACTGCGTTGGCTGTGTGTTAGGGATATAGGTAAGCGCAAGAGGTTCTTGGTAGGGGCAGGCTGGAAGTTCTTGAGAGACATGATAGAAGAACTTGGCCAGTGGCTGGAGGTTATCGAGCAGCATCCTACTGATGGTCCTCCGTGTGATAAACATATGGAAAGACGACTAGAGGATGGTAAGAATCGTCGATGTATCAGACCTAGGTTTCGCTCAGCTTCATCGATTTGAAAAGTTCCACTTCCAGGAAGTTAAAAGAACGGGAGTAAAGCATGCCAGGATCAGGTTCAGCTGGGTGAATGGCGATGGGAACTATCTTCAGAACAATTCGACCGCGCGGTACAGTGCACTTGTAAGGTGAATGGAAGCTGTTCTCTGCACAGAATTCCGTGGACCACGCGGTGCATCGGGAGTGGAGAGAGAATAAGTCATCCGATATGTTGTTAAGGGTCTCGATGAGTCACTAGGTTGGAAGGAGTGAGCTATTTTTAAGTCATCTGCAAAGGGGAATGGGGTACCATAGCATTCAGAAGGGAAAAATTCGTTGATTTAAATGAGCAATGTTAGTAGGTCCAATACAGTGACTTGGACGATGATATCAGGGGTGCAACTGGCAGAAGATAAGCGACGGTCAGCCAACACAGCTTGTGATCTGTGGGAGAGGGATATGGGGATAGCCCGCAGAGGGGAGGATCCGTTACACGAAGAGATCGGATTTCGACTGGAAGTGCATATTAGGAACATGGTCAAAAGCCGTAGAATTCCCACCCATTAGAACCAGTACCGGGAAGGAAGGCGGAGAAGGCTACAGGGCAAGTGTAGGAGGACCGGCAACTAGGGGATGTTTAAAGTCACTCTCATTAATTTTTGCACTGGCGCGACAATCGAGTGCAGCAAAAAGACATCCACTGAGCAGTCTATTTTAGAGGGCTCTGGACCCGGAAGGTAGTAGGCACAGGAAAGAAGGAGGCTTTGGCTGGGGGCTTCAGTAGATAACCACATTTATTCTTCAATGAGTACAAGACAGGGGAGATCAATTACGCTGGAGTGGATAGTACATTTGCGAAGTGCTAAGCATCCACGACCACTCCTGGGTCGGGCAGTTTTGGAGAAGCACTGATGCCAGCTATGCGGACCAGGTCCAGTGAGGTATCTTCCGATAGCCCGAGCATGAACAGTGCAAAGAACAAGCACTGAAAATACTTCCCATCATTCCACGTGCCTCTCGAATTTGAAAATATTGGATGGCTATTTGAAAAGCTCGTCCATACATCACAAATTTGCAAGTTTTGATTATTCGTGTGAGATTTGAATTTAGCCTTGAACCGTTTCTGACTGTCGTGCTTGAGTCACGGGGATTTGAACCTTTGGGTTTTGCTGTGGAATCTATTTGGCCGCATACTGGAGGTTTGTATACATTCGTACCCTTTGCGGATTTCAATTTAGTACCGTAGAAACTGCGAATCAATCTCGTTCTGGTTTTGGAACTTGTTTGAATTGGCTACGCGTTGCTCGATAGGCTTGCAGATGCAACAAAACGACGAGAAATACCGTCAATACCAATCGCCACAACCACTTTATTTCGCACCTAACCAGGCGTGAAAGGTGGCGAAAGAAACCAACACGACAAACGGAGAAAGAATAGCTGATTGGCCTTCAACACTAGCACATATCGATCTGGGACTTCGGAGACAATCGGAGAAGCTCTTGGGAATTGTCATATTTGCGCATCCTTCTTGATTTTTAACACCTTGAAGCGCCACTTCACGAAAATCAAGGATCCAAATCAGTTACGAGACCAGAACAACTGTATAAACAAGATCGGCTGCAAAGAATGCTCTGCTGGATATGTTGGACAAAGTAGCAGACGATCGAAAACCAGAGTCATAGAAAGCGACAAGGTCGCGCTCGGCGCGCGGTTCAAAAATCTTGCTGTGTGATGCTTGACAGATTTTCCATCACGGAATTTTCCGTGTCACTCAAGCTGAACGGGCTGCCGTGGAGCTGAACATTTTCCTACTGTCTAGCGTTCTATCTTCCAGATCACCGGCCTGTCGAGACGCAGGATGTAGTCAAGACTGGTGTCCCGAACATTTTCGCGTTGTCCATTGGTATATCTTCCAGTTCCCCGGCAATATCAGATAGAGACGCCGTCAAGATTTGTATTTTGAACCGTTTTTCCTTTTCTCATTATCCAGTGAACATCTTTTTACTCGCTGATGACATTCAGATAACAAGAAAATCACAAGATCCGGGAATATTTTGACCCTGGCCTCGTACTCATGTAGTACATTAAGACATGAGAAAAGAAAAATCTGGACAAACCAACAAAATAAACTGGGCAAAACTTGCGATCGCACCCCATGCTTTGGCCGAAGGACGCAAATCCATTACGACAGCACCGAAATTCTCCAACCCGGATTTCGAACGTGCAAAGAGCGACTGCACGTCGAAGCCTCTGTAGTCAACGCTCACCCAACGTTGATAAACCGGAACGACGGGACGGGGGCATCAACCACCTGGCCAGATCTACCCTCGTCGAAGAGCAAACACACAGATGATCGGAATTTTTCTTTGGCTCCAAACGACTCCGCCGTAAGTGACACCGATGATGGGAATGAGTAAAGCTGACGCCCAATCCTTCCAACCGCCGCACACCTAAACGATGCACATGCTCTCAATAACACACGCACAATGGCACACACACGCAGACTGAAACATCCGTTGGCCTTTGACGAATACATTAAAATCATTCGATTGTAAACTTGCGTCGAGGTAGATTGCCCGCGGTGACCGAAACGTCGGCTAATTAAACTTTCCATCGGCAAGGCTGTGTTTATGAGCATAATGTATACTGGAATACCATAGTTTTCAGCCGATCAATTCGTCGATCCACTCCAATATTTGTGTTCAATCGTTGCTTATTGGTAGCATAACACTCAACAAAGACTGAACTAAAATTCGGTAATGAAATTCGAATCCCCCTTTGTTCTTTCTGTTTCTTCTATATATTTGATGTTTTGGATTTACGTGATGTTGTGTTTGCCGTGTTGGTCTCGAATACGATGGAGCAGTTATAACAATAGTGATATAATAATAATAATAATAATAATAATAATAATAATAATAATAATAATAATAATAATAATAATGGTATATTTTGGATGCGCCCGAAGCTTGCTATATTACACAATGAGATTTTTCAAGTGACTCCAGTTTGAGGATTTACGACATTGTACAACATGTGTGCACAGAGTAATAAAGAAAGTGCTAAAGCGGACTAAAATGTAATAATGTCCGGCAATTTTGAAGGTGAGGGTCAAATGGTTGACCCGACTAACGGTGTTTGGAGTCGGTTGAGAAGAGGGAGTGTATGCATGAATAATACCGAAAATATCCCCAACATTTAAAATTCCAGCTGATTCGAGGGAAAATCGTTGTAAAGAAATAGGAAGGAAGAAAAAAAGAAGGGTTCATCAAGGGTAACTTAAAGAGTCGTTCGAATGTAGCACGCGTGAAAGTCATATGGGTAGTAAACTCGTGCATGTACAAGAATGGGTCTTTGGATTCAAAATGCCGTGAATCAACGGCCAGTGTGACGGTGGAGACTGGTGGTGAGATGCCGGCTTAGCCAGTCACAAGAAAATAGACCAACAAACCAGATGGATAGGGGGAGGGATTTTCTATGAGCGGTGATGGAAGAAATTGCCAGCGGTAAGCCGGTAAAAGTTCAGCCGTTTATTTTCATTGAAACAGGTTTGTCACAAAGTAACAGTAAGAATATGAAGATATAGTTTATGTGGCCATTGCAGGGGTGAATAGCGCGCAGAAGCGATAAAGGAGTAGAGTGTGGATAAATGACCTTTTGACCGTTTTTGCGGGCGGATCACACGGTAACGGTAGGCCGACAGCTGCGTAACTAATGGGTTTATTGCTAGAAAAGAGAACAAGACATTGGATTCAGAACCAAATGAAACATTCGGCAGAGGAGGCAGTAGAAATTAAATTTGAACGTCAGGTGGTCGCATAGCTCAGTGACGAGCAGAGTGGGCTTCGTAGTCGAGATACGTAATCAAGTACAGCAGAAGAAAGCGCACATGAAAGTCAGAGTTTACAATAGGATAAAATGGGTGCACACAGGGGATTATAGGAGAACACTGAAGTGGAATAAAATGATAACTACGACCGGCAAGTAGGAGGCTCATTGTCGAATATTCAGTCCGGCTATTTTTGAGTAATGTCGGGTGAAAGTCTGGAGTACATGCACAAAATGATGTAGGAAATAGTTACCACCCGTAAAAATTTGAGCATATTCAAACGATATGTTGTTGGTCCCCATAAAAAGAGGAATTTGTTGAGCGGAGTAGAAACAGTTGCTTACAAGCTGCGGAATATGGGAGGCATATAAATATATAATCTCGTCGACGCGTTCGGCGAATCATTCACCTTATTACAGTTACGTCAAGAGGTGTCAACATGGAAATATATCACTCTACAGAGATGGTGGTATATGAAGTTTTGGCTGGATACTGGATGAATGAGACATATAGCACACAGTTGCATGTTTCGTGGGAGGGAGACTACCAGAGTGGTGGTGGGAGGAAACGGCCGGAGGAGAACAAGTGAGCGTGCGGCATATTGTTAACTTTATGTAGGGTTGGCAGGAAACGTCAGAGCGGAGGTGGAAGTGGGTCAGTATCGACTGCTTGGTTGTGGTGATAACACAGTTGTTTACATTTGCCACAGAGATGGTAGAGAATTTCACAGGTAAAAAAACATCAATAGATAGACGCTATGTAATGTGCACCATGCAAAAAATATAGATAAATAATGCTGCCCGAGCATATCGCGGAAAGCAGCAGTGAATAAACGGCTGCAAAGCATGAACGCTGAAAACCCTTCTTAATGTTCTGCGTGCGTTGTAAATTTGACTACATTTGACATTACTTTGAAAAGCTCGCCTATACACCACACTTTTTACGTTTGTTCATCCATGTGCGACATTTGAATTTGGCCTTGAACCGTTTCTGACTGTCGTGCTTGAGTCACGGGGATTTGAACCTTTGGGTTTTACTGTGAAATATATTTGGCCGCATACTGGAGGTTTGTATACATTCGTACCCTTTGTGGACTTCAATTTGGTACCGTAGAAACTGCGAATCAACCTCGTTCTGGTTTTGGAACTTGTTTGAACTGGCTACGCGTTGCTGGGTTTGCGAGAATTAACTCACAGTACTCAAGTTGAACCTGGACAAGAAAACTCATTGGAAATGTCTAGACGAGGAACGAAGGACCTTTGGAGACAACAGTGTAAGGTTGATTAGACCTTACTTCGCGGTTTCCTTAGTAAACGCGTGCTTCGGTCCTTCGTACTGCGTGGACCACCTGCACGTTACTCTAATGTGCGGCACTGCACAAATATGTTAACCAGAACAGCATTCTCCACGACCCGTGAGATTGAGAAGGCGATTGGGAGAGATAGTGGTTAGCGTGTATTTGGGAGCGTGCGTGAGAGCGTGCGCAAGAGCACCGGTCAAATGGCAACCGCGCTTGGCAGTCAGCGTTCAGTTAAACAATAAACGTGGTAAAAGTATGAACGAAGATGGCAACCGCTCCAGGGGCCTCCTCCTAGAAGTCCGACGGAGTTGGGCTTCGATCGTGATGGTAAGCCGGAATTATTGGTTGTCCAGGAACTCCTCATAGCTTCTCCGTTATATTGTTGTTGACGTCGAACGACTGCTGATGAGTTTACCGGTGCCTGCACTCTCGAGGCCCGATGTGCGTGGGTCCAACTGTGTTTTGGCGCCCGCGGGTCTCATACGAATGCAAGCCGGAAAATGCCTCGTCAGGTCCATCCAAAATGGCGTCCAGTTGCCGTCTCCAGTTCCAGGCTGACCAATCGTCCCGTTGTCCAGTGAGCGGTTGGCTCCTTGAACGTGCACGGGAGTCAGCCAGGCTACGGATGAAGCCAATGTGACTTGTTAGATCCGTCTGAGAGAGGGCAAGGTAAACTGGAACAAAATAGCGCCTGAGGGCGCCGGCGGATGTTGGACCGTAATAACAACACACAAACGATGTTCGGTGTTGTTGTAGTCGCTAGGAGACCAGAAGAAAATGAAACCATAACTACAGATTGTAATTTCACGGGTCTGTTTTTTGGTAAATCCATGGCGAACTTCCCAACTTATTGCTAACAGTCGGTTGTAAAAATCGTCACGAAATCGGCGAAGCGGACGGGATTTCGTAGTTGGCGACCGCGACGGCTACTTCGCGTTGCGGGTACGGTTGGAGAATCTGATGGACCAGCTGCCGAGTCCTCACTAGGCGTAATTGGGGGTGGTTCGAGTAGTAACTCGCTCGATGCAGTTGACTGAGCGACTTGAGCGGGTGTAAATTGGCCGAGCGGCTTGCACTCAATGACGGCAGGCTTGAGACGGTCGATAGATACGGTGTCGTGTCGTCCGTTGATGTCTATGACAAATGATTTTGCCCTACGTTTCATCACCCAAAACGGGCCAGTGTATGGCGCTTGTAGTGGTGATCGAACGCCATCGACGCGAAGGAATACATGAGTAGCGGTTCCTAACGCAGTTGGGGCATAACTTGTAGACTGTTGTTCACGCGGCGGACTGGCCTTGAGCACTCGCATGTGCTGCGTAAGGCGCTGAGCATAGTCACCGTAGTCGAAAGTCACGGTTGGTGAGGGGGCTACCAACTCCGCAGGCAGACGAAGTGTACAGCCATATACTAGTACGGCCGGTGTTGTGTGTAACTCCTCCTCAACGGTACTACGCAGGCTTAAGAGTGCTAATGGTAGTGTTTCACTCCAAAGGGGGTTACCGTTTGCTCGAAAGGCGGCTTTTAATTGCCGGTGGAAACGCTCAGCCATACCATTGGCCTAAGGGTGGTAAGCTGTCGTCTTAACGTGTTGGCAATCGAGCGCAGAGAGTAGGCTGCCGAAAGCGCCGTCAAAATGTGGACCGCGATCGGTGGTCACTATTGTCGGGCAACCGAAATGACTAACCCAACCGGTCAGAAAAGCTTTCGCGGCCTCTTCCGAGGTGGGACGAGGGATAGGGATGGCCTGCGGCCAGCGAGTAAAACGATCCACGCATGTGAGTATGTAAACGTACCCAAGCGAAGGTGGGAGTGGTCCTACGAGGTCGACGTGCACATGATGAAAACGTGTTTCAGGTTCTGGGAATCTGGCTAACGCCGCCTTAGTGTGCCTATGGATCTTAACACGTTGACACTGCAGACAAGCACGAGCCCATTGACGGACATCTCGTTTGACATTGTTCCAAACAAAACGCTCAGTTATCAGTTTCACCGAGGCAGTCACACCCGGATGAGCCAGATTATGGAGTGTCATGAACGTAGGATAACGGTGGGCAGCAGGAACTACTGGCCTAGGGCGACCTTGCGACACATCGCACACGATGGTATTCTGGGAAGCTGGGATAGGCACAGTGGTTAAACTCAAAGAACCGTTTCGTCGAAGTTGTTCGATGTCAGGGTCCATAGTTTGAGCCTGTGCCATTGCGTCCAAATTGATGTTAGGCGTTTGTGACAGACTTAGTTGATATACGCGCGATAAGGCGACTGCGACGGGATTAAGTACCCCAGAGACGTGTCGTATGTCTACAGTAAACTGTGAGACAAAGTCTAAGTGGCGAATCTCGCGTGGTGAGTATCGATCGGAAGCTGACTTCAGTGCGTAAACCAAAGGCTTGTGGTCTGTAAACACCGTGAACGAACGGCCTTCGAGTGCATGTCGAAAATGACGGATTCCCAAGTAGATGGCTAATAACTCTCTACCGAACGTGCTGTACCTTGATTCCGCGGGTTGTAGGCGCTTGGGGAAGAATGCCAAAGGTTGCCAAGAGTCATCTACGAACTGTTGCAGTACTGCTCCAACCGCTGTGTCCGAGGCATCCGTCGCTACCGAAATAGGAGCCAAAGGGTCGGGGTGTGTAAGGAGTGCTGTGTTGGCGACAGCATCTTTGACCAAGGCGAATGCGGCTTGTGCCGTGTCGGGAAACACGAACTTCCGCTTACCTCCGCGCAACAGGTCGGTGAGGGGTTGCATCATTTCCGCACAGTGAGGAATAAATCGGCGGTAGAAATTCACCAGACCGGCAAACTGACGCAACTGGCGAAGCGATTGGGGTTCAGGGTAGTCGCGAATAGCGGAAACTTTATCTGACAGAGGGCGGATACCCGAGGATGAAATAGAATGTCCTATGAAAGTGATATCAGACCGGCCTAATTCGTATTTCGCGATATTGATCGTAACGCCGTGCTGGCTAAGGCGTTCGAAAAGCGCTCGTAAGTGTGTAGCGTGCTCTTGCTCTGAGGAACTCGCCACCAAAATATCATCCAGGTATACGTGGACATTTTCCAAACCACGAGTTGCCTCGTGCATGAACCGTTGAAAGGTCTGGGCTGCATTTCTGAGTCCAAACTGCATTCGCAGAAACTCGAACAGCCCGAAAGGTGTAGTGACGGCAGTTTTAGGTACATCGGCCTCTGCTACCGGGATCTGGTTGTACGCCCGAACCAAATCGATACGGCTGAAGACGGAGCAACCTGATAAAGACGAAGTAAGATCCTGTATATGGGGAATCGGGTATCGGTCCGGGACGGTGACTTTGTTAATCACCACAGGGTCGCCAGTCGCCACTAGACTTAGGAAACATATGAAGGGGAGAAGCCCAAGGGCTACTAGAAGGGCGTATTATACCCAGTTCTAGCATATGTTCGAATTCGGCCTGTGCAACACGAAGCTTGTCTGGTGCTAACCGACGCGGCCTACTGAACACTGGGGGTCCCTTAGTATCGATATGGTGAGTGACACTGATGGTCACTGCTGGGAGAGGCCCGGCCCGCCGAAACATGGCCGGGTAGGCGGCGATGAGTTCGCCATAAGGTTGGTGTGCCGGTGGTTGAACGTAAAAGGGCGTGACGTGATTTACTCGCGAATTATGACCCGCGACGTCGAGAGTGGTCTGACGATCCACCACTCTGCGGCGCCGTGCATCAACTAACAAGTCAAAGTGCTGCAGGAAGTCAATGCCCAGAATTGGGTACGGGACGTCGGCGATGATGAATACCCAACGAAAATTACGCTTTAAACCCAAGTTTAAGGTGAGCGACCGCTGGCCAAACGTTGGGATGGCCGTGCCATTGGCGGCGCGTAGTGTTTGGGCCTGCGGTGTGCTATTGTCACCTTTCGCTCGGGGGAGGATGCTAACTTCGGCACCGGTATCTACAAGGAATAGGTTATTTGAAATAATGTCCCTTACGTTTAAAAGACGACTATTGGTGTGATACCCGGCTTCGTGGGTCGCCACCACGGGCCGGGGGTTTAGTTTCCCTGATGAGCACCGGGAAACGTACACCCTCGTTCGCATCGTTCGGCTCCCTCACCGAAGCGACTGTGGTATTTACAATACCCTTCTTTTGAAAAGCCGACGAAACGTCGTCGCAATGACGGACTATGGAGCCTAGGTGAGCGTACGCGGTGCCGCTCCTGTGACCCACTTCTTAATGCTAGGCGTTGCAGGCTCGCGTCAATTCTAGACAAAACTGACGCGAGTTCGTTAGATGTTGGCAAGGCAGGCACCGTTGCGACGGAGGGCCTGGTTACTCCAGCTACAGCGGGGTTGTATCGTGACATAATGCCATCAGCTATCGCTGCAGTTTCCTCCAGCGAGCATTTGCGCGTGGCACTTAGTAAAACTGGAATGTTATGCGGCAAACGCTGCAGCCAAAGTTCCCTTAAGAGCGGGTCCTCGCCTACAGTCGGTCCCCTCAAGCGCTGCATCTCACGCAGCAGTTCGGAGGGCTTCCTACTTCCAAGCTCAACGTTTTGAAGTTGTTGCACACGTTGGTCTTGCGTTGGGGTCGTGCGGGCAATGACGGCCTCCTATAAAGCCTCATAGCTTCGGGAAGAGATTATTACGTCCCCTACTTGCATTGTGACCCCCGGCGGGAGGCGGCCTGCTACCCACCTGAAACGGCTGGCGTCACTGGTTATACGGCAGTTTTCGAATTCTAACTCAACCAGCGTGAACCAGAATTCTGGATCAGCAGGCGTGAATGCCGGTATGTGCAGCGTGATCGCCCCAACGGTGGGGTCTGAGCAGGATTTCCGTTCGGCAGACATAGCGATTACTTTATGGAATACAGACGGGAAAAGAAATCAACAACCAATGGGACACTATAGTCTTCGCGAACAAAATCACGACGAATTAGACACACAAAATATGTATGGACGAAAAAAAATTATTTGGTAAACCAACCAAAAAATCAAGATAGTGAAACAATAAAACACACAAAAACGTACGCAGACGGGACCTTGAACGGTAGAAAAAAAGGAAACTCACGTGACCTGGGGATCACGTGAGGCTCACCAATTGTAAGGTTGGTTAGACCTTACTTCGCGGTTTCCTTAGTAAACGCGTGCTTCGGTCCTTCGTACTGCGTGGACCACCTGCACGTTACTCTAATGTGCGGCACTGCACAAATATGTTAACCAGAACAGTATTCTCCACGACCCGTGAGATTGAGAAGGCGATTGGGAGAGATAGTGGTTAGCGTGTATTTGGGAGCGTGCGTGAGAGCGTGCGCAAGAGCACCGGTCAAATGGCAACCGCGCTTGGCAGTCAGCGTTCAGTTAAACAATAAACGTGGTAAAAGTATGAACGAAGATGGCAACCGCTACAACAGGAATTAACTCGTCAAGTGTCCGGGGATGATTTTGGTACTACCAATTCTTTGGATAATGCTAGGTCTACTAGTTCTGTCAGTGCAAGGTCATATATTTCTGATCGGGATGAGTTCGATGATGTTGGTGCTTATAGAATGAGAGTGATAGAATTAAAGAACGAGCTGCGGTTAGCCAGAAAGGAGGCAGAGTCTCTTAAATGAGGAACTGGTCTCAGCGAGCCAGCAAAAGTCCACATAGTTCACGATGTCAATATCGAAGTGGCACCGTGATCAACGAAAATAAACCCTTGAGATCGCCTAAAACTACCGAGATTTTTGCATTCCACCTGCCGAGAGCGGAGGTATCCCACTTCGAAGGGCACCCCGAACAATACTGTATATTCATGAAGCATTTCGAAAATTTCGCTGAGTGCAAAGTTGAACATGTTGGGCAAGGTTATTTGTTTTCTTTATAATACTGTCGTGGGAGGGTCAAAAGTGCTTTCAAAGGCTACGCAATGCTTGATCCACAAATGAGGTAAATCTGGGCACGCAGAATCCTCAAATATTTGTTTGAACAACCACTCAGGGTGGTCAGACGTTTGAGTGATGGTGTTTTATTGGAGGCAAAAATGACTGAGGGCAGCGCTGAATTATTGTCAGATTCGACGATACAAAATGCAGAATTGCAGTATAGCACTGGTGCATTTACTATACCAGTCTGACCTAAATGCGTTGCACGCACAGGATTGCATCGTCCGATGTCTACCTTTTGATTTGCAGAGCCGATGGGCAGAGGAAGCTGAGAAAACAAATGTGATTAAGCAGGAATCTATGCTCTACGATTTGACGTGGTTCATAGGTCATCGATCCCGCATCGCAAACAGCCGATATAGAGAAGTCATGTGCGACACTTGCAGACTGGAGCGAACGGAACCAACATTAGCTCAAATTGTAGGGAAAGACTGTAACCGAATCCAGTCTCTGGCTTAGATGTGCACGATGAGTTAAGAGCCCGAGAGTTCAACTAAATGCAAGCTATACAACTCACTGCATCGGTTACCAGATTTTCCAACCTTTCATGGGATGAGTGTACCCGATCGGTGGTCTGCAGTAAAAAGGCTGGGCTCCCACTTTGTGTGTTCAAACCACTCTCATAGAGCCTCCGGATGCCGCTGTAGAGTGAAATGTGACCAGTACCGATCCGTGGGTGATCATCATCCCTCACTACACGTCCACGAAACAATAGGCTTACAAAGCTGGGTGAACCCTGGATCGTCTGTTCGGCGGGGCATGATGATTTCAAACCGGCGAGACTGGGCATCGTACCTGTCGGCATTGTGACAGGAGGGTTAATGCCTTTTTGAACACTGGGTCGGATACTTCGCTGATTATGCCCGAGCTGGTAGAAAGCTGTGAACTAGTTGGCCAGCCTACCCCTGCTCGCTATCAACACGATTACAGGGAGCCATGTTAAAAATTCGATGGGGTTGACCCTGCAGCTGACGTCCTTATTCGATGGACGGATCGTAGAAATTCCGGAGGCTTTTTCAATAGACAGCTTGCCAATGAGACCAGTCGATTTTAATGGATCGATCGCCAGGAGATGGTCCCACTTCAACGAAATAGATTTCGAAGTGGTGTCTAGCTCCCAAGTTGATATATTAATTGGATGCAATGTACCAGAGACTATTGGGTGCTTGAGCAGAGCGTACGCAATCGGAAGGAACCAGTCGCTACGTGAACGATACTTGGCTGGACACTTCTCGGGCCCCTGACGAACGAAGTTCAAGAATCGGCATCAGTAAGTTGCTTAGCGATTGCTGAGAGAAGCGCCTATGTAGAAAACAACCAACGTCTTGACATTGAATCCAACGGTCTATCTCAGGGAAGTGAAGTTCACTCAAAAGAAAATCGGAAGGTGCTTTTGATAGTAAATTTAAAGACGGAACGTCACGATAGACAATACGAAGTTTCTATACCCATGGGACCACCGTCAAACCACCTATTAGGAAATGAAGTTGCCCCGAGGCGTTTGAAATATCTCAAAAAAGGGCAATTTTAGAGGCCCTGCTGACATTTGAACACCTACAGGTCAAGCAAAGCAACTTGTAATTTGTCGACCCAGCGGCAGCGTACGGTACCTGGATGGAGCTGCGTGGTCAGCAGCGAAACAAAGTACCCTTTTGCCAAAACAGAAAATGCTGAGCTGAGGTCGGCCTCCTTAAATGAGCTCACAGGTACTGCATTGTGATTGGGTTTTAGGGCAGCTACAATGGTTAATGAGAACTGTGCCACCATCGAAGTGCGCTTCTCATATTGGACAGATCCTACAGTTAAGTTACGTTACAGATAACGGCAGAGTCGAAGAGCGTGCTCGAAACATCGGAGGGTTAATCCACTGGTAGCAAAAAACAGCGATGAAAATGTTGGCGATTCAACCTCGAAACCACATACAAAAAACAAAGTAGTTTGCGGGTCGCCTAGCGCCGAGTTATTCGGCATTTTATTCCGTTTCATTCTCTAAAACTATTCAACTGGACACATTTTTCTGGAATAGTTGAAAGTGTACCTAATTCCAGTTTCTTTGTAGCGTGCACATAGGTGAGATGGAGAAACTCACCGGGATTCCGCTTGGACAGCTGAAGTGAGGCATATTAGCTGAAATCACATTGTGAAGCTATTCCGGCCTTTGAAGCAGAACACTTATTCACATATTATAGAGTATTGTACGTCACACATTTTATACAAAGAAAAACTTTGAAGTGTTCTGACAGGCGTCAGTATTCGAACAAATTCCGTGTTCATGTTCCTTTCGATACTGTCCGTCGTGCACTTGTTTTCGAAACTTATTCATAATCAGGAACCGGTTCTCGGTTTTTTCGGAAAATTTGGTGCTTTAGTTTTATGTAATTCTACTCCTTCGTGGCCTTTCAATTTTACGCGATATCTCATGGAGCTTTGTTCAGTTCAGTTCAGTTCACTTTGCACAGGACTTGGTGTGGCTAGAGCCAATCGTGTGTCCAGATAGTTGTGTTGTCGGCGCGTTTCCGTAGCTCCCGACACTGCGTGATTTTCTTTTTCTGAAAGGCAGAAATTTTGTGCAGTATCAGCCCTGGCAAAGTAAGGTGGAAACAATAAGTAAATTGCATCTGACCCTAAAAGCTGCTTAACATAAATCGGGGTATACTGCCACCCAACATAGGTCTACTGCTTTCCTAAAGGCCTTCACTGTTGTGGTATTTATGACCTCTTCCGGGAGCTTATTCCAATGGGGTACCACTCTATTTGAGAAGTACTTCGCCCTAATTTGGAGCCTCGAATGTTTCCTTTGTAATCTAAGGCTATGCTCCCTTGTGCCTCTCTCGGGGATCAGAGAAAAAAGGTCTTCTCGACTTATTCCTGACAGTCCTTTCATTACCTTGAAGGTTTCTATCAAATCCCCGCGAATGCGCCGTCTTTCCATCGAGAATAGGTCTAGGGCACGGAGACGCTCTGTGTAGTTAAACCCCCTTTGCCCAGCCACCATTCTAGTGGCTAGCCCTTGCACTTTATCCAGACAGTCGATATCTTTCTGGTAGTACGGTGCCCAGGCCTGCACGCAGTACTCCACATGCGGCCTAACTATGGCTTGATATATCGGAACGAAAATCTCCGGATCTCTACACGACATAATGGATCTAACTCGAAAGAGTTCTCTCCTGGCCGTATTGGCTGCTGAGGTGCACTGCTTTGACGGCTTAAAGCTGTTGTCCATTATAACGCCCAAGTCTTTGACCTGCGAGACCATTTGCAACGAACCCACACTATTCTCACTAGCCCCTGTATTTGTGGTCAAGCATTGACACTTGTTGAGGTTTAGTGGAAGGTCCCATTTGCGTGCCCAGTTTTGTACTGCTAACACGTCAAGTTCTATATCTACTCCAGCTATCTTGACGTCATCGGCAAACATAAAGGTGGGGTTTGTAAGCCCACATGCTAGGTCGTTGATGAAGATGAGGAAGAGCAGAGGGCCGAGCACCGAGCCCTGTGGCACCCCACTTGTTACACCTTCCGGTTTTGAAACATGGCTCCCCACCTTAACACTAAAGGTTCGCCCTGCTAACAAACTACTTATCCATTGTCTTGCCTTTCCAACAATTCCCATGGACTGCAGTTTGACGTCCAGAAATCTGTGGTTCACGGAATCAAATGCCTTGCTGAAGTCCAAGTAACAGACCGCAATCGATTGCCCTTCGTCCAGACGCTTGGTTACCTCATCGAGGAACAGCAGGAGATTCGTCAGACAGGATCGCCCTGCCACAAACCCATGCTGAGCATTTGATATGAGGTTGTGTTGAACCAAATGCCTAGAGATCTGCTTCCTGACTATTCGCTCCAGGCACTTACACAGTACCGAAGTCAAGCTAACCGGCCGGTAATTTTCCGCCTTTTGCCGGGGTCCACTCTTGTAAATGCCTACCACTGTTGCTCTCCTCCAGTCTCCCGGCACAATTCCCTCTCTAAGTGACGTTTCATACGGCTTCGTCACCGGAGCCTTCAGGACCTCGGCCAGAGGCTGAACGATTGCTGGATGAATCCCGTCTGGACCTGCTGCTTTGTTTCTATTCAAAGTTTGCAACTCCGCGTACACTTCTTCTTCTCCTACAGTAAGTTCGGGTATTGGAGGCGCCTGTGAGCCCTCCATTCTTTCCTCGAAACTATTTTCTGGTCGATATATGCTCTTGAAGAATTCCAAGAGCGTGTCAGCCTTGTCTTCGTCGTTTAGAGCTAGTCGTCCCTGTGCTCCTTCCAAAGTTACTACGCTCTCTCTCATACGTTTGTGAGATTGCACGTAGGCGTAGAATCGCTTTGGGTTTGTGCGGACCGACGCCGCTAACCGACGCTCGAAAGCATATTTCTCCACTCTTTGGATCTCTTGAGCCCTGTTCCTAGCCATCTTATAGCTATTCCATGCCCCCTGAGTTCTGTACAGCTTGTACGCCGCCCATCATTGCCTACGAGTAACTATGGCCTTGCGGACCTTTGACTTCCACCATGGGGGTAGACTTCTACTGCTTGCCACCATCAGGGGTGCGAACTCATCTGTAAGTTCGAGTAGCCCCATCTTGATGGTCTCCCAACGTTCCTCTACGGAGGCATTTGTGTGTCTCGGTGTCCACTGAATTTCCTCCGCCGCCTTCTTCAGTTCACCTATGTTGATTCTCCCATAGCGCCGACGTAACACGATTTCCTTCGGCGCCTTGCTTAGTCTTAGTGTGACCCTTAGGACTACATGAGCATTTTTTCCAAGTGGCTCTTCCCACTTAATTTCCTTAACGTCCTGATGGTGCCGCGTTATGATTAAGTCAAGGAGAGACGGGTGCTATCCACCTCTGTGTCTAGTGGCCTGTGTCACATGCTGCGTAAGTGCATGTAACTGGACCCATTGCAGAAACTTGTCGCCCGTTGATCCCCTTGGTGCGAT
Source organism: Fasciola hepatica (assembly GCA_948099385.1). Classification (NCBI taxonomy): domain Eukaryota; kingdom Metazoa; phylum Platyhelminthes; class Trematoda; order Plagiorchiida; family Fasciolidae; genus Fasciola; species Fasciola hepatica. The sequence goes on from CANUEZ040000117.1 coordinate 4,119,838, forward strand.
CCCGCTTTCCCAGTTAATTTCGGGTAGATTGAGATCCCCCAATAAGATGAACTCCTTTGTCTGTGCCAGCACCGCATCCAGCATTTGGAAGAGCTCAACAATTTCCTCATCTGTGGCTAGCGGTGCCCTGTAGATACAGATAATGCATACTGTACGCCCCTTGATCCTAATAAAGCAAGATCCGACCTGTACATTACCGGAGACTAAGTTGAACGGAGCCTCCCAATGGCCTATGTCGGTCCGTATTAGAAGTGCCACTCCGCCCCCTGCCTTCCATCTGTTCTATCCTGTCTGTAGGCAGCGTATCCCTGGAAGCGCATGTCAGTATATGGCTTTATCCAAGTTTCCGTCAACGCTACGACCTCAGACTCTGCGATCCTAGCCGTCAACTCCCCTCTTTTTCCCGGGAGACTGCAGGTGTTGGTGTACCCTATTGACGGTTCCCTGGTCCTCGTTACTGACTTCATTGCTAATTCCAGGGCTAGGGTATCCTCGGGCGCAATCTCCGAGGTGATGCCCCGTTTTTTGCCTCTAAAGGTGTCGGCGGTGCAGCATCTTGCATATCGAGTGAGACTCTGAGTGTCGTGGCTTTTTCTTTTCCACCCGTCGCCCCAGCGTCAGGCTCGACATGCACAAAGGACGTTACCCCCTTTTGAGTCGCCGTACCGATGGGCCGGGATGGTCTTGCGACCACCTTAGCCCAACTGGTTTCCTCGGCTTTTCCCTCTGATACCTCCAACTTCGCTGGGTGCACCAGAGAGGACTTCTTGGGGGTATCCTTTAGAATCGGGCTGGCTGGCTGCACGTTCTCAACACCAACCGGACTGAATGCCCCGTGAGTCCCCTTCTTTATGGTCTTTCGAACTTTCTGATCTTTGGCTTTTTGTATACCGGAGCCTGAAGCCACCTTTGGTACCTGGATTACTCCTTGGGCCTTAGGTGTTGACTTTCCAAGAGGAGTCATCTCCAGTTTCGCTATATGTAGCTTCGGCCTCTCAAGATCAGGTGTGCCCGTTCTCAGCGAGACTATGGCATTAGCCGGTTTGGCAAATGCTGGGCTGTCAGGTGTAACCCTAACCATTCCCTGCGTGTTGCCCTCAACTGCTCCCGCCCTGGACAGCAGCATATCCCTCCAGTAGACACTGTGGAATACAACTACCAGGGGTCGTGGCGGCGCTGGTTGTGCTCCACGCCATAGTCCTATTCGGTGGCACTTGACTATTGGTGTCGTGGGAGGTAGGCCAGCCATCCTAAGAACCTCAGTCACATGCCGGCGATTTTCCTCCTTCCTGATTCTACCGTCCTTTACAATATTCTCCCCAAGGTTATGAAGTAGCAGTCTTCTACTTCTGTCTGCCATGACCTCAGTGTCACGATTCATGCGCTGCACCTCAGCATCTAGGCGTTTGACCTGCTCCTTGAGGGCTTCCACTTCCGTCAGAAGGCTTTTCCCCACGTTGGTGAATCCTGCTACCTCTTTTTCTTCTTTGCCATTTGGCTTGGGTTGCCTTTTTTATTTTTGTGCTCTGGCACCCGGTTTTCCTTTCCCTCTAGGCTATGGATCGAAACGGCTCTCTCTAGTCTTGGTTCCAGCTCCACGTTCGTGTCCCCTTTCCCTTGCTCTCCTCGAATTATACACGAGCACTCCCTTGCAGACGCAAAGCAATGGGCGCATATCCACTTGAGCGATGGGTACTTGATGTGCAGCTCGAAGTCTTTCTCCTCCAGCTTGGAGCACTTTTGATGAAACCAAATGCAACACTGGTCGCATTGAATTCCCTCATCTTGCACCAGGTCCGTGCATTCCTTGTTCCCACAGCTTACTGCCTGCCCAATGGGATCAACCTTTGTCCCATTCATTTCGTCTCGAACACCGTGGGACAATAACACAACTTTTGAACAGACACACACTAAGGCAAGTGCAGTAAACCCGCACACTAAAAATTCCACAAAAACGGTACACTAGAAAAAGCGCCACAAAAAGATGTTAGCCGGTATCAGTTGCACTGACACCAACAAAAAACACCAAAAAGGACACCAAAAGGAATACTCAGTTTTTGAAGAGAATACACTCTTCTGAAGAGAATGAACTCTTCAAAAAGTACGCGTACCGAAATACTAGTTACGATACGTTAGTTTGGCGAAATAACGTGTGTTATTCCACCAAACAATGCAAAAAATGCTTAACGCTGAGAGCAATTCGAAAATTCAAACAACGCGGCAACTCACAAGGTCACAGTGCATCTACGTTCAACTTCTGCGCTCAAGCTTGTAGACAAACCCAGTCTAACCGGTTCCTGCAAACGTTTACGGCGTGGGGTACGTACGCTAAGCTCGCCCAGGAAAACGTTTTACTCCGCAAAGCCTTTGTAGTGACCTCGATCGTTTTGAGAAAATGACTATTTTCTGGACACCATTTTGGATCTATTTTCTCCACAATCTTTTCTGACGTTTGACATTGACCTCAGTGTTCTCCGGTTGCCTACGTTTTACTGGACTGACTTTTCCGAGGTTTCCGTCGACCTCGTTTCAAATCACTTTCACTTTCAGTCGTTCGCTCGCGGTTCGCTCTCAGCACAGCCGTCGCGTTTCGTTCCGTTTTCCGTTCGGTGTATTTCTCGTATCGGTACTGTTTTGGTGCCACGATATATAGAATACACCTCGCATCTGTAAACCGACTTACGTCTTCTCTATTCGTCCGATGGAGGGGATATCGTTGGTATTCGCTGCTAGACCCGATGGGAGACACGTTCGCCAGCCGCTCCCGAACGTCTTCTATATTGGTGAGTCCAAGAACTTCCAGAACCTCCTGGATTATTCGCCCGCCCGGTGAGTCTGTGATTTATCGCTGTTTCACGTCCTCCTTTCGTTGCACGATATATATTTTTTACGATATATTATCGCAACGTAGCCATGTCAGAGGATAAGGCGCAGCTCGACACAGATCTCACTCTGTCTGCGGTTGCCTTTAAACCAGTGGCGTTTATCCCTCATGATCCAGAGGTTTGGTTTGCAGCCTTAGAGCTGCAGTTTCAGGCACGTAGGATTGTTGGCCAACGCCAAAGATTTTCCTATGCCTTAGAGGCAATTACAGGTGATGTTATCGCCTCGATGAGGGATTTGGTATTAAATCCTCCTCAAGTGCAGCCGTACGATCGGCTTAAGGAGGCTATACTGCAACATTTCCTTCCTTCTAGGGAGGAACGGTTACGTCAGCTACTAGCACGGCACCCCACAGGGGATACCAAACCCAGCCGCCACCTAGCTCATCTCCGGTCTTTGGCAGGGCCCGCCGACAAGGACTCGGAGATAGTTAGGGAACTGTGGTTGGACTCTCTACCCTTCCACGTTCAGACCACCGTTACTGCTCTCCTCGAGGACTCGTCCTTGAAACGAGCAGCCGCCGTGGCTGACAAGATTGTCGCACGTGTCGGCAGTGGGGCTAATCCCCTCATTGCCACGACATCACGCAATCCTAGTGGTGTCGACCTGGATGAATCGCCGGAGAGGCCTCGGCACTCTCGATCCATCCAGCGCCGCCTGTCCTTCAAGGACAGAGCTAAAATGCCTACTCCTCGCAGTAGCCCACGTAAACAACGGCACGGACGGGCGCCCTCCACTGCCCACGTCCGCCGTGAATCCGCCTCACATGCCTCATCCAAACCTGATCATCCTACCAGCGGCTTTTGTTGGTTCCATCGCGTTTTCGGACCAGCCGCCGTAGGTTCAGACAGCTGTGTTCATACGCGGCGGGAAACGCCACTGCCGGCGAGTAGAAGCGGCCGTACTCGCCGGCAATCAGTCTCAGGTTGGCCGTTTATTTTACGTGCATGATTCGTGCACTAACGCTAGGTTCCTGGTCGATACTGGGGCCCAAGTTTCTGTCTTGCCGGTTGGTAAAGACAAGCCACGAGCTTCTTTGCTTCGGCTGTCAGCGGCGAATGGTTCCTCCATTCCTACCTACGGCACGAGACAGCTTGCGGTCAACCTGGGACCACGACGACGGTATCTGTGGACGCTCATTCTTGCGGATGTTCCCACAGGCATACTGGGAATTGATTTTCTGAAGCACTATGAATTACTTGTTGATTCACGTAGGCTGCAGCTTATCCATCCTTCGTCGGACATTAAATTTACGGGTCATGCAGCTCGAACAGATGCACACCGAATCACAGGATTGTTTTCTAACATTCCGCACGATTTTCAGTCTTTGTTCATTAAATTCCCCATATTGACTAAACCATTTGAAGAGATAGACGCAGTGACCGATCGTGTGGCAAGCCACATTGTCACTAACGGACCACCAGTCACGGAACGACCTCGCCGACTGGCACCGGACAAATTGGTTTTCGCCAAACGTGAGTTTGACACTTTACTTTCTAAAGGTATTGTTCGTCCTTCTCACAGTCCATGGGCCTCATCTCTGCACATGGTTCTTAAGAAAGATGGCGTTAGCTGGCAACCATGTGGCGACTATCTCGCACTAAATTCGGTTACTCGTTACGATAGTTATCCGATACCCCACATACACGACATCACGGCATCACTTCACGGCACGACTGTATTTTCCAAGATCGATTTGGTGCGAGCCTATCACCAGATCCCAGTCGCCGCTGAAGATGTCGAGAAAACCGCTGTCACGACTCCTTTTGGTTTGTTTGAGTTCCTACCTATGCCTTTTGGTTTGCGAAATGCTGCTCAGACATTCCAGAGGTTTATCGATAGCATTACACGAGACTTGGAATTTGTTCACGTCTATATCGATGACTTGCTAATCGCATCGTCGAGCGTAGATGAACATTTCCAACATTTGACGCTACTATTTCAACGTTTGTCCGAACATCGAATATTAGTCAATCCTGATAAATGTGAACTCGGCAAACCGGAATTTGTGTTCCTCGGCCACAAGATCACTCGAGAGGGTATTAAGCCTTGCGAGGATAAAGTGCGCGCTATTTTAGATTACGCCGTACCGTCCTCAACCGAGGAGCTCAAGGCATCTTTAGGGTTAGTTAACTTTTATCGTCGTTTCATACCCCATGCTGCTGAACGTTTGCTTCCAATAACTGACCTACTTCGTGGCAATCCACGTTGGTTTTCGCTTACGAATGCCACACGAGTAGCGTTTTCGGAGATTAAAGCGACATTAGCTCAGACCACGCTTCTAATGCACCCAGTTCCGTCCGCCAAGCTAAGCATAGCGGTGGATGCATCCGACTTTGCCATCGGAGCGGTCCTGCAACAGTCTGTTTCTGGGATATGGCATCCATTAGAGTTCTACTCTCGACGCCTCAATCCCACGGAAACCAAATATAGTGCTTTTGGTCGCGAACTGCTGGCTGCATATAATGCCGTTAAGCACTTCCGCCATGGAGTCGAGGGTCGATATTTCATCCTCTTTACAGACCATAAGCCTCTGACGTATGCATTGCATACTAAGTCTGATCGTTACTCTCCACGAGAAGTCAGACATTTAGACTACATTTCACAGTTCACGACTGACCTACTACACGTTAAAGGTGAGTCGAACTGCGTTGCAGATGCTTTGTCGCGTATTCCGCTTAATGCCATTAAATCTCCGGTTTTCGACATCCCTGCCATGGCTGCAGCACAGGCACAGGATTCTTCATGTATGGAAGCAGCTCAGTCATCGTCGTTTCAGTGTCAGTCCGTACCTCTAGCCACCAGTGCTGGGACTATACTCTGCGACATGTCTACTGGTATACCTCGACCAGTTGTACCCTCTGCATATCGACGTCTCGTGTTCGATACCCTTCATGGACTCTCACATCCAGGCATCGCAGCCAGTCTCCGATTAGTAGCTGCACGATACGTCTGGCCGTCCATGAATAAAGATGTTCGTATGTGGGCGAAACAGTGTCTACAATGTCAACGATCTAAAGTGCATAGGCACATAGCTTCGCCTATCGGTACTTTTGCTACGCCTGACGCTCGCTTCGATCATATCCACGTAGACATTGTGGGTCCATTGACCCCATCACACGGGTATACCTATTTACTAACGTGCATCGATAGATTTACGAGGTGGCCCGAGGCTATTCCCATCTCTGTCGTCACGGCCGAATCAGTGGCTCGACATCTGATAGAACGATGGATAGCTTCATATAGTTGTCCTTCCACAATCACTACCGATCGAGGGCAACAATTTTAGTCCGATCTATTCTCTTCATTAACTCACATGCTGGGTACGGAACGCATTCGCACGACCGCGTACCATCCGGCATCGAATGGTTTATTCGAACGTTTTCATCGCTAACTCAAAGCGGCTCTTAGAGCACACAAGAGCCCCGACTGGTACAAAACTTTACCGCTAGTTCTGCTTGGTATCAGGACCTGCAAGAAGGCAGATATCCAATGTTCCGCCACAGAACTTGTCTACGGCAAGATATTACGACTGCCTGGGGTATTCTTTACGCCACGGAGTACAGATTCAATTGCCGTACAGAATTACGTTCATCGTTTGTCTATGTACATGCAAAATCTCGCTCCGGCGCAGACTCGAATGCAGCGACGACAGGTTTTTGTTCCGACCGAACTCGAAACTTGTTCGCATGTATTCATTCGTGTTGATTCGATACGGAAACCATTACAACAGCCTTACAAAGGTCCATTTCGCGTGATTTCTCGTCACGATAAGACCTTTAAGGTTGATCGACACGGTCGCGTCAATACCGTTAGCATCGATCGCCTCAAAGCCGCGTACGTTGATGACAGCTTATCGCCCGCTGATATGAGGTTCGATGTTAACCCTGCACTACCAGTTGACGACACCTCCGTGTCACGTCAAGGTCTGCAGTTAGCGTTGCCTGCTACGACTTCGAATGAGGCTATCGTCTCACGTTCAGGACAGCACCCAGTTGGTACTGCTACGACTTCGAATGAGGCTATCGTCTCACTTTCAGGACAGCAGTCCGTTGGCCCTGCTACATCCCCGAGTGGGAATACTCTCACGTTAAAGTCGGCAGAGTACGCCTACGCACCCGTCCGTGAATGAGGCTCCCGTCTCACGTTCCGGTCGGAAGATCGTTTGCCCAGCACGTTTTCGCGACTGGGTCAAACACGATCTTAACCATTGCACTTCGCAGTAATAACTTTCATGTTTATCGTTTCGACACGATTTAACATACTTCATTAGTTATTACTATATTCTAGTCAAGTCCATTGCGGTTGCTACACCAGTTTTTCATTTCTTTTCGTTTCATGGAACCTCGCCATATGGTACGCTTCGCTGGTCCAACGAAATCTTGAGAATTTTGGCACCAACGTTTGCATTCTGGATCGGCCTTGTCGTTCTCGTTCCTGGCCATTTACGAACCTATCGATTTGGCTTCCGGATATCATATTGGTTAACGGTTACCCGACGCTGGACGTCATTGGTGTGGCACACCTTGATGACGATTTACGCAACCGACGTCATTGGCAACGAATCTGGTTTACGCTCGACCATCATCCTACGGTTCCTGCATACCACGGATTTTGCCCGTCAGCATCCTACAGCACAGCTACATGCACGTATTTTGCACGCAATCGTGCACACGAATACCGTTTGTATGCCTTTTCCTCCTTGACATTTTTTCGAAAGCTTTCCGTGCTTTCTAGCGGGAGGCTGCTGTAGTGACCTCGATCGTTTTGAAAAAATGACTATTTTCTGGACACCATTTTGGATCTATTTTCTCCACGATCTTTTCTGACGTTTGACATTGACCTCAGTGTTCTCCGGTTGCCTACGTTTTACTGGACTGACTTTTCCGAGGTTTCCGTCGACCCCGTTTCAAATCACTTTCACTTTCAGTCGTTCGCTCGCGGTTCGCTCTCAGCACAGCCGTCGCGTTTCGTTCCGTTTTCCGTTCGGTGTATTTCTCGTATCGGTACTGTTTTGGTGCCACGATATATAGAATACACCTCGCATCTGTAAACCGACTTACGTCTTCTCTATTCGTCCGATGGAGGGGATATCGTTGGTATTCGCTGCTAGACCCGATGGGAGACACGTTCGCCAGCCGCTCTCGAACTTCTTCTATACGTTCATTTTCATTGTGCGCCCAACTGTGTGCGTTGGTCTCTAGGTGAATCTGCCACTCTCAAGTTGTGCAGCTTGATTTGGTATTGATTACTTATGGATTGTGCGAATAATGACTACGGCGTAAACCTGTTTCATGCGCAGCCAACACAGGAGGTTAGTGACCACAGGCACTGACAATAAGATATAGGTAGGTAGGGTGAGAATCATGACCCCATCCCTAACCTTAGAAAACTATTATCGTGGAAGGAATTTGGCCGGCGGTGTGGGGAACAAATACTGGAAATCCTTTCGAATATTCTACGTGCCTTGTGAATTTGACTACATTTGACATTACTTTGAAAAGCTCGCCTATACACCACACTTTTTACGTTTGTTCATCCATGTGCGACATTTGAATTTGGCCTTGAACCGTTTCTGACTGTCGTGCTTGAGTCACGGGGATTTGAACCTTTGGGTTTTACTGTGAAATATATTTGGCCGCATACTGGAGGTTTGTATACATTCGTACCCTTTGTGGACTTCAATTTGGTACCGTAGAAACTGCGAATCAACCTCGTTCTGGTTTTGGAACTTGTTTGAACTGGCTACGCGTTGCTGGGTTTGCGAGAATTGATTTACAACTACCATAAATAATGTACTTCAGCCGGCGTGGATATCGGTGATATTTACAGACTGGAAGCAGGGTCAGTTTCGGTATTATTACATATGGATGCAACATTTGCAGTAAGCGAAGAAATGCCGATTGAGGTTGTAAGAAAGATGATGGTGTAGCAAGTAGACTGTAGATGTAGTTTTTCTTACGACCAATATAATAGGTGTGACAAATGATAATGTCAGAGCTGCGAAGCTGCTTGAGAAGTATATAGGAGAGGTTCATATATGGAGGGGAATCGGTGATCTGCGAAACCCGAGTAACTCAATGGGATAGCACTGCAGAGGCAATCGGATGGACTGATGAAGAATGCAGATAGTCACTAATCTCCTCCTCATCCACTTGAGGACTACCGAAAGATATTTCAGCGGCTGCTTCTTTTGGCCACCGGTGAAACAATGGACAGTGATGATAAATGTGCCCATGACTAAACAGTATTAGTGAGTTTTAACATGGGGAACAAACACGTCTGCGTACGGGGAGGAGGAATAGATGGGCGTGTGACTCCGGGAAGGTTGGTAAGAATTAACTGCCAGAAAGGTAAGCATTAGCATGAGAAACAAATGCTTGCAGAGGAAAAGACGGATAGCAGGTAGGGGTGAAAGCTGTTCACCGAAGCTGACATAGATAATGATAAGTTGTGCCAGGCCCGAAAGGGGCAGGATGTAACGTAACTGTTGTATGTTCGCAGGGAAGCCGACAGTAACTGGGGAGAAATGGAATAATTGTTGACAGCAGCAGTGTGAACATAAAGACGGGTCATTTTAATCCACAAGCTGTGCTAGTGGGTGCAACTAACCGTGTGCCGGACACCAACCTGGAAAATATTTCCGGAGACACAGGGTGCGATCCGCAGATCTAGTTGCGCCCGCACATCTCTGCAGACTTCCTTCATGCCCGACGTGCGCCGACCAAAGCGGTAGATCTGACCGCGCCCCGGATCTCTTATAATAGAATGAGTTGTTTGAATGCAGTGAGATCAGGTAGTTCATGTTATAGTAGCCGGATTGTGATAATTCTGGGGAAAGCGACCTTGTGACGGGAGAAAATCAAATCGTGCGAAAATCTCAGTTGTTCTGTCGGGCAAGAGAGGTTCTATGTTATTCATCGGATGAAGCAGGCTACGATCTTCCCTGTGGGTAGGCTCTGGAAACAAAATGGATAAGAATGCGGTCTGGCAATTCTACCAGCTGCAGGTCAGGGGGGAAAGACACAGAACACCAGCAATACGCCAAGAAATTAGCATTAACAGAAGTGAGTGGTTGCGACGTTGAGGTCTGGATTTTGGAATAAACAAAATACTGAAGACAAAATGGAAGAGTACTAGCGACAAATTATCGTGCGGCTCAGTGAGAATTACCAAAAAGACAAGAGGGCTAGGATGAGTGAAACCTGGGGAAAATACTAATGCGGACTCCGATATATGGTGGATGGGAAACCAAGTGAATTGTGGCATTTTGTTCATCAGAACGGGGTCTGAAATCTCTTGCGATGAAATTGGGCTCAAAGAGTAAATAGTTAGCGCGTAAATGAGGCCGGTCCCTGGAGTGCACAATACTATATTTGCTACAATGTATTTTCTAGCAAAAGCTGTAAAACAAGTTTGAGCAATGCGTAGCCAAATTCACAACGAATCCCGAAACAAAAAGGCGAATATCCGTGAGATTCTATGATACTAGATTATTGAATGAACAATGACACCAAAAAGATACCAACCTCAATAAAGAGATCAAAACGACTCAACAAACGAGAACCGAACTGCGGCATGCAAGCGATGAGCACGTGTGTCACGCAGGTCCAGAACAAGGATATGACAAAGTAACGCTGTGGGCGCGAACAAACAACAGTTGGTCCATAAAAACAAACAGTTCGTAAAGACACGTCAATATTGTAGGCAATTGAGTGACGTTGGGAAAACACGGAACTGCGATGGTTCTAGGGGGATTTCCACGACCGGCCGTTACAAAAGCTTTTTCTTATACTTGATGGCGGCTCTTGTAAAGCGATCTTACCCGACCACGGCAAAAACAGATAGCATGAAACGATGGATCAACAGAGCAAGAGTGGCCAGTGAGAAATCATGGTAAGCGGCGATGAATGTAGGAAGCGGATGAAAAGATACACGGAAAGCGCTGTTGACAGTCGCGGGGGACAGGCTTGACTGCATTTATCTTCTTACTACAATACAGAATGAATCGACATGCTTCTTAGTATTCGTCGGTATTAACTGTCCACTCAACTAAGGTTGTTAAGCTTCTTATTGCCATCCCAGGCTCAGCTCGTGTGCTCGAGTAACAAACATGCAGGGATGACGCATGAGGATGAGCTTTTGTACAGTAAGGTGTTTATTTTTCTTTTTTGAATACTAAAGACGCTGGAAATAGTGACCTGATTTGACGAGGGAGTTTATTCAGAGGAAAAAAAGCATTTGATACTTATGAAGTTACACCAAGTCGAAGTCCCAGAACCCAAGACCATAGAATGCCTACGTCGTAAAGAATAGTTGAAGGGAGTTTTGACCTGGTGGGCTGAATTGCAAGATACGAGTTTTACCATACTGCAAAAAAAACAGGTTCAATCGAAGGAGGCCCAGCCATAGGGGCTCTATATGCAATATTTCACACCTGTATACATGATCAAAAGGCGAGGAACACGATATTAGCTGTTTGGTAAACTTACGTTGTAAATTCTCAATTGCTAACCTATCAATCTGACGCAAGTTTGAAAAGACGACGGCGCAGCTTTCCAAAAGTGGTCTTACATGAGTTCCAAAAATGCTGAGCTAGCCCTCCGGGAGAACGGATGTTCTATTCATCAGACCAATCAGCCGTCTAGCTTTAGCAACCTGCACGGCCGAATGTTCGGAGAAATTAGGCGTACAAGAATGTTGTACTTCCAAGTCCCTTACTTCCTGACTGTTAAGGAAGAACTGACCAATAATATCAAATGTTCTTGCGAGAACCTGGCATTTACACATAAGGATACAACTTTTGGCAGCGGAGAATTTCCTCAACCAGTGGTTGCACCATGAATCTAGCGATTGTAAATGGCTGGTTATGCTGATAATGCCAGATGTTAAGGCGTCAGGTTCCAAGGGGAACATAAGTTTTATGTCGTCCTCAAAAAGGGGCGCAGCTCCTGTGTGTTGACGTTGAAAATGTCAATAACATACATGAAAAGGTAAGGGACCCAGTACACTACCCTGAATAACTCCACTAGTTACTGGTCGAAGTGATGATAAGCCGCCGTCAAAGCCCACCATCTGTTTTCGGGATGTTAGATATGGCGAAAGCCAATTCAGGATCGAGTCAACAATTCCGCATGTTTTCATCTTAGTCAGTAGTCTGTTATGGGAAACTCAATCAAAAGCTCTGGTCATTTCAAGGGGGATTACGATTACTGACTTGCCATTGTTCGTAGCCGTAGCTATCAAGCAAGGGAGCTCACTCATACAAGTGGCACACGATCTTTTTTGAAGAAAGCCCCGCTGTCCAGAGATAATGAGGTTATTATTCAGTGGATGAGTTTTCAGCCCATTTTATTCAGTCTTTCCATAATTCAGGAAACTATAGTGGTGTGGCTCAATGGTCAGTAGTTGGTTAGTTCTGGAATGCACAACAATATCAAATACACGCGTGGTCTTCCGTGATTTACATACATCGAGCTGAAATGCTTGTTTTATGCGCGTACCGAAGCCCTTCTGCCACCCCACTGGAGGATCTGTCCTTGATGACCTGCCTCGATATCCCAGCCACAGCAGGCCTACGGATAATCCTTGGGCACTTCAACTCCCTCAAGGCTAGGTGAATCTCTGGGCTGAGGACGACGGTTCTTCTATCAGACTGCTAAGAATTGTGCCGAGGGAGGCGCCAGCCCAGCTTGTTCTACCCCCAACCGGGTGCAGGGAAGGACAGGCTTCCAGACCTCCAGACCCGGAAACCACCAAACAGGCCGGTTTTATGGAAAGCACACTGTTATAAGTGCTCTTAGGAAGAAGCAACAATGGGTTAATCTATGATGCCTTTGGTGCCTGGCCGTCAGGGATATCGTGGCCCGGGAGATTAAAATGTACCTTGAAAATCCCGATCCGCATGACCTGGCATTTTGCAGCCCAAGCTTTGATACAGGACCTCCGCTGAATAACTGTGGGAGGAGAATGAACTTCACTTGGGGGCAATCTGTGGCTGCTCACATAGCGTTTCGCGAAGCTGAAGAACCCACAAGATTAGAATGGTACTGTGATGGACCGGGGGAGTAACCGGGGCTCAAAGCTGGAGGCAAAAGTAACGGTTCCCGTACCAAAAAACAGGAGGCCGCAGAAGAAACCTAAGACCGCAAATGATTCTAGAAGCATCCAGCAGGGTCCAAAAGAAATTCAGGCTAGCCTGCTGGATCCCTTTAGCTGTGAATGGAAAAGAGTGTATAAATGCCTACTACGAATGCCTGCAAACATAAACGACCGTGAGCGTGGCTGTGGTTCCCCTCAGAGACAGCGGTATTACCCATTGTATTTTACGTTCGTGGAGGTCCTCCCCAATAACCGTCACGGGCTGGCACTGTCTAGAATGTGTGACTTATTCTTATTTTCCCTTATATAATGGAAAACACATCGACCGCCCCACTGGAACGCCTAATCATATCCCGCCGGTGTGCCGTCTCATCGTTTTGGTTTGACCTCTGAAGGCCTTGAAGGTCGCATGTAACAGTGACTTTTCCCGAACTTTGGTATCCTCTTCCACTGGTTATGGCTGTAAATTTCAGCTTTGTATACAACTTGCACCCACAACGAGGTTTTTTCAACCCAATGTCCAAGTAATTCCGGCCCCTCCCGCTTGGTTGTACAACAGATTTTGGGACTGTGTGCAAGACCCTGAGGACGGGCTAGAGCCCGAAGGTATTGCAACGAACAAGAGTGATTTTCAGAAATAAATACACAACTATCTGCCTGTCAGTTTTCTGCACATTCCCAAAAGGGCCGGAGAGGCTTATAAGGGACCACATGAAAGACTTCCGGCCGGAGATTGTATAGTTCCTAAAATACTACACTGGCTTGTTGAAAGTAGATCACACTTGCCCAGCCTCCTCTCTTTCCTGAAAAGCACAATGGCCAGGTTAGACCGGCGAATAAGTCGGGGTCTGTTTCTGGAATTTAGAAAGGCATTGGAAACCTTTGTCTATCGGCTATTATTTCACAAAATGAAAGCGCTCGGAGCGGTGCCCCAGGTGCCAGGGCGGACCCGAACAAGTCAAGCAAGCCGAGCGCATTACAAAATAGAGGATCCCAGCAAATGGACGAGGGCTGCAACTACCATGGTGGTGAACGGAGGTCAGTTCTACTTTTTTCCAGTTTTTGATCCGCAATAGTAATTTGCATCAGGTTATCCAGGGCCGAAGCCACCAGCTTGAGAGCCAGGCAAAGCTGGAGGTCACTCCAGAACCGCACCCCTTCAACAGGACTTCTGTGAGGTTCAGGTTTGGGCTTATTGGTAACAACTGCCACTGAAGGCAAGGAATTTAAAGCATCTTATCTAGCTTGCCGATGGCAAGTCAAAATACCTAAACCTACTAAGCCCACAAACAATAAGGTCGGTTACGGACGTCACTGACCTAACAGTCCCAACGAACGGTTGCCAACAGCAATCTCTGCAGTGTCTGGCTGCCACGGCCAATACTGTAGCTTGCGGCAGCTTCTAGAGGGTCTTTCGTGTTTTTGTTATTTCACACAACACTAGTTAGAACAAATCTAACAAGGAGGTTAGGTTTTGGGCCCCGGCTCTTATACGATACACTGCTGTTTTTTGAAGGTTCGGCGATACTTCTCCAGGATGCCACTGGGATTCAGGTACAAGAAGCGTCTAGGGAGGCTGACGGCGTAAATGAATGCTCACAAAGCAGTAATAAAGGGAGTTCAGGTGAGCCCGGAGATGGGTTCAAATTTAGGCAAATTTGAGGGTCAAGGTCAGATGGAGCAGCTAGCTGAGCCGAATGGAGGGGAACGGAGCTTGGAAGTTTCACGTAAGGAGGACTGAAAATCGGCATGAGGAATTATCGTTACGAGAAACAACGAAGATAAAAGGAAGAAGGAAGAGAAGAAAATAACAAAAAATTGAGTTGTATGGCTGAGGACTAGGTGGTCATGAACTATGCGTTATTTCAGTAAGAGGATGGCGTCAATTTGAAAACAACGAGCTGGCAATGCAAGACGTAAAGGGTGAGTCAGATGGCATCATTTTCACGGGAGGATCCAGACACGGTCAATGTGAGGCACAGTTATGGACAATATGGATGCATATCATGAGGGGCGGTGGCATGGTGGCAAAAGAACAGGTCGGCGAAGAAATAGAGGAGGCGGAGAAAATATGTTGATACATAAATAAATGTGTGTATATATATACTAGAGCAGGAGCAAGTAGCAGCGAATAGACGGAAAACGGAAGTAGCAGCGCTTGGAGGAGGCAGGTAGGGTTGGGTCAAATGGAACGGAATCAACTAGAATAAACTCTGATGAATTTGTTTATGACGGATGAACATGGGGGATCAACGGCAAAAGGGAACCAACTTTGGAAGCACATAAGTGATATCTGTAAGCGGAAGTTGATAAACGAGGGAATATGAAGGAAAGGATCGAAGAAGACAGATAAGAGTGAATCTAACAGTCTAGTTATTGCAGTTGTGACGTGTGGTGTCGGCCGAAAATGGGTGAAGCATTGGTAAATGGAAGTACATTATGTAGCAGCATGTCCGCGAAAATGGCTGGAGAACGCAAAGCCATTGGAGTGCGGGGTGTCTGGAGAGATGTAAAAGTTCACTGAGGAAGGGTAACTTGGAGGTTAGAAGAACTGTGGTGCGAAGGTGCATCGGTTGTAACAGCGAATAAGATGGGAGAGAAATAGGAAAGTGTAGGATCAGAAAGATTGAGTAATGGTAGGTCGCAGGGTTTGAAATTGTATGTGAGAATGATGACGTTACGATGACTTCACACTAGGTGGAATGCGGAAAAGCGGCGCAGCCTGATAGACACAATGAAAATGCCCGTGGCCTGCAATGTACGAAACAGACGAGAGTGTTTACCAAAGGAAACTGGGTAAGAGATGATTAGTTAGATCGTTTCACTGCAGATGACACAGGATGAAAACCGAGAAGAAGAAAAAAACCCGGCTTGGAGTGCCTGTGATGGAAGAAAAAAGCACGGGAAATATTCGTGCGTCGGGGTTGGGAGAATGGAACTAGAGAGTTGCCTGCCATTACGCACATAGATTAAGCAGGAAGTTGCTAATCGGCACACAGCCTAGGAGAGAGATCCTCGGAGGAATTACGGATTCAGACATGGAAAATATAGTAGTGGTAAAAAGAAAATAAATTTGGTCGTTAAAAGTGCAAAGTTTTCAACGGCGAGTTCTTATATATTGATTGGTCGTGGTTATGGATGTGTACGATGCGTAATGGTGGGAGGTATAAGATGGAAAAAAAGAATGCCGCAAATGGTAGCAGTTGAGGTATGCCATCAGTGAACTTATAGAAGACGTTCGAGGGCGGCTAGTGAAAGTATCTCCCATTCGGTCCGGCGGCGAGATACCGGCGTTATCCCCTCTATCGAAGGAACAGAGGAGACGCAAGTCAGCTTACAGATGCTGTGTACTCTATATATCGTGGCACCGAAGCAGTACCGATATCAGAGGTACACCGAACGGAAAGCGAACGCAATGGCTGTGCAGAAAGCGAACAGCAGGAGCGTACAATCGGCCAACGACCGAAAATGAAAGTGATTCAAAACGAGGTCGACGGACACCTCAGAAAAATCGGCCCAGTAAAAAGTACGCAACCAAACAACACGATGAGGCCGATATCAAACATCGGGAGAGGTCGTAGAGAAAAAAGATCCAAAATGATATCCAGAAAACGGTCATTTTCGCAGAATGATCGAGGTCACTACAAGCTTATAAGTATATGGAGGTACTAAGTGAATACTTATTGGTAGCTGACAGGGGTAAAACGAGGGGAAAAGAACATATTTCCGGTTTTAGAAGAGCGAAGTGGGTAGAGCCAGAGTGGCACCATTCAGTGAGGGTTAAAATTGTGAAGTGAACACAGGAATTGTGATCTACCAGCCCTATTGCACTCGCACACGTTGCAGACGATCTGCACGCCCGATGTGCGCTGGCCAAAGCGGGGGATCTGACAGCACCTCGCACGGTTGGGATTGGCGTGAGCGTCCATTGACGGTTGTACAGAGGGCTGAGACGCCATGATAAAGGTACATGTTCCAGGACCAAATAGTCAAGTTGTGAGAACTTGGATAACTGAGACAAAGGTAACAGTGACTGACAGACAGGCATACAGTACCACCATCCAGGTGCACCAGCCAGAAAGGTGGTAAGTGTAGTGCCCGAGGTGGTTGGCAGGAGTCGAGGATCACGGGAACGGGAAATAAGATAAAGAAAGGTATTCAGAGTATAGCCCAACTGAGGATCAACGGTTAACAAAAAAACAAAGGTGAAGCACGAGCTCCTAAACGCAGCGGATCCCCCAGACAAATTGAGGCCACGGAAAGTAAGACTAAATAAGGATACGCATAAGTAAGAGCTAACAAATTCAATAAGGAGGTCAATATTTCGCCTGGAGCAGTCATCCAGTAGTAGAAGAGGCTAAATTCTGAATGAAACTACGGTAAAAAATTAGCTGAGGGGTAGGGTGGGGGCAGAATTGGTGAGGTCATAACTGGATGTTGAGTTCAGTTAGTGAGCCATGCCAAGTAAGAGAAACGAAACTAGATTTTTCAATTCAAAATCGCAGACGCTTTGATGGAAGTGTATGTGGTGGGATCCGGTGTGGAAAAGAGGCCTTGTAAGCTAAGAGGAGCGTTGTGTTACTTACCATGCTTGTGGTATTAATTACAGGACAGTAATGAATATGGCGGACCAGGGGGTAGTTGCTGACGCTGCTTCTATAGCGTTGTTAAGGTTGGTTTCAGGGCCGCAAAAGTGACGTAACTAAAAAAGCTAACAAATCGTGGGGCAGATGAGGCATATTAACAATCTGCGTGGGGCATTACGGTGGCCTCTATAAATGCGAATGCATCTGGAAGGACTTATTTCAGGGTGAAATTGGCAGGATCCTATAAATTGGTATGGGAAAACAATTGATGGATTTAGACATGCTTTGAATAGGTCACTGGCGAAGTCTAGAGAGAAGCGGTCAAACGCAGCATTGATAATTGATTGATTGATTGATTGATTGGTTGATTGATTGATTGATTGATTGATTGATTGATTGATTGATTGATTGATTGATTGATTGATTGATTGATTGATTGATTGATTGATTGATTGATTGATTGATTGATTGATAATTGTATATTTCTCGACCGTTGCCAAGACGCATGCACAAGGCAAGATCAGGGAATACAGCAGTACGTAACAAAGTGAGGTATTCACAATTTTTAAACACAAAAATCACACGATAACCGAAAAAGGATAACAAAGTCGTGTTGTGTTTGAGTGAACTAAAGTAGTGGTGGGTAAAGCGGAAATTATAAACCGGTTTCAAGTTTGGGGAGGGCGATGTTGATAGATGGACAAACATGGGAATGTTGATATAAACGACGCTGGAGAATGTTAGAAAGTGCAGTGGTCGCAAGCACCAGAAAATCCATAGATCGGATATCACAACTTGGACAGCAGGTTTAGGCAGGAGTAATACACGATATGCCCTATTGGTTCCAGAAACGCGCTGCGACGGGTCACGGCATCCAGAAAAGTGCGCCAGGGTGTGCCAACTGGATAATTGGACGGCCACTAACGAGTAACCGGGCTGGGGAGTTACCAAAGAACAAGATTAAAAGTAAAGTCCGCATGGGCTATCAACGTGCAGCCAGAGATGCAAGCGAAACATAGAAGATTGATCCAGCTTCGAGTAACTAATTGGGGGGAAGAGCACGTGAAATAAAAGTAGGTGGGTCAAATGTGATAATAAAACAGACCTTTTGTGCAGGTGATTTCGGTGTCATATGGAAATTCACATGAAAGCGAAAAAATTCACAAAGAATGCAGTAAACGTTTGAAGAGCATGAATAGTGTATAGAAGCAGAACGGACTTTCAAAGAGGAGCCGTCGAAGAAACAGTCTAGTGAAGGCTAAAGCTACAGATGCGGCTAGGCAGAAGTTGGAAGAGTGTGAAGATGAAATGTTTTTGTAAATGTGATAAAAGAATCATTATTCTAGTTCTGGTTGGTTACAGATGTCTGGTTTCCTGTCCCATGAAGACCTTGGTTGCAGGTGGTGGCAGGTAGAGTGGTGAAGATAGCGGGAAAAAGGGGGCTAGTTTGACGAAGTGGGCAGAATAGGTTGGGAACCCAGCGGTGAGGGCTGGGTTCCGGTCATTGGTTTCGTGCTGCAACGCGGAATGAACTGAACTGTTGGAAGTGAGTACTGGAAATGGATGTTGAGCGAGTGTGCTGTGATGATTGGCGCCAGTAATCAGCTCTGTGATCCGGTGCGACTTTCATGAGGGTTTGTTACTCCAGTTATTGGATTACGGTCAGCCGTGTACTGTGCCCCTCTTACGT
Source organism: Fasciola hepatica (assembly GCA_948099385.1). Lineage (NCBI taxonomy): Eukaryota > Metazoa > Platyhelminthes > Trematoda > Plagiorchiida > Fasciolidae > Fasciola > Fasciola hepatica. The sequence goes on from CANUEZ040000117.1 coordinate 4,139,098, forward strand.
CAGCAGGCAAGAGTATAGGTTTAAACCATTTCCAATCTGATTGATCAAATCGTCTAGTCCGGGGATAAAGTCAAGTTGGCTGATGGCTACCGAATTAAACAATGCGATCTGAAAGAGATCAGGAGTGCAGCAGTCTGGAGACAGCTCCAGCTGTGGGTTATGTTTATCGTTTTGATGGAAACCAGACAATGAACATTTTGTTACCTGAACATTTAGTTATCATTCGGCTAGTGGGCCGGTTCAGTATGGATCCCCGGACAGAGACTGGTAGCTTACTAGGGTAGTTGTTGATAGTAGGGATTTAGGGAGATGTCAGGTAAGTGATGGATGAAGAGAGGGGGTCCATTTAGGAACCAGGAATAAACCAATGGTAGAGGGTATGATCTGGAAGAAGAATAGGAAGATAACACTCTTGTCGGTTCGCCAGCCATGATCGAGGATGGCAAACAGTGAAAGGGAAGGAAAACACTCAGTGTTAGGGTTAGGTTTTTCCATGTGGAAGCAAACATGCTGGTATTCCGCGGGGTCATGAGAATTCAAAGATATACGGATTCCGGTTGGAATGGGGTCTAAACTTACCTTGAGCATATGCGCAGAGAAATGAGGCTTGGTTGCTGAAGAATAGTAATCTGCGTGGCGTATCAATACCGGGGTGTCGTTAGAGCGGAGGCCGCATAGTATAACTGTTCTCACCGTGTATTTAGTACTGCATTGTACATCCGCAGGCTGGTTAAGGTTTCGCGGGGAACCCAAAAAGGTTGAAGGTGAGAGAGGCGAAGTGGGCAAGCATGTGTGGGAACCGAGCACCAGGCTTTACAGTGGGTCAAAGTCAGGTACAGTCTACTGGACTGACATTGTTCAGACGGAGCTTTGACCTGGTTTTTAATTGCGAGCAAAATATATGCCCGCAAATTATGATGTAAAATGTCATAATCTGATGGAGAGAGATGAAAAGTGATTGGAGCATACCTGAAGTATATGTACATATGTATGTGTACACATATATATGTATATATATACATAAATACATTTACATATATTTATATATACATACTTATATACACAGATCGGAGAAATTATTCAGGAAGGCGAGGTAGAGCAAGAAAGCAGATCAATGGCTTAAACGTCGAGGCCCTTCTCGTAAGCTTCACTTTCGGTGAACTTTGAATAGGCGCAAAACAGTTGGGACAGAAAGGAATTTATCAACAGCATGCACGAATGCTTACTTTGACTGAGAAGATCTGATGTGCAGGGGACGTTTTTCCCAGATTCTGGAGCACGTGAAGAGGAAGAAAGTAGAGCGTAGAACAGTCCTCGAGGATGGCGTGGTAATAGTATACAGTCTATTACGGAGTCAATGTTTAGTACCTGGAGAGAAGCACAACTGGTTGGAGGAATACGATTGCTTAGTCAGTAGTTTATACAAAAATATTAGGTTCAGCTTGATGCGACAAAGCCACCATGGTTCGGTTTTGTAAGATGAGCATCGTTCCCTGTAGTTTAAGTCTGACGACCAGCCAATAAGTTGCTTCGTGAATCTACTCCGAATACATTCAATGATAATCCTGCCAGATTTTTGCATGCTCGAAAATATTGAGGGACAATACTCGGGAAGGGGCCTTGCATGTACTTTGTACATGTAAAGACTGCTCTCTCTAAGCTGGAAGGACCTGAACAGAGGATCAAGTCACTTTTTAGCCTCCGCTGTTTGGAAGACGGCATGTTCCGAGAAGTTATATGAGCAGGAATATCTTAAGCCAAGCTCTCTTGCTTAGGGCTGGCTATCAGTGAGTGAACGGCTGATGGATAAGGAACCAGGAGGAACCTGGCATTTGTAAGTAAGAAAAATACACTTGTCGGCGGAGAATTTCATCGTCCAGGTTGAGCACCATTCTTCAAGAGCGGCTAAATCAGCGCAGATTTTGGGGAAAGTAGTACTGAGTTTACCGGGCGAAAATGTGTAGGCTATCCTTACGTCGTCCGCGAAAAAAACGGCGTGCCAATAGGTATTGTTGGAAACATATCATTTACATGTAGGAGGAAAAGAAGAGGGCCTAAAACACTGCCCTGAATAACACCGCTAGTAACAGGCTTCGGGTTAGGGGTGTGCCTGGTAATTAAAACAACCTGTGAACGATGGGATAAGTAAAATGACAACCGAGAAAGTGGTGAATTGACAATGCCAAATGATTGTAGCTTTGGTACAAGGTGGGAGTGAGTTACACGACCAAATGCCCTAGATAAGTCATGATAAAGAACAACAAAAGATTTCCCACTTTCAGGAGAGTCGGTGACGAGATTCAGTAAATCATACTGACAAGTCATGCGGGACCTTGAACGGGGGAATCCACGCTGGTCTTAAATAACAGGGTTGATGCTCAATGATTAGCTAATAATATGACCTTAAACTATCTTTTCCATTATTCTGGATAAGACGGGGATATGGTCTACAGGGCTATAATTGAATATCTCCTGTAAAGATCTCTTTTTGTGAACGGGAACCATTACCGAGTGCTTTAAATTAGCAGGTGCGGTGTTACCATTAAGTGAGAGAGTGAAAAGGTTAGGCACAAAAAAGGGAGATCCGGTCCGCCATTGACAAGAGCAACTAGTGGCAAGCAATCAAGGCCTAATCGAGGGGAGGGTTTGCTATTGGATAGTGGCTTGGAAATGCTCCCATCATTAAAGGATATGGTAGAAAAGACAGAGTCAGTAAGTTGTGAAGATGGGGGAGGGGCAACGACAGTAGCTGGAGCCATAGCTGAAGCAAAGAATGCATTGAAGGTTTTGGCTGTACAAGGTGGGGAGGTGATAGATGAGTTATTATCCAGAATCAGAAGTAAGAAGTTGGCCTTAATATCAGCGTCTCTAGACTTATGCAACATAGATAGAGGTTGCGACTTGTTGGGATGGCCCAATGTCTTAGTTTCTTGGACACGAAGAAGCATATAATCTTGTCATTGGATAAGTGCGGAGAGGCGGTTTAGACGAATAAAAATTGAGAAGTCTTCGGGATTATGTAATAATAATAATAATAATAATACTGGCATATTTCTCGGCCATGGTCGAGATGCACGCTGTAGAGCACGATCAAGGTGTAACACGTTACTCAACAGGCTGAAATATTCACGAATTCTAAATATGAAAGTCGAGAGTATCAGAGATGGAAAAACAAAGCCAGCAACAGTTTGAACGGATCATTCTGATAATGGTTCGCGCGGCAGTTTTGAACCGGTTTCCAATCCTAGCTGGTGTAAAGATAAGAGCGGGGGCGGCCATATTGGAGGGACTTTTGAACACGCTCATCTGTTGTCGTTCGTTTGTTGCAGGTGCACCTGTCGGACGTGTGAACTGGACGAAGCCCGGTGAGGAATCTCGGACAAGAAGACCTGCCGCTGTCCCCGAGGAGTGTAGTGACCCAGACCCGGAGAGAGTTGAATTGTGAAGAACCGCTGTAACTCGTTTCTACTACGTTCGTTTCTGCCCAATACACGTTCATCTCTTGTACTCTGTGTTCTCTGTTTTGACTGAGCGACGATCACTGGATTATGGCTGATGAGTCTCGTATGTGTCCGTTTCTAGCTAACCGGCCTGTTACAGATTTGGCACCCACGGCGGGACCGATTTCTGGAGATACGAGTCCGTCCAAACCATTACCCACATTGTCTGGCCCATTCGCATCAGAAATGGTTGAACAAGTTTTAATGCCCAACAGACGCCGGGAACCTCCGTACCCAGTTCCGGACAAGTTATCTTTGGGAGACGATGCTAGCGTCTGGGAGGCCCAAACGAAACGATATATACAGCGTTTTCCGGCCGAGGAACAGGCGGACTTGATACTAACCTTGCTGTCGAAAGAAGTATTTAGCAAACTACTTGACTATGGAATCCCACAAGATGTGAACTCCATATTCGCTCGGTTGAAGGAAATTGTGGACAGCCCGGTAGCCCAGGCCGATCGACAGAATGAATTCCATTTACGGACACAGGCCGAGGGAGAAAGATTAACGGAATATTTATCGGTACTACGTCGTCTGGCCCGGTTGGGATTCCCAGAGGAAGCCAAGGAGGACCGAGAAAACCGGATCCTGGGCCGATTTTTGGCTGGGGTGCGAGATCCCATGGCAAAGGTATTCCTTCGACTACAGCCCCCAAAAGACTTGGCCGCCTTGGAATCTACCAGCACCACGCTGGACCAGACAGGTGGTGGGATGAATATGACAACTCCAGGAATCTTCGCGGTTTCGGCCAAGACGGGGAAACAACCTGCAGTTCGAGACGTAAAGGTCTGTTACTACTGCCAGAAACCGGGACATATCGCCCGGTACTGTCGACGGAGGATTAATCGCGAAGGTAGGTCAACTTTTCATGCGGGTAATGTCAATAGTTTTCAGTATGATAAACGTAGTGGTGCCCTACCTATGATCGAGATTATAATTGGCCGCCACCAAGTCAGGGCTTTGATTGACTCTGGGTCCGTCTACAGTTTAATTAGCGAACAGCTCGCAAGAAAAGTACCGCGATGCCCACTGTATGACCGTCCGGTGTCGCTTAAAAGTGTGACTGGTACTCCACTGGAGGTGATAGACAGTATAACAACAGAGCTCCAACTCGGAGTCCATAATTGCCCTCAGGGTTTCTCGGTAGTTCGAAATTTGCCAGTTCCGGTCATTTTGGGGGTTGATTTTTTGAGGTCGACAAGGTGCACCCTAAATTTTCGAGAAAATTGGCTGCAAACGGGGGGAGATGAAACCCGCATAAAAACACAGGCCGCCTCTGTCACTTTCATGGCGGAGCTAGAGAAAGAATCTGCATCTGAACAAAGAATCAGTCAGTTGCTACCACCCAAGGTGGAGGGTTTGGAACCACCAGACAGGAGTCGGTTTGAACGGCTGCTCCGCGAACATGAGCGAATATTTTCGTGGGATGGAGAACAGCTAGGCAGGACGAAACTGGTACAACACTCCATCGACACTGGTGATGCACGGCCGATAAGACAGGCACCACGGCGTGTCCCCGTACATTGCCAAGATCCATTGAGGGAAGCTATAGAACGAATGCTGAAACAAGGGGTAATCAGGCCGTCAACTTCTCCGTGGGCCTCACCGGTAGTGCTAGTTAAGAAAAAAGATGGATCAATGCGAGTCTGCGTGGATTATCGAAAGCTGAACAGTGTAACCCGAAAGGATTCGTTCCCATTACCACGCATTGATGACACGTTGGATGGCCTAGCCGGTTCCCAGTGGTTTTCTACACTGGATCTGGCCTCAGGATATTGGCAGGTCGAGGTAAAACCAGAAGATAGAGAAAAGACGGCATTTGTTATTCCCAGCGGCCTATATGAATTCGATACTATGCCGTTCGGACTCACGAACGCCCCGGCCACGTTCCAACGTCTCATGCAAGTTGTCCTTGCAGGCTTACCCTCCAATACGTGTTTGTTCTATCTAGACGACATAATTATCCCCGGAAAGTCCATCCGAGAACATTTCGATAATTTGAAGTTGGTTTTCCAGAAGTTAGAATGTGCTGGCTTGCGTCTCAATCCCAAGAAGTGCGTGTTCCTGAAAGACACGATCAAATTCTTAGGCCATACAATTTCTCGGGCCGGGATAAGTAGCGATCCGGAGAAAGTTTATGCTGTGGAACACTGGCCTACCCCTAGAGATGTAGACGAGGTGAGAGGCTTCCTGGGGCTCGCTTCTTACTACCGCCGATTTGTACCTGAGTTTTCCGCCGTCGCTGCCCCGTTGACAGAATTAACAAAAAAGGGCAAGCCGTTTGATTGGTCAGAAGGCTGCGCAAGAGCATTCAATGAACTCAAAAGAAGACTTTGCAGTGCCCCTATTCTAGCCCTACCGGATCTGTCGGACAACGCCGGAAGCTTCATTTTGGACACAGATGCAAGTGATACCGCTATTGGAGCAGTCTTGTCTCAACGGTCCTCAAATAACGAAGAGCACGTCATTGCTTATGGAAGCCGTACCTTAAATCGAAGCGAGCGTAACTACTGTACGACCCGTAAAGAAATGTTAGCTCTGGTGCATTTCACCAAATATTTCCGGCATTATTTACTGGGAAAAGAGTTCCTAGTTCGGACTGACCACGCTTCACTCCAGTGGCTGAGGAACTTTAAAAACCCCGAGGGGCAGGTAGCACGGTGGCAAGAGAGGTTACAGGAGTATAATTTTACGTGCGAGCACCGGGCCGGCAAAAGACACACAAACGCCGATGCACTATCTCGACGACCTCAATGTGACCATGGGAATTGTCCCAGTTGTACCGAAGCATGGACAATGACAGTTACGCTGCAACAGTCGAAAAGCGAAATGTGGGGCAAATTACAAGAACAAGATCCAGATATGCAAATTATCTATAGCTATTTGAAGGATGGAAAGGGGCGGCCATCCCCCGAGATGATGAGAGGATGTAGCTGGGAGACGAGATGTCTGTGGTCCCTCTGGGATAGTTTGCGATTGGAAGAAGGCGTGATTTATCTGCACTCTGGTCCGAATTACATGCGCCGTCTGGTGGTTCCGGAAATGCAGGTAAGCACGTTGCTACAAGAACTCCATACAGAACTGGGACATGTGGGCAAAAGCAAATTGGAACAAGCTGTGCGACACCGATTTTGGTGGCCCCACCAGCGGCGCGATGTCCGCAATACATGTTTGACATGCAGCTTGTGCGCCCAGATTAAACCGCCAACGCAACACACTCGAGCACCTCTACAAAGCTTAACCACCGGGTTCCCTAACGAGATAGTGGCAATCGACGCAGTTGGGCCATTTCCAGAGACGGTAAAAGGAAACCGATATATACTGGTGCTTATTGACCATTTCACCAAATGGTGTGAAGCCATACCAGTACCCCGAATAGATGCACGAACCACTGCCGAAACAATCTTTGCAGCCTGGGTATCTCGCTGGGGCGTACCCTATCAGCTCCACTCGGACAGGGGAGCCAACTTCGAAAGCTCATTAGTAAAGGAGCTATGCCGGGTGTTGGGGTCATCAAAGTCACGCACGACGGCATACCATCCTCAAGGCAACGGAGTAGTTGAGAGAGTTAACCGTACGCTTAAAGGTCTTTTACAAGCCTTTGTGAACCAGGACAGCACCAGGCATTGGGATGAGGCGATACCGTATTGTTTGCTGTCGTACCGCGCCACGGTGCAAGCATCAACCGGACAAACACCTCATTTCATGGTAACAGGACGTGAAATGAGAATTCCCGCTGACATGGATCACCCGCACCCGGCACCCGATGGGCTGTTAGCCAGCGATTACGTCATCCAAAGCCGAGAACGCCTTATTCGCAGCCACCAACTAGCACGTCGACAATTACAAGCTGAACATCGTCGGCAGAAAGAATACTACGACAAGTCCACATACGGCAGTCCGTTGGAACCAGGCGACCGGGTGTGGCTGCGATCGGACCAGGCTGATCCGGGGCTACCCGCTAAATTCCATCGGGCCTGGAGGGGGCCGTACGAAGTTTACGAAGTCTTGTCGGCATCCACGTGTTCCATTCGATCACTCAGGGACCCCAATCAAAGGCCATTCACTGTACATCTCGACAGACTAAAGCCAGATACGACTGCCTCGTTCTCAGGTAACCCTGGGCCAAGGAATGTCGCCGTACAGCTAGAAATACCCGCAGAAGGTGGTTCAGGAAGGGCACTGGGGACAGTGCCTTCGTAAGAAGGGGGATAGTGTAAAGATAAGAGCGGGGGCGGCCATATTGGAGGGACTTTTGAACACGCTCATCTGTTGTCGTTCGTTTGTTACAGGTGCACCTGTCGGACGTGTGAACTGGACGAAGCCCGGTGAGGAATCTCGGACAAGAAGACCTGCCGCTGTCCCCGAGGAGTGTAGTGACCCAGACCCGGAGAGAGTTGAATTGTGAAGAACCGCTGTAACTCGTTTCTACTACGTTCGTTTCTGCCCAATACACGTTCATCTCTTGTACTCTGTGTTCTCTGTTTTGACTGAGCGACGATCACTGGATTATGGCTGATGAGTCTCGTATGTGTCCGTTTCTAGCTAACCGGCCTGTTACACTGGGTACTAATGCGCGGTGGAGAAATCGATAAATCGTAAACGCAGTGCCAAGGAAGCATTATGAACGAGAATGATGCAAGCCAAGGAAACCGGAGGCCCACTAAGGTTCTGAAGATGGAGTAAATTTTGAGCAACAGGAAAAAGGGGTAAATTGTAAAGAAGTGTATTCGGGAAAATCAACGCATGCGAAGAGGATGGTGATCCATGAAGGCAATGCAAACCCTGAATGACGGATTTACCGGAGTTCAATAAACGGAATGAGTTTTGAAGCAGGGGGGCATGAGACCAATTTTGTGAGAGTGAACACTGGTGGATGTGGGAGAAACAGCAGACCATAAAAAGGTGAGTTTAGATTCAGGATCAGTAACATGTACCATTCTGAAATAAGAAAGCGCAACTGGAGGGTCCTCCAGAAGTGGAGAGTCTATTTCCAGCCCGCTGCGGGTCGGAGGAAAGATAAACAGTGGTAACGGATAATAAAGTGGGAAATCTCCGCATGGACTTCAGAGTTATTATGCTGTTTCACTGACAAATATATATGTATGTGTTGACACATTTGCCTACAGTGTTATTCGGCGTCATTTCTGGTAACGTACGACATCGAGTGCGTAAGGTTCGTCTGGCGGGGCAAAGTATGTGTCGGTCGATCAGCCGAGTGTGGCTGTATATTAGCGGCATGCGCGTGAACTGGAATTCGTGTTGGTTGCGTTTGAAACGCTGAACGATCTGATAATCAATTAGGAGTATTTCCTGTTGTGTGGCTTGATTTTGGTCCCAGTTGCTATGGTAGGTTCAACTTGAGTCTCTGTCCGTACGAGTCAGAGTGGCATCCTTGATTAGCCAGTTTGGCGACTGAGATAGTGGGAGACAACGAACCTGAAATAAAGCGGGATTACAGTCTGGACGTGGTTCCAGCTGTGGGTTATGATAATGTAATAATGTATAAAAACGGTTTATTTTGGAGACATCCAAGGCATGCCAAGTGCATGATCAGCTGTTTATAAGCGATGGAATAAACAGACAAAACCCTTAAAGATGTGGAAATTAACATGACAGGGGTTGAAAAAAGAGCTAAGAATGGGTAGTTAGGTGGGAAAGGAGAGCAGATAAAAAGCGGCAGTCAGGGTGTGCCCTTGCTATGGATCAAAGGTTAATAGAGGCATATAAAAACCAGTAAAGGACGAGGCATAAGAGTGACAGAAACTACGGGGTTGGATGAAAGCAAAGTGGTTAAAATTAGTGGCATTTCAATCTGTTTGGTTCATTAAGGAAATGGCCGTAGGTAGTCTAACGTTGAGAACTCAGTCAGATAGATGAAGCTCTATCGTTGATTGTGCCCTTAATTAAAGGGAACAGGGTCGGAGAAGGGGTTGGTCTTAGAAGTCGAGGCCCCTCTCGTAAGCTATTTCTTCTGCCATGCGCATATTAGATAACTGTAGTGCACGGGTGACGCTGAGATATGGGATGAGTGCCGATAGAAATTGGGACTTGGTTTGTGAAGCTCGAAGGGTGATGGGAAACTTGTTCCAGACTTTAAGGTAGACAAAAAGGAAAAAACGTGACCGTATGGCCGACTTAGCTGTACTAGAAGGGACAGTAAAAGGCCTGTGCCGAAGTTAGTAGGGGGTTTCCTGGGAGAAGCTAACTGGGTCAAAGGAAAAAGACCGGTTATGGAGCAGGTTATACAAAAGGACTAAGTTTATTCTTAAGACGCGGAGCCAGAGTGGGTCAAGATTCAGATGTTGGCATCGTTCTCTATAGCTTGAAGACGTGGACCAGCCGAGTAGTTGTTTGGTGAAACGCCTTTGTATGCTTTCAATCGCAACTCTGTCGAATTTAGTCACGTTAGAAAATATTATTGGGCAGCACTCGAGTAAAGGCCTGACATGTGATTTGTAGATGCTGATGATGCTGTCCCGGAGACGAAAGGAGCGAGAGAGCAGGGCCACACTTCTTCTAGCCTTGGCCGCTTGGATGGCGGCGTGCTCAGAAAAGTTGAGGGAGCAGGAATGGTTGGGGCCCAAATCGCGGATAGTAGGCGAACTGGCTATTGGGGACCCACCAAGAGTTATGGATCCAGGGGGCAATTGGAACTTGTAGGTTAGGACCTCGCACTTATCAGTGGAGAAGCTCATCCTCCAGGTGTGGCACCAGCGGTCAAGCGCAGCTAGGTCAGCGGAAATGTTGAAAAGGGTAGAGATAACGTCATTAGAATTGAAAGAGTAAACTATTTTTATATCGTCTGCAAACAAGAATGGCGTGCCGTGGTGTACTAGATCCAATGCGTCAATAATGTACATCAGAAATAGGAGAGGACCTAGTACGCTTCCCTGTATAACGCCACCTGTAACAGGTTTCGGTTTAAAAGTGTGTCCGTTGGCGAGGACCACTTGCGAACGATGAGCGAGATAAGATTTCAGCCAAGAAAGCAGTGGGTCAGGAAAGCCGAATGAACGCAATTTGGAGATAGGATGCAGGCGTGGAACACGGTCGAAAGCCTTCGACAGATCTAGGTAGACAACTACTAATGCCTGCCCGCTATCGACAGCCTTAGTGACCAGGCTGAGGAAGTCAAACTGACATGTAGTACATGATCGCGATTTGAGGAACCCGTGCTGCCTATCGCTTAGAAGGTTAGAAGCGAGAAGATGGGTGGTAATGCCTTCTTTGATAATCGTTTCCATTATTCTGGAAATGATAGGAGTATAGTTGATGGGGCGGTAATTAGCAAGTTCGTGGACAGGTCCCCTTTTGTGTCGTAGAATGATGACTGAACGCTTCCAGTTCGACGGTACCAAACTAAATTTGAGTGACAAGGTGAACAGGTTCAGTAATAAAAGTGAAAGGTCCGATCCATCGGTAATGATTACAGCTGGGGGCAACCCGTCTGGTTCAGGATGGGCAGATGCTTTAGAGCGTGAAATGAGCCTGGATAAAACGTGTACTTCAAAGGTTAAGGTAGATAAGGAAGAGCTGGTAATAGCCAGAAGATTTGGGGGTGCTGTGTCTGAGGCGAGGGACATGGAATTGGCGAAGTAATGGTTGAAGGCCTCAGCTATATCAGAAGGGGAAGTGGCCGAAGTTTTATTCCGTAACACTACATATTGGATCATAGTATCCGTTGCCGAATTTCTAGATTTGTGTAAGAGTGAGAGTTTCAATGCTTTATTGGGATGCCTTAGGGCTTTGGATTCTTCGTTTCGGAGCTGTTTTCCCTTTAAGTCTCGGATAATATCAGTTTGATGCGTTAGCCTCATGAAAAGAGAGAAGTCGTGGTTTTGGAGGTAAAGTCTTTGCATCTTAAGGTACTTTCGTGGGGGGGGGATGCAAGCTTGGACTTCCTAAGGGAGGAGTTTTGGGTTGTTGGGCTAAGTTTTAGAAGGCAGTTTCCCATGTTGAAGTAAAAGTGATCAGCCGCTTGTTGGGGTTCAGCCGTTAGAAAAAAACTGCTCCAATCTTGGTTACGGATGAGATTGGGCAGAGGGTTCCAATTTAAACGGACGGGATTGTTGACTGGGGTCAGGTAGTCTGATGGATAAGGATGGAATGAAAGATTACCGGCCACTATCTTAAGGTCGCTACCCGGAAATTTATTCAGAACGGAAACAGAAAAGTAGGAAACGCTGTGGGTAAATATAAGATCTGGTATGTTGGCGTTTCTAGTAGGGGTTTTAACGTGTTGCACCCAGCCCCCAATGTGAGTGTGGGACTCAAAGTCTATTAGGTTGGGAGGTGCCGTGAGGTTTCGCCAGGATATTTTAGGCCAGTTAAAACCACCGGCTATGATTTTCGCGGCCGAAGGTAGTGGTGAAACCTAATCAAAGGCTTCAATTAAAGGAGTTAATTCTGCAATAGTTGATGAGGGCGGGCGACAGACAAAACCAATGTGCATGACTACAGTTGAGAACCGAATTGTGAGCCACAGAGAATCCGGAATTGAGTCTAGTGTGGCATGTCTGATGGGAACTACTAAAAGGGCGTGCTGTACGTACACAAGGCACCCACCTCCGCGTCTGTCAATCCTATTTACCCTAAAATCCTTGTACCCTTCAGGCATAATTTCGCTTGTGCTGGTGTGTTCGGTGAGCCAGGTTTCAGTAATAAAGATGATGTCAGGACTGGAGGTTATGACATAATTTTTTAAATGATGAAGCTTATTTAAGATGGATCGCGAGTTAAATAAGATGAATGACAACCCACTCATATGGAAGTGAGTGTCAGGGTTAGGTAACGTATGGGAGTTGTTGGTCGGAGGAAGTGCACGGTGAGGGGCGTGAGTTGGAGCTGATACCGGAGAGAAGGAAAGGCGAGCGTTGGATGCCTCCTCGATGGTTTTGGAAGCATCAGCAGCGGACGAACCGGAAATAATCAATTTTGGGTTATTACGAAGTGTAAGAGAAGATCTTAGACGAAGTAGCCTTGCTACTTGTCCTGATTCGTTGGGATCGTTCGATGCCCTAGTGCGGTGATGAAATACGTGGTTATGAAAGGTATTGGCTTGCCCACGTGACAACCTTGGTATTGGTTGTTGTGTGGTAAGCGCAGGCCTCAGAGGGTAGGGACTAAAAGAGTTTGGGATGGCTTCGCCGCCCATCGATGCGACTTGCCCGGGTGGGGTAGGATAGGAATCGGCGGTTGGTAGGGGGGTTAGATGGAGGTCATTTTCGAAGGAGGCATTGGTAATACGCAGTGTTGCGTAGTTGGCCTTTGGAGTTCGGTGTGCTACCGAAGGTATGAACGACTGGTAAGGTGCCGGTATTGAAAAGTGGTTCAGCAGGGCTAGAAGAGACGAAAGATTGGGAGATTGTGTGCCACAGGGTGGGGAAAATTTACTCGGAGGGGGTTTGTGGATGTATCCTTCGCGTAAAACGCCTGTGGTTGGGCAGAACCAAAATTTTGTTACGGTAAATGAACTAGCGGGATAAACGGTGGCGGCACGGAAAAGTTAGGAAATGAAGAGCTAGGCAGATGTAGCTTTGAATAATAGCTGTGAGGTGCTTTGCGAGCATCGTCCGTATAAATGCGCGTAGAGCGAGGATTTCGCTGGGAGGAATTACGGTTTGAGAAACTATCTATTTTGGGGACAGAAACTGTAGGTCTCGGCATTAGTGACATCTCACTAGGGTGTCTGTTCGCTTCTAATCCTTGCATGACATTAGGGGTGCAGCCTGGTTATATAAGACGGTCGTTGCCTAATGAACTAAATGTTGAGGCCTCCAGTAGGGATGGTGTGTGGGTTGTCGAACTCTGGATTTGCGGCCATGTGTTACAGTTGGTATCGACACTCTGCATTGGGGGCTGAGTGTAGATCGTTACCAACTTTCGGCCCATTGGTGATAAGTTAGATTGCAACAATGAGGTTGCGTCCTTAGGTACGCTACTTCTTGGCAGCTTGTTCACGAGAGTATGCCCTGAATTCTGACGGGTTTGATTCGAACGAAAATGACCTGGCAATGGTATGGTGTGGTCACGCGGATGGGTTTTAGTCGTGGCTATGTGGTGTGGACAAGAGCGACCATACTTTGATTTATGTGTCGCCTTGGGAGAGGGATTCAAAGTTGTTAGGTCAGGGAGGCTACGCGACTTAGGTAGCTGCTTCTGATGCACAGAGCTAAGCTGTCTGGCAGTTGTTTGAGAAGTCTATGATACTTCCTATAGAGTGGCTAGACAGGGAGCCTCTTTTCAGTTGCAGCCTGGGCAGTATTAGACAGTTGTTTCAGACCGTCAGAAAGGAACGAGTAGAAAATATCTGCAGTAAGCTGAGGGCCATGGGTGTGGAAATACTTGCCCCAGTCCTTCTGGTGAATAAGCGTGAATAGCAAGGCCCGATTTCTGCATTGGAATGTACTGTTGGAGGGTTGCACGGGGTTAGGTGGGCCACTAATGGGCAAATGGCAGATAGCCATTTTATGGTCGCCGCTGGGGATATTTTGTGTTACAGACACGTCGATGAGAGGCATGTTATGAGTAAATACCGGATCTAGCGTGCTCCAGTTTCTGGTAGGTTCGACAACATGCTGTGTCCAGCCCCCAAGATGGATACTAGTAATTTGGTCCATAAGACTGGGAGGAGCCGAGTGGGCAGGTTAACAAATTCGAGGAAGAATAAAGTCACCCGCAATAAACTCGGTTCTAGAAGGAAGGAGAGGTATTCGAAAGACCTATTAAGAAATGGAAACAAAGAACTGGGGGAATTCGGTGAGCGACGCTTGCGGCCACGACCACTGCCTGGTTGTCCGCTTCTGTCTAGACTTTGAAGTTGACAGATGTTCTCCAAAGCACTCTTCCGAGGTTTAGGTTTAAGCTGACTCCGGGACTTCGCGGCCGATAGCCAGGAGGTCCTGTCTCCTGTACTGGTAGGCTCCACAGATCCCTCATTTTCACAATAGGGGGGACAAGTTCCCCGAGCTTCAGGTCCTGTGTCCACTCACGTACCGTCCTCAGTTGGTGACAGCGGACCGCCACGTGGACGGACCCGTAAGTTAGATTCAGGAGAGAGGAAGCGGAGGTGGTAGAACAAAGATGAGGCAAAAAGGGTGAGGACAAAAGTGATGGTTGAAAGGAGTGCACGGAGACGAAAAGGGTGAAAGGAAAAACCCGTGTGTAGAAAGAACAGGCTGCAGGTGGGGAATAAAGAATGGATGACTAGAGGGAAATCAAACGACAAAGTAAGAACAGAAGCCTAAGAAGTGGAGGGAATAGAAACCTAGTGAACACAAGGTCTAACAAACCGTCACCAATCCACTCAGTGCCCGTCAAAGAACACCCGGTTCATTTCCCTGTCCGGTCGGTGCTTGAACTCAGCAATTGTGGTTGCCCAGACCAGTTTACCCCGGTCGGTAACCACAACTTTCGTGAACAATTGAACCCGAAGTCTTGTTCATGACCTATTCTCATCATCCTGAAGGCTTGACCTCCCAGGTTGGGGTTTTCTCCTAGCGGCAGGAAGGCATGCGTGCGAGTCCCCAAGTCGACCCTGCCTGTGGGGATCTAGCACACTACTATGAGGTACCCTTGTTTCATTCTCCGTTCCGAGGAGAATAAGCCGAGGGATTCCAAGCTTCCCTCACTAGTTTTCCTCCTAACATGGGAAAGAACCAGGCAAATCGACTCTGGATTTTCTCTAGTACAAGCCAGTCCAAACCAAACATGGGCTCCTGGGCTGGACATATTTCTCCAAGTGAGGCCGTGCGAGTCTTGTACAGTCGAACCAGCACCCTTGGCCTCCTGGAGCTGATTGTTTCACGGGGCCGGTGCAGCTCCAAAGAAGCGGTTTCTGCCGCTTCGACACACTGGATTTGGGTAGGAAATCAGCCCTTACCATGACCTCCGAATACTTTACGACACCTTTTGCCGGTACTGTTACTGTCACGCCTTCCGTTTCCAGCACCCTCAATCTGTGAGGTAGCCTCTCATCAACTTCATGCACGTACTTGCATATGTTCAGTGGTATGTTCCAATTTTCAGCCGTTCATGGACTCTGCCCAGGTCCCTCTCAGCTGATTCGTGGTTGCCCCCCCCCCTACTATTTTTACATCCCCGGCAAATTTGAAACACGAGTTTTCTATACGATGTTCTAAGTCGTTTACCCCAAGGACCAACCCTTGGGGTGCTCCACGGAGCATGCGTCCTGCTGGATTCATGCTTTCCCCTTTTCCTAATTGGAAGGCCCTGCCAAACAGACATCTCCTAGTACGTGTCGTCAGTCGATCCGACAGTCTAAATCCCCGTAGTTTCCCCATAAGTAGACGGTGGTCCACTGAGTCGAAGGCTTTCTGGAATTCCACGATTAAGACCTCAACTCGCTGCTTACCATCTATTCTCCCGGTCACTTCCTCCAAGCAGCACAGGAGGTAGGACAAATGGGCTTTTCTGCACAAGTCCGTGCTGGGATTCCTGGACGAGGTTGGGTTGCTTTGGAGGCAACAACATCCAGTCCTACATAACTTTGTCCATGACCTTCAGCGCAAAGGAGGTTAGGCTCACTCGACGGTAGCTTTCGAAACTACTTCTACCACCCCCTTTGTAACTAGGGGTGATTGTCGAAGTTTACCACTCCTCACACAGGACCCCTGTCTGAAGTGAGGTAATAAACACTTCAGTCAATGGCCCTACCGTCTCACTGTAGTTGATCGTTCTCATGAAAAGTGATTCTTGGTTTACCGGCCCAAAGTTAGCCCATCCTAGATGCGTCCCTACTGTGTAGTTGTACCTCCATTTAGCTCGATTTTGCTTCAACGCCCAACTAGCTTTTAAGACGTCGAGACCCAGGAGGCAATAGCTCTTAGTATCTGAGAGTCTCACAGTAAGAAGAAGCAGCCATTTCTAGCAGTTACAGACCGCATTATCCAGATGCAAAGAAAGGCGGTTCAAGTAGAAAGGGAGAGGTATACCCTACGTGGTAAGCATGCTTTTACGCTTCTTCGTGATGAAAAATAAACGAAAAATGTTTTCGCCTGCGAAGGTCTTGGGTCCGCGCCGTCTAATCCTTCTAAAAGGATGGAAACCTGATAAAAGCCCAGACCGGAAGCTGGGCATGAGAAATCCCAAGTACCTGATCTAGCCTCCCCTCCTTCCGTCGGAATCTGTGCGAGGTGAATGCTTGCCTTTCCAGCATTACACCTGTGTTTGCCAACCCGCCTCTCTTCGTTTCAAGCCTTGCGGGCTCTTTGCACCGCAGATTACCAGCTGGCTGTTGCCCAGTGGAGCGGTTGTTATTCGTCTTGGAAAGCCAAATCATGTGACCTTTGCTCTTACAGCATCCCGGCCCTGGTAAATCTAGGCTTCAGAGCTGTGGGGTTAGTCTAATCCGCTCTTCCTTGCTTTAAAGAGGAACATGCCCGTAGCGTTTTTACAGTTTACTATGCACTACTTCACTTTATTTGTTTTATCCTCGAATCCATGCACAAAAGTGTGTCGTCCAACCTCAGCTGTCTGCTACGGTATTGGCTCACTTGTAAAACAAAAGCGCTTCCTGTCTGTGTCTCCCCCTAAAACCCTGTTCTTTCTTCGCGGTAGATGACTACGTTCATTTCATTCTCCCGTCTTGGACTCCCACTTGATGAACTAGTCACCCTGCTTTCTTACACGCTTTCGTAAATTCCAATTCGTCAAGCCGATTACCTTCTTCAATGACCACCGCTTACGGATCCGCGCATGCACGTATAGTAAAAGAGGAATAAGCTCCACCCAGGTGCCTTACACTTCCGCTCCTCGTGGTCCTCACGAGAAGCACCTTGTTTGCATCCGCTAAAAATGCTCTCTCATAACTCCAGGTATTTCCTCTATCCGCCATTTTCGCCGTCCCTAAACAAAGCTGGTACAACGACCAAACTGCTTTCTTCCTTTTTTCCGTTTCCTCTTTCAAATCTTGATGTTTTAACGACACGTTCCGTAACCCGCCGGAGGACAAATACTTACATGCGCATTGCTGAAGGAAGTCGCCAGGGGATTATTTCTGGATCCTTTTTTGCATAATCCGGTACTGCCGATGAAATATTGGACTCACACAGATATATATATGTTTGAGACTGGCAGATCATCCACACTGCCGCTTTCAAGTGAGCCATGACGGTACTAGGGAAGGTACTGCGGTAATCAACAGTTCATGGCTTGCGGCACCATTCTCCTCCACAAAACGACTCATCGATGTAGACAGGCTTAAGCATAGCCACCAGAGTTTACGTCTTTGAGAGTACAGTCTCCGTATTCTGGAGATGCACCTTCTAAAGGCGGCACTGATTGTCACCCACATCTATCCTGCCTGATACTGCCGAAAGATAGCCGCGTGAGACCAATAATGCATAATTTATTTGTCGGTTCAAATTTGATTTCAGGCTCAAGCCAAGGCAAAATATTCTCGCCCTTCGATTTCAAAACTTTGCTTTACTCGTCTTTGTGTCGTGCTTGGTGAATAACTCTCCGACTGTCGGTTTTTCCATTCTTTCATTGGCTGCAACTATTACCTCTTGCATGGATTTTAATATTCTTCTTGGCGGTTACCTTAAATTTTTACGAGGCTGTGTTCTTCTACTCATTCATCAACTTAATCTTTGAAAGTTTCCTGAAATATTCAACTTACACCTGCATGATACGAAGTTGCTTCATCCAGCGATCCCATGGAAGCATCCTATAATAACTTTTCTGCGTAACCTCCGTGTAAAATATGCATGCATACACTCTGCATTCGGCAGTGACATTCGTTTTAGCAATTTCTCGTCTGTCCCATCCTCTAAAATATCACAGCTCAATTCAAAACCCATTCGTGTTTGGCTCTTAAATCCTTTCCGTTCTACTTCATCCACATTCCGTTCGGCTTTACTTCAATGCCACTAAAATGAGCGACCCCTCGCTTAAGTTTTGTGAATACTTCATCTAGTTGGGTATTATTGTTCTCTCTGGTCGCGCTCTTACACGTGCATCTTGATCGGGGCAGGGTAGTGGGCCATTATTTGCATTAGGGTTCACACTCTCAGATTTTCTGGCCCTTTTCTTTCGAGGCAACTTAGACGAAACCTGAAGAAAATATCCGTATTTGAACAGCGCTGAACCGCTTGAATCTGTGACATGCCAACACCGCAGGCTCCTTCTTTATTCATTTGTATTAAGGTTACATCGGACCCGCTGTCTAGTGCAGCGTAGGTCACCGCAGAGCCACCGGTCTGTTGAATTGTACTAAACTGGCACGAAACTCTGGCCTCAAAGCAGTCTCAAGGCTATTAGTTCATTGGTTGGGTTTTCTTGCGTCATCCGCACTCAGCTCATCCGGCCGAAGCCCTTTGGTTGAAACATGCATAACGAGGTCGGTAGATCGCTTCCGTGCACCATGCAATACATGGTGACTCCTACTCTGACAACCCGGTTTTAAATGAAGGTTCTGAAAGAGAGTACCATATTGACAGATGTATGCACCTTGGACATGGGAAGAAACATTGATCCCCTTGTGCAGTGTCCATAGGATAGTCATAACACGAGCGAAACGACGGAGACCGTCCTAGAATACTCTTATTCCAATACATACTATCGCTAGACTCATGGAGCAACCAATGGTTGATGAAATTCTCCGCTGTCAAAAGTTGTATCCTTATGTATAAATGTCAGGTTCCCGCGGGAATGTTTAAAATTATTGATCAGTTCATCCCCAACAGTCCGGAAGTAAGGGACTTGGGATTACAATATTCTTGTACATTTAGTTTCTCCGAACATTCGGCCGTGCAGGTTGCTAAAGCTAGACGGCTAATTGGTCTGATTAATAGAACCTTCGGTCTTACAGAGAGCAAGCTAAGCATTTTTAAAACTCATGTCAGACCACTTCTGGAATATTGCACTGTCGTCTTTTCTAACATGCGGCAGATTGACAGATTTGCAATTGAGAATGTACAACGTAGATTTACCAAACAACTACTAGGATATTCCTCGCCTTTAAATTATATGGAAAGGTGTGAAATATTGCACCTAGAGCCCCTATGGCTGCGCCGTCTACGAATGAACCTGTCTTTCTTTTGCAATATTGTAAAACGTACATCTTGCAATTCAGCCCCCCAGGTCAAAACTCCCTCCAACTATTCTTTACGACATAGGGACTCTATGGTCTTGATTCCGGTATCCAGGACTGCGATGCGGTCAAACTTCTTTATTGTTAAGTATTCTTCCCTCTGGAACAAACTCCCACCTCAACTTAGGTCAATGTCTTCGGCCTCTTTATTACTCAAAAAAGAAATAAATAAACATCTAACTGTCCAAAAACTGATCCGAATGCATGATCCCTACATGTCTATTACCCGAGCCTACGAACTGGGCCTGGGATATTAACCAAAAGCTTAACAACTTTGTTCAGTAGACAGTTATTACCAACGGATGGTAAGGAGCATTCTGTATTATAGTTAGCAAATAAAAGCAGTCCAACCTATACTCCATGACTGTCAACAGCACACTCCACGTGTTTGTCTAGCCACTTTCTATTTTCAACGCTTCTGACCACGACCCCCTACTGGCCACCGTTACTCCGGTGATTCTTTTTTCATGCTGTCAGATTTTACCATAGTCGGTTAGGTTCTTTTTTTATCAGCTGCCGCCAGGTATAAGAGCATTTATAATGCTAGAAAATACATAGCAGCATATATAATATGGTCCTCAAGGTACCAGTCTCATCCACGCTTCAACTACTTACTCATTGAGACCCTATTTCAACACACAAGATTCCAGGCCTCGTTCTGATGAACGAATCGCCACATTCGATGTGGTCTTCCATAAACCATTCGTCGAACTACACATAAGTATTTGCTCCCAGTGTCGCCTATTCTCGCTTCCTTGCTTTTTTGGTAACTCTCACTAAGCCTCACAAGAATTAGTCGCTAGTACCGGTCTTCTCCGCTTTCCGTATGTTGTTTAATCCAAAAAACAAGACCTCAAAGTCGCGACCACCCATTTCTGTTACTGGCATGATATTGGTGTTCTGTCTTTCTCCCCTAACCCACAGCTGGTAGAATTGCCAGACTGCAGCCCTCTCCGTTTTGTTTTCAGAACCTGCACCCTAAGGACGATTGTCGCCTTCCACTTCCCAGGAATAACTTGGACCCTCTCTTGCTGGACAGGACAAACGAGATTTACACACAACTTCATTTTTGCCCGTCTCACGATCGCTTTCCCCAAGATTCCCGCCATCGGACTTCTTGAACCTGGACTACTCGATCTCACTGCATTCATACAACTCATTTTAATCCCATATGTCATCCTGCCCGTTCCGTGTTAGAACCCGCTAAGACTGTTCAAACACTGGCACCTTTATTGTTACTGTTCATTGATTCATCGGTCACCAAAATAAAAACGTCCGGCGCTGACATATCTTTCAGTAGTCCTCCAGTGGGCAGCGAAGTAATTAGTAACTACCTGCACTCTTCATCGGTCCATCCGATCGCATCCGCAATGCTGTTTCATCGAGTGTTCGGGCTCTGTAGATCACTGCGTTCCCTCCACGATTGAACGTCTTCGATACACTTCCCATGCTGCATCGCCGCTCCGTTCCCATCATTTGTTACACCTGTCAAATTGGTCATTAGAAATGTGACACTCACCGTCTACTTACTATACCATCACCGTTATCGAGACCTTTGATTTTCCAGATGTTGCATTCGTGTTATATTACCGAAACTGACCCCGTATGCAGCCTCTAAATCACACCACTATCTGCACCGGCTGATACATTTTATTTCTATATTCGTTGATCCACGGCCGCTTCCCGCGATATACCTGTGCAGTTTTATTGATCTGTCATTTTTGCATGGTACATACCACACAGCATTCATCTATTGACGTACACTTATCTGTGGATTACTTTACCTTTCCTCTCGCAGAACTGAACACCTGTATAATGGATGTAACCACACGGTCAATATTGATTAGTCTTCCACTTCCGCTTTGACATTTCATACCAACCCTACATAAAGTTAACAACTTGCCGCACGCTCACCTGTTTTACTCCGGCCGTTCCCTGCCACCATCACTCTGGTAGTATCCCTCCCAAGAAATACGCAATTGTTTGCAACATATATGATTCCTCCAGTATACAGCCACCACTTTATATACTACCATCTTTGCAGACTGAAATATTTCCATGTTAATACTTCTTGACATACCTGTCGTAAAGTGAATAATTCACCGAACGCTTCGACGAGATTTCTATCCATATGCCTATCATATTCTGCAGCGCACCAAAAACATTTCCTTTCAATATGTTTGAATTTCCACTAGTGGTAATTATTTCATATACCACATGCATGTACTCCAGACCAACTGACACCATTCGACCTTGACCTTCAAATTTGCCGGGCATTACTACAGTTTTAGTTCACTGTAACACTCTCTCTGATACTCTGCATGCACTTGTTGTACCCTTTTGTGAATTGTCATTCCGGCATCACCATAATCATCTGATCATGCATTCTAGCACGCTTCGGGCGCATCCGAAATATGCAATCATTATTATTATAACGAGCATCGGCCAGAAGCAACCAACAAGGAGCTACCACGAGATGGCTCGAACAGAATCGAATCTTTTCGAGGAATTTACTAGTGAATCTTCCAGAAGGTGGCCACGAATGCCGCACGACCGTTCCGGGAGCAGTCAGTTGACCAAACCTACTTCGAGGAGTCCGTGCTTTACCGGGAACAAGGTGTTTTAAATCTTGGAATTTTGGTCTATCTGTCCTCCTCCGAATTTCATCAACGATTCTGGCCTACAAATCCCGGAGAAGTGTGTGCAGCACCCGGGTAATCCGTTCTATAATCGGAAGCAAGTTGAGGTCTGCAAGCTGTTCATCTGTGTGAGCTCTACTTCATTGGTGGGCATTTCTAACGACAACTGGGTCAGAATATTTTATTCTCCGACCAGAGGCTTTAAACTTTGCAGCAAGCCGCCCGTCACTGAAAAAGCCCCCGGGTAATCTTGTCTACAAAAACCCCTCACAACTTCTCTGGCCCCGTTTTACGCCAGTCCTGGAGGCAACAAAACATACCTACGCTGGACCCCTTGCTAGCCCTAAATGGCTATGCTGGTGGTGTAAAACACGCTGACCAACTTTCGGAACTCCGTCGTTAACCCAATGTTCGAACTGTTTAACAAACCTCAATTATGGAGACGAATGGCCCGAAAATAATTCCAACTCCGCTTCTGGTGAACCCGAACAATATGCCACTACGGATGCCGCCACTGGACCAGCGGGTGACTTTGTCAAGCGTCGTTCTGCACATGGCAGCCACCCACGTAGCGAGACAAATGCTCAAGGCATACATACTTAACTCTAGTGTCTCTTTTTTCTCGGCCAGTGCTAGATTTGCCTCCACCATTTCCGCCTCCTTCCTTGCCCCGAGAAGCTAGCGTTTCCCAGTCAGATCCGACTACTCGGAAACTTGCTCTTCCCCGGTTCAGCTGGCAACGGATCAGCCTTAGCTGCATGCAAAACTGAACCAACCTTAGAACGACTTGACACACTAGAGCTTGGCAGGAAACCCGGCCAAAATCTACGGCAACAAGGCCTAGGTCGCCTGAGCGGATCTTTCTTTATTATTATTAATAATATCATTATTAATATTATTATTATTATTAACCTTTGATGATTGCCAAATACATTGAGTATTGTGAGGCTCAGCAAATCGAACGTATGAGCAACGCGCAAAAATTAAATCCGACAAAATTCAAGCAAAGTCGTTTCCTTGTAGCTACGGCACTGCATTTAAGAAATTAAGTGATTTTACAGTAGCCGAGCTTCAGTAAGCTCTCACGCTCCAGAAGTAAACGATGAGTGAGTAACTGCAGCCACATCGCGGCACAAGGTTAGAAACAGCAAATGCAACTAAGAAGTACAGTCACAGAACATTTCGAACCAAGCGATCGGCGTTCGAGGCAACGGTGGGAGTCCGATTTGTGAAGAAGATTCACAAAGTTAAGGTAACATGACAAATGATCACAACTGCAGCAGAGATAGTTCATGCAAACAAAATAATGTTTGTAATGCGAAATATTGATTGGCGAAACAAGGATTTTGGACTCTTCCACAGTGACTGCTGAGCATACTTTATATCGGCATTAGTCAGTATGAAGTGGTGACACTGGAAATGACTGAGCAGCAGCCCTGACTGGAGACAAAACGTCAAATATACAGCACAGAAAACTAGGCGGAAAAAGTGGACAATTTTGAGTGAAGTTAACTGAAGGGCAATTCGAGTTGCGGCAAATGACAGAATGCCAGTTCGTGGGAAAATCAAAGTGGGCAGTACAGTGGGATTTTGAAGGGCAGATAATGCTTTATAAACTGAAGTTCTAGGAGACACAAAACAACAGATCTGACAGCGTTCAGCGTTGTTAGGTCTTCCGCATGTCTTCAAAAGATAGTGTAATGTCGGCGCGTGCGTCGGGCGAGTGGAGACAGTCCTGAGTGTGACGCGAATAACCTGGGTTGGATCTCCACATGGGCCAAAGTTAAAGATCTCGTGTGAAATGAAAGTAAGATGACGTCGAGTGATGAAATGAGGGAGGCTTGAGACTGTATGAGTGGCAGGAATATTTGGCGTCCAAGGCGAATTAGGGCCCATCATCAGAGTCGTTGACTGCACAGCCACTGGATCCCGACGCAGGTTGACGTGAAAATTGCAACATATCAGTGAACGCCCGCCAGATCCATCGTACCGTTACTCAACACCATGGGCATGCGGCCATAGATCCGGTCAGCATGAAGACGCTGTATACGCAACATTGTAGTGCATAACAAAATCTAGTGGAATCGGATGACGGAACCTGGGGGTCCTGGGAACAAGCGCGTTATAATCAAGTGGATCCTTAGGCAAGGTTTAGAAGCGGATGTCAAATAATCAGAGAGATCCAGTAGTCTCAACGGTCCTCATATAATTGGTCCAAGTTTAAGCTGGCTCGGGCTGCGCCCGTTATGGTTGTTGCGTAAAGGAGCTTTCCTAGTGCTTTTGTGAAATATTTTAGCGTGCAACATGGACGTCGCAATTCCGGTAGCGTGCGCAGGGGCTAGGAAAAGCGTCAGCAGGTAATTCAGGCATGACCGATAGCCTGGAGTGAAGGGCTTTATCAGTGTTTTGCCCGCAACGAAGGGGATAACGGTATTACTGGAGGAACCAAACGGGTTATCAAATGAGTCAATTTCTGAGTGCAAAGAACGAAGAGAAACGAATAGTGAGCTTGGAATGACGTCACCATGGAGATCGCAGGCGGAGCATTTCCTATCTGGCTTTACTGTAAGAGCTGTAAGGTAGGCCAGGTAACTCTTTAGTAAAATATCGCCGCTCATTTTCCCACACCTCAGTCAGATTTTTGCATCCAGGTAAAAACCAGTGGACAGTGTTACAAATGTGACCTAGAACTGGACGTCAGCATCAGACTTTTGCTCGTCCGCGTGCGGAACGTTCGAGAGACAAGCACGGTAATCCTCCTTGCCTTATCAACTTAAAACCGTACCTCTTCATGTTAGTTGGAGAAACAGGATAATGGCTGGCCTCTTATTGTAGGTCTCCCACCACATTTGCTGTTGAAACTTGTGGATCACCTTTGGTGGGGGAGCTAAGCGGAACCTGGCACTTGTGGGACAGGACGGTGCTTTCATTGCCGGGAACCTCATCACCCTCCGGGTACACCGCTCACGAAAGGACGTTAAACCAGGCACCAGATTTGTAAGCCCCAAACGCCATGCATTCGCTTCGAAGCCATGGGTTGTTTATATCCTACGCAAAGAGCAATGTCATGCCGTGAAGCACTACTTGGAAGGCATCATTTCTGTGCACCAAAAAACATGATTAGACCGAAACCGTCAACTTCTGCGGACCCGATCGCTGAGTCTCAGTGTTTTCAGTTTCCGAAATAGGGACCACCGACGAGGAGGATAAATGACCCTGCATCTTGACGGTCCATTGGATATCATCGGGTCGAGAGAAATAACAAGTCCGATCATTGAAGTGGGATCCTCTCGCATCCTCCGTAGTGAAAGTGGGTGAAGGCTGCCGTAATATCCCTTGGTGAATCAAGGTGGACGCCCTTCTTGTAGGAGAATCTCACAGTCCATGGGCCTCACCTCTATGCATGGCTCTTAAGAAATATGGCATTAGCTGGCGACCAGGTGGCGACTATCGTGCGTTTAACTCGGTTATCCCCTATGATAGCCATCCCATACCCCGCACACGACACCACGGCATCACTTCACGGCACGATTGTATTTTCTGAGATCAATCTAATAAGATCTGATCACCGGACACAAGTGGCCGCTGAAGATGTCGAGAAAATGGCTGCCACGACTCTCTTTGCTTTGTTTGGGTTCCTACCTATGCCTTTTGGTTTGTGAAATGCTGCTCAGACATTTCAGAGGTTTATCGATAGCATTACACGAGACTTGCAATTTGTTCACGTTTATATCGATGACTTGCTAACCGCATCCCTGAGCGTAGAAGAACATTTTTCAACATTTGACGCTACTATTTCAACGTTTGTCCGAACATCGAATAGTAGTCAATCCCGACAATTGTGAATTTGGCAAACAGGAACTTGTGTTCCTCATTCACAGGGTCACTCGAGAGGGTGTTATGCTTTGTGCAAATGAAGCGCGTGCTATTCTATATTATACCGTAACGCCTTCAATCCGGGAGTTTAAGGCATTTTTGGGGTTGGGTAACTTCTACCGTCGTTTCACACTCTACGCTGCTGGACGTTTGCTTCCAGTAAAAGACCTACTTCGTGACAATCCACGTAAGTCACCGCCCATGGATGCCGCCGGTGTGACTCTCCTGGCGAATAAGGCGACCCTAGCGGAAACCGTGCTACTTATGCACCCAGTTCCGTCCATCGCGCTAAGCATAGCGATGGGTTCACCTGGTTTTGCCACCAGGGCGGTCCCTGCAGCGGTCAGTTTCTGGGGTTTGGCAACCATTACAATTTTCCCTCTACGCCTCGGTCCCACGGAAAAGAAGTATAATGCTTTCGATTCTGGACTGGTGACTGCGCATTTCGCCCTTGAATAACCCGTCAAGCAGCCCAGAGCGTATATCCTATCCTCTACACCGTCCGTAAGCCTTTCAGTCTGATTGGTTCTCCCTGAGAGAAGTCAGACATTTAGACTGCATTTCTCAGTTCGTGACTGACCTACGACAGGTTAAGTGTGAGTCGAACTGCGTTCCAGATTATTTGTTGCGTATTCCCCTTAGTACCAATAAGTTTCTCGTTTGAGACATCCCTGTCATGGCTGCAGCACAGGCACGAAATATTTCAAGTACGGAAGCCGCTCAGCCACTGTCGCTACAGTATCAGTCTGCACATCTGGCCACCAATGCTGGGACTATACTCTGCGAAATGTTCACTGGCCTACCCAGCCTTGACCAGTGGTAACCTCTACATATCGGCTTCTCACATTCGACACCCTGAAGGGACTTTCACATTCGGGTATCGAAGCCAGTCTCCGACTGGCGGCAGCACAATTCATCTGGTCGTCCATCAGTAAAGATGTTCATATTAGGGCAAAACAGTGTCTGAAATGTCGACTATCTAAAGCGCATAGGCAAGTAGCTGTGCTTATGGGTACTTTTTCTCCATCTGATGCTCACTCCGATCATATCCGCGCGGACATCGTGGGTCCATTGACTCTATCACACGGATATACCTTTTTATTACAGGGCCTCAGTAGATTTACGGGTTGGCTCGAGACTATCCCCATCTCCATCGTCGTTTCCGAATCAGCGGCTAGACGTCTGATAGAAAGATGGATAGCTTTAGATGGTTGTCCCTCAATAATCAAAACTCAATTAGGACGAAATGGCCCTTCATAACGAGCTGGCAAGGGATGCACTAAAATGTGCAGCCCAAAGTCAGGCTGCACAGATAGTTCAGCCAAAGGCCACCGTCCGTTCCCTCAAGGATGAGTTCACCAGCCTGAGGAACTTGGCTATCAAATCCCTCCCGGTGCCCCAGGCAGCCGATCAGGTGTGTAGAGTATCTGAGCAGCACATTCTCGATGTCGTCAAGATTTTGCAAGACAGAGAAATGCTCCAAGCGAGTCAACCTTTAAGGTCACTTTCTCAACTCCAATCACCCTCATGACACCTATGCCCAGGTGTTCAACAGCCTTAAGCTCCCTTTCCCACTTAAAAGCCGGTCCACTTGGCTGGTAACCAAACTCATCAACCGGGCGCACCGCATTCTTATTGAAATGAGCTACGCAGAGGCTGCCAAACGAGTTGTTACCTCAGCTGCGAAGCTCAGGTTGGAAATAAAAAGGCTCAAGGGAGTATCCATTGACAAGCCACTTCATCTAGGGCCTTGAGGTAAGAAACCTAAGCTAGCGACCCTAAAATCCCGATCTCAAGATCAAAAAGCTGCCTGTCGTGCGGGTAACTCGTTTTGAGGGTCAAGCTCCAGGCCGACCATCCTCTGCTTTCCTACTCGCTCCATCTCCCGTCGCTAAATGTACCGCCAGTATTAGACCTAGTGCTACTAAACATCTGACCCAACAAAAAGTATCCCAGACCCCAACATTGCTAATAAGACTGTATTCACAGACGAGACTCACCCATCCTTGAGTCCAGACACAAACATGTAACCCGTTTCCGCCGAAAGCTGCAGAGCGGAGGTTAACGCAATATGCTAACGACGAGAAAGATTTCACGGTAACCATGCAAACACCACTACATCGGATATCCTTGCTCCTAATGTAGTATAATCTCAGCACACTAGCTCCATCGAGTATGAGCATAGACGAACTTACGGCTGTATTTCTCGGCACAAGACCAACTTTCTTTAGCGCGTCATCACCGACGCCATCATAGTTTCTTCCACTTTAGGGCCCCTCAGGAACCATTCAATATAGAGTATCTACTATACCGGAAGAGGCCTTAACAAGTACAGTGCTATGCTAGCAGGGTGCCGGTCCCATTAACTCCCATTGTTCTTTCAAACCCACCTTACCGCCTAGGTGCTGAACTGCAGACTGTGTAAGTGAACTGGATCGAGGGGTACCATTTCTAGATCCTCCTAACCGTAAAGCTCTAGGTTTTTCTTCGTATCCCAACACTGCCACACTTACTTGCGAACCAATAATTCTTTAGAATGCGTACAAAATGGCCCAACCGGTGGATTCAACTCTGCTAGTCTGCAGCATTATAGCTCAGTCCCCGGCGAGCCTACTGCACCCAGAACGTGGAGTAGGTGCCACTGACCAGTTCATTACTGTTGTCGTCATATATTACCCTAACCCACAGCTGGAACCACGTCCAGGATGCAATCCCTATTTATTTCAGGTTCGTCGCCTCCCAATATCTCAGTCGCCAAACTGGATAACCAAGGATGCCACTATGAATCGTACCGACAGGAACCCAAGTGGAACCTTTCATCCACGCCTCAGAAAATACCCCCATCTGCCTATCATAATAATTAGGGTTTTCTAACGCAAAACCTCTCCTGTGGATATCAACATTACTGCCAAAACAAGTAACAGTTCACGAGCAACCTGCTATTATACCAGTCCTCATTTAAATCCATCATATCTCGCCACGCTCGGCTGGTTGGCCGACTCATATCCTCCACCCCGCCAGACGAACCACGCCCATAGAATGTTGTACATTATCAGTATTGAAGCTGAATAACACTGAGGCTCAATGCGCCAAAGTACATATATATATATATGTATATATATATATATATATATATATATATATATATATATATATATATATATCAGTGAAACGGCATAATAATGCCCAAGTCAACGCGGAGATTTTCCACTTTAGCATCTGTTGCAACAGTCCACTTTCCCCTCGATCCGTGTCCGGCCGCAGTTATACTTTCGCATTACTGAATGGTACAGGCTACGGATCCCGAAATTAAACTCACATTCATATGGACTTCCGTTCCTCCCACACTCACCACAGTTCCCAAATCTACATTCATAAAATTGGTTTCATGTCTCCTTGTTTCACAACTCATTCCTTATGTTGAACCACGGTAGAACCGACACTGAGGGTTTGGATGAGCTTCACGGTTTGCTATTCTCTTCGCATGCATCGATTTCCTCGAGTGTACTTCCGTATAATCTGTTTTTCTTCCTGTTTAAAACTTCGCTGTTCACAGATACCTGGTAAACGGCCGTATTTCATAGCTCGAATCATTCTCGTTGATAATGCACCTCTAGCAGTATGAATGAACGACCTATTCGGTATCTCAGCGGTGCGCCACTGCCCAGCGCGAAATAGAAACCGGTTCAAAAGTGTGAAGCAAGCCTTTGCTAGAGAGATCCATATAAACTATTGCTGGCTTTTTTCCTACCGCTGGCACTTTTGACTTTTATACCTGAAGTTTGTGAAAATTTCATCCCAATGAGTAACGCTGTACACCATGTAACAGCCGGTCGTGGAAAATCCCCCTTTTTCCCTCGCGATTCAGTGTTTTTTCCCAACATCACTCATTTCCATACACTATTGACTTGTCTTTACGAACTGGTTGTTTTTCTGGACCAATTGTTGTTTGTTCGCGCCCAGAGCGCTATTTTGGCACATCCTTGCTCAGGACCTGCGTGACGCACGTGCTGTCTGCTCACATGCTGCTATTCGGTTTCTCGTTGTTGAGTCTTTGTGATCGTATTATTGAGGTTTGTATATTGTTTATGTCATTGTTTATTTTAATAATCTAGTATCGTAGAATTATCACGGATAATCGCCTTCTGATTTCGGGATCCGTTGCGAATTTGGCTACGCATTGCTCAAACGTTCGTAACAATACTCAATAGATCTATTTGGAACGAGGAAAAATCACGCAAAATGCCCAGAAAAGGATCAAAAGCAGTCGAATCCGGACAGGAAGTAATACGACAAGTCTCTGGGGAGGTTTTGGGTACATATGATTCTTTAGTTAATGCTAGATCGCCTAGTCCTGTCAGTGCTAGCTCATGTGTTATTGAAAGCAATATTGATCGTAAGGATGTCGATTTATATAAGCTGAGAATACTAGAACTAGAGCAACAGTTACTTTCGGCTAGACTACAGGCGCATGAAGCAGAGAAGTGTACACAGAAACAGCGAGAGCATGAGACCAGTGACTTCGACACTTCCGATAGGTTAGAGTGCAATAAGGTAGGGAACCCCACGCCGGTCGCCGAATACAAACCACCATCGATCGATCTGCCTAGAGTGGAGTTAACGGTTTTCGACGGGCGAGCTGAGCAATACTGCAAGTTTGTCAAACAGTTCGAGACGTTCGTTGAAAACAAGGTAACCGACCCTGGGCAAAGGCTTCTTTACCTTACTCACTACTGCCGAGGCCGAGCAAGAGAAGCTATCGACGGGTGCACCATGCTCTACCCAGAACAAGGCTACACAAGGGCAAGAAAGATTCTGAGGGACTTGTTTGGCCAACCTTTCAAAGTAGCCCGTAACCTAATAGAGGGCATGATGGCAGAGGCAAAGAGAACCAAGGGCGACGTCTACACCATGGCCGACCTGGTGATCAAGATGCAGAACTGCTCAATAGCCCTCGACCATTTAGGTTACAGGGCTGACCTAGACGCCATGCACACTTTGGAAGGCATAGTCCGTCACCTCTCTCCCGAACTACAGGGTCGGTGGGCGGAAGAAGCTGAACGGATAAGCCGAGGCGACAGAGAAGCCAACTTCGAAGACCTGGCCGAATACTTGGACAGGCAAACGAAGATAGCTGACAGCAGATTTGGCCGACTCATCCGGGACAGCAACCGAGCAAACAAGCCCGGTACTAGCCAAGCCCAAACCCCTGTACGGGAATATCCAAAGTACCAGCCTTGGACCAACACACACGTCATTTCACGAGATGCTACGGCGAAACCAAATTGCAGATCCTGTGGTACTAGCCATGGCCTACCAGAATGCCCCAAGTTCGGCAACGCCACAATAGACGAACGGTGGGGAATGGCGAGGATGGCAGGAGCATGTTTCATCTGTCTGAACACCACGCACCGGGCAGTAGCCTGTAGAACAAGGAATCGATGTGGTTACGAGGGCTGCACGGGCAGACACCATCGGCTGCTGCATCAGGCGAGAGTAACCATATCCGAGGCGAGTGCCAAGCCCAGCGTGATTTGTTCAACTTCACAATCTGCCAGTAAACCGGTACGTTTAGGCGTAGTGGCCGTGGGAGTAATGACTCCGACTGGGATAGTCAAGGCGTTGGCTTTCGTTGATAGTGGATCCGACACCACTTTAGTGAAAGAGCGGTTTGCCGACAAACACCAACTGGCTAAAGGTGCGACGTCGTTAGCAGTGAGCACGGTGGGTGGAACACAGGTAATGACTGCCGGTAGATTAAGGCTGCAACTCATCTCTCTAGACACTAACGAGGAAATTGAACCGACGGAGGCATTCACGTTAGCGGATCTCCCCATGCGAGCACCAAGGTCGGTGGACGCAATCTTGACTCGGTGGCCCCACCTGCAGGATGTAACCGTCGTAGACTGGGAAGATGATGAGGTGGATCTCCTCATCGGATGCGACGTGCCAGAGGCGCATTGAGTGCTTGACCAAAGAGTGGGCGACCGCCAGGCACCTTATGCCGTACGCACGGCTCTGGGATGGATGTTATACGGTCCAGTAGGGGTACGCGGTTCCGTGAATTACTTATCCGCCGAAACGGACCGCATAGAGTATCGTCTGCAACGGCTGTATGAAAAGGAGTTTCATGACATTGGAGACGAAAGACCGACGTTGTCTCAAGAGGATCACTTCGCTCTACAAACGGTGCGGCAAGGCTCTAGAGGCCTCAAAAAACAGTTCGAGGTTCCCCTCCCATGGCGCACACCGGTCGACCCGTGGACTGACAACAGAAATTATGTTCTCCAACGGTTACTACGACTAAAAGAACGCTTCACTCGAGACCAGAATCTGTGGGAACGATACGCGGATTTGATGAAGCGAAACGAGGCCCTCGGTTACGTTGAAAAGGTGCCTGTTAACACCGACAGCAAAAGGGGTATCTGGCATCTGCCTCACCATCCGGTTATCAACCCCAAGAAACCCAATAAACTGCGGGTGGTTTTCGACTGTGCGGCCAAGTTCCAGGGCAAGTCGTTAAACGATCGCCTACTACAGGGGCCTGACTGGACCACACCACTGATCGATGTTCTGTGCCGTTTCAGAGTGGGTAAAGTGGCTTTGTCTGCTGACATTAGGGAAATGTTCCATCAGGTGAAGATTCCGGTAGGAGAACGAGATGCTTTGCGTTTCCTGCGGTGGGAAGGGAGCGACCGGGACAACGCAGTGGTGAATTATAGGATGACCGTCCACCCCTTCGGAGCCATATCGTCACCATTTTGTGCTAACTACGCCCTCCGAGAATCAGCGAACAAACATGGCGATCTAGTACATCGGACGATGGTAGAAAGCGTCAGCAGGAACTTCTACGTCGACGACTACCTCGAGTCATTCGATGATGTGGAATCAGCTCTAGAGCAGTTCAGGGGTCTGACGAGATTGCTGGAAGAGGGCGGCTTCCATCTAACTAAATGGATGTCGAACGCTTCAGAAGTGCTGAAGGTCATCCCGTATCACGAAAAGGCCGAAAGGGTAAGAGATTTGGACGGCTCTCCACTTCCTATCGAGCGCACTTTAGGGATACAATGGGACGCGGAAACGGACGATTTTGTTTTCGAACTGAACGTTCCCGAGCTGCCAATAACCCGTCGTGGCATACTATCTGCCGTCTCAAGTTTGTTCGACCCGCTCGGTTTCGTCTCACCGTGGCTGCTACCCGGAAAGATCTTGCTGCAGCGGCTGTGCCGTAAGAAAGTTGATTGCGACCAGGCACTGGACCAAGGGGACCGGTTGGACTGGGAAGAATTTCTGAACACCTTGAAGAATCCCACGATGTTTGACCCCTGGCCATACGACACGGACTGGGGAACTACATGCCTTTTCCGATGCATCCGAAGTCGGTTATGGAGCTGTGGTGTACGGACGATGGTGCGCAGGAGATGGACAATATACCACGAGGATCCTGTTCGCCAAAGCCCGCGTTGCTCCACTGAAGTCGGTCTCAATCCCACGCCTTGAACTCAGCGCAGCCGTGTTGGCAGTCAGGGTGGTGCAAGATGTGAAGAGATGTTTCGATCTCTACATTTGGTCGGTGAGCTTCTGGACGGATTCAACGATAGTACTTTACTACATTAACAACGTACGGAGCCGGTTTAGTACTTTCGTTGCTAACCGGCTCAAGATTATCCACGATGAATCAGCCACGCACCAGTGGAGTCATGTCAGGTCTGGCGATAATCCGGCCGACCTGTGCTCCCGAGGTGCGAACAACTTCAGGCAACTGGACACGTGGACGAGAGGGCCAAACTTCCTGCAATTGCCCAAACAGGACTGGCCCGTGTTCGAATTAAAAAACCCTACGGAATTGGAACTGGAGATCAAAGGCGTAGTGATAGCAACCAACGTCGTCGAAGCGTCGTCCATTCTATCGCGACTGGTCAGGTTTTCTTCCTGGATGAAGACGCTTTGTTCGCTAGTTTGGTTAACCAGGTTCAAGATAAATTTACTAGTCATGAAAGGGCTACGGCGCTCAGGTCGGATACCGGTCGGCCCGGTAGGTCCCGATGAGCTACAAGCGGCAGAGTATGATATTTTCAGAATGATACAACGCGAGGCTTTCGCCCAAGAACTCAAGAGGGCGGGAGAAGTGGGGCCGACCAATGAAGACATGCCATCTCCAAGAGGCGAGCTGAAGCGTTTAAACCCCAAACTCATCAACGGACTGCTGCGGGTGGATGGTAGGCTGACCAACGCCCACCTGAACTTCGACACAAAGTATCCTATACTGCTGCCTGCGAGACAACCTGTAGTAGAGCTAATGATTCAACACGTCCACGCCATGGAGGGACATGCCGGGGAAAGTCACGTGACGAGCGTCATCCGAAAGCGTCTTTGGTTGTTGAGAGGACGAGAGACTGTAAAACGCGTAATCCGACGGTGTGTGCAATGCAGGAAACGCAATGCCACAGCAGGCAAACAACTCATAGCCCCACTACCAGAATGCAGGGTGACTACGGGCTGGTGGCCGTTCAGTGACACCCGGTTGGATTATTTCGGGCCCTTGTGGATCAAGTGCGGGAAAAGATTAGAAAAGCGATACGGATGTACCATGACGTGCATGAAATCACGTGCGGTACACCTAGAAGTCGCACATTCGATGACGACCGATTCGTTTCTACGGGCCTTGCAAAGATTTATCAACCGAAGAGGCGTACCGGCCGATATATACTCAGATAATGGATCGAACTTTGTGGGCGCTCAACGGGAATTGCAGCGTTGGCACAAGAACATAAACAGGGACGAACTGCAGAATCGAACCGTGGCCTACGGCATACGATGGCATTTCAACCCCCCACAGGCCAGTCACCGAGGCGGCATATGGGAACGCATGATCCGGTCCGCCAGACGGATATTGCTGTCAATCATGGAGCAGCAGCCGCCCGTCGACGAGACGCTGAACACCGTCATGACTGAGGTGGAGCGAATCCTGAACAACCGCCCCCTGGTTCCAGTATTGAACGGCGACCCCACCCACCTGGCGCTCACCCCGAACGACTTATTGACGTTAAGGTCGAACGAGGGTTTCCAAGGGCCGGTAAACCTTCGTGGGAGCTACCTCCATGGGTGGAAGCAAGCGAACTATCTGGCCAAGGTCTTCTGGAGGCGATGGCTACGGGAGTACCTACCGGCTTTGCAGACTCGACAGAAGTGGCTGGCCAAAACAAGACCATTCAAAGTTGGGGACGTGGCTATGATCGCCGACGAACGCGCACATTTCAGCGCTTGGTCTTTGGGAGTAGTTACGGAAACCATCAAAAGCACTGACGGAATGATAAGAACGGTGAAGGTGAAGACAGCTAACGGAGTGCTCATTCGTGACATACGCAGTATTAACCTACTCGAGAGCGAAGACGGAGAAGCTGATAACCCTGAGGCCTAGTAAACCTTCTTCACGCCAGTAATCGAGGTGGATAAAGAAACACCATATATACCACACAATCTCCGTCAAACACGTTAAGGTGCTCGCGGGCCTAGGCAGGTAGGAAGAATCAGTACCTTTATACCGAACCTTTGACTTTGCTAAGGATCCAGGAGGATTTTGGTGGGCGGTGTAACAGCCGGTCGTGGAAAATCCCCCTTTTTCCCTCGCGATTCAGTGTTTTTTCCCAACATCACTCATTTCCATACACTATTGACTTGTCTTTACGAACTGGTTGTTTTTCTGGACCAATTGTTGTTTTTTCGCGCCCAGAGCGCTATTTTGGCACATCCTTGCTCAGGACCTGCGTGACGCACGTGCTGTCTGCTCACACGCTGCCATTCGGTTTCTCGTTGTTGAGTCTTTGTGATCGTATTATTGAGGTTTGTATATTGTTTATGTCATTGTTTATTTTAATAATCTAGTATCGTAGAATTATCACGGATAATCGCCTTCTGATTTCGGGATCCGTTGCGAATTTGGCTACGCATTGCTCAAACGTTCGTAACACACCATGATCATGCACCTGCGCGTGGGTCTCGACCACAGCCGAGAAATATACCATTATTATTATCAAGAGATACCTGGTGCGGTCATGCGAAACAGGGTCACCAACAAGAAAACTCAGAGCTGTGGATCACGCAGTACGCACAAAGGTGAACCACAAAAAGCAGTCCACCCTTTTCGGAGACTAAAGGGTGCAGACCGTCTGTCTGGTATGATAACTCCCAGGTTAATAGGCGTCAAAACTTACCAGTCCCCCCAACAGTCTGTTTACTCTCTAGCTCCCAATTTCTTCAGCAATTGCCTGAGTGTGCTGAATAATATCCCGAAGCTTTGTCAGCTTTCAGTGGACAAGGAGCCTCAGAAAGTATCCCTCACAGAAACCTGGCTCACCCCTGATATACTTGATGCCGAAATATCCATTCCGGGATACTTCACATTAAGGCGGGACTCCAGCAGAGGTCGTGCAGGCTGGGTTAACATATACTTCGACAATTGCATCCCTCCTCCCACCATACTGACAATCCCTAACTTTTCATGTATTGATTGTTCGTGGGTTGTGTTTACCACCTCTAGGACGGATACCCTCTTGCTTGGTGTAGTCTGTCGTTCTCCCACAGGCAATTCAACCGATAGCCTGGGTCTCATAGACTTATTAGGCTCCCTGAAAAGCCACACAGACTTCACCTATCTGTTAGTCACTGGTGACTTCAACTCACCCAGTATCGGCTGGCAAAGAACTGACGCCTCTGATATCACCCTTAGTCAACCACTCCAGGATCTCGTGCTCAATAACTCAAGGATGCAAAACGTAAAAGATCCGACTGGATGTCACACAGGACATGCCCCGTCCCTACTAGACATGGTCATCACCAATGAATGGTTCCAACTAGAAGTGGTGCACTACTTGCCACCTCTCGGCAAAAGTGGTCACATTCTCATTGGGTTCGATTACATTGTGAAATGGTCTCCTCCTCCCTCAGGAGTCTAAATTTTGAGATCCTTCAAAAGGAACAGTTTTGACTAAGCCTGTATATTTATTCGCTCCCAGATTAATTCAACTAACCTAGGTAACTCCGCCAACGAAACGGCGGAGGATCTCAAAGAGTTGATCTCCTTAGCTGATGGGCTATTTTTTCCCAGAATTCGTCTCCCATAGGCCGGTAAGAGCCTCTCTCTCGCACCATTAGGGGCGTTCTAGATGAATGAGCATGCCTCTTTGCTAGATATAAAGCCACAGACCTTGCACGCGATGCAGAAAATTTCAGAATTACACGAAACATATGCAAAGACAAGATTATGTCCTATCAGAATTCAGTCCAGAGACCTGTACTTGATCGAGCACGGACCAATAAGGCATTTTTCTTTCAGTACACGCGCCGTCTAAGGGGCACAGCTCCGACGCCACTAGCTCTCGAGAATAGTGCCGGATCCCCAGTCACTTCCGCCAGCTAAGTAGCCGAGGCCTTCAGATCCTACTTTCGTACAGTTTTTAGCTACTTGCCCATATCATCCCACTTTACCGCGCACCCGATACCTCTGGCCATCAAACAGCCGCGCCGCTATTCCTATTGGCGCGGTCGCACGAGTTTTCCGACGGCTCAACCAATACTGCTCTACAGGCTTTGACTTAATCCACCCCCGCATTCTCAGGGAAACCGCGGACACATTAGCTGCTCCTTGTGACTATCTTTCCCAGAGATGTGTTGACAATGGAATCTTTCCCAGTAGCTGGAAAAAGCAGTCATCGCACCCGTCTATAGGAAGGGTTGTAGACATCTTAGCTCTAACTAGCATCACCATCAACATTTTCGATCGAATTCTTAAGAGTGCGGTTCCTCCCCATCCGCATAGAATAAGGATTCTCTTCCGGTCCCAACATGGGTTTCTTCCTGGTAGAACACGAATCACCAATATACTTACTGTCATGGATAGTCTGACGAAAGCCTACGATAATGGCCAGCTCTCGCACGCTGTATTCATCGATTTTGCCGAGGCCTTTGACAAGGTCCCATACCCCCCCCCCATTCTTTATGAGCTGCGAACATACGGGATAACAGGCTCCATAATGGTCAACTTACGCAGCTTCCTTACCGAAAGCACCTTCGTGGTTAAGGTGGGGAAAGTTTAGTCTTAACCCTCCCCAGTAACAACTGGGGTCCCCCAAGGGTAGGGCTTAGGTCATTTCCTTCTCTTGATCTATATAAATGATGTTCGGACAGCCTTTTCTGCAAACACTGCCATGTAGGCAGACGATGTGACCTCCTGCAGTTCAAGCGTTGAAAACATGCAAATTGCAGTTGATGAAACAAAACGCTGGTCCGAGGACTGGAACCTCCCAGTTAATGATGAGAAGTGCGCGAGCATGTCTCTAGGCAGATATACTGGTCACACATTTTTCATTAGCGGAGCAACTACACTGCCCGGAGTTGACCGACACAAGGTGCTCGGTTTCTGGCCAGATTGTAACTTGTTCTTCTCTCATCATCGCCAGCTTGCGGGCAAGTCTGCCTTTCGAGCCCTAAATATGATTCGAATGTCTTCGCGGCGCATTTCCAGGGATGATTTCCCCATAACTTTCGGCTCGTATGTCAGACTTCTGCTGGAGTACGGCGGTCAGATAGTGCACCTTGGTCTCGCCCGAGACCGTGGGATCCCAGGGAAAGTTCAGAGGGTCTCCACCAAAGCAGTATGGGGCCTGTCCCACCTACCCTATCCCGTCCGCCTCTCACTCCCCAATCTCTATTCCTCTGGCTTGAGACGCGTAAGAGGTGATCATTTTTGACGTTTCGCCTTTTTCAATCAGGTCAAAGCGATTGCCTCTCCCCTGTCTGTCCGGCTTTTTCTCTCCGTGGTCACAGCAGAAAGGTTTTTAGGTCGAGACCACACACTTCACTACGAACCAACTTTTTTAACTACCAGATTTTACTCTGTGGAAGGCACTACCGGAAAATATTTTCCTCACGAAGAACAAAACTCTCTTCAAGAAAAAGTTGAACCTTTACCTGGGATTCTCCCAGTAATTTCTGGTCCAAAAAAGTGTAATAGATGTATTTTACTGCGTTTCCATTTCATCACATGTGCATGAATGTCGCGCCCCCGCTCCGCTTGAGGCACTGTCCACAATGAGACAATGCATGATGTTATGTTTACTTTGTTTCTGTTGCCGGCCCCCGCCTCCGCCCCAATTTCTTTTTACTCTCGTTTCAGCTCGGTGAATCCGACAGAAGATCAAATATCTCCTCGAGAACCGGGACTATTGGGCTCAAAGCCTCAAACCCATGTAGTACCTCAAGACTTCAAGACAACTGACTGAGAACTGAGAACCTGCGCTACACCAAGTTGTTAAGCTTGCTGCCAATGTCAGTTTCACCAAGGTATCTAAGACAAAAACTTACATACAGATTCGCAAGATATTCCCATAACCTGAAGTAAATCAGATTTTTCTGAACAAAAGGATACAAGGTTAGCTTCTGACTTACTAATCCACTGCTGTCAAATTTTTTTGAATTATCATGCCCTAATTGACCACCAATCGCCTAATTCACCGACTGGACAATCGGGGTCAACCTACAAGCAGCAAGTGCCCCCGACTTCCCTCTTCCTTATGCAGTGGTGGCCATCTTCATTCATACGTTTACCACGTTTATTGTTTAACTGAACGCTGACTCCAAGCGCGGTGGCCATTTGACCGTTGCTCTTGCTCACGCTCTCACGCACGCTCCCAAGTACACGCTAACCACTATCTCTCCCAATCGCCCTCTCGTTCTCACTGGTCGTGGAAAATACTGTTCTGGTTAACATATTCGTGC
The DNA here is from genome assembly GCA_948099385.1 of Fasciola hepatica. Taxonomy (NCBI): domain Eukaryota; kingdom Metazoa; phylum Platyhelminthes; class Trematoda; order Plagiorchiida; family Fasciolidae; genus Fasciola; species Fasciola hepatica. The sequence continues at coordinate 4,179,006 of CANUEZ040000117.1, forward strand.
AGTGCCGCCCATTAGAGTAACGTGCAGGCGGTCCACGCAGTACTAAGGACCGAAGCACGCTTTTACTGAGGAAACTGCGAAGTAAGGTCTAACCAATCTTACAACTGGTGAGCCCGACGTGATCCCCAGGTCACGTGAGTTTCCTTGTTTTCTACCGTTCAAGGTCCCGCCTGCGTACGTTTTTGTGTGTTTTATTGTTTCCCTATCTGTTGAATATTCTTTGTCGGTTTACCAAATAGTTGTTCTTTCTCCATACATATTTTTGGTGTCTAGTTCGTCGTGATTATTTTTTTCGCGAGGACTACAGTGCCCCATTGATCGTTGATTTCTTCTCCCGTCTGTATTCTATAAAGTAATCGCTATGTCTGCCGAACGGAAACCCTGCTCAGACCCCACCTTTTGGGCGATCATGCTGCACGTACCGGCATTCATGCCTGCTGATCCAGAACTCTGGTTCACGCTGGTCGAGTTAGAATTCGAAAACTGCCGTATAACCAGTGACGCCAGCCCTTTCAGGTGGGTAGCAGGCCGCCTCCCGCCGGGGGTCACAATGCAAGTAAGGGGCTTAGTAATCTCTCCCTGAAGCTATGAGGCTTTAGAGGAGGTCGTTGTTGCTCGCACGACCTCAACGCAAGACCAACGTGTGCAACAACTTCAAAACGTTGAGCTTGGAAGTAGGAAGCCCTCCGAACTGCTGCGTGAGATGCAGCGCCTGAGAGGACCGGTGGTAGGCGAGGACCCTTTCTCAAGGGAACTTAAGCTGCAGCGTTTGCCGCACAACATCCCAGCTTTACTAAGTGCCACGCGCAAGTGTTCGCTGGAGGAAACTGCAGCAATAGCTGATGACATTATGCCACGATACAACCCCGCTGTAGCTGGAGTAACCAGGTCCTCCTCCACAACGGTGCCTGCCTTGCCAACATCTAACGACCTCACGTCAGTTTTGTCTAGAATTGGCGCGAGCCTGCTACGCCTAGCAGTAAGAAGTGGTTCACAGGAGCGGCACTGCGCACACTCACCTAGGCTCCATAGTCCGTCATTGCGACGACGTCTCGGATCTTCAAAAGAAGGGTATTGTAAATACCACAGTCGCTTTGGTGATGGAGTCAAACAATGCAAACCAGGGTGTACGTTTCCCGGTGCTCATCAGGGAAACTAAAACCCCGGCCAGTGGTGGTGACCCACGAAGCCGGGTACCAGACCAACAGTCGCCTTTTGAACGTAAGGGACATCATTTCAAATAACCCATTCCTTGTAGATACCGGTGCCGAAGTTAGCATCCTCCCCCGAGCGAAAGGTGACAATGGCACGCCGCAGGCCCAAACACTACACGCTGCCAATGGCACGGCCATCCCAACGTTTGGCCAGCGGTCGCTCACCTTAAACTTGGGTTTAAAGCGTAACTTTCGTTGGGTATTCATCATTGCCGACGTTCCGTACCCAATTCTAGGCATCGATTTCCTGCAACACTTTGACTTGTCAGTTGATGCACGGCGCCACAGAGTAGTAGATCGTCAGACCACTCTCGCTGTTGCGGGTTCCAATTCGCGAGTGAATCACGTCACCCCTTTTTACGTCCAACCACCAGCACGCCAACCTTATGGCAAATTCATCGCCGCCTACCCGGCCATGTTTCGGCGGGCCGGTTCTCTCCCAGCAGTGACCAACAACGTCACTCACCATATCGATACTAACGGACCCCCGGTGATCAGTAGGCCGCGTCGGTTAGCACCAAACAAGCTTCGTACTGTACAGGCTGAAATCGAACACATGCCGGAACTGGGTAAAATACGCCCTTCTAGTAGCCCTTGGGCTTCCCCTCTTCATATGGCCCCTAAGTCTAGCGGCGACTGGCGACCCTGTGGTGATTACAGAGCACTTAACAAAGTCACCGTCCCTGACCGATACCCGATTCCCCATATACAGGACCTTACTTCGTCTTTATCAGGTTGCTCCGTCTTCAGCCGTATCGATTTAGTTCTTGCGTACAACCACATCCCGGTAGCAGAGGCTGATATCCCTAAAACCACCGTCACTTCGCCTTTCGGGCTGTTCGAGTTTCTGAGAATGCAGTTTGGACTCAGCAATGCAGCCCAGACCATTCAATGGTTCATGCACGAGGCAAATCGTGGTTTGGAAAATGTCTACGTATACCTGGATGATATTTTTGTGGCTAATTCTTCAGAGCAAGAGCAAGCCGTACACTTACGAGCACTTTTCGAATGCCTTAGCCATCACGGCATTACTATCAATATCGCGAAATACGAATCAGGCCGGTCTGATATCACCTTCATAGGACATTCTATTTCATCCTCGGGTATCCGCCCTCTGTCAGATAAGGTTTCCGCTATTCACGACTAACTTGAACCGCAATCCTTTCACCAGCGGCGTCAGTTTGCCAGTCTGGTGAATTTCTACCGCCGATTCATCCCTCACTCTGCGGAAGTGATGCGACCCCTCACCGACCTGTTGCGCGGAGGTAAGCGGAAGTTCGTGTTTCCCGACACGGCACAAGTCGCCTTTGCCTTGGTCAAAGATGCTGTCGCCAACACAGCACTTCTTACCCGTCCCGACCCTTTTGCTCCTGTTTTGGTAGTGACGGATGCCTCGGACTCAGCGGTTGAAGCCGTACTGCAACAGTTCGTAGACGATTCTTGGCAGCCTTTAGCATTCTTCTCCAAGCGCCTACAACCAGCCGAATCTAGGTACAGCACATTTGGTAGGGAGTTATCAGCCATCTCCTTGGGAATCCGTCATTTTCGACATGCACTCGAAGGCCGTTCGTTCACGGTGTTTACAGACCACAAGCCTTGGTTTACGCACTAAAGTCAGCTTCCGATTGATACTCACCACGTGAAATTCACCACTCAGACTTTGTCTCACAGTTTACTGTGGACATACGACACGTCTCTGGGCTACTTAATCCCGTCGCCGACGCCTTATCGCGCGTATATCAACTAAGTCTGTCACAAACGCCTAACATCAACCTGGACGCAACGGCACAGGCCCAAACTGTGGGCCCCGACATCGAACAACTGCAACAAAACGGTTCTTTGAGCTTAACCACAGCACCTATCCCAGCTTCCCAGAATACCATCGTGTGCGATGTGTCGCAAGGTCGCCCTAGGCCGCTGGTTCCTGCTGCCCGTCGTTATCCTACTTTCCCGGTACTCCATAATCTGGCTCACTCGTGTGTGACGGCCTTGGTAAAACTGACAACCGAGCGTTATTTTGGCACAATGCCAAACGAGATGTCCGTCAATGGGCTCGTGCTTGTCTGCAGCGTCAACGTGCTAAGACCCATAGGCACACTAAGGCGGCGTTAGCCAGGTTCCTAGAACCTGAAACCCGTGTTCATCATGTGCACGTCGACCTCGTAGGACCACTTCTACCTTCGCTTGGGTACGTTTACGTACTCACATGCGTGGATCGTTTTACTCGCTGGCCGCAGGCCGTTCCCATCCCTCGCCCCACGTCGGAAGAGGCCGCGAAAGCCTTTCTGACCGGTTGGGCTAGTCATTTCGGTTGCCCGGCGATAGTGACCACGGATCGCGGTCTACATTTTGACGGCGCTTTCGGCAGCCCACTCTCTGCGCTCGGTTGCCAACACGTTAAGACGACAGCTTACCACACTCAGGCCAATGGCATGGTTGAGCGTTTCCACCGGCAATTAAAAGCCGCCCTTCGAGCAAACGGTAACCTCCTTTGGGGTGAAACACTACCATTAGCACTCTTAAGCCTGCGTAGTACCGTTGAAGAGGAATTACACACAACACCGGCCGTACTAGTATATGGCTGTGCACTTCGTCTGCCTGGGGAGTTGGTAGCCCCCTCACGAACCGTGACCTTCGGCTACGGCAACCATGCTCAGCGCCTTACGCAGCACATGCGAGTGCTCAAGGCCAGTCCGCCGCGTAAACAACAGTCCACAAGTTATGCCCCAACTGCGTTAGAAACCGCTGCTCATGTATTCCTTCTCGTCGATGGCGTTAGATCACCACTACAAGCGCCATACACTGGCCCGTTTTGGGTGATGAAACGTAGGGCAAAACATTTGTCATAGACATTAGCGGACGACACGACACCTTATCCATCGACCGTCTCAGGCCTGCCGTCATGGAGTGCAAGCCGCTCGGCCAATTTACAGCTACTCAAGCCGCTCAGTCACCCGCATCGAGCGAGTTACTACTCGAACCACCCCCAATTACGCATAGTGAGGACTCGGCAGCTAGTCCACCAGATGCTCCAACCGTGCCCGCAACGCGAAGTAGCCGTCGCGGTCGCCAACTACGAAATCCCGTCCGCTTTGCAGATTTCTTGATGATTTATGCAACGGACTGTTAGCAATAAGTTGGGAAGCTCACCATGGATTTACCAACCAACAGGCCTGAGAAATTACAATCGATGGTTATGATTCCATTTTCTTCTGGTCTCCTAGCGACTACAACAACATCGAACATCGTTCGCGTGTCGTTATTACGGTCCAACATCCGCCGGTTCCCCCAAACGCTATTCTGTTCCAGTTTACCTCTCTCTCCCTCAGACGGAACTACACAGCCACATTGGCTTCATCCGTAGCCTTGGTGACTCCCTTGCACGTTCAAGGAGCTAACCACTTCTTGGACAAAGGGGCGACTTGTCAGTGTGGCACTGGAGACGACAACAGGACGCCATTTTGGATGGAACTGACGCATGCTCGCATGCGTATGAGACCCGTGGGTGCCAAAACACCGTTGGACAGACGTACATCGGACCTCGAGAGTGTAGGCACCGTTAAGCCCATCACAAGTCGTTCGACTTCACCAACAGTATAACGGGCAAGCTACGAGGAGTTCCTAGACAATCAATAACTCCAGCCTACCGCCACAATCGAAACCCAACTCCATCGGATTTCTAGGAGGAGGCTCCTGTAGTGGTGGCCATCTTCGTTCATACTTTTACCACGTTTATTGTTTAACTGAACGCTGACTCCAAGCGCGGTGGCCATTTGACCGTTGCTCTTGCTCACGCTCTCACGCACGCTCCCAAGTACACGCTAACCACTATCTCTCCCAATCGCCCTCTCGTTCTCACTGGTCGTGGAAAATACTGTTCTGGTTAACATATTCGTGCAGTGCCGCCCATTAGAGTAACGTGCAGGCGGTCCACGCAGTACTAAGGACCGAAGCACGCTTTTACTAAGGAAACCGCGAATTAAGGTCTAATCAAACTTACAGTACTACCCCCAGTTTATTCCTTCAGATATCGAGCTTATAAACCACTATTATGCCCACTTTGTTGTAAACTTGTATTCTTCGTCCGTCAGTCCTCGAGTAATCCCTGATAGACCAATAGTTGAACATCGTTTAACCCACCTATTACCTACTGCCATTTTTTCATCAGTGCCCCACGATTGGGCATGTACGCCAAAGAACACTGCGACGGCAATCTCTTCAAACCTTTGCTAGAAATGAACTATAAGTATGCCAAGTTATTGAATTTTCGGTTGTTTCCCAAATGCCCCATGCCAGACTTTCACCAGCGCATCCCGTTAAGCTATTCCTTACGTTTTAACAGTATCGCTTATGCACCCCCTCCACACGACTTCATAAGATCATCGAATATCGATTCTTGTATCCACCCTGTTGTCAACTTGTGTTCACCAATTACCTTGAAACGAACCCTTTATTCGAATCGTGTTTCTCTCACCTGTCAACTTCCGTCACTCTGCTCCAGTGAAATTTCCAGGCTCGGGCATCTGCATCCGCCTCTTTATGAGGGCGTCCTCCACAACCTCTTGATGAACAGCAAATACTAATTCCGTGGTTAAACGGACTGTTTTATTTACGCAATCCCCCTCCTCGAAAAACACCACAAATCCTTCGGTATTATATTTGTGCTATTTTCCTGGTCATCTGGGCTACCGGTTAAAGTGCATGTCCTTCATCACCAAAAATTCTCCAATTTTTCGTTGGTGCTTTTTCGAAGGTTTTTTTGTCCGTCTACCCACCCCTGCGACTTTACATCGACGCTACCCAAAATACTACGCGTTTTTACTTCATCCACGCTTCAAATCATCAAGTATCTCGATCGTGGAGCCCATTTCACTCAGTTCGGAGAGGTGCCTCCACTTGGCCTTCGAACTCAAATTTGCCGGGCATTCTTTCGCGCGACCACTAAAACCTATACACTTTTGTGCTGCATTTACCCAGATGAATATCCAAGGAACCTTTTTGTCACTTCACTTTTATCATATTATCATGCAATCAAGCATTCTTCGGGTGTCCCCAAAATAATCCATTATTATTATTACAACTTGGAACGAGAATATACGCGACATGCCAAGAAAATGATCGAAGAAATTGGAACCTGAACGGGAGGTAATACTGCAAGTCACTGAGGAGGTTTCTGGTACTTTTAGTTCCCTAGATAACGCTAGGTCACCTAGTCCCGTAAGTGATGGCTCATGTATTACTGAGGGTAACTTGGATCACAAGAATGTTGACCTATTTAAGTTGGGGATATTAGATCTAGAAAAACAACTGTCATCGGTTAGGTAGCAGGCCCAGGAAGCAGGAGAGACGTGTAGACAGAAAAAGCGTGGGCAGGAAGCCGACGACTATGACCTATCCGACAGATCAGGACAAATTAAAATGGGAAACTCTGCATCGGTCGTCGAATACAAAACATCAACACCACCAACGATCGATCTGCCAAGAGTAGAACTCATAGTTTTCGACGGACGATCTGAACACCATAGCAAGTTCATCAGGCAGTTCGAAACGTTCGTCGAAAACAAAATAACCGACCCTGGACAAAAGCTTCTCTAGCTGACTCTTTACTGTCGAGGCTGAGCAAGAGAGGCCATTGATGTGTGTACCATGCTGGACCCAGAACAAGGTTACTCACCAGCAAGGAATATCTTGAGGGGCCCGATTTGGTCAGCCATTCATGGTAGCCTGTAATCTAACAGAGAGCTTGACGGTAGAGGCAAAATGAACCGAGGGCGACGTCTGTACAATGGCCGACTTAGTAATCAAAATGCAGAACTGTTCAATAGCTCTCTACCATTTAGGTTACAGGGCTGACCTCAATGCAGTGCATACCTTGGAGGGCATAGTCCGTCACCTCCCTCCCGAACTACAGGGCCGGTGGGCGGAATAGGTGGAAAGTATAAGCTACCGGGAGGCTAACTTCGAAAGCCTGACCCAGTACTTGGACAGAAGAACCAACGTAGCTGACTCATCCGGGACAGTAACCAGATAAACAAGCCTAACACTAGCCAGTCTCAAACTACTGCACGGGGACATCCGAAATACCAGTCTTGTTCCAATGCACACGCTTTTTCACGCGAGGCTATAGCGCATCCAAGCCGCAGGCCCTGTGACGATAGCCATGGGCCACTAGAATGCTTCAAGTTCATCAACGCCACGATAGATGAACCCTGGGCACTGGCTAGGACCACAGTAACGTGCTTCATACGCCCCAACACCAAGCATTGGGCGGCAGCTTGTCGAGCAAAGACCAGATGTGGTCACGAAGATTTCGAGGGCAGACACGATCGATTGTTACACCAGGCGAGAGAAACTACACCAGAGACGAACACCAAGCCCATAGTCATTTGTTCAGCTTCGCGGTCTACCAGCAAACCAGAACTTTTAGGGATAGTTGCCGTGGGAGTGATAAAACCAACTGGGGTAGTCAAAGCATTGGCTTTCGTTGACAGTGGATCGGACACTACCCCAATTGAAAGAGCGGTTTGCCGACAAACACCAGCTCGCTTAGAGTACGACGTCGCCAGGAGTGTGCACGGTGGACGGAACACAAGTAATGGCTTCCGGCCGGCTGAGGTCACAGCTCATCTCCGTAGGCACTAGAAAGCAAATCGAGTAAACGGAGGCATTTACGTTAACTGATCTCCCTATGCGAGCGTCAAGGTCGGTGAAAGCAATTTTGAGTAGGTGGTCCCACCTGCAGGGTGAAATCGTCGTAGACTGGGAGGACGACGAAGTGGACCTCCTCATAGGCTGCGACGTTCCAGAGGTACATTGGGTACTAGGCCAGAGAGTGGGCAACCACCAGGCACCTTAAGCCGTACGCATAGCTTTGGGATGGATATCATATGGTCCAGTAAGGGGACGGGCTTCCGTATACCACGTGTCAGCCGAAACGGGCGGCATGGAGTGTCATCGGCCGCGGCTGTATGAAGGAGAGTTTCACGGCTTCGGAGGCGAGAGACTATCGTTGTCTCAGGGGGACCACCTCGCTCTGCAAACAATGCGGGAAGGAAGTAGAGGCCTTAAAAACAGTTCGAGGTCCCCCTCCCATGGCGCACACCAGCTGACCCTTGGGTTGATAAGGGAAACTATGCTGCGCAAAGACTACTACGACTGGAAGAAAGCGTCATTCGAGACCAGGATTTGTGGGAAAGATATGCAGAAGTAATAAAGGGGAACTAAACCATCGGCCAAGTTGAAAAGGTGCCTGCAACCACCGACGACCGGAGGGGCGCCTGATATCTACCTCACCACCCGGTTATCAACCCCTAGAAGCCCGAAAATCTGCGGGCGGTGTTCGACTGTGCAGCCAAGTTCCATGTCAAGTCGTTGAACGATTGTCTACTACAAGGATCTGAGTGGACCAAGCCACTGATCGAACTTTTGTGCCGTTTCAGAGTGGGTAGAGTGGCCTTGTCCGCCGACATCAGGGAAATGTTTCATCAGGTGTAAATACCGGCAGAAGAACGAGATACGCTGCTTCTTCTGTGGTGGAAAGAGAACGACCGCGGTAAAGCAGTGACAAATTATAGGATGACCGACCACTTCTTCGGAGCGATATCATCACTGTTTTTGCGAACTACGCCCTTCGAGAAGCAGCGAACAAACACTGAGATTTGGTCCACCGGTCGGTCGTAGCGGTTATCTTGGATTATTCGATGATGTAGACTCTGCCCTAGGGCAGTTCAGGGGTCTAAAACGACTGCTATGGATAGAAACAGGCAGACTATCTTGCCAAGGTTTTTGGAGGCGGAGGCTGCCGAAGTACCTACTGGCTCTGCAAGACCAATCAAGGTTGGGGATGTAGCGATGATCGCCGACGAACACGAGCATTTCAGCCCCTGGCCTTTGGGCGTTTTTATGGATACCATCAAAAGCTCTGACGAAATGGTGAGAACTGTGGAGGTGAAAACCGCCAACGGAAAGCTAATCCGCGAAGCACGCAGTATCAGCCTGCTCGAGAGTGAAGACGGAGAAACCTTTAACACAAAACCCCCAGTAAACTATTCCTTATTCGTCTTTGAAGGGGCTGGAGACACCTCCCAGGTTTGGCGGCACTTAAGACACACTGACGTCTTCAACTGGACCTTCATCCAGACGCGCGCACGTACACGATACACGTTTGTGCTTCGTGATCTCCATCAAACAGGTTGCAGTGCTCACCGTTTTCGCTGACGTTGTAGAGGGCTTTTTACATACGCGGTAGTAGTCGTGATTCTATCGTGCACCCAGACACACACCAATCACACACTTGCATGACACACGCTTATGCTTCATGACCCCTACCAGACACGCCGCAGGGTTGATTGTTCCCCGTTCATCACTGGCATTATGGAAGATACCCCCGCAGGTGATAGTTGTTGCTGTTTGATCATATACCGGAGAGCGACTTCACCGGTGACACAAACACAAGCAGGCGCTCACACAAGCACACGCAGTCAACGCAGGACGTCTCCCACGAGAACAGCACCTGTTTCTCCTTTGCCCCCGACATCCATCAGTTCTCATCGTGGATGAGGCAGAGTAAAAACGAGTTGGTATAGCCACCGGATCAAGCGCAATCGTGAGTAGAATGTTGACTTCAGAATTATTATGTACGAACACTGACAGCAGAGTCTAGGCAGATAGAGAGAAGCAGTCCCTTATTCCAAACCTTTCACTCTGCTAAAATTCGGGAGGATTTTGGTGGGCGGTGTAAAGACGGGTCGTGGGAAATCCCCAGAAACACTGCAACTTCATGTTTCCTTAACATCACTCATTTATTTACGAAACTGACTTGTGTTTATGCACTGTACGTTTTCATGAACAATCGTTTGTTTGTTCGCGTCCAGCGAGCTACTCTATCATATACTTGCTCTGGACCTGCGTGTCGCACGTGATCCTTTCTCGCACGCCGCAATTCGGTTCTCGTTTTCTGAGTCCCTGTGACTGCATAATTGAGGTTTGTATCTGTTTCGTGCCACTGTTCATTTGATAACCTAGTATAGTAGAATTTCACGGATAATCGCATTCTGATTTCGGGATCGGTTTCGAATTTGGTTACGCATTGCTCAAAGGTGTCTAACATTGCTGAACTTATTAGGTTGCAGTTACCGTACCTCCGGATTACCTACAACTGCAACTAAAGCCACTGTTGAAGCGATCTATGCTCTTTTAGACTACCCTGTGAATGCCAAACGTATTGCAGCCGATTTCAGCTGTCTCCAGATAAACTGGTTCTCCAGCACAAGCCTAAATCCTTTATCCTACTTCCTTTCATTTGTTCCCGGTAGAGACTGTATTCGGCTTGTAAATACGTCCACTAGGGGGCGGACTATCCTTGACTTAGTCTACACGCACGTCGCATCTGGTATCAAAATGCCGGTCACTCATCTGTTCCCGGATTTTAATACCAGGAAGCTCAAGTGCTCATTCAAGCGCCCCGCCATCAATCCCCTTCGCACTGTACCGTAAACCCTTAAAACCACTGTAATAGGATCTATTAACAAGCATGTTTCGGTCAGGGGCCGGGGATGCATTCGTCCTGGCCTTCAACCCCAAGACTGCATAAGACTCCACTTACGCCGGCATAAGCTTCTACCTTATTAGTATTAGTCCAATTTCCCCTTATTTAATCAGCACCGAATCTTAGGAACATTGAGAACTGGGTTCAAGATTTTAAGCTGCTCTCGCTTTTATTGATTTTAGATCGTCCGGAATAAACAAGATAATCCTTAAAACTAGGCCCTCGCCAAAATGTGGGCCAGAAGGAATCCAGCCGGCTGTTTTCCGATTCGGTGTCCTTGACATGACTTTGTTACGACTTGGCGTATTTACTGTTTTACTGAGGGTAGAGTGATCTGACGGCAGTGGATCATCCCAGTTAATACACCCGGTCTAGAAGGGGAGTAGCAGCATGACCTTGAAATTTGCCCTCCTGTTAACCAACTTTCCATGGTGTGCAAAATTATGGGGCAGATCTTTGGGTTTGGATCTCATCCGCCAATGCTGGAGCTCCCATCTTCGCATGCTGGGCGCCATTTCATCGAGGCATTTAGGCCTTGGCAACCCACCAACCGGTTTGCCGGGATGTGGCCGCTGATGCATGTTTCAGCTTCGTGGAGCCATAGGTAAGAGATGGATAAATTATGGAGACCAGGGAGATGGTAAGTACCCCAGAGGACATAGAAGTTTACAAACTCAGAGGAGCTGCCCCTTTCAGATACCTCGTATACCCGGGTTGTGTGAACACCAGTTGGTTCCCTTGGCTACCCCCTCTGGTTTATCTAGCGAATTCGCTGCAGGAAGACGGGCCGTTTGGCTGGCTCACTGAAAGAAGGACGCTTCTTTAGCTGCCGTTTCTAATATCCACTGGATTGGATGTCTTATAAATTACCCAGATTTTTTCGTGTAAATTAAAATAAGCCTTACCAGCAAGTGACAACAGCTTGGAAAGCCGATTTTTAAATTGTGCCTTGGGTGTAGACCTACTAAGAGCGGTACCGGCAGTGGTGCTGCATGAAGAGCCGGCTGTCTTAAATTAGATACACTTACACTTGACGGGACACCAAACTTATCCTGTTCCACGAATACGGGGCTGTCAGGAGGAACCTGCGCTGTTTCCCGAGTGCGTGTACACGTGGCACACGCCCCGAATTGCGCCACATCTAGCCCGCAGACGCTGTGAAAAACTGGGATTCTGGGGGCTAGTTGCGTTTAACTTCATGGTACCATTCCGTGGTTTTCCGCTATCGGTTTCAGAGGACACAGGCCAACTTTGTAAGGAGCTCAGTTATGTGTCAACGGTCTGACTCGCTTCGGCTCTGCGGTCACTTGTGATGTTTTGCCTGGGTTTACAAACCAGTAGCCGCCCTGTCCTACCTTCTACGACTTCCGAGTCACGCCTGATGCTGTGCTTCCCTTTATTCAACCATTTTATCTGTTTAGTGAGAAATTCCGGTTCAGTATCGAGGCATTCTTTCACGTTTATATAGCAACATACTGTCTCGTTTATTTTACGCTGGACTTCATTTGTCTTTTTTAAATCTTTTCTGGCTCTACTCCAGGGTGATTGTGCGAGAAAGCCGGTGAGAGAAAGCCCCTAAGCCTTTTTTCGTAGGCTCACTCTCTTCCCCTAGCTCCCCTCGGAATGTTCTTGTGCACTCGTTTGAAAACCCAAGGCAGTGGGAAACTTCCATTTTGGGGATGTCTGTTTATTGCGTAATGCGAAGTCCTCCTCTCTCTAATTTGAACAAATTTTGCGGTAGCTTATTTGGTATAGACCACACTGAAGTCCCTACTTCTCAAAATTAGTGGATTCCTTCGCGACACAGTAGGTTTCAGAGCTAGGAGGAAGCCCTACTAGTTTTCCAATCCTGGTAAAATCTCGAAATGTGCATGTAAAATTGCTGAAAAGACCGGAAAAAGAAATGTCAACGGAAGCCTTAAAGCACTGCCTGGAGAATGCATCGCGAACAGTTGAGTTCACTGACGTCCGCTTACGCTGATACCATCGTGTAAGTAACCCGAAACCCCAGCAGATACATGAGCAGACACGTCAAAAGTTTGATCAGTTTTTCAATAAAAATAGCTTTCCGGAAATCAAGCGAACAGTATTACTAGTTGCAAAACTCCATCCTGAAGGGAAGAGCGGTTGCTAATTCACTAAGCAAATCGTAAAACCTCATTCATCGAAGGTAACTCAGAAGTTTAGAACTGGCGGTGCACACAGGTTTGCACAAGAATTTGTGTGGCTATAGCCCATCCTGCTTTCATATGGTTGTGTTTTTCGTTGCTTCCTGTGCCACCCCAGAATTTCTTGTCATCTATTTCTAATAGTCAGAAATTGTGTGCAGCACCATCTCTAGCGGAGATAAGTGAGAAGACCATGAGAAAGATGTTCTGCAGAGCTTGCAGCCTACAGACCTATTACAAGCAATAACTTTGCAGTCACCATTGAGATTTCCTTGCGTGATAACGAAAATATAAATCTATGATTAATGAGTACCTTGAGTGCCTCCGGTAATATTCACCCCCTCTCCAGGGCTTGCAGGTACCAAGCAACTCTTCAGTCAATCAATTTTGCGGCAGCATCCTTTAGATACTATTTCCATTCCATCCTCAACGCATCTTCGACTCCTATGCGTCCCAATATTCAGAACTTACCATATCTCCCTCTACCAGAACAACTAGGTACCTCTTCCACGAATCCTTGTGGTTCAGCGAGTCCAGGTGTGGTCCACTCACAAACACTTTAGAAAACAGAGGAAGTTATGACGGTCCCTTTTACTCCATTTTCCAGTGAATAAGCGGACACCAGCGTCTACCCGAAGGGCTGCAGAAAAACACTATCAGCTTCTATATTTAAAAAGAAAATCCAAAGACTAAGCTGTCTCACCAAAATTTCCTACTGAGCCTCCAAAAGCGTTCCTAAATGTGCTGTCCATAAACACCTCAGAGGGCATGGACTGTTACGAACGTTTGAGCAATGCGTAGCCAAATTCGCAACGGATCCCGAAATCAGAAGACGATTATCCGTGATATTCTACGATACTAGATTATTAAAATAAACAATGACATAAACAATATACAAACCTCAATAATACGATCACAAGGACTCAACAACGGGAAACCGAATGGCAGCGTGTGAGCAGACAGCACGTGCGTCACGCAGGTCCTGAACAAGGATGTGCCAAAATAGCGCTCTGGGCGCGAACAAACAACAATTGGTCCAGAAAAACAACCGGTTCGTAAAGACAAGTCAATAGTGTATGGAAATGAGTGATGTTGGGAAAAACACTGAATCGCGAGGGAAAAAAGGGGGATTTTCCACGACCGACTGTTACATGGACTACTCACCTCTTCCCAGCACGGTTTTCTACCCCACAGATATGGTAAAACCAAAGTGCTGACTACTGCGGAAAGTCTCACTCAAGCATCTAATGGCAGATAGATATCCCATGCCACCTTTCTGGACCTTGCTAGGGCTTGTAGCAAGGAAATGCATGATCTCAAGGTTGTCATAGAGGTCAACTTCAAATCTGAGGATAAGATTCCGAAGTGCGTAAACGGTTGAGGGTAACATCGACTGTGCACTGACAATGTTATCTCAAATGACGATGGAGGGTTTTCTAATTAAATACCAATCCTAGCAATCACAATCGGCAGAGAACTATCAGTCCAAGCAAACAGTACAATCAGTGTCTGGTGGCACTGAGATGATTCTCCTCTGTTAAAGTTATATGGCTTCTCTGGCACCCTGCATCCTGCTGTGGGTGGTTTTCTTACAGATCAATCCTTCTTGAGTGAAGCTGAGCCATCCTGTCGCTCTTCACTTCTGGTTTCGACTTACATTAAAGGCCGCCTAACGTCATCAAGTAAACGTGGCAACGTACGCAGGTGATGTGACAGTGAGAGGCACAGAGCCGACAGAATTGCATTCGGCCATTGTTGCGGTAAAAGGCCGATCTTCCGAGTGGAACCGGACTATCACTGACGAAGAAAATGATATCCGGCAGAAATTCAAGTAATCCAGTCCGGATCAGTTGTGAGCCTGAAGACCCGGGTTCCGAGTACTTCACAAGGTAAATCCTTCCATGGCCAATTTCTCCGAGCAAAAAACTTATTGTCTCTACAGCGGGCCAAAGTAACTTTTTGGAAAGTTGCGCTGATAGGTCAAAAGTAAACGCCACATTCAAGTGGCAGTGGGACACATCAAAAAACTGAAAGGTTAAAAAACTGCAGTAACATATCAAGTTAGCGCTCCAAGCTGCCCGAAGTGAGTGGAAGTTAGTTTCTGATCATAAATCAGCCCAGAAAACGACCACGGGATGAAGAGAAAATTCAACAAAGATACAACACGCATCATCACAGAAACCGATCGAATACTGAAACAAAAGTGGAAAACCAAAACACGGAACGATTTCAACGCTCAGGGAATGAACAATTGACGACAGGCCTCTGAAAAGACCGTACTTTGACGGCTTTTGATTCGTACTTGAGCCGGCTGTCGTCAGCACAACTCATAGTAACTCACAGGGAGGACCAGCAGATAGTTGGCGGCTTTGGTGGCTAAGTATCAAGGGCCTTATAGTGCTCAATCACAGGGGGACACTGCGGTATTTACTGAAAGAATGATGTGCATTCGGTTGGGGCTAACATTAGAGTCTTATAACAAGAAGGGAAGCTGGGCAATTGGTTCTGATAATTCGGTTTGGGGAGAACACCAGATGCATGCTAAGGAGTCTGATAGGTGCTTCGTGGTGTGTAAGAGACACCGAGGCGGAGACTCAAACAAGGGTGGTGCTGAGGATGTATGAAGGTAGTCATTCGCGCAGCTGAAATTGGTATCTACATTCAGGGGTGCTTTTGGAGGCGCTGGCATCGGTCATGGAAGCAACGAAATGGCACTGTAAACCGGCAAGTTTATGTTCAGGTATGGCCGACGAAAATAGAAGGTAAGGTACAACCTAGAGTTTATCGGAGGGTCAGTTTTGCATCCAGCTCTTTCCTCTTACGGTCTATCGGTGTTCCGAATTGAGTTTAAAAGAGATTTTTTTGGGTTCCCAGGGCCGCTTGCAGTCTAGAGTTAAATGTGGTTAGGGAATCTATAGAACGAATATCAGCTGTGAGCTTACCCCTCAGAGGTGAACATTTCGGGAGGAAGAACTTCCGTCTTAAGGACATCCGAGAACCAGGGGTCGTTACACTTGGCCTCTTATTGAGCAGCTGATGCGATGCTGTTGTACTAGAGTGTACCAGACTAAAGGATTGAGCTTGCTTGTAGAGAAAAACCGAACAGAGAGGAGCAGTCAAGTTTTATTTTCCGAAACCGCGGAGGGTCAAGCCGCAGGAATGTGCACCGCTGCCTGTAGCTAAGGCTTGTAGAAGTCCTGAAGAGAGTTTTGGTAAATCGACGGTGAACATTTCCAGTGTCATTGAGGTCACTTGTGCATATTTGGGAACACAAGCTTTCTGCACTCTAAGATTGAGCGAATATGATTTATATATACCTGCAACTTGCTTTTCCGACGTTGTAAAATGGCCTTCCACATGTATACCCACCCAAGGTCAGCTGCCCGCCTGTTTCTGGATTCTCTTGGGCAGTTATAAACTGTCGGTGTACAGGATTGTCTTCCCGTAATGGAGAGGCCCGCAGATACACGAACCCCAACACTCCAAGTCGTGGGGGTACCAACCGCAGAACCACAACGGCCTAAAAAGGCCCCAGTACACCCAAGCCGCAAAAGGCAGAAGACCCTGGAGAAGGCAATGCAGGAGCGAGTCAAGAAGTTGGCAAAGGGGCTCAAAATTATGAGGAGCTTTTCAGCCAATCAACTGGCAGAAGAGGACTGACGGTCCCAGGGAACTCGCTCACAAAAGAGTGAGTGAACAGCGAGCGAAATATCACGCTCGCGAGGAAGCGCAATACTGAAGAGATTTGGCAGAATTCATTCGTCCACACAGATAAGGCAGACGGGGAGAGAAATAAAATGGTCATCATGTAACTCAGGCTCTTTTGACTCAATAACAAAATGGACCACGGATAGAGGCGGATCATCCCAAAGTCGGGGAAAGATGTCAAGCGAGCAATAAAGTCGAACGGATAAGGTAAACAATTAGACTTACGGCAAATGAGGTCAACCGACACCCGCCATAAATCTGGGACCAGAATTTGCTGGAGACAATAGGACTGAGTAAACGAATTATCGCACCGGTGGCAACGCAAAGGGGTGGCCGTTGGAGTGAAATCTAGCTGTGAAGCGCATAAAATGCAGGTAAATTGTTTGGTTAATACGATACAAATTCTATTGGGAAGCCCTGGATCTGGACCAAACCAGCTCAAGGGAGTTTTTCCATACGACGAGCTGAATTTCCCTGTTCAATTTTAATGAACCTTCACAGACCACCTACCAAAATGATACGTAGTCAACCAGCATTCATTCTTTTTCATCAGTCTTTTCTGCCAAAGGTCCTAACATTCCCTCTGCCTTGACTATTGTCATTTTCACACGCTGTTCTCCGTCAATGCACTATTATCAAAAAATTGAAATGGAGCCTACTTTATGACTCACAAATTATGATGAGAACCATTTGCCTACCGTTACCTTTTCATGCAGCCCTCCAAGGTCAGCTCATCAGGTATTGTCTGTCTGCTGATAACACACTGATCGACTTATTAAGAAGCATATTTCCATCTCTTTGTCACCGTGAGTTCAGCCCCCAGCTCCGTTTCGGATCTCGCATCCCTATGTTTCGTCCTGTTTAAACATAACTAACTTAATCAGCTAGAAACCTCCACCTACCAAGTTATTCGACGACCAATCCAATTCAAATCGTTTTGGTGTTCTTACCATGATCTATCCCTAATTTTCCATTTTACTCTGACTTATCCACCGCGGTACGGTGCTGCTAAGTTACATTCACTTAAACTTCCAATGGAAAATAAAAATTTTACCCCTTTTATTTACGAGTTCGCTTATTCGTTTGTTTTTCCAATTTGGGTTTTGTCCCTCCTTTTTTCTTGACCACTCAGTTTTAGCATATTTGACCACCTGACCTTGAAGCTCGTACTTGCCGGGCACCTCAAAATTTTAAAATGTGGCTCACACCCTTTTGGTGTGCCTACATTTTCTCAATTTGTCCTTTTCATTTTTACCTTGCCATCGCGTGTATCACTTGATGGAGCGTCCAAAATTATTCGGGCTTCCCGGAGTATACAATTGCCGCTACCATCACTTAGCGCCTCGTTTAAAACACCAACGTCAAGCTGTGGAAGAGTGACAAACGTCGAAGGCAGTTTTGAAAACCCACTCAAGAATGAATCGTAGCCGTAGCTAACGACGATGCAGAAGAAAAATTTTGGGAGTAGACCGGTCCTGATAGAAGACGCGATCGCTGAAAGCAGAGTCGATCGGATTGGTTAAGAACGAGAGATGACGAAATGAATCAGAAGTATCTGACTGGTGTTTCACGTACTGTACGTTTGAGGGATCGGTTACTGGGTGGAGCACGGGGTGTTGTTTACATGGGAAAGGAATGCTTCTGGAAGTGGCCAGCCACACGCTCAATATTTGGCCAAATCGATGGGCGATCTATCGAATTGTGGGTGGAAGGGTGGTGGACTCATAAGCGGCGGTTAGATCTCCAGGCGGAACACTCAAGCATGCGATCGATTCCCTCACACTTGGCTACAGATCCATTACCAGTCGGAAGTTGAATATACGGATGAGCAGGAGGTGACACTAAAGGTAAAGCTGCAGGCAGTGACAAGCAGACGGCACTCATGGGGTCTCGTGGATCACTTTAAAGCTGTTGTAGGTAGCACTGGATTTGGTGAGCCAGTCCGATGGACATATCTGTTCGAATGGGACGTGAAATGGACAGGGAGAAGGAACAGCATTTTTGGAGGTGCTCCAGACGGAAGTAATGTGGCGCCATATACAATATACTGCACACTGTTAAACGGATGCACAAGACGAGAGGAGATCCTTCGGTTGCATTTTCATTCACGAACAAGTGAAAAATACGAATCTGAAAGGATTATGGAGACGGCATCGTCAGAGCCCACTTAGGCTGGGGTTGCGAAATTCTGGACTTGCATAATATAGAAAGTAAGCCTTTTTACGTCTAAGCTTTACTAGGGCTGGTGCCCCGCTTACGAGATGCAATGGCACCTAGCTACTGTTGCATACCCTGTTGACATTTTTGGCGTTATCAGACGAACAGAATGTATTAGTAAAAGGGAGGTGAGTTTAGTTTTCCCGCAGATTCGTTAGAAAGAGTAAGGGTGCCGTCAGATGGCCGCATACTGTTGGGTACTAAGCTTACTTTTTGACTTATGCTTACACTGTTTGGGAAGGACTTTCTACCTTTCCGTGAACTGGTTGAGAACACGTCAGGGGGAAGAAACCTACGATTGTTGGGACTCTGAACTACCCAGTAGTCTGTTATGCAGAGGTATTTGGAGCTCTGACGTCCAACTACTGGTTTCCCCCGGATGAAGTTTTCTCCTGGTTGTAGCGAAGGAAGTAGAGGGTGGATCGTAAGTGGTATGATAATCCTTCAGTAATATGTTGGTGCATGCACCGAGGTTGCGTACAGAAGAACAAATGGCTCAGTCGCAAACCACCGTCAAGCTCTGGAGAACGAACCAATGGCATGTCATATGAACTAACGGTAGATGGTAATTGTGGAATTTCTCCACGTCTTGGACGGCCTGCTGACGTGCACGATGTGTAACGACCAGCCGTGGAAAATCTTCCCCCCCCCCCCAAAAAAAAACACTGCAGTTCCACGTTTTCCTTAACATCACTCACTTATTTACAAAACTAACTTGTGTTTATGCACTGCACGTTTTTATGAATAATCGTTTGTTTGTTCGCGTCCAGCGAGCTACTCTATCATATACTTGTTCTGGACCTGCGTGACGCACGTGACCCTTCCTTGCACGCCGCAACTCGGTTCCCGTTTTTTGGGTCCCGGTGATCGCATAACTGAGGTTTGTATCTGTTTCGTGTCATTGTTTATTTGATAATCTAGTATCGTAGAAATTCACGAATGATCGTTTTCTGATTTTGAGATCCCCTTCGAATTTGGTTACGCACTGCTCAAAGGTATCTTACGCGACGATATTCGGTTTTCCCACGCAGAGTACACCGATTTTCCTTAGTCCTCCTGGTAGGCCCCAGGTGTTCTTCTTCAGCATAAGCCATAAACACAGGGCTACAGCCTCCGATTTAAACACTTGATGCACCTTTCTCACAGACCACCTCATTGTACCTGAGGCGGAGAAAGTTTCGTCTCAGCCTGTCCCAGTAAAACTGGTCTCCCGTAAGGATCTTTTCTAGGTCACCTATTCCTGGTATGCATAAGTAACCTTCTGGGAGCCCTTCCAGTGAACACCTCCATGCCAGTGGACAATGTGAGCTCCAGGGGTTCAAGCTCCGAACACCCGCAAATTGCAGTCGATGAAACGAAACTTTGTTCCGAGAATTGGAACCTACTGACGAAAATTCTTGAACATTTCACGCGGCGGAGCATCTGGTCTCGTGTTTTACGGTAACAGATAAGCTATACCAGCATGGGTTGACCAACGCTACCCTAAGGTTCTGATTAGCCTGAAACCTACTCTTCTTCCATCATCACCAACTTGCAGGCAATCCTGCCGTTGAAGTCCGAAACGTGATTCGAATGTCATTCCTGCACACCTTTAAGGACGATTTCCCTATGATTTTGGGTAATCACGTCCTTCCTCTGTCAGAGCACGGTAGCCGGATAGTACACCCTGGTTTTGTAGTGGGGCTTGAGAACTAAAGGGTGCAGGGGACTTCTAACAAGGCTGCTTGGGATGTTCCACCTACGCTAACATGTCCACCTCTGGCCCCTCAATCTCAATCGATTTGCCTCAAGAGGCATAACGGGAATCTGCATATGCTGTTCTATCTATTTTTCTCAGGCCAAAACGATGACCTCCTCTCCCCCTTCCCATCTTCTCTTCGCGTTCATAGCAGAAAGGTTTCCAAATGAAGACCCATCCACCATAGGAAGGCTTGTGCTGCCAATTTGACACAATCACAAGGACTGACAAATGTGGTTATCTGAACAGTCACTGAATTTGATGGCGCCACTTTCTCCGCCCGTGTGCACTGCTACATTCCTTTGGTACACACCGTCCAGCTCCAGCTTTGTGAGTTCTGCCCCTCTGCGCACTACTGAGTGCAATGGTTTTCGTGTCACGAACCGAGGACCAGGGGCTATTGACTCCTAAAGGGTCCTGACTTAACTTGAGAGCATCCCAAAGAACGGACTCATCTACCACTTTGTCACCACCCTGTGGAACCACCTTCCGGAGGGTACTGTTCTTTTGCAGAACAATACAATCTTCAATAAAATGTCTGACCTCTACTTCAGCCTCCCGCAGTAGTTCCTTGTCCGACAACTACGAACATTTTCAAGCAGAAGTCTTTTTTCTGCATTTCCACTCATTAAAATGCTTGTCTCGGTTCGTGAACCTTGACTACTCGGCCCCCATCACTCTCGTTTCAGATCCGTGGCTCTGCAGGCAAGCATAGGTCCATCAAAAGCCGGAATGGTAGGGCTCAAGTCCTCAATTTTGTGTAATAATTCAAGATTTCCAGGCAACCGAACTCCATTGCATTGAGTAACGCGAAATCAGCCCTGGTCCTCCTCTGGCGCTAGATTCGTCTTTGTATGTTGTGGGGGGAATTGATTTTTAAAAGCCGTAATCCATGTATTGTCTTCCTGTCATCACCAGATTTTCACACTGTTCCTCCCCGTTTGTTTCAAAAACTCATTCGCGGTAACAGCTGAGGCACGAAATTCCCGAAAAAGATATCTAATTTCACAAGGATTCTTTCTTTGTCGTTGAATGTGACCTTCGATTTCCATGTGCAACGTTTCCTGTCGGGGCGAATGTGCTAAGTCGTAGGTCGCGGTTCCCATTGTTTTTGTCGCTATTAGTGTTGACGTTTGCTTTCGTATTTAATTAGTTCTGGCTGACCGAGGTTTCTTTCCGCGTTAAAATACAAATCCTGCGAAAAGAAACTAAACCCAGCATACTACAACATGCTTTTCAGCTCGTTTCAATTC
Organism: Fasciola hepatica; assembly: GCA_948099385.1. Lineage (NCBI taxonomy): Eukaryota > Metazoa > Platyhelminthes > Trematoda > Plagiorchiida > Fasciolidae > Fasciola > Fasciola hepatica. The sequence goes on from CANUEZ040000117.1 coordinate 4,200,851, forward strand.
TGTTTGCACTGGAATTTGTGTGGCTAAGGCCAATCGTGTGTCCAGATAGTTGTGTTGTCGGCAAGTGTACGTAGCTCTCAGAACATTTCGAGGCATTAACAGGTGCCTGTGGGCCCGCTTACCCATGGATGGGCTCGCCCACGGGCACCCTTGCAGCACTCAGCACGTTCGTTACATTGGTTTTCGGATAAACATTGAAATAATGCGAGGGAAATTGATAACCGACGTATTATGCAATGCTTGGTTGGCGTTTTATTTGAATGTATTGCTTTATTTAATCGAAATGTCCTCAAAACCTTCGTATAGATTGCTCTATTTTATTCCCTCGAAATGGGTAAAATAAGGACAGTTAATTAGAAAATCATGAATTGGGAGATAGAAATGAGCATCGTGATACGTAATTAGGTTAGTGAAAGAGATAAACGAAGCATATCACGTATTTCAAACGACTTACACAAACGGCTCAGAAGCCGGCCAAAAACCGCTCCGAAATTGGTCGGCTTTCGAGCGGTTTTCTAGAAGTTTCTGAGTGGTTTCAGACCGGTTCCTTAAAGGTTTGTGCCAATCGTTTGAAACACATGGTGTGCTTCGTTTGTCTCTCTCACTAACCCAAATTACGTATCACGATGCTTATTTCTATCTCCCAATTCACGATTTTCCAGTTAATCGTCCTCATTTTACCCATTTCGAGGGAATGAAATAGAGTAATCTATACGGAGGTTTTGAGGACATTTCGATGAAATAAAGCAATACATTCAAATAAAACGCCAACCAAGCATTGCACAATACGTCGGTCATCAATTTCCTTCGCATTATTTCAATGTTTATCTGTATGAAGTGGCTACTAAGCAAACTGACCGAAAATCAATCAGCATAATAGTAAAAACTGATCGAAAACCGGCCGGAAACCAATCGGTTTCGATTTTGCTACAAGAGATGCACTTTTAGATTTTTTTGAGCACCTGTTATGTCAAAATTTCGTTTACCTTGTGTGGCTGAGACGATTTCGCAGAAAGTGTGGAATTAGTCATAACACAACCAAGTCTGCTTGTGAGCAGACCTTCCGTCGTAGCGCACAACCCCGTTCGTAACGCCGGGTTCCGATCGGTTTGTTTGGTAGTCAATCTTCCACAAGTCAGCAGTGAATTTATACGAAAAAAATGGACGACCGGATACTGTCCATCCTTTAATGAGCATTCATTTTCATAATGATTTTAAGACATTGAAGCGCCCTTCAGTACCAACTTATAGTTTGTTCTATTTCGTGCGCTCTAAAGTGGGTAGAATAAGGATGAATAATAATATTTCATCGTTTGAGAGATAAAAGCGAACAAGGAAAAACGTATTTTGGGGAAAGTGACGGAAATTATTGGAGTATGTCCCGTATGTCATGTGGACGGTTTGAATTGATTGGAAACCGACCACTGTAACGGCGCGAGCCGGTCGGCTTCTCAGCGGTCTTACTATATGGGTGATTTTGTTCGTGCGTGCGTGCGTGCGTGCGTGTGTGTGTGTGTGTGTGTGTGTGTGTACGCTGAGCAATCGTCTTATTAGACGTTAGTCCAGTTTTTGTGCATGAGGTAATCATATCAAGTTTATTTCATGCTATTTCAGACCGGCCAGCCAGTGGTTGGTGGAACTTTAAACAGAGATTTCTTCTAGGTCAGAAAAATGTGATTCATTAAGAACAGGACGATGGTGATCGATGTAGGTGGTGGCCTGGCCAGTGGTACTTTGTGAGAGCGAGCGATGGAGAGTGGGATCACTGACAAAACAGTGGAGCGGATTGGAGGTTGAAGATAGATCAATAATAAACAAAAGAAAGAACGCGGTCGCAATTGTGGAACCTTGGGAAACACCAGCATTCGCAGGAAACGGCTGAGACAAAGCCCCATCGACTTGGACGGAGGTGGTTTTCTTGCCGAGGGAATGTGACATCCACAATAAGAGAGCCGGATGAAACCCCCAACAAAGACAGTTTCGGCAGTAGACCTTCATGCCAAACTCGGTCGAGTGCTTTTGAGATGTCCAGCGGGACCAAGTGAGTTTCTCCGTGATTATCAAGTGCGGCCGACCAGGATTGTGAGATGACCGCTAGGCGGTCACCCGTAGAACGACGTGGGCGGAATTCATATTGACGGCCACTCAAACTCTCACGTTCAAGGAACAGACACAGTTGGTCGGGGGTGACTATTTCAAAATCTTTCGGGAGCACAGCAGTGAGGGTGATGGGACGATAGTTGTTAGGATCAGGAGGGTCGCCACGTTTGGGGATGGGTAAAATGATCGCGTTCTTTCACAAAAAGGGAAAGTTTCTTGACTTAGGGAAGAAAGGAATGGATGATGTAAAATGTTGCTAACTCTGGAGTTCACCTTTTTAAGACGATGGCGGAATACTGTATGAACCGGGTGTTTTGGAAACACTCGAAATACACGCAACCTGACTAACCTTTCGGATAGATATAACAGAAAGAAAAGCGTGGCTGAGAACGTGAGAGGAAGACAGGAGAGGTAGGACCAACAGATGGAGTAGTATTTAAGGCAAAACAGGAGAGAAACCGTGGGCCTAATTCAGAGGATCACAAACCAGAGAACCAAAGGAATTGCAAATGAGAGGAAATTGGTAAGAGCAGAAATTACGGGAAACCGCCTTTGCCAGGGACCAGAATGACCGACTACCGGTAGCGAATGAGTCTAGTTGTTCAACTTTATGGCGCGCGAACTGTTCTTCAGTTCTCTGTACCGTAAGCAAACATATGTTCCTAGCTTGCACGAAACTGTATCAAGGAGTTTGGCTAGGTGGTATCGCCATTTGCTGTATGCTGAGTTTTCCAAATGGACAACACGGTTGAGAGCGTGATTACATCACTCAGGGGATTGTAGGTTGCCGGGTTCAGAGAAGTGAGGAATGTAAAGATGCATACCTTGAAGGACTGCCTTCGCGAATTTAGAAGCAGACACGGAAATATCAGGCACAACGACAATCGTTCCTCGGGTAACAAGCCAGAAAGTCTCAAAAACCATGTCGGTCAGCAGAATCGTAGCGCCGAAAGGTGCGTCTAGAGTTTGGTTTTGGGACGGAATGAGTGAAATAAGTGGAAAGTGAGATGAGACAGTGGTCCAATGAGCCCAGGAGAGACAGAAAAGTGACGTTAGAGATTGAAGATGGAATGGATGTAAGTATGGAGTCAAGAGTGTGTGGACGGTCGCCAGTACGATCGGAAATGCATGCAAGGAGGTCCATTTACTTTACTTTTACTTTTATATGACTACCTCCTGTGAGAGGAATCGTCAGCTTCTTCGATGTCTTATGGTAGCTATCCACGCGTTTCGGTCTGCAGCAAGGTCTGCACACCGTAAAATCTAGTTGATGCGCCAGTTGCGTACTCCGAAGACTGACTTGAGATCTAGGCGGTCCATATCTGTCTTAATAGTGCTAACCCCTGTCTTCAGTTGGCCACCAAGGCGACATTTTCAATCTAAGCAGGGTGATGGTAGCAGGATCTTCTTCGTAAGTTCCGTTTCGGTTCGTCTTAGGACATGACCAAACCGTTGTAGGTGACGTCGTTGGAGGAAAGACGAAAGTCGTTCTGTGTTCGCACAAAGTTGACGCACAGCGAAGTTTGTGACGCGATCATACCATTTGATTTTGGCCATGTGGCGGAGGCACCAGTGGTCGATTCTTTCCAGCCTTTTCTTGTATACTCTCAGCGGCTAGGTTTCGCAGACGTACGTAAGAACTGGGCGGACGGCGGCTCGGTACATGCGCAGCCTCGTGTAGAGGCTTATTTTGCTGCGAGACCACAATGGTTTGTGCAGTTGTAATAAAGCTCTCCTTGCGCAGTTAAGCCTTGTGAAGTTGTGGAGAATTTCATTTTTGTAATGTTCATCTCCAGACCCACAGCCTTAGCTTCACGTACAATACAGTGGAGAACCAACTGCAGAGTTCCGGGATCCTCTCCCAGAATAACAACGCCGTCGGCGAATTCGAGGTCTGTAACCCAAGAGTCGTGGCCAAGTTGTATTTCTCGAAAGTTGTTGAGGGCACGATGCATTATCCAGTCAATAGCGTAGTTAGATATGACTGGCGATAGATGGCATCCTTGGCGGACGCCAGAGTCGATTGGGAACTCTGGAGACTGTTCGCCATAGGCGTGGACGCGCACCTGTGTTGCCGAGTAGTCTAATTCTATCAATCTGATGCACTCGTCGGGCATCCCGTCGCTTTGCAGTACGTCCCAGAGTGACGGTCTCTCAGTGGAGTCAAATGCTGCTTGAAAATCAATGAAGCACGCTGTGATAGATTGTTAGAATTTATAACGATGCTATAGGATTCGCCATAGTGTGAAGATCTGATCAAAACAGCCTCTTCCTAAACGAAAAATACACTGATTGGAGCGTATTCGCGCGTCACGGACAGTAACGAAGCGGTTTAGCAGGATGGTCGCAAAAAGCTTAGTTGCTATATCGTTGAGGCTGATACTCCTATAGTTCGCGCAGACAATCTTTAGGAATAGGGAGTGAGACAGGTTGACCAGTCTTTGGGAAAACCTTTGGTGTCCCAGATACGACGGATAAGTGCAACTGGTAGGTCCAACAGAACTGGCAAACAGGATTTAAAGATTTCAGGTGGTATTCCACTCTCCCCCGGTGACTTCTTGTTTCTCATGGTTTTAGCTGCGGAGATAATTTCCGGTTTGTTGAGAGGCTCGAGGTCGATTGCATATTGTTCCATGTCACCTGGTGTCGTTATACAAATGGACTGGACGGGAGGGCGACTGAGCAGTTGACTGAAGTGTCCAACCTATCTTTGAAGCTTCTGGACGCAGCCCGATATGGGGCGACCTCTATCGTGGCGTACCGTGGGAGGAGGTTGCGCCTTCTCCGAAGTGGAGCGTATAAGTCGGAAAAGTCTCCAACAGCGGCTGCTGCTTCCGTGCGGCCTGTAATTTCAGACCAAAATCATTTACGGTCGCTCTTTTCTGAGCGTGTAGCTTCGCGGCGAAGGTTATGGTAATCAGGCGAATGGTGGAGTCTCGCGTCCCTAGCCTTAGCGCAGCGGTTAAGGGTTTCTGCAGAGATCCGATCTTTTCTGTAGCATTTTATCTTGCCTCGCTGTTCAAGGGAGGCGCCGGCGATGAATAATGTTAACCCCGTTCATTGCCCGTCTTCGCTACCGTCCTCGTCGATCGCAGTTAGTCTGGACGAGGTCGCATTTGCCAAGGCTTGAACGTTGTCCTTGATTGTTGGCTTGGAAGTATTTATTCTGCAGAGGTGCTACCCTTCTCAGGTATTCCATATACCCTAGGGATGCCCACTGGTTGGCGAAGGTTGTTGACTACAGTGAAAGCCTCCGCTTCACCTACATAATTAGTGTCCGGTGAGCGCAATAGCCAGCCTTTGTTGTACACGTTAAAATCACCAAGAATGGTAATTTGACAGCCTTGATCTGTTGAAGTCAGTCTCAATTATGGGAAATAATAACTCAAAAATCGGTCGTTGTTGTTGGGGGAGCAGTAAAAAGTGAAAATTATTGGTTAAAGGTAGGGAACCGAATTTTCAGCCAGATGAATTGAAAGTCCCCACCGGCAAAGTCAAGCCGCGGAGGTCGGAAGAAGGCGTCAGATTGGTGGATATAGCCGCAGACACCATCTTTTTTTTTTGGGGGGGGGGAACATTTCGATTCAAACCACGAATGTTAGGGAGGGTAGTGAGAGCTTGATGTGAGTTCTGTGAGTGAGTGCGAGCAGTTGAATAGAACGATGATTCATGTGATTTATGAAACTCAATTGATGAGAGAACCGGTAATCCAGCCCTAAAACTTTCAGTAGAGAACTATAAAACCTCAATAGGTTGGGCGTGGTGGTGAGCTGGTCGGCAGTGGAGCTGTCTACCACTTTTATACCTCCGCTGCCAACCGGGATGCTTTCCATTTCGGATAGTGTGTGGGTTACCGAGTTGAAAGCCTCTTGGGAGTGCGGATAAGATCTCCACTCAGTCCATTCAACTGGTTATCTCATCTAGGAATGTTAGTAGATCAAGGTAACAAAAACGCCTATGTCAAAGCTCGTGCTGACTATTAGCTATCAGCCTGTTTTTCTGTAGATGTCCTAGTATCATATCTCGTAGTATTCTATTACATTTACAACACCACTGATGTCAGGTTAATCGGCCTGTTACTAGTGTGAGTGTCTATCCCCACCTTTGATGACAAGTGACGGTCGATATCTACCAGTCTTCTAGTGTTGTGTTAAACAGCTAAGCCGATGGTTATGCCAGAGTAAGCGGAGTTGTAGCCTGTCACGTCGAGTTGTGATGCCTTGGACTTTGCGTATTCTCGACGTACGCCAGTCAATCCTGGCTGGAAGCGAGTATAACGAAACACGGCTCATCATGAAACACACTGGACGCAAGTCTACGCAAAGATCACAAAATCTGGTACTCGTAACGCACATCAGAGATGAAGCGTGATACCGACGTGGGAATTTCCCGCAAACTGCTCTACCTTATTCCAATCACCGATGGGAAACCATTGGGCGTGTGCGGAACAGTTCATGTTGGCGGTTTGCCATTTCATAATCAGCAGCGTCGTCTCCAATACTGGGCGGAGCACTTCCAGCCAATGTTGAGCTGGCTTCCTGTGCCAGCTTCACCCAGCTATTCTGGCGCTTGTCCCGTGGTCTGCTTCGATATATCCGCCTACTGAGACGATCTATTAAGAAGTGAAAGCCACAGGGCGTCATAAAGCGCAAGTCTCTAGTGGCCTTTCCCTAACCCAGTGTAACGCAAATGGTGTGCCGCGAAGCATTTGAGAAATAATTGAAATCGCTACTGCTTTTTGTGATTCGATTCGGATTTATTGAAATTTCAGAAATCAATAGATATTAATTTTTAACGGACAATATTGAAAGTTGGAAATTTGGCTTCGATTTCAAATTGCTTTCCACAACTGTATTTTCCACGAAAGAAAAGAATTTGTTGCGCACGCATTATATTCAATCCAAATACTAAGGTTGTGCATTGTATGATTCACCGTGAAGTTTTAGTTTGCAAGGCTCTCCCCAGTCAGCTCTACAAGACAATAAACGAAGTCATAAAAATTGTACACTACACAAAGTCAAATCCACTGCGCACTAGATTTTTGGCGTCCTTATGCGAGGTTATGGGATCTGATTACAAATGTTTGTTATAGCATAACGACTCTCAATGGTTTTCCAAAGGCAAAGTTGTCGCTCGCATTATATTTTGCGACTGAAGATACTAATGATTTTGATTATCTGCGTAAGGATGTTTGGTGGTTGCAAATATCTTTTCTGAACGACATTTTTGATAAATTGAACTCTGAATTTGAGCCTTCAAGGAGCAAAGGAAAATATTATCACCATCACTAGCAAACTTAAGGCGTTCGAAGACAAGCTGCAGTTGTGGTTTACCAATTCAGAAAACTCCAGTTTTGATTTCTTAGCGGGGGTCAATTTGTCTCCCGTCAAAATCAGAATTTGATTAGAAATTCAAGAGACGCTTCAAAATCTTGCACTAGCATCTTCAAAGTGTTTTCCATCACAATGTGAAACAAAATGAGTGGGTAATTAATCCTTTCGTGGGTTTTTACAACGGTCCCATGACAACGGTAAAAGAAAGCCTCATTGACTTGAAGAATGATTTGATTTACAAGGCTTCATTCGCCGAGCAAGAATTGTCGTTTCTTGGATCTCACTTCGAAGCCACTATCCAGAATTAAGTGAAAAAGCAGTCAGGTCCTTGTTGCCTTTCGGCTCCCCGTATCTTTGCGAATTTTGATTTTCAGCGTCGACGGAAATCAAATCCAAGAACAAGTACAGATACTGGATGTGGAAATGCGCGTCTGCTTGTCAAACATTCGGCCAAGATTGGCAAATATTTGTTCTCAAAAACGTGCTCACAAATCTCATCGAAGTAAATTTTCTTACTTCCTTGGATAAAAATATCCTTTGGATTAATTATTGGGATTATTTTTCGAAATTACCAAAATATGTAATCTCGTATGCCGTGGGGAGGGTGTGCCGTCAAGCGAAAAAGTTTGCGTAACACAGATAGAGGATTATTCCCGACACTTTGCCAATGAACCGTTGCGAGTATCAGGCGTGTTATCAGCAGGAGCATCATGGGCGGATAAAGAAGGCGAAGAGAGACGGCTGGGGACAGAAGATAAAGGTTGAGTAAACGAGAGGGAACTATGAGCAGTAGCCCACTTATCACTACCCACCCCGCCCGATGCAATGAGCGGCGCAGTCCTGATTATCCTGCGCGACGACCGATGCAGTGTGAAATTTATTTGTATTCCTGCAGTTCATGGAGGATGTTGGACGGGTACTGCTAGGATGTCCAGCCACAAAGCAGGAGAACGATTAGGGTTCTCAACCGAAGCCTTTAGTTCTGACAAGAACCTATCCGCAAGGTGGTGGGTTGGCTGAGTGAAAGCCCATCTGCCTGGATCAGTTATTCTCCCACTGATTTTGTCGACTGAATTGCCAGCTCAAGTCGATCCCCAACCTGGAGGACCAGGAGGTACGCAAGCCATCACACCACGTCAGGGTGGAGTCTCGTCTTGGTGGATCGAAATCACCAGCAGTTTGTTTATCTCGGTATCATAAGTTTGGAGGAGGTTTAGTGAAATATGAATAAATATCCATGATGACCGTCTTCATTCGTTTTTTCAGTATTAATGTGTCCAGTTGATACAATGCTGTTAAAGTCTTGGTACATATACCTGGACTGCTGTATCAAGAAACTGTGGATAGCAATATACGGAACCTCATTTTTCCTTTCAGGTCTATGGTATTTCCGAGTGCGTATACCATCATATGGCATCGTCCAAAGTTGGTAAAAGAAGACACAAGACGAACAATCATATTCTTCTTTACGACAGTTTGATAACTAATTCTTCCGAGGTAGTAAGAACTTTTTCCACCATTTAAATTTCCAGCTATTCGGTCACGCTCAGTGTGCTGATCAAACATCAGTCAAACTGTTGGATCTTTTATGCCGCTGTCAAGACCGTTGGAGCTTGGACATTGATCGCCTTAGAAGCAACTGCCAACTTTTGGAAGCTAAGGTTAATCAACTGAGAACCCAACAGGTTAGCAATTAATCAAAGGCCATTTTGACGTTTTCAGGAAGAAGCAGCTGAAATGCTTTACAGAGAAAAAGAAAGTACTAGACGTGCGGAGCTAGCTAGAGAATCACTAAAGAGGAAAATCGACGCAATTCGTGAAGTTCTGGTGACAAATGATGTTGATGAGGCAAAGCGGAGACTAGATGACGTAGAACTGTCAGCTGCCGTTTCTTATGAACTACGTAACAATACACGTTTGGACCATTCTGCTGGATCACTGTTGGATCCAGTCAATGTCTCAATTGAATCACATGAAGATGAAACTGAAAGGTTAGTATTGCGCGGCATCATTTCCGGTTGAGACCTCTATGAATAACGGCCACTCGAAGGTTAAAATAATAATTTTACAGACAATATAGCTCTAAAAAGAATCTCAGTTTATCCTAGCACTATAGATTGGGGGCTTTCCGACTTTTAGTCGGTGGCCAGGACAAGGCCAGTGATGAATCCTATTTTGTCTGCTGCATGTAATCGTCAATGCGAGTCATTTTGTTCACATATTGAGGTAGCCAAGTAGGTCAAGTGTCTATCACCTCAAAAAGGACAAAGGCTTGAATTCCGGGTTCACCGGTCACTGTCGGGGTAGACGGTACTTTGCTATTTCAGCTGACCCTAGTTTCAAGCCTTGGGCGTTAAAAATTCCGATGTGATGCCGTTATGAGGTCGCAACAATCAAAACAATTTGACTGTGGCACATTCGCACTTTGTGTTGTCGAAACCGGACCAAATAGCAAGGCATGATAGCAAAGCGCAAGCCTTCTCGCTTACCAATTCGTGATCAATGTACGCCTTTAAAACTATAGATTACCAGTTGTTAACTGTTGGTCGAGAGAATAGTCAAGGCAGCGAGCTACGCCTAATCCACTTTCTGAGGATGCGACACTTGACAGACTTCAGTGAATATAGCAGGATTTAATCATCAATATGTCTGGCGACCAAAGCTCCACTCGACGAAATGTCCGGACACGTAAGTTGGAAAGGATTTTGCGAAATATGAACAACTTTCCATGATCTAGATTTGCTGATTGTTTCAGTATCCGTGCAACTAATTACAGACACTGGTATTGAAATCTTTGCACTCATATGCCTGAACTGCCACATCAAAAACCGTAGGTAGCAGTGGTTCTAAATATTTGTGTTGGTTGTGGCTCAGGTTGTTGGTTGCATGACAACCGTAGGTGGCGGTTTTTTCATTACACTTTCACATGAGTGCAGCGGAGGAGGCATACCCCATAACATCAACAATCAGCAGCAGTGCTCGGGAACGTTTTGAGTTTTTGCGTGACAAGTGTCCTCTGCCATAAAACAGCTCGTGAGTCCGTAGGTAACACTAGATATGGCAATAGCTCCTCATCATGGTCCATCTACCCGCCAAAGTTTTCCGTAAGAGTCGAATGAACGGCACAATGGACCCCCGGTTTCTCTGGAACAATTCTGCTGTTTTGGAGGCTGCACTTTGGTGCGCAAAGGCTGCTGGAGCATCCCCGAACAAAAAGGCCGAATGAAGCACCGTCAACTTACCTCCCACTTCGGATTGAGCGACCGAGCAGTACAACAGCCGCGAACGGTGCAGGGGACATCGTCTCATACAATATTCCCTTAAATCTTCGGGAATAATTTTGGAAACGTGCGCTCTTATCGTGCTACGGGGTTCCCGGAAAGCGGTGCGCCTCTTACTCTGTTGATGGAGGTGTCAAGACAATGAGCTGGAATACTCAACCGTAGGAAACAAACATATATAGATTATAGGTACGTAAGAACCCTGGTGGACATTGGTAGCCGAAGTCTCACAATGAGAACACTTCAAGAATGAAATATCGGTGTAATTTGTCTCTTAGAATTCCTCCTACCCAACTCTGACACTCAGTGCTTAAAAGTTACAAGATAGGAGACGGCTGACTGACCTTATCATGTCAACCCAACATACCTCCGGATTCCACGGGGTTGCATTCGCCCTTAGCATTAAAGCCAACAATACGATGATGGCTTGGAAGCCAATTTCCGAACGACTGGCTTTGACACTCTTCAAGGGCTCCCCACAGAGCTCGACGGTGATTACGGTCTTCGTCCCTACCTGATGCGGCAAACAACAAAACAAACGGTCAATTATACGACAATTTGCACGAGTTAGTCAATCAGGCCCAGAGACGTGATATTCTGTTTATCGCCGGATACTGTAATGCTTGCACAAGTCCTTCGGATATGTTAACTCGGCACATCCTGGAAAAGTTTAGCCTTGGTCAACGCTGCGAGAAAGGTGACCGCCTCGTCCGTTTGGCCTACTCCAGCAGAGTGGTCTGTTGTAGCACGCGCTTGGAGCGCCTCAGAAAGCACTTACTGACGTGATATTCGAACGATGATCGCACTTCGCATTAAATTGACCATGTCCTTGCGAGGTCTCATTGGACTTCGTCTGTGGACGACTGTTGGACGTACGGCAGCGCTTCGACGAGAATCACAGACGGCACAGACCACTTCTTCCTGCGTGCACGCTTCAGAATCCACCTGTCCCTGCGCCTTGGGGCGTTTTCACGGACCCGAATAAACACTGCAGCGGAGAAGTGCCGATCGCAATCGCAACCCGACTATTCACCTTAACCAGCGTACCACCAGATGTTACTCCAATACAAGAACAGTGAACGATGATCAAGTCAGCGGTCAGAGAAGCTTATTCAAAAGAACTGAGAGGCGCCAAGAAGACTGGATCACTGAGGGCACACTGCAACTGTCAGCCAAAACACAAAGCTCGGCTATCACGAAGCAGCAAACACCGGAGGCTGTAAGGAAGGGCCTCAGGCTCTGCTAGGACCGATTGTAAACTGTGTTGGATCGAATCAGCTGAAAAAATAGAGATCGCGTCAGGGATCAATGCTTTTGTCAAGTTATTCCAATTTCAATTTGTGATTTGACCTTTAGTGGTGCCTTCTGATTTGGGAAACTCGACTTCTTGAAATCTATCCTGATATATCTTTATATTTATGTAAATATTTTTTCGGGTTTCCCGTTTTTTGTGCTTTTTTGTTTCTTCGTGCTGTTTTTTGTTTCCATTTTTATTTCCTGGTTAGGTTTTTGGTTCATTGCGTCTTCTTGGAGTCAGTTGGGTTGACATGTTCCCGCGAAGAATTGGGTTCTACGGCTATGGGTCGGTGGAATTAAAATTCCATATATCCGTTTCTTTCTATTTCTCCAGTTAGTTGAACCTCTTGCGTATCAAGAGATTATTAATGCAATCCAATTCGATGTGTTCATTGATTGAATTTGTTGAAGAATGCCAGGCTTTCAATATCTCCCTTGCACATCGCGTAGTAAATTTATCCGTATCTACCGTGCCTCTGTACGCCCCGTACTCAGCTGCCGCTGCATCATCATTATCATCATCGTACAGCGTTAAACAGTAGGGCAAGCCCCACTGACCACTGCTTTTCTCACCATGTTGCACGTTGAATTAGAAAGTATGAATATACAAGATGGACAGGGACTGGACCTACATGAGTGGGAAAATGAAAGAATGCCCTGGTAGCCAACACACGGAATACACAGTCTAACTGTACAAACGCACATCGATCAGTCATTCTGATTCGACAGAAAGTGACAACACGATCGCCACTGTTCGCGGTTCGCTGCCATATCCTTCAGCTGCAGCTGCGAAACCTAGTCAGTGAGAGCCGTGAACACTAAAAGATTGGAGGTGTTTGACCACTGGCGTATTTCAAGAGTAAATTGGGGCTACAAAATAGCCGGCGACAAAGTTGGAAGATGGTGCTACAAAATCAGAGTACTCTCCGTCTTCCTGCGGTGGCTGGGCCATATCCTACGGTGACCCGAGACGGAACTAACCAAACCTAGTTCATCCCCAACCCTACCCTGGACGATGCTGTCGTTGCGGTGTTCAGCTCAAAACGTTGGTTAGTACTATTGTTTACACTGGCTTGAGATCAGACTATGTCCCAACGCAACAAGGAAAATTACAAACTAGAGAAAAGGGAATACAAAACAATAAAACAGACAGTTAATGAGGGGAGAAAATGCTGATCTTTTTTTTGCTTTTCATGGTACACTTTTGGGTGTTTTCTTTGAAGAACGCCTTGGTCTACAATCAATGCCCGTCAGTGGAAGAAAAACTGGATTACAGTCTTCATCGAGCTCGTTCGCAACCGCCGCTCATGATCAGCTATCATTCGCGATATCCGTGGAGCCGAACTATCCACCGATAGAAGTTAGTCGCGGTAAAGTGAAATTAGTTTGAATGTGGGTCTAACGACTGAATCCAAAAGCGGATCGACAAATAATCCACCATCAAACGCAGAACATGAAGCAAATAACCGAATCTCACGTTTCTGATCAGAAGAGGTTTTCTCGGACGGATGTTCTGACCATGTGTTGAATCAACGCCCCGCTACCGTATGAGCCATACTGTTGGACAGGTGCGAAGTATGATTCGCTCCGAAAGCTGTGGCGCTTTCTCGGGAAACAATCATTTTTCTGCTCCTCATCCTTTATCTTCGAATGCTAAATGGATGCAAAAAGCTGCAAATAATTATGACCGTGCAGCTATTCAACTTTGATGTTACCACATCGCTCCCCAAGCACACAGTCTCGGATTTTTCGATTCATTGTTCACCTATCGAAATATTCGTTGCCAGGGGGTCCTGGTCAGGTTGGCTTTGAGATCGCTGTCAGTACAAAAGCTGACCCGGTCGGCGGCACTCAGTTGTTTGCACTTTAATTGAACGGTCCAATGCTTGTCGTCAGCAACGAAGTGAAGCGTCGATGTTCGTTCGTGGTTTCTGTGTATGGCCCAGACAGACTGACCAGTTGCATTACTATCGTTATTCAGTAAAGTTAGGGTTATCAAACACAACTACAGCTATAGGGCTTTAAAGTAGCTGGTTTGATCTTCCCATTGGCACTAAACACAAGTTTTATTCAAACTTTGACTCACTATTTCGTCTGCAAGTGAGCAGTTTCATATGTGCCGAAAGCTGAAAATTTTTCGTTTATGACTTTTCTGTTGTGGCTTTATAATTTTAGCTACAGTAAGGATATCCTGATATTCATTCTTAACAGCGCCTGAAGTTGTTAACTTGTGCCTGTTTTATGTGCTCTTAAATTTCGTGCATAACGTCACCGCGTTCTGATCCGCTTTTTGTGGTGCTTATGGTTCACTGTGTTGTGGTTGCGTTCTCTGTACAATCAAAACACCGCTGTTTAGCTCGTTTGTACAGATTGTGGATTCATCGAAAACACCAGCCCGTCGTTCTATGAGAATGAGCAAATTCAGAAGTTCGTCAGTCCCCAAGTTCACTTCGAACAATGTAGCTACAACCGATATCCTGAAATCGAATGGACGGGGATCTGTGGAGGTTAGTTCGTCATCACTGTTATTTTATATCTGTCTCACACTTTATTTGATGCTTTGTCTAGATGCTTGACTCCGAATGAACATTTCTCATAGCATTCTCACTGGCTTCTTAGAATGTCTCGTATTCTTGTACTGCATCATCAACCCGTTGCTTAAATGTAACTCAGACTGTTGAACATAAAATAGGATCAGCCCTTGCTAAAAGCGAATACCTTCATTCGGGATCTCAACGTATTTCATCTATTTCTTCAGCTTCAACGAGTCTCTCGGAAGCGAAATTCTGATAAATCCGATGATTCCTACTTTGGAGTTGAAGTGAAACGAAGCGTGTTCACTTCGCAAACCCACCAGTCAGTTATCAACCGTGGCGTTGTGCCGTCCACGGTGGCCGAAGAGAGTTCCCGTTTGTACAGTTCTGATGCTGTAAACGTGCATCATTCAAACGATGCGTTGCACGTCACACCCGCCAATCCTTCGATAACACCGGTAAGCTTGAAATTTTCTGTCCGGTTGTGTTTTTCTCCCCCCATTTGGTCGCAATTTTTGAAAGCCTATAAATTTCAGTATGCACGGTATTAGTATTATTTGGTAGTAGACCGTAATCCACTGTCGTCCGGTCCGTTACCACACCCGACCTGGTCAGGCTTTATGCGGTTCTTCATCTCAAGTTTCAGGGTCTGGTTGCCAGGTTTACCCCATAGAGCAGTAAAACTCCGAGGCTATGGGGTATACCCCTTCCACTGCATTGATGCGCAAGCATGTAGTACAATATATCCTTTCCTTGTAATTATGCACTCATGTGACTGGATGTAAACGAACTTTGAATGTGCGTTCTCGACTGTTTGAATCATTCCGAAAACCGGCGGGTTTCATTTTTCTCCCAAAATACGTTTCTACTCTATTCCCACTCCCAATGGTCGATATTGTCTCCGTTTTTACAGAAGCCTGCTACTTTAAGTCGGCTAAATCGACCTCACAACTTTACTTCTCGGTCGGTTTTGCGCATGGACGTGTGTAGCGCATGTGGACGGCGTATCGGATTTGGAAAAACGGCATACAAATGTACCGTGTGTCGTTTATTGGTTCATCCAACTTGTCGAAAAGCTGTGAGTGAATGTTCTCTGTGACGTTGCACTTCCATTGCTGCTCGGGTTAATACGATACTCACTTCTTGCTTGCCGAATAAATTCCTTTCAGCTTGCTCAGACATGTGTGCCCCCGAGTGCCACGCATACTCCATTGTCAACGATGAATCATCCTCGCGCATGGGCAACCTCACCGCGACGTGCTCCTTCAAACGCGATCACATCTCGCGCGTTGGTTCCTGCCCTTCCGTTTGGCAGTCCGAAGTCGAAGAGGACAGCTACAGTTGCTCCCCCGACGAGCCCAACACTGTCTGTGCGATTGGGTCTCCGTAATGTAAATCTGACGGACTTTTGTCCTGCGGATCAGTTTCCACGAATTCCAGCATTAATAATCCACTGTGTGACCGAGGTAGTGGCTCGTGGTATGAACACAGTCGGTCTGTACCGTGTTTCGGGTTCGGAGAAACAGGTGCGAGGTGAGTAATCGTTTGGAGTAAGTGGATACCAGCTGCTTTTGGTGTATGCTCAGTGTAACTTGTTAGTGCCCGAAAACCGCTTGTCTAGAATCGAGAAACGAATTCTGAAAATTGCACTTCGGCGTAAGCAAGTCGATGTTGGTCGAACTGCCAATGTGTGATAGTTGACCTTTTGTCCGCGTATTTGTTGGCCATCTGTGTGATCAGTGTCAGGATCAGAATTGTCATGAATTCCACGGTTCAGTTCATTCTAACCATTAGCCCCGCGCTTCTGTGCTCTGGTTTTGGTTGCCGCCGCACAGCATTGTCCAGTTGAGTGCAAAGTGGACAGGAACATAAAATGGAGAAGAGACAAAAACATAGCAGTCAGCGGAAGTCACGAAAACGGAAGAAGAGTCTGAGTGCCATTACGTCATTGACCGCGACACCTAGCCATATCACCCCTGATGTTTCCAACCATGTAGTTGGCGGGTCTTGTGAACCACAACCCGGAAGTCTAACATGTCTTACTTGATCCAGTCCAATGGTCAAGGTTCTTATACCTTTTTGCAATGTCACGGACTGACTACCTCGTCTCACCTTCCAACGACTACCTGCTTCGAAGAACAGCGCACATTGAGGAGGTCTGTTGGTGGGCATGTGTAACACGTGTCCCAGCCATCTTAATCTGTTGGGATTCAGTACTTGTTCTAGTGCCGGACGACTGGCTCCCAACACCCTGCGTCTAACCTGAGCATTACCAATGCGAGGTTCCCACCATATTCGAGCGATACTACGGAGAAACCGGAGCCCAAACATCAACATTCTTCGCCCATCTCCTGTCCTTGGTGGTCATGTTTCTGAACCATATTGAAGAACCGATCTGACTACCGCAGTGCACACTGGACCCTTGACAGAAAATCAGATGTCACGCCTGCAGCACAGATGACTGAGATTGGCAAAAGTGAAACGCGCCTCTTGTATATGCCATAACGCTTCATCCGAAGGTGAGGTGTAACTGCCGGAGTAACAAAATTTATCGATGTTAGATATCACTCCCTCTGCCACATGATATAGTGCCTTTTTGGATATCAGAATTTCTGTTCACGCTGTATTCGTGCAACAGTATGGAATGAGGAAATCAGCAGCGCTTGAATTCATCTCATTACAGAAGTGACTTGTTCCGGCTCCTTTGATGTTTGATGCTCAGTGAAGCAAGTAATTGTATCTCTTCCTCACCGGGATGTTTGGACATAGTTGTATTCATTCCTGATTCATTTCCTTCTGTGCATTAGCTAACTTCTCAAACTCTCAATGTGGCGGAAATCTGAGAGGCAGAGAAGATGCATAGTTAGGAACAAGTTCTAGTCAAATCAATACCGGGCAGTCAAGTATGCGGAGTTTTTGTCTTTTTATTACAGTTTCGAGTTTATGGTGGAAGACTTGAGCCACGTTTGAGAAATAGGAAAATCATACGGGAAGTTCTTCCGGTTCCTCTAAAAATAGATAGCAAATTGGACAAGCAGCTTACGATTGAGACATGGAATTGTTGACTGACATTTTGCCTAACTTTGATTGGCCTTATCATTCGATGTAATCAGTTTTTCCTTGTGTTTCATTCCACAGATCTATATGACAAATTTTTTCGAACCAAAATGACCCCAGGTTTGGCACTTGTCGAAGATATTCACGTTGTTTGTGGTTGTTTGAAATTATTTCTGCGAAATTTGTCCGAGCCATTGGTCACGTTCGAACAGCGTCCAGTTTTGGCGGTCGCGAGTGAGCGAGTTCAGATTGATCCGGAAGATGCTGTTCACCGGGCGATAGATGTGTTGGATTGTTTGCCCGCCCCTAATCGTGACACATTGTCTTACATTGTTCTTCATCTGAAGGTTAGTTTTGATGGGCTGCTAGTAAATCGTTGTCCTTCGTTTTTGGTAGCGGATTAGTGAGTTGTGAATTCGAGTTTTATTTCACAATGTCCAAACGGGTAATTGTTGTTTACCGAATAGCTTCAAAGTATGTTTTATACTCACGGGAAAAATACGACTATGAATTCGATTGTTGTGGGAAGCCAGGTATAACCGATGAACCGATGGCTATATCACATAATCCCAGTAATAAAAGTGGTTTGTGCTTTTTCACAGTTTGATCTTCAGGTATTTTCATGAGTCTGTCTTAGTTCGTTTCCGGTAAAGTTGTGGCTGTTGGTTTACTTAAGAATAGACTGACGATTAGTAAAAAGCAGGCGCCTGAACCATAAACCGGTCTAGCACGTGGATAAATTGGAGCTTTATCGAAGATGAACAGGACTTCAACAGTTCACGGTTCATCGTCCATCCACATTGGGTAACATGTTTCCAGAATTCTGGTGATTTGTTGGTTGTTCCGTTTTTTCACACATCCCGAGGGTCTTATTGCAATTAGTAAAGTTTGGATTCACAGGTTTGTGTTGTGTTGGGGCTTCAATTTACTGTTTGCTTTTTGAAAATCCACAGTATCCAATATTGTAATTTGTTCCATCTATATTCAGCCGTGACACAGAAATACTTTACCACTGTGACTAGTCTGCTTGATTGACATGCCTTTTCGTAGACAATAGTTCTGTCACACTCATTGGGTTGAGTTCTAGGTTTGTGTTGTAATTTTTCCTGTCGTTGATTTGGCAGTTAAGCGTCCAGTCCATGGCAGTTAGGTTCATAAACGGTTCCAATCCGGGTAACTCCTGTCGAAATTTAATTTTTCAGAAAAAGCGGCAGTTTTGTTGTTACGACGTGCAACAAGGAAATTTCAATGGTTATTTATTCTTCGGGTTTTTTAGTGCCCTATATGCCAATCAGATTTCTCGATTCGGCATGGGCCAAACAAATGTCTGACTAATATGGGAAACGCCATTGATGTGGTAAAATAAAATCATATCCAACACATCCTGTTTTGAAAAGCTTCTACTTGAATACCAGCAGGTAACTTCGGCTACTACGGGTTTTAGACCGTAAATGCTCTTCGGCTAGTGATTGTATATTGCTATCTACCTCAGTTTCTCACCCGTTCCATCCTCTTCACCTCCGTTATCTCTGGTGTTCCTGTCTTTTTCATGAACGTCTTCCTCTGATTTTCTAAACTGAACCCTACTCATCCGACGACTTCCGGAGAATACTGGGTATGATTTCTTTATTACACACAGTTGTGCCTGCCCTTGCGCCCAGGATTTTTCTGTCGGTTCTATTGGTTGAATCCAGACTGTATCATCTGTCTTGAGTGGACACAGTGGTTTCCCGCCCTCGGCCGTAACTTCGTTCTTCCGCCACCTTACGCTTTTTACTTTGGATATACTTACTAACGGCGCTATGACAGACGGGTAGGCTGGTGCGTGTCCGTTATCCAAATAGGCGGTTCGTCGGGCTTGTTCCCACAGCTGCAGATGGTATGTTTCAGAGCTTAAGTAGAACGATACACGGATCGCTCTGCTCCACCTTGCACTCATTGAGTATGTTCTTCGCCTGTTTGACCGAGCTCTTTGCTTTGCCGTTGGGCTGACTGTGGTAGGAATCGGTGTGATGGCCGAAATGCCACATCTCCGAGGGTTGTTGGGATCCCGTGCCGCGAAACTGAAGACCGCCATCGAAAATTACGCGATTCGGAATTCCATGTCGTGCAGAGTTAGTCCGCAGTTTGTTGACAATCTCTGCAGTTGTTTCTGTTTTTAGGTCGACTTCGAAGTCGCTGTAGTTATCAACGGTCACTAAGTAACTGTCCTTCCTACGATGAAAAATATCCAACACCACGATTTTTCATTGCCGGTCGGGTATTTCCATCATTTATCTCGTTTGTCGTTGGTCAATTTCCTTGCATGATTCGCAATTTGCCACCATCCGTTTTACTTGGTATGCCGTGCCCGGCCAGCAGTATGTTTCTCTGGCCCTGCTGATGCATGCGTGTGAACGGTGTAACAGACGCAGAGCGTCTTTTCGGAAGGCTTGAGGGACCACCAAACGCCTCACCTCGAAAAATATTTTGTCCTTTGTTGTTAGCTCATCACAAAGTTTGAAATAGGGCAATACTTCTGCTAATAGACTTTCATTATCTTCCGGCCGAAATTGGATGATGATTTCCTTCAGGGATTGTAGATACGGATCTGCCATCCTGGTGTTCCGGATTTGGAACAGCTCAGATTTCGTTACCCCAAGACCGTATTCATCGTTTCACTTTTATGTTCATCTTCCGTATTCGGTAGTGTGGCTGGTGAGTGTGTCGGTTTCGAACATTTATTTGCCTTGTTGATAATGTGGTCTGCAGTTATACTTTTGGAGACGTATTAGCATCCATCGATTGCGGTCGTCTAGGTGCTCGACGTAGCAGCTTGTTCACGACTATGATCAGTGGCTTGTGATCTGAGTATATGTGCGTAAGTTGGCCGAAGGTGTAATCGTTGAACTTCTCCAGAGGGTACACAGTTGTCAGCACTTCCTCGATTTGCGTATATTTCTGTTCAAAAATTGTTGACGTCTTACTGCGATCATCAAGCGGGTGCACATTCTATGAGAGAACGGCTGCTAAACGAAATAGACTAATATTACATTGTATGCATAGAAGTTAGGTTGGATCATAATATGCTAGAAATGGGACCTTCACGATGAGCTGGTTTATGTTAATCGCTGTTCATCTGCCTATATCCACGTTGCTCCCTTGTGTTAATCGGCAGATCGGTCTCACCAGTTCCGCTAACTCTGGTAAGAATCTGTTCAGGTAGTTGACCGTCCCATTGAAACGTGGAACACCTTTCGTATCGGTTAGCGCATCTACAATGGCACTTACCTTCCCCCGATTCCGATTTGATACCATCGCATGTGGGAATGTGGCCGTGAGACTTAACTGCTGCTTGATAAAATGTCAATTTGTTCCGGTACAGCTTGATTCCATCTCTCATAAGTCGTTCCGAAAAAGTGTATAACCCGTTGTGTTCCTCAATATTTTTGCCCACAATTTGGATATGATCCACTACGCAGAGTACTCCAGGTAGGTCGTCCACTGCTTGAAAGAATTCTCTTCTGGAATAGTTCGGTATTACCACGAGTTCTGGGGATTCATATGCAAGTAATTTCACCATTCCCGGAAGCTTCCCTAATTCCTGATCGAAATAGCCAAATTTTTCCGAGTAATATTCGACATCAATATATATATTTCTAATGAATGAATGCACTGCTCTCTTGGAAAAACATTTTGACGCAGAATGGTTATGCTTCTTGCAGTTATCGCAAGTTTGTTCCCAAAGTGAACAGTTGTTTCCCCCGCAAAGTGTAGTCTACCACGAAGCTGTCAATCCGACTTTGGCTGCCGGCGTTTCTCTGATGTTATTTTGGACAGTCCATGAGATTCTGGACTGCAAGAGAAACGATGCAGATATATATCATCCCTCCATCAGAAACGGGGGTTATGGGGGAGATAGGTTACTTTAGAAAGTATAAAGCTGCTGAACCGGATTTGTCGTCTCCACCTTTTTTCAAGGATGAAGGCGGAGCTTTGGTTTCGGAGTTAACAAAACTCCGAATTATTTGGGGTAGCGAGCAGGTTCCCAGGGAATGGCGTGAATCGTTGATCGTGCCGATTTACAAGAAAGATGACATCCCGTTGTGAAAACCATAGAAGAATTAGCTTGCTAAGTATGGCGTCCAAACTGCTCACCAGTATTATTCTCCGATTATGCAACGCCCATAAAAATCAAGCCAGTTTCAGACCCGGTCGCGGTTGTATCTACCACATTTGTACCTTTTACCGATTTTTAGAGCACAGGCATATCTTCCATAGGCCCACAATCTCTATCTTCCCTGATCTGAAAGCGGCATTCGACTCAGTCGACCGCACAGTTCTCTGGCGCTGCTTCGTTGAAGGGTGTACTAGAGAAATTTATCTTTCCCAATGCTTATGTGCGAACAGCCGAAGCCGAGTTTGTGTTTGCGGCGGTCTTTCATCCGAGTTTACCACGAGAATTGATTCCCGTTACGGTTTTCTCTCGCCTTCTCCAGTTTTCCAGTTGGAATGGCCCCAAAAGTATCCCTATCCTCGTGTGAGGATAGCAGCACTGATCCGCACTCAAGCAGTAAATTCTCCAGGTGTTCAGATATCGGATGCAGTGTTGTCGCAGATACAGGAGACGCATTTCACTTTTGCCAATCTCAGTCATCTGTGCTGCAGGCGTGACATCTGATTTTCTGTCAAGGGTCCAGTGTGCACTGCGGTAGTCAGATCGGTTCTTCAATATGGTTCAGAAACATGACCACCAAGGACAGGAGATGGGCGAAGAATGTTGATGTTTGGGCTCCGGTTTCTCCGTAGTATCGCTCGAATATGGTGGGAACCTCGTATTGGTAATGCTCAGGTTAGACGCAGGGTGTTGGGAGCCAGTCGTCCGGCACTAGAACAAGTACTGAATCCCAACAGATTAAGATGGCTGGGACACGTGTTACACATGCCCACCAACAGACCTCCTCAATGTGCGCTGTTCTTCGAAGCAGGTAGTCGTTGGAAGGTGAGACGAGGTAGTCAGTCCGTGACATTGCAAAAAGGTATAAGAACCTTGACCATTGGACTGGATCAAGTAGGACATGTTAGACTTCCGGGTTGTGGCTCACAAGACCTGCCAACTAGATGGTTGGAAACATCAGGGGTGATATGGCCAGGTGTCGCGGTCAATGACGTAATGGCACTCGGACTCTTCTTCCGTTTTCGTGACTTCCGCTGACTGCTATGTTTTTGTCTCTTCTCCATTTTATGCTCCTGTCCACTTTGCACTCAACTGGACAATGCTGTGCGGCGGCAACCAAAACCAGAGCATAGAAATGCAAGGTTAAGGATTTGAAAACTGAGCTGAACTGTTTACGGGACGACACCTCATCTAATGTTCGATCGACATGGGTGGGTCAGCAAAAGCTGAAGCGGGGTCGGAATGAGTGCAGGTCGTCCAGTACAGTCAGCAATCTTTGGTGCAACCCCACTATAAGTAGTTTTTTGCAGTGTTCAGTTCAGTTCATCCAGTCGGTAACCTCACAATTTTGTGCAGCGGATTTGGTTGCTGCCTCACATCATCGTCCATGTGAGGACAGGATGAGGAAAATCGGAAACAAAGTACCAAGCGGAAATCACGAAGGCAGGGAGTGCGAGTGCCACTTTGCCACTGATCCGGACACCTTGCCATATCACTTGAGGTCTCCAACCATGTAGTTGGCGGGTCTTCTGGACCACATCCCGGAAGTCTCTTATCCTACCTGACCGAGTGTAATGGTCAAGACTTGCATACGTTTCACCGGGTTGGGGATCATCTTGCAGCTTAGTTGGATCCAAACCTAACGTCTACTATACCGTGTCCTATTCTCCGTTCCTCCTAGGGAGTGGAAGAGACCACGTGGAAGTCAACAGATGACGTGGCAGCGAGAAATGAGAAAATGTGCAGCAAACTTAGGAAAAGTAGGTGCTTCACGTCTTCATGGTTGGAGTCCATAAGATCCGTCTACCAGTTGGCTGGAGACACAAGGATATGGCAGCGAACCGCGGACAGTGGCGATCATGTTGTCACTTTCTGTCGAATCAGAATGATTGATTATTGTGCGTTTGTACAGTCAGACTGCGTATTCCGTGTGTTGGCTACTAGGGCATTCTTTCCTTTTCCCACCCATGTAGGTCCAGTCCGTGTCCATCTTGTATATTCATACTTTTTAATTCAGCGTGCAACATGGTGAGAAAGGCAGTGGTCACCGGAGTTGGCCCAACTGTTTAATGCTGTACGATGATGATGATGATGACAAGTAATGCGTTGAAAGTTGGTCCATTTGTTTCTTAGCATTGCGGTTTGTCTTCACACGTTTTCGTGCACATTCGCATCTTTGCGCGGCCCTAAAGTACTGTTGTGTTTTAGCAGTCTGTTTGCATCGTTATTTAAAATTTCAACTCTCCTCAAGAACCGAGAAGCATGCGTATATCATTCATCGCATGCTGCACGGGTTAAGTTTCGTGGCAGACACTCAACCCTATTGATGCTGATGCTAGGCTCTAAAACTGCCACGCGTGGGTATCATACTATGTCGGTTGACTTCTGAAAATCGAAATATTCATTGACTTGATTTACTGATTCCCCGAGTTGTGTCCAACTACTGAGCAGTAGGTTGGGGAGGGAAAATAACCTTCCTGGATGAATGGAATTTTTCTAGTATTTCGTAGCTAACCGTACGCATCGATTTTCAAGTGTCTTATTCTACTCCATTTATGCATTGGATGCCTCGGCAACCCACACCGTCTAGACTAGACTGGTTTTGGTGTGACATATGTACCTCGTTCGGTTGACATCCACAAAGAAGCACACGAATTTTCGACGGATATTTCGTTGCTGAGTGTTTCAAAGACTTCCGTTTCTGTCAGTGTGTTGTTCTGCTGCTCATCTTTCCCAGGTCATATTCAACGGTTTTCTGTATGTCTAGCTTCCTCTCGGTTTTATTTAAATCACTATATCTCCGGTTGTATAATGCCTATGGAAAATTCACCCTCAATCACTTCGTTATTTGTTCAACTTGCCCGACCGCAGCATCGAAATCCGTTTTTCAAAGTCTTCCTTTTGTCTCAGTTGATCTTTATTCGTAAGAAAAGAAAGTCTTCAAGAAACCCGTCTCAAATAACATAGTGTGAACCGTTTGTGTAAAGAGTTTCTTTTTTCTCTTTATCGATGATCGAGTTTGTTTTTGGTTTATCTGATGACAATCTTTGACCGTACGGTGCGATTCAGCTATCGCGTTTGCTCTCTTTTTCCTAGTTGGTTGCACGAACTCCAGCCTGTCAGATGGGCGAGGATAATCTGGCAAAAGTCTTTGGACCAACCTTAGTTGGTTATTCGTGCCCTGAGCCCCAACTAATGCAAACTGTTACGGAGACACGAACACAACAAGCAGTAAGTTGTGCGCCACTGGCTTCAGTTATAAATCCTTGATGTCTAACCAATGAGAACTCTCGTCTGTTAGCTCCCAGCCGTTAATTCAGAGATCACCCGTTTAGGCCGCTGCTCGCATCACTTCGTGTGCGTGCGTTAGTTCTCAGACGGAGTCATGTCGCTTCTCCCAGCCGTTTCAATGCGCGTCGATAGTTCACGGTAAGACGGACAATAGACAGTTTTACGGGAAAACGTGTCCGGGCCACAAGAGACATTGTGGAGTTATTAGCTCACCAAGAAAACGTTTATTGACGGTCATCGTACAACGACCAGTCTTTTCGTTACTCACAATGTTTCCACCAAATATGGATGATTTTTCAAAGACGTTGGTGGTTGAGAACGAGAGTCTCCGGATCGGCCAGGCCTCAAAATCCTAGAATTAGACTACGCACTGTGACATTGTCCAACTCTCCTCTCAAGCGGAATCGACTGTGACATTCACAAGTGATGTAGGTAAGCGAAAACCATGCTGACTCTCGATATTCCTGATATGTTTTCTTCTCCAGCATCATCAGCTCTGATACAATTCCCGTGGTGCTTAGTGCTTTCGACTATTTCGGAATGACCACATGTGGAAGCTCCTGTCTCATGAACCCACTCTACACTTGAATCGAAAAAGATGCCTGTTTGAGTTGGGTACATCAATCGCCCATCAAGACCGTGTCGTCGACGTATTCCAAGTCAAAACCTGCCACCTTGGAAGAGCTTAACTCAAGCACACACCTTGGTGAGGATCGAAAATAAAGACGGGTTTCAGTCAAAAATGGAAATATGGAGACATTCAAACATCATGAATTATAAGTGCAAATTAAACCGCACGAAACCGGTGTAATGCACAGATAAAATACCTAACTAAACGACTAATCTCAAGCTTGTTGCTTGTTTCATAACCAAAGACTGATCAGAGTCCATGGAAAACAACGACGGGCTAGCAGTCAAATACCGAAGCGCGTCACCGCAGTGTTGATAATCTAACAACTAGTGGTAGTAGGGTTTTCCACCAGTCGTTATAGTGTGCCGGATGTAGGGTTTTTCCGTGGGAGTTGCGCGCGCACGATCTGCAAAGACGGGAAGAAACATCGGAGAGCCGGGACTCGGTTATTGTAAAATCAGGCACCAACGCTTATAGCGATACAGAAGAACATTGCGATCTGTCCTAGCGCGTTACACAATCACTGCGACTTTGTAGTGTAGCTGTCAAAACGCATACGCCACTACAGCGTGCGTCATGTGGGTGCGAATCCCGTCGAGTCCGATGACTTAACATTTGGCTCAGCTCAACCGTTTTATGTTGCGCATTGTGTTCGCGTATTGTTTCGGTCAACTCACTATTACGTCATCAGATGCCTGGTTATGGCTGACCACAGTGTTACATATTGTCTGACCTTGTCACTTTACCTTTGTTCTAACTGAACGCATCATCCAACATTAAACCCAATTCGCCACTTGTCCGGTCCTCCGGTACGCAACTTTGGCTCTGTTTAACCCATATTAGTGGGTCCAAATCCACATTGAAATCCGTCAGCTGAATTGGATTTGGCTTGCAAGGACGACTGTTTGTCGCCGTTGGGTTTGGGTGTTGTTTTTTCCTGAACAATTTATAGTTAGTTTTTTAATTATGAGTTTTGGCATCAGTCATACAAGTTTAATTGACCACTACAAGCAACAGATGCCATCATCGTTGAACAGAAAAATCGGCTTGACTCGTATGTTGCTGCTGACGCAGTTGGTTGCTTCGTGGAATCCTGTTTGGTGTGTCGATGTACGCGTCCGGAAATGCGTTTCCGGAGTCTCTTTGTAGTTCTTATCCTTCTCACATGTTCGTGGTTCGAACCAGTTCGCGTTTATACTGCAGAAGTACAAAACCTTCGAAGAGTGAACATTTATCTGTTCATTTTTACGTTCGCAGACGAATCAAGCGGTTGTCCTACCTCCAAGTCGTTCATACCGAAAAGTCCAATATGTTGTCCGCTTTTATTTTCGTTATAAAGCGAATGTTTGGACAAAACCAACAGAGTTTACGTCCAATGATTGGAAATAACAGACTCGTCTCAATTTGTCTTTGGTCGATAGGGTCTCAAATAATTCACCTGACCTCTCGAACCGGCACATTTGTAAACAGGATCCATACATTCAGCGAAGTTGCGCTTTCGCGATGTACTTGACTCATTCAAAATATACACTGTCTCGAAACTACCCTTACCAACGTGATGGGCTGATTAGGCAACTTTCCCCAGTCATTTTCTCGTTCTTTTTTGCATACCTGGTTAGTCTTATAGTTTTGTAATCTCAAATCACTTCAGTTGATGAAATGATCCAGTATGAATTGAAAGCCCGTCGTTGTCTCTCCCCCGACAAAAGCTTGCATGAATTGTCAAAAATATGTCCTGTTGAATTGCGTGATTCAAGAGTGCGATTTCTGATCGCTTGTCGGGGCCCAACTGTACAATATGTAAATATGTGTTTTTTCCGTCCACCGTCTGTTATGCGATATTTTCGTTCAAAATCAACCAATTCTCCATATCTTCTGATTTGTTTGGTCACGTCATAAACATAAATAAATGCTTTCAAAATGCAGCAACATTTTGTTATGATTGCATCAGTACATATTAGCACTTTCGATTAGGCCACAAGAGATAGACGAAAAGTACACTGATTGCTAGTCGTTACCACTGATTTGTTTGAGCGAATATGAAACCGAACTAACACTCTGCATTCACTTTTAGGTTGTGAAGCTTCTGTTCAGCGTTCCGGAGCACATCTATTCAGCCATTTTGTCAAGTCCGCCTGTGGATACAAGTTCCGGGGTGGACCAAGATGAGACGAATTATTTCAGTCCTCTATCTGTCCGAGTGGATCACGGAGATGTCGGAGCTGCTGGACGAACACCGATGCGGCTTCGGCAAACCCCTCGAGGAGTGATCAATCCGGGCATGTCTCGAAAACGATTTCTTCCCAGCTTTTTATCTTCAAATCGCACCGCGACGGACGTATAAAAAACTTTGTCTACGTAAACGGACCAGGTTTTTCTTACTCATTCTGTTGTATTTGTCGTTTTTCATACTGATCACATTTCTTTCCCTTCTGGCTATTTTTATAATGTGAGCCGTTTGGCTGGACATACACACACGCACTGTGTACAGTGGTTTTCTGTTCTCATCAGCACCCTCAACTCAGTAGTCTTCGGTCTAATAATTACTCGTATTCTTGGCTGTCCTGCTCATCACTTTCTGTATGCATCGTATTGTCTATAAACAATGTGAACGAAACCAGTAGTGTTTCTTTTTCGTTGCCGACCAGGATTGTTCATGCGCGAGCCTGCTCGCATGTGGCATTGGAATGCCGATGTGTGTGTGTGTGTGTGCGTGTGTGTGTGTGTGAACAAGAGAATCTGAGTAGTGCTCTTTCACTTTAATTTTTACGCGACTATCTCCTGCCAGAGAATAAGTCGGCTCCATGGATATCGCGAATCATCGCCGACCAAGCGTGGCGGTTGGCTGCAAGCTTAGCGCAAATCGTCACCCAGTTTTCCTTCCAGTATCGCACGCCATAGACGGTATGTTGTCCGAGGCGCTCCGTGTCTTTCTCGACGGTGCTCAACCACGTTTTCAGTTGACCACCGAGGCGACAGTGTCATCCCGTACATGGTGCAGACCAGAGTGTTTGTCTGGACATTTCAGTGTCTGGTCGTTTGATAGCATTTCCTGCCAGTTTGTACGAAGAATCCGGCGCAGACACCAGTGGTCAAACACCTCCAGCCTCCTGGTATCTTCAGCTCTTAGTGGCCAGGTTTCACACTCGTAGGTGAGCACGGGTCGGATAGCGGCACAGAAGATGCGAATGTTCATTCGAAGGCTAATTTCGCTTCGTGACCGTAGCACATGCCGAAGCTGAAAAAACGCTTTCCGTGCATTGCCAATCATTGACAGTACTTCGTGCTTCGCCTGACCATTCGAAAGCTGAGTTGACTCTAGATAGTTGAACAATAGTATGTACTCGGTCTCCTGACCATTGCTGGACAGCTGCTGAGCTGACGGCCCAATGCAAGTCGACAGCCTTTGTTCCCGCTGAATTGACTTTGAGACCAATAGTCTTCGAGAAGTAATCGAGTCGGTCCGGAGCTGGCTGAAGTGTGGTGGGAGAATCTCCTAGCACGACAACGTCGTCTGCAAACTCTAGGTCCGAGATGTGCACCGTTGGACACCGGGGTAATCAGCCCAGGCTTTGTTCATTGTCCAGTCGACTGCATAATTGAACAACACTGGTGAGAGAAGCCATCCTTGTCGAACTCCGGAATTGATTGCGAACGCCAAAGATTCTTTGCCATACACTCGGGCACGTGCGCTAGTGAAAGCATAATAAGCTCTCAGGATCCTTGAGAGTTTGACAGATATACCGTCAGATTCCGGTATACCCCAGAGACATTCACGATTAACCGAGTCAAAGACAGCCCGGAAATCAGTGAAGCAGACTACTGTTGCCCGCGAAACTTTGTAGCGGTTTTCCAGTACTCGACGCAATGTGAAGATTTGATCCACGCAACGTCTGCCACGGCGGGAACTCCCTTGGTTTGGTGGAATGCGGGAGTCACTCAGTTGATAAGCGATTGAGTAGCAGTACGCAGAAAATCTTTGCACCGACATCGATTAATTTGATCCCCCGGTGGTTCTCTCACAGTGTCTTGTCCAATTTCTTAGGAATGGGTAACAGAATAGAGGCACCCCAGTCCGTTGGGAATGTTTCCCCTTCCCATATAGATCGAAACAGCACGTGGAGCCCGCTTATCAGTGATGACAAACAGGTCTTATACACTTCTGGTAATATGCTATCCTCTCCACCAGCTTTTCTGTTCTTCAGCTGGTTGACAACCCTGGCGAGTTCCGACATACTTGGTGGCTCGCAGTTGACGTCGTACATCTCTACACTCGGGGAGGCAGGAAGGTTCGTGATGTGATCGGAAGGTCGGTTGAGAAGCCGATCAAAATACGCTGCCCGACGTTCGATTTTTCTCAGTTCGGAGATACTCTGGTCTGCTGCATCACGTAAGGCGGATTCAGGCTTACATCGCCCTTTCAAAGCACTCCGAATGAGTCGAAGTAATTTGTCAAAGTCACGAGTACCGGAACCAGTCTCTATCTTGTCTACCACTTCGATCCAGTACCTCTTGCGATCGGCTCTACCCGAGCCCGAGGCGTATCGATGTAGTCTTCGGGGTTAAGTGCTTCCCACTACTCGGGCTTCCTGGCCCTTGGCTAATAGTATGCTCGACAGTCCTCTACTGATGAAACCCAACGGGATCGCACCAGAGTATGATCTATTTGATGCGCTTTGCGACCATCGTTTGAGTACCAGGTTAACAAACGTCTTCTGGGGGCTTGGGAGCGAGTACTGCAGATGAATAACCCGTTAGCATCGACCAAATTCACTGGGCGGTTTCCATTCCCTCAGCGTTGGCCAAGTCCGAACTTTCCTAAGACATGGCGAGTGGCGTGTTCGTGCGTTTCAGTCACCAGCGATGAAGAATATATTACTGCTTGAGATATGACTGGTCAGATCGTGTAATTTGTCGTAGAAGTCACATTTTGTTGTGTCTCCAGCCGCATTTGTTGGTGCATAGATAGCAATCACCGACATGTTCTGGGGAGAGCCCTTGAAGCGTGCTAGAGTCAACCTCGAAGAAATCGGGTCTCAAGAAATCAGAGTACTGTTGGCCTTTTTGCTCAGGGCGAATGCGACACCATGGTGTCAGGATTTGTCCTCAGGTTCACTGTGATGGAGCCAATAAACTATATCTACTTTCGGAACCTCAACACACCGACTGCCGGAGCGGGGTAGTCGGACTTCCGGAAGGCAAGTAATGTCTACATGGTAATCATGTATTGTTCGCATTATTGTACTCTGGCTACCTATGTCTAGTAGCGTCCTCACATTCCAACAAGCCAAGTGTGCCTGTTTTCTACAGTAGAGGGTTCCAGCTCGCTGTTTTGTCACTTTGACCGCTGGGACACGAGGGGCGTCGCTTACCGGGGATGCCGTAGCATGATAAGAGCGCGCAAATTCACAGTAACCATGGTGAGTTTTGAAATTAGTGATACAAAGCAGTGTCCCTAGCACTGTTCGGGACTTTTGTGAGATTTGGTAGCCCAGCCTGGCCTTTTTTGTTGGAGGGTGCGCTTCTAGCCTTTGCACATCCAAGTGCAACCTGCAAGGCAGCAAGGGCAACGGCCTTATTTGATAGCGGGTCGCATGCGCCACATCACAATGCAGTCAACAGTCTTATGTGGTATTTTAGAAAGGAAAACGCTACCCGAGCGAAGACCCACCGCGTCCCCAAACACCGCCGCTGCTCGCCTGCGACTGCTTATTCAATGAGCAAAAGCCCGTTTTATTCACGGCTAACCACCGGCTTGGTGGCCGTGCCCTCGTCCGCGACCTGGGGGCGCGCCCGATAGCATGGAGCTCTGCCCGAGGTGAGTGCAACCCAGGCTGGTGAGTAGTGTTCCGACAACCTCGTTTTCACATTCGATTCTTCGGAACGCGCTCGCAACTGACAGACTTACAGATGCCGTGAATTCATTCCGACTGGGGTTTGCCCTTTTAAGGCAAACGGCTTTTGTTTTTTTCTCGGCGTTGATTACCTGACTAGATGGATACTATGCAACTGTGAAACGAAAGACATAACACCGTGCTAATGCACCGTACGTTACACTGAAATGCCTGTGGTGAAAACCTCATGCTCAACTGGAACTAAAGGCCTTTACTGTGCTGAAATTCGATTTTTTCTGCTCTGTTTTTTGTAGTAATTGGAATTTGGGAACAAAAAGTACTCGCCTTCTGTCAGTTTTCGGCCACCACTATTTGTGGAATCCAGCTTGTGCAGAACGGAGCGATAGGTTTTCAAAGCAGTCAGATGTTTGGTGTATACTTGGGATGAATAATTATTATGATGAATTTAACCAAGTAGACTTTGCCAACTGAAGCAAATGGTATGCACTTTGAGGAATTGTCTGTTACACTTTCCGTTTGCAACCTGGGATAGGCGTGTACGGAAGGATTAGGAATATAAGGTGTTTCCGGCCTACCTCATCAAGATGATGTTACAAACCGGCTGATTAAGCTGAATGAAATTGCAGCTGACCGTCATTTTTCAACATCATTATCATCATAACTGTCCCCGGCCACACGTTGTTGTGACTCAGTCTGCTTAACTGTAAGTGAAAGTAAAGAGGAAGCACACGTTTTAAATACGTTTTGCTTTCCAATGCTTGGGGGAGAACAGTATTCTTCCATTGTCTGTACTGATTGTCTAGCCTGCCAATTCGAACACGCAGCGTGTATTCGTCCATGTGAGAGACGATCCGCGTCTAGGTCTAAACCACACAATTCTGAAGATTGGCCCTGAGCTTTGTTGATGGTGACTGCAAACGCCAGTCGAATTGGGAATTGCAGTCTCTTAAATTGAAATGGCATATCCGTTGAAATCATAGAAATGTGAGGAATGAGGACAACTTCACCTTTGAAATGTCCTGTGAAGATTGTTGCCCATTATTTCTTTACTGCAAGCCGCGTGCCGTTGCAAAGCTCAACATGATAATCGGCTCGCCGATTTTCAATTGCGGTGCGTCCGGTGGCATCCCTGGCACATTGAGTGAATTCAAAATTTCTGTTGGATAATTAACCGCTTCGTCTGCTTCCACAACAGTGTCGAAGGATTTGTATAAGACTGCCTCACCTCGAATGATAGACTGAATAAACAGAGAAAACGCACAACCGAATGCCTCCAAGTTTCTTATTAGCATGCTGATCAGACTGTGTGTGTAGAACGGTTTGCAATGTGATGGTGCGAATGGCGATCAAATGAGCGTATAACGGGATTCGCCGAATGATTGGTTGATATGGTCACAGTCCAAGGTCTACGGGTCTGCGTGTCTGTGCTTGGGACTGTGAATGTGTAACTATAGGACAGATGCCAGGTCGCACCGTAGTGGGTTCATGTCGAGACAAAAATATGGACGCGAGCGCGCGCGTCCGTGCGTCAGTCAGCACTCAGGAGAATCTGTCAGTGGGATGAACCAGTGTGTAAAATTAATGTATCAGATCCCAGATCGGTTCGGAGTGTATCGAAAAACCGACGCGTCATGTGATGTTATGGGTAAGTGTTTATGTTCGATAACATAGCGTTATCGGAAAAGATGGTGATCAGTCTATGTCTCGGTCACCACGGGTAACCTTTCTCAAGACCAGTTTGCAATCGATTGCAAACTGGTCTTGTGAAAGGTTACCTATGAATTAGTGGATATTTATGCATGTGACCGTGCGTGCGTCAGTGATCACGGAACCGAAGCCGGTGATCCTGCGTGTGCACGTGACGGCGAGTGAGGTCAACCCATCATGGCAGCAGTATCATGTATGAATGTGTGTGCATGAACTGTTGCGCGCATGATGTACTATTGAGGAAGGTGGATCGGGAAAAGATGTTCCCAGAGCATTGTTGATAGCAGACAACTACAAAACGTACAGTAGGTACATAAATTCACGAACGTATTCGAATGCAGCATTGTGCCAAAATTTCAAGCCACTCGGTGAAAAACTTTCAGAGACCTTGGATTAGTGACAAGCGAACATTTACACACACACACTCTTTCTTTATATATATATATATATATATATATATATATATATATATATATATATATATATATATATATATATATATATATATATATATATATATATATATATATATATATATATATATATACAAAGATCCAGTGACCGTGGGACACTAAGGGGGGGGGTAGAACTTTTCGCTCGAGAAATTTAAAACACTGGGTCCATTTCATCCAATTCATTAGAACAGAAAGAGGATAGGTCACGAGATGCAAGCATTTCGTTTACTCTTGTCTACCGCGAATATAAAACATGCCATTATTTGTGCGGTACAGTAAGGGGGCGGAGTCAAGACAACAATGAAGTGGGCAGGATCGAAAGTTCCTACAGTGCGTATGTTGGGGAAAGTGAGGTCTTGTGTTAATGCCAAGGTATGCAAACATTTTGAGCCAATTGTATTTGTGCACAGAGCACTGGCTGATGCATCATGATAAGAATCACTTCACTGAACGCTAATAGTTTCAGTGTTGGATTGCGCAACACTGCTCTGAAACATTGGGTCAGGTCAACTTTGTGACCTGATGCAATTGAGCGTCTTGCGACTATTGAACCAGTCGGTTTCACGTCGTTGTGTACTATCCCAGCGGATTGCGTCATCAAGTTTGCTAGCTATTTAGGCATGTGTTCAGACACTCGTTAATCAAACAACGATCCGCCCAGCTAATATATACGTCATCGCAGCTACAAGTGAAATTGTAGACAACGTGTGAGATGCTGGGATCAGCAGGACTGTTTGATTGATTTGGAAAACACAGCTACAGGTCGTGTGAGCAAAAGCAATCGCGCCGGTCTATGTCTATGCCTTAGAACTGACTTAAGATAACGATTTATTTGGTTAGATAATGGTTTGCTTTGAAATGCAAAGCGACAAAAACTCATGGTAAAATTTTATTGTTCAATAACAACGTAGTTCAGATCGTTAGTAGGTCGTCGACGTTTCGGTCACAACGGGTAACCTTTTTCAAGACTTGTTTTCCAAGCGACGTTTTATTCGTTACCGAAGCGATGCTAGAGAATTGTAAGTAACGTCCGCCCCAAGTTCCTTCTCGGCGCTGTTAAGTCCCTAGAAGTACGATCTACAACGTAAAGTCTCATCCCGACGTCTGGGTGATAAAATATCTAGGAAAGGCAAACTGTTGTCACATTCTTCGTCGTGAGAAACAGTGAGGTTTGGATGGACGGAATTAAGAATGTTAACGAAAGGGATAAAACGTCCAGTCGTAGAAATTAAAATGTCATCCACCCGTCGTCCTTGAAATGGAAATTGAGAAATACCACAGCTGTTTTTCAATCATTCCCAGAAATACATCTGCCAAGATTAGACGCGGAGGATTTTCTATGGCTTCGTCGTCTATTTCTTAGTAAGTTTCCCCTTCAACATTAAAACGAACGGTTGCTGTGCCTAAAATATTGAGGTGTATAAGATATTCGACAGGAATAGGTAAATGTAAGTTATGCAAAGAAATAAAATCACATAGCTAATCTACTGTCTT
Organism: Fasciola hepatica; assembly: GCA_948099385.1. Classification (NCBI taxonomy): domain Eukaryota; kingdom Metazoa; phylum Platyhelminthes; class Trematoda; order Plagiorchiida; family Fasciolidae; genus Fasciola; species Fasciola hepatica. The sequence goes on from CANUEZ040000117.1 coordinate 4,236,041, forward strand.
GTGAACGGGTACCTTTGTAAAACGTAGCTCAACACCGCCCGAATACATTCTGTCAGAGCTTACTGAAATAATGTACAGCAAATGGGCGAGTCCGGATGAATCTTGTAGACAGGGTTGTGTTGTGTATTTTCGAGCGGGATTAAGGATCTAGGCAATCCAAGCAAGTTCGTGATAAGCCGAGTTTTGCATGCATAATATCGGCCTCAAAAGGACTTCGAGCGTATGGACTTCGGGTGATCCTCTCATGTGGGGCATCTGTGTTGCAAGTGATTTTAGCTTGTGTGTATTTCCAGAAATGAAGTCGTGTACGAGCAAAATTTGGAGTTGTCTTGCTATCTGTTCCTCTGTCAGCATATTGTTCTGTGGAGTAGTGTCCAGGTTGAAACGCTGCGCATCGGAAAGTATCTGTTCCATCTTTCCCATGATTACGATGTCTGATCCTTTGTCCGGTCGTAGAAACAATAAATCAAAGAATCATTGCGCAATCCAACACTGAAACTATTAGCGTTCAGTGAAGTGATTCTTATCATGATGCATCAGCCAGTGCTCTGTGCACAAATACAATTGGCTCAAAATGTTTGCATACCTTGGCATTAACACAAGACCTCACTTTCCCCAACATACGCACTGTAGGAACTTTCGATCCTGCCCACTTCATTGTTGTCTTGACTCCGCCCCCTTACTGTACCGCACAAATAATGGCATGTTTTATATTCGCGGTAGACAAGAGTAAACGAAATGCTTGCATCTCGTGACCTATCCTCTTTCTGTTCTAATGAATTGGATGAAATGGACCCAGTGTTTTAAATTTCTCGAGCGAAAAGTTCTATCTCAGACATTTTCCGGCAGATCTGCTGAAAGGCCAAGCGTACGATCGAGTTATGGATATCCGGATGGTCTCCACAACTGTCGACGACGACATGTTTGGTGGTATCAGGAGTATATTGGGTTCCCCAGGGTAACTCGTAACCCGCCAGCGCAAATTTTATGACTGAGCGCAAGGACCTGGGTAATCGGTCCTTGAAGTCGCAATGGCTCTTCGGCGCCTTGGTGAAAGGGCCTTTCTAACACTTTTGACTGGCGACTTCTAAGGAGCCGTGTATCAGAAACTATGGGAGCGCACAATAGTGCAACGAATTTATAGGGAATTCGCCGTGATGCCACCACCGGCCCTCGAAGCAGCACTAGGGATTGCAGGAAAACTGAAGGCCTTGTGACCCGATCCCGGGAACCTGGAGTGCTACATGAGCAGACCACCCAGGGGTGGTCACGTACCGTGACGATATCGACCTCCGCACATACAGAGCTTCGCACGCTATCGACAAAATACCGTTCGACAGCGGCATCCAACACGAGATCATTATCAACGTCGTCGTGAAAAACGAGTGGACAGTTTAGCCCTAGCAACAGGGACATGGACGCGGAGTGAGCCGGTCCCGATATGGATCAGTGTCTCATTCTCAACCTTTTCTGATGGTTCCACTCAGGTTGACTGATAGGTATGTGAAAGGGCTAGTAAATATCGGGGCGGCTCGAAGCCTGGTGAACCAGGAATGGTTGAAGCTCAGATATACAGAAGTCCTTCGTTTTTATAAAGTGACAGAGACGTAATGCGGAGTTAACGCAGAACCCTTGAAATCGTTAGCACGGTGGACTTTCCCGTCCAACTAAGTGGGTTACTCCAGATCCACAGTTTCGTTATAGTTCGTGACATGGCGTTAGTTGTCATTATCGGAATGGATTTAATAATCACTGCGCTGTAACATCAATGTGAATCGTCTACTGGTACAACCCCCCGAACGGGACATCAGATTTTTGCCGGAAAGGATCGCTGGCATACGAATGTTTGTCACCCGTGTCAACGGAGGAAGACTATAGTAAAGACAACAATAACTTCGTGCAAACGGTGGATGCTCTTACAGAGAAAATAAAAACTGTTTCACCTCTTGGAGAGCCACATCGACGTTTTCGCCTGGATTGGCACGAAATTAGGCCGGATGTATTACGTCACGCGAGACTCAGACACTGAACAAAACGGAGGGCAAGGGAGGGTACGTCATCAGTATGTCACATCAACGGTTGGAGCCAGTGCCCACTGTTTGGATGCCCAATGTTGCGTGTGTGTCCATTGTACGTGATAGTGATTTCAGTCACCTAATTGGAAATGGTTACTCAACCGTGTAACGCGCGCATAAATGAAAACCATTTTTTTGACCCATGCCACCAGTCGTTGTTACTGAATGAACTACGTGACCCAGCAGTTAGCATTTGTAGTCGGGACTGCAATGATGCATTCATTTGTGTAACGAGGGAAAAGTAGATATATACATTAGGCGTAGATGGTGTTCTGCCATCTACCGGTCATTTATCTGGCCGCTTTACCACTCGCGAATAGTTACCACGCGGTCGTGATCACAACGTCTTGAACACTTCCAACAGCAGACGTTCTGCAGGGTATCATTCTATCGCTGTTCCTGTCCCACGCAAACATGTGTGAAATACCATTTGTAAACAGCTTATTTCATGCTTCAGTGAATAACTTATTGACCGATCTATTTTTTTCATCACTTAGTTGTGCTTCGCTATCTAAATCTAACACGGTCGAACGATTTACACACTGTGTTAACGTTTCAAATCGCTCACTTCAAGGCATTTCTCATCATTCTTAAAAGGAATGTGACGAAATATTCAACGTGCTCCACATCGTCAAACAAATCTGATTAACAGTTTACGCCAGTGTCATCATGGGACTTGTGGTGCGCTCCCTCAGCCTAAAAATAGACATCTGATGGATGAGTCTAATCTACAGTTGCACACGAAAATAGTTTCCAAAGTTCAACAGAGGGGAAGACTGTTGGTAAAGAAACACAACTATGAAAGGAATAACAAATGGAAGAGGACCGTGAAACAACAGTTGTACAAGATCTATCAACAAGGACACATTCTTGGTTCGGAAGTTAGTCTATTCTGATTCTACGAACGTAGACGAATATGTCCTTAGTCTCAACAGCAAGAGGGAACGCTCGCTGGTGGAAATAGAACATACGTGTTTGCGCTGGCTACAACACAAAAAGGTGAAATTTTGCAGGGGTAGCCGGCTGAACCCAGTAGGCATGACACCGCAGCGCAAGTGGGTTCCGTTAGAAGACCAGTTATGGCTAATCGTGGACGTGTGGAAAGACCCAGTATCGACTACGTCGGTAACGCGAGTGGGGTTGTTGGCTGAACGGTTGATAGTGAAGACAGGGGATGTGCAACAGCTGGGGTATCTCGCTAATATTTCAGGAGTTTTGGGCCATCTACCATTACTGGATAGAGGAAACAGTTTGAGAACGGCTTACGTTTTCTCTCAGAACGGGGGATCATATCAAGATAAACGTAACCAAATCATATGATGTTAGATGTGTATCGGAAAACCGATGTGCCATTTAATTATGTAAGTTATGACGGTAACAACACAGCGTTGTTGGTGGATGTTGTAGTTCGTCGATGCTTCGATTACCGCGGGTAACCGAAACTTGCTTTACTGACATGTTCATCGTTCGTCTGCGTAGGTGCAGAGTCTCGCTCCGGCGCAGACTTGAATACAACAGGTTTTTGTTGCGACACAACTCGAGGCTTGTTCGCATGTATTAGTTTGTGTTGTTTCGGTACGCAAACCATCACAACAGCCTTACAAAGGTTCATTTCACTTGGTTTCTCGTCACAATAGAACCTTTAAAGTTGATCGACACGGCGGCGCCGATGCTCTTGGCATCGATCGTCTCAAAGCCGCGAACGTTGGTGATAGCGTATCGCTCGCTTACTTGAGATTCGATTTTAACTGTGCACTACCTGTTGACGAAGCTTCCGTATCACCTCAGGGTCTACAGCCAGCGTTGCCTGCCACGACCGCGAATGAGGCCGTAGCCTCTCGTTCAGGTCAGCAACCCATTGACTATGCTACGTCCTCGAACAAGAATACTGTCTTAAATTGCGGTCAGAGGATTGTTCTGTTACTAGGTCGAACACGATCTTTACCATTGCCTTGCACAATAATAACTTTCGTATTTCTCGTTTCGACACGAAATGACGTGCATTACTGGTTATTATCGTATACATTTCACATTCGTTGGGGTTGCTACACCAGTTTCCCGTCTCTGTATTTCATGGAACTTCGTCATGCGGTACGCTTTGCTGGTCCCACGAAATTCCGAGGATTCTGGCACCAACGTTTGCATTCTGGTTCGACCTTATCGTTATCAATTTTGTCTCTAATGTACCTACCGAATTGGCTTCCAGAAATCATATTACTTCATGGTTAACTGACGCTGGACGTTGATGTGGCGTATGGGAATGAGGATTCACGCAACCGATGTCACTGGCGAAGAATGTGGTTTAGGCTCGACCAACATTCTACGGTTCCTGCATACCAGTGATTTTGCCCGTCAGCATCCTGCAGCACGACCACATTCACATTGTAGTGAAGACGCAGCAGTGGTGTGACTGCGAATGCTTTTATTAGAGACTGAACGCACAAACGAGCACGGATAGCATAACAGGGATGAGAGAAAATTCAAATTGGTGGAACGCCCGGACCAAGACAGTCATGCATGGCGTAGAAATCGTTGCAAGCTCTAGAACATACATGCATTCATGTGCATACAAATATTGTTTGTATGTCTGTACATTCCTAACATTTTTCAAAAGCTTTCCACGTTTTCTAGAGGACCCGATCTTTCTGAGAATGCGAACACTTTCCACATATCATTTTGTATTTCTCTTCCCTACATTCTTCCCTGACGTTTGATTTTGGTTATCCCATATTTCCGTGGTTGCATACGTCTCACTGAACTAGTCGTCGCGAAGTTGCCGTTGACATCACGTTCTCACATTTGCTGTTTTTGCCGTTTACGCTCACGGTTTGTTTCCACTTCGCCGCCGCGTTTGGTTTGTCTTTTGTGCACCGTCTGGACCGTTGGGCGGAGCACTTTAAGGAACATCAGTCGGCCCACTTCTACAAGAGACCTTCCAAATATACCTGCCAGAGAAACGATGCAGGTGGATATCAGTCCTCCTACAGAGATGGAGATTATGCGGGAGATAAGTTACTTGGTAAGGTACAAAGCTGCAGGACGGGATGAATTGTCTCCATCTTTTTTCAAGGATGCAGGCGAAGCTTTGATTTCGGAGTTAACCAAACTCCTCCAAATTACTTGGGGTGATTGTGCCGATTTACAAGAAAGATGACATCCTCTTGTGAAAACCACGGAGGAATTAGTTTGGTACGTATGGCGTCCAAACTGCTCACCGGGCTCATTCTCCACCGAATATCCAGTGCCCGCGAAATATGTACGCATGAGAATGAAGCCGGTTTCAGACCTGGTAGGGGTTGTGTCGACCACATCTTCACTCTTCGGCAAACCTTGGAGCACAGACACATCTTCCACGGGCCCACAATTTCTCCTTTTCTCGATCTGAAAGCAGTGTTCAATTCAGTCGACCGCACAGTTCTCTGGCGCTTCCTCTCATTGAATAGCGTGCCAGAGAAGTTTAATTCTCTTTTCCAATGGTTCTATGCAAACAGCTTAAGTCGAATTCGTGTTTACAGTGATCTTTTACCCGAGTTCACCACGGAAGGTGTTGTTTGTCAGTGGTGCCACCTTTCACCCTTCCTCTTCATTTCTGTGGTTGAATTGGGTTCCTATTTCTCCGTAGTATCACTCGAACATGGTGGGAACCTCGTATTGGTAATGCTCAGGTTAGACGCAGGGTGTTGGGAGCCAGTCGTCCGGCACTAGAACAAGTACTGAATCCCAACAGATTAAGATGGCTGGGACACGTGTTACACATGCCCACCAACAGACCTCCTCAATGTGCGCTGTTCTTCGAAGCAGGTAGTCGTTGGAAGGTGAGACGAGGTAGTCAGTCCGTGACATTGCAAAAAGGTATAAGAACCTTGACCATTGGACTGGATCAAGTAGGACATGTTAGACTTCCGGGTTGTGGCTCACAAGACCCGCCAACTAGATGATTGAAAACATCAGGGGTGGTATGGCTAGGTGTCGTGGTCAATGGCATAGTTGCACTCGGTCTTTGTCTTCGTAGTTTCCACTTATTACTTTGATTTTTGGATCTTCTCATTTGGTGCTTCTATTCTCTCTGCTCTTTACTGGACGATGCTGGAAGGTGGCATCTGGAACCAGAGCACAGAGTTTCGAGATTTATAGTTTTACAAACTGTCACCCTGCATCAGCGACCCTGGGGCACACCAAAATCACGCCTTAAAACGATCAAAAATTCGTGATCTATTTTGGGTAAGTTACACGATACAGGCTAATAGGTAGTTGCAATAAACAGAACGTGCTTCCACAAAGTGATCCCCAGGATAAAGTGAACAGGGCAATTCGCGGATGGATACACGTCAATGCGAAGAATTACAGATCTAACATTTTAGTGAGTTAAATTCTCCTAATTATTGGTCATTAACCTTTCAGTTCGCCAGGGATGAACAGGGGCTTAGGATCACGATCTCGACGGGACGGTGGACCCATGAAATTTTTAATGCAGTGTATGATAATAAACGTAACAACGTAAAAACTGTAATTTTGTTCTCTTAGGAGTACATATACATTATTGGTATTTGCGCACAGTAGTCATCGAGCTATTCGTTAATTACTAGGTCGAAAAAAGTCACGCTAGGTCGGTAAGGACTACCCACTGCGGAACGGTTAAGCGTCCCAGTTTCGGTACTTTTACCCTGATTCAGTTCTCTTTTACTGGGTCACTGGTAAACTACGCTTACGAGGCCCGGCAATCCTCGTGAATATTTAACCATAGTATGGCATTTGCCTAACGGTCAGCGAGTTAAACACGATTTTCCGCAACCTATCCAAGACTACTTCGAAACTGGTGAGGTCAGAAAGGCAAACAAGTTCGATGGAGCATGCTGGGCGTAACGCAGTCAGTTCACGAGGATACACTTTGCGAACCTGGTGATTTTGACTTTGGTGTCCAATAAAGTGAATAATCGATCCATGGGTTAGCATTGGTAAGAAACCTTACTCAATTGCCCGGTACAGTGGGGTCCTCAGGACTGAACTGGTTACTGCAAGAGATCTTCATTTTGTTCAGTGTCAGCATTTCACTCCGCGGTTAAAGGCTTCGGAGGAGTGGTGCGTTCAGGGGGTCGGTACACATTGTCGCAGAAACAGAATGTCAGATTCACTGCTTCAATTTAGTGTGTCAGGATTGAAGAGGTTCTGGATGTATCGAAAAAAATCGATACGCCATGTGGTGTGTTAAGTGAGAACAATTGAATGTCAATAACACGGTGTTGTCGGTGGAAAAATTATAATTAGCCGGCGTTTCGGTTGCCGTGGCTGATCTTTGTCAAAGCAGTTTTACAATCTGGCGACTCTGAGGAATAAGTTACAAGCGTGCGTGTGTGTTGAATTGTTCGTCGATTAGGCTGATTAGTTTCCAGTCACACCTGCTCCGATTATCAGGATCAGTAGCGACGAGGTGTTCTATGGGTTGCTTATTCGTACAGTCCAAATTGCGGGAATCTCCCCTTCATTTCGGTTGATGCATGCAGGGTGGGTGCAAATTGCCGGAGCTTCGGATAAACAAACGCTCAGGGCATGTATTCAATCCAAGTTGGGATATTTTCGTGTAGTCGTAATCTGTGCTGTCCCTCGTGAAGAGCGATATCTGAATCGCATTGTAGTTCCGTCAAGGCCGTGTTGTCGAAAGGTTTGTGCTTTTCTTTTCTTTTGTGTTCCGTCTTTCTGATCTTAAATTGACCCCGAGTTTGTACAACATATTGCGTCGGACATACCTTACAAATGATTTCGCAGATGCAGTTGTTTTGGTCTTGAAAACTAACTGAACCACTGGCTTTAGTGGGCTGGCGAGCCAGGGTGCTGTCAATCCAAAAAGAATATACGGTTATCATGATCGCTCAGAACTTCTTTGATTGCCTCATAAGTGTCTGGTGTGTACGGAATGCCGATGGAAACCGAAAAGTCCTTCTTCTCTAGCACCTTGTGTTGTTGGTTTAATTTTTGTCAGTTGATTTCTTATCAGATGTGGCGGGGAGTGATATCCACATTAGTTTTTCAACTCTGTTGGCCAGTGATGACAGAAAAGCGTTCATTCTATGCACTGTAAAATGTCCATATCCGTCCGAGTATGTAGTTTTTAGATGAACGCGTGGTGAATTTTCGGAGGTCACTCACCCTCAGACAGGTCAGTATCTTCCGTCTCGATCGTACAAGTAAGAAAGCCGCACTGTTCATTAGGGCGTCGAATAAATTCATCTTTGTGCTTGGATTTGATAACCACATGTGTCATCCACGTACCTTACACATACACGTGAAGGGGTTTGAAAAGTTGCTAGAGCTATGGATTCGACTGAATGTAGAAAAGGATTGCCAACAATTGAGAAACAGGAATGACCATGGCAACGCCATCCGTTTATCTGTATAAATCTTGTTGGAAGGTACAATAAGTCGGAGATAAAGTTCTAAACAAATGATAATTTCTGATGGTGTTAATGAACTTCGGTTCCCTAAAGGGACACCAGAGGAGAATAAGGAAAGTGGGCAGTCCAAACTGTCTTCTATGGGAACACTTGTATACAGAGGAATTACGTCGAAGTTCACAGTCAAATGTTTTGTACCTTAAAAGCAATCTCGAAAGCGTCATTTGATTGTAAAAATTGCTCCAGGAAAGGTGACCCACGATATCCGAAACGTCGACTAATTATAACTTTCCCCACCGGGAACACCGTATTATTGACATTATCTTCCACGGCTGCAATGTTATTTGGTAGGTTAATTAGTTACAATACAAAAAACTGCACCAATCTGATCCCTGTCCCGCGCAGCGTCCGATAAAGCCGTAACCACTGTGGTACCAATCAATCTCATAAAGGACTGAAGTCATTAAAACTGTTTATCGGGAAACGAGAATCAACTCACTAAGTAGCATCGGTCATCACCGCTCAGCAGATACGGATTCTTTTCTTCCATCAGCAACAAGAATAAAACTATTTATGTACGTACGACTACCTACGGGTCTGTCATTCCCAACCTAACTCGCTTCTTATGCGAATGGACGGTCAGCCGACACGATACGTACACACACCCCCGTGGGCGCACATGACGTTGTTTGTTCTGTTCGGTTATTCGCAATTCCTCATTGTTGTATTGATTTCCTATTCTCGATCCATTCTGTAGGATGTTCCTGTTGGTCGCATTCATATTCACCCACCAAACGGTTGTTCTGCATCTCCCAACGGTTGAACGACAACACTGTGTAACCCAGCAAACATAGACGCCGAACTTGAGAGACGTTCACCGCCTTAGTTCCAAGATCACCTCTTATCGTGGCATTTTTATTGTTAAATGCTACATTTTTATGTGCAGCTATATTCTGCTGAAAAGTTACTCGTCGAGGTGCATGAAGCAAATGCTAGACTTCAGTGTCACATCGTTATTAAAAATGTTTAGGCGTTCGCACAAGTTTAGAATAATCATCACCCATAATGGTCTGCTAGCATAGCATGTTCCGTTCTCATCCAATGGTTTGCGCTACATCCAGAATGACTTTTCAGATTTCCCAAGGTGACATGCAACCAGTGTAAAGCTCAAGTTGACCTAGTCATCAAATTGCGAATTTAAATGGAAGTATACCCACGTAGCCGGCCGTTTCGTTTAAATTAAGAATCAGAACTGTGTATATAACGATCCCCCGAAAAAGGGTTCACTTTGCAGTGAACATGACAATGACGATGATCTAAGATAAGGACTAAGCGTAGCAAAACTATATTTAGGCTCGGGAAAAGAAATCAGATTCGGCTCCGCATTCTAGCTATAAGTTTGACAGCTGGGTACTGTACTGGTTAAAGTAGTGTATTGCGCACACGGCCACGATAGTCTTGACGATTCAGTTCGGTGGACAACAGGTGAAAATCAAACTGCTTGCTCGAAAAAAAAATGTCGACACAAGAAGCTATTTTAGAACGCGAAACCTTAGGAATTGTGGAGAACGTATCCCCTTTAGAGCATACCGCAGTCGGGTGGACCACCAGGAAAACTGCGCAGAAAATTTCAACGTACTGTGGCGAAGACTTCGTGGATTCATTGGCTTCATCCTGTTTCATGAGCATTCCTGTCATTAAGTGTTCACCATGACCACTAATAAGCTACTACTTGCAGAGACCAAAAAGGTCATAAGCCTTGTTTTAAAGCATATAAAATACGGTAATGTCGCATTTTCAGAAGAGCTAACACGAGTCCCCAGCAGGTATACCAACATAACGCGTCATTATTTTCAGCACGGGAAAAATAGTGAAACACCAAAAAACGCACGAGCAGCGGCTAAAAACGATGGGTTTTTTCGTGCTAGACAGTATTCTCTTATACCCAACCAATACAAGATTCGCATCTGCCTCATTTTTGTTTATTACAATCGTGCTTGCGGCAGAGCCACATCCTCCTCATTAGTTTCATTAGGCGCGTGCAACGAAAACCAATCCCTTTGATGGAAGAACCCACTCTGATCTCCACCGTTCGGTCCTTAGCCAATCGCCGATAAAAAAATATTTATAGTTGACTGTCACCGGTTTACCGACATTCCCATGGGTTCCGAAGTTGAAATCACCCTCGTTTTTAATCCAAAGCGCAAAAGACAATACACTGATGAAATAATTCTGAGAAACCTGTGGCACGGTTAGTTTTTGCTGCGATATCGGACAAACAACACAGAATAACAAGTACAATCGTTAGCACAAAAAATCACTACACTAAATGTTGGGACCCAAAGACGTGCAAAGTTCGACTCTCGAATCGGACAAAAGTAGGATATTCATAGAATGTACTGTTGGCACGAGGAGCCTGAACCTTATGTATTTCTCTCATTGAAAAGCAGAACGCTGCGAGCCGGGATCCAACCGGCAGCAATCCGCCCACCGGGCAGACGCTCTACCAACTGAGCTATCGCGGTACGGACAGTCGGATGTGAATAACGCGGCGTTCGACTTTTCGATGCGACAAATGCAAGTTGGTTTTTTATTACAAAGCAAGATGCAGGTGCGAGATCCAAACTTGGTCACCCAGGAGAAAGAAAGGGAACACAAGGTACGATATGTGAACTAGGAACACAGGCAGACATCTCCATCCTCTGTATGATCTGTTGGGGCCATATTTCAATGGTTTTGTTGATTAACGCAAAATGGGAGAAAACGGATCAACAGTTCGGGCATAGGAATCATGCCATTTTCGGCTTTTCGTTCACAAACACTGCAGAATTTGATGAACACCTTTCCCTCACAGTATTTTGTTCTTCCCATAATTCTCACACGTTCAAACATATCAACAAAGTTTCACACATGAACGTCTTTTGGTCCGTCCCTACTTCCGTGAATTGAACCATTGTACTGGAAGATTTATTATTTGTTTTTATTCGTATTCACGACATCAATAAAAAAAAATTCAATTTCATATGTAAATTTGTAGGGATTCAAGGACACCATAAGGATTGATCATTAACAACAGCAAACAAAAAGTTCCGGACTAAGTTCGCTGCATGACGAACGCTGGTCGTATTTCAAAAGTCTGCTGGAATACGACTGGATGATAGAAAACTTGGTACGAGCCGACTGCGAGATGACAAGCCTGAACCAGCCAGTCGCCGAGGTGTTTGACGTAAACGCATTGGTGTTCTTCCGGCCCTAATATTCTCATGATCTATTTGAGCTGATAGTGGACTGAAGTAGGTTGTCTGTTCCTGTTCAACTTCGGAATCCGTGTTGACGGGTGGATTTGACAGAATGGTCGAATAGATATGATCGGGAACGTTGAATAGAAGTTTAACAACCTGCAAGGGTCGGGGGAAAAACCGAGAAACACACAGTGTGGGGAAAAAGTGAAGCTACGGACGAAGAAAACCTACTGCAGTCGACAATGTGGGTAAAATAGCCAGAAAACAATTATACTGCTTGAAAACAAATTCGTTAAGACCAATAGGTATGTTCATAAAAAACAAGAAATTTTTTCACCTCCTCAATTTATTATACGATAAAGTACATTTCTGGAAAAAGCAACGACCGGAACTGGAGAGAATCGAACCCGGGTCGTAAATGTCCAAAGTCCAAGGTGACAACCGTGTGATCACCGCCGGTGCGTAAACCACAAATGAGTAAGAGTGAAAAGTCTCATCTCGCTCACTTACCGCTTTTTGCGTTCGTGTCTCATTCACCGTTTGCATCAGCTGGGGTTCTGGGCATGAATAACCCACTATGACCGGTCCAAAAATTTTTGCCAAATTGTCCTCACCCATTTGACAGGCTGGAGTCCGTGCAATCAACTGGCAGAGCGGTAAAGCAACACAGGGGAAGATAACTCTGAATAGCATACTAAGACCAACATACATATAAACGACGAAGACTTACAACAGACAGTTCACGATAAGAAATCTTAAACCGTCTGGTTTTTAATACCTTCGATTGTCAACTTTAGGCGTCACTTCCGAGGAGCTGCGCATGCTGAACACCGTCAGTGATACTCACTGAAATCGAATAACGAACTAGATGTGCTTTCCTATCCTTCAATCACTAATGCTCTCACATCCACAGATCTACTTGTGAGCGAGTGAAATGAAAACCGCAACCAGCGTAGCTTCCAAAATGAGATACTTTTTGAAATATTTCATCGACTGTCGGCAGCATATGTGGAAACTTCCGGTATTTTCACTACCCGTTGTTAGGTAGATTAACGGGACCGTTTTCTGGACCTGGAATACGACTGGTCCACAAAGCAACGCTGCTGATTTCGTCTCCAGAACTCAATTCCTGGAGGTACGTGGGCATCAGTGAAGTGCATGCTCCGATTATTTGTCACCTAGCTGGTGAATTCACCAGTATCACCACCCGTTTTGTTCCATTCCACTAACTCCATTGAGAAGTCTATTCCATCCACAAATCGCTTCATTATATTAGCACAAAACAAATCGTCTATTTAGGAAGACAGGCACTGACACCAGTCGTTGCAACGCAGACCAACTGGTCCATACGGGCACCAGTAGCCTGTTCCCTGATCGGTTGATTGGTCACAGGCCCAGCCACAACATGACGGGACTCCGTTGACGTCTCATCGACCCGCTACCCTGTCGCTTGCGCAGCCACTGGCACGAGTACTGACCTGGATTCCGGACAGGCGCTGACATCGCTGGGTATCGGCCATAAGCCAGCACATAACCTCACAATACCTACCTTTTCGTATTTAACATATCAATCTCCGACTGAATACCGTTGAGAGACGGCAACCAAAACGGCCAGTGCATCACCAACAGTTTTAACAAATATGCTCATGGTTTCAACGAGATCTCGTCTATTTTGGTCATCTCATGTCTACCGAGAGTGACGATGATCGCAAAAATCCAGCGCCGAGAAAAATTAAGCCTTGTAATCAATAGCACCAGACGAATAACGGGCCGAGGACGCTGTCGATCACAAAATGTCAAGGTCGGCAAAAATGGCTTTGGTGGAGGGAACCCACCAAATTACCCAGACGTGAGTCAGAGTCTTCAGTAAAAATATGTTTTTCTACGAAAATACCGAACTTTCAAAATATTTGTTAGTTTTGGTTTTGCTCACATTAACTTACGTGCCAACAATATTCCGCGCTCGTTCCCGTTTCGTTCATTCCGCACATTTTTCTCACTTTTGCATCTATCCTCAAGATCGTGTTCACCTACCACGAGAACACACCGTGCAATGCAGTGGTCAGGCTATGGGCAGCCATACTAGTGTTTGATTAATATAAGTGTATGAACCCGATGAGACACTTATTGAGCTTTGGGATCACGGAGTTTCCAATGTTATCGTCATTTCAGACAGAACACGTGCATCTCCCACGAAAGGACATTGACCACTGTGAGTTACAAAAAACGGTGGAGCACTTTTGTACATGTGACCAGTTTTTGGGTTCAATGCTACACGCGTTTTGCTGAGTCACCAGTGATTGAGTTATTTGACGGATTCCGCACCCTGGGATTTGCTGGATATCTCCGAAATTTCAGTGGCTCCTGAAGGTTCCCGGAATATGCTCCTTGAACTGCACTCAAACAAAAACATGGAATAAAAGAGCCGGACCTTTGTCAACGGACTATTCAATCGCCATAACAGTGTAAAAAACCTAGAACTCAACTCAATGAAGTGACAGAACTGACGCCAGCACAAGGTATGGTTATCGTGCAGACTAGCCACATTTTTAGGGCATTACCGTGTCACAGCACTTCGGCACCTTACATGATATCAAACCAGTGTAAATTATATATATATATATATATATATATATATATATATATATATATATATATATATATATAATTACACCTGCTTGCGAACAAGCATGGTGCCAACGAAACAACAAAAGAGAATATATACGAAGTCGAGGGGCGGGGGATTAAGAGTCAGCATAAAGATCACAACAAGTAAAAGCTTTTTTTAGATACTTCTACGGTACATGTTTTGGACATCTTCTTGTCCGTTTTTCAATTGTTTATGGCAAACGGGAAGTCAACAAACAGGCCATACAGCATTTGCGCTACTCGACTCGGTCATCAGCTATATCTCTCAGAGTCTCTAACCAACGGAAATTCTCATCTCTTGGACCCCAAATCAGGAAGGCGGGAAGCACCTACCGAGGCCAAAGCCGAAGTTAACTTCTTCATGCCTCTACGCCAAGCCATAGCCCGGCCGCCACGCCGTTTCTTTTACCCTTGCCCAGCACGTGCAAAAAGAGCGCAAAGGGGTAAACGATGGACAGGCATACGCAAAACATATCCGAGCCATCGAAGGCGGTCAGAGAGCGACTATCAGTACCGAACACATGACGACGCATCTCACTCTTACTCATCCGATGTTCCCATCAGACACGAGCAATGCTTCGGAAACATCGGTGGTCGAATACAGAAAGCTGCCGAGCATCATCAACGCAGAGGGGCCTGGTCTCGCAACCGTAAAGAACACTACGAACTGTGGCACTGTACACCCTTCACTTAAGAGTAAGCCGGAAGCTATGACGGCACCACAGACGGTGCAGATTCACAAAAGCTGTTTTGGCTCTCGCAATTCGCGATGTCATCTCATGCCCAACAGCACCACCAATTATGATCAGCCTCCCGAGGTACTGAAATCTACGACTACTTCTCAATGAACACCACAAAGAGTGAGTGCAGGCACAGGCCTCTGCCAGTTTTGAACAAGTATTTTGCACGTTGAAGGCGCAAGGTACCTACCATATCGGAGACCTCAGTCGCCAAGCGGTTCGATGTGTGTTGAACTGCCTGTTCACTGTCGCTCAGCAAGGCGATATCATCGGCGTACTTTAAGTCAAAGACCCTGTTCCCTGGGAGGAGTTCAACTCCACCGTTTGGAAGAATAAAGCGTTCTGTAGGACATCCTCTATAGCAAACTTAAAAAGAAACGGGGATATTGGGCAGCCTTGTCGTACTCCATTAGAGACGTGAAAAGGAGGCAAAAGCTGGCCATAAGCCCTGACCCGACCTGATGTATGACGATACAACTCTTTAAGGACCAATCCACTTCTCAGGCAGACCGATTCTCAACGAACAGTGCCACAATGCAGACCTGTCGATGGAGTCAAAGGCCGCGCGGATGTCTAGAAACACAACGACCATTGGTCTTTGGAAGGCGTAACGGTGTTCTAACGGCTGTCGAGGGTGAAGATTTGACCGATGCATCCACGACCGGTACGAAACTCAGCCCGTTCCTGACGAGTTTGCTCATCACGCGTGCTGTATAACCTGCGGAGAATGACAGCTCAGACGCTATCGGGATTAGGCTTACACCCCTTTGATTGGCGCAGTCACTGCGCGAGCCGTTCTTGAAGATGGGGACCACAATCAATTCCCCCACAAGGAGAGAACCTTCTCGGAATGCCGGGCCTTAGAGAACAAAGCTTGAAGTTATCTAACAAACTTCATTCCACCATCTTTAAATAGAGCTGGGGAAAGGCTATGAGTCCGGCGCTTTGTGACGTCCTAGGGCTTGGATTTCCTTGCGGATCTCCGTCTAAGAAAGTGGATCTGTCGAAACAGACCATGGGACGTGCGCCGGAACAGCTGTGGGAGAGGCTGACGTTGGAGGCCAGCTAAACTGTGCTTTAAAGTGCTCCGTATAGCGTAAAAAACGTTGCTGCAGTCTGTGGATGAGCGAACCTTCAGCTTCGCAGATCGTTTCACTCACCTAATGGCTTCCTACCGGTGACTCGGGTAAGAGTAAACAGCTTGCGCGAATTAGCCACAGCGGTGTGTTCCATATCTGATGCTTTTTGAAACCACCAGATTTCGGGATCCCCAGGCAGACCTGCGTTCAGTTCACGTCTCGTTGTGAGCCAGGCTGCATTATGCTCACTGGCAGATGGGATGAACTGGCGTGCATCAAGAAGGCGTAGAGAATCAGCAGAAATCCAGCGTGTAACGGCACAACGAGTCAGGCCACAACTCACTTCATCAGCAGAATGCAAAGCATTCTTAATTAGCGACCAGTGCTGGTTGATGCTATTTGGTGGCGTTGATCCTAGCTTTTCAGCTCGAATGTTTCAGAAAGTTGAGAAGCAAGACAGATCAGACAGCATATCGCAGTCTAACCGCTGCTGCTTCGTACATTTTGTACGCTCATCGAAGCACATGGACAGCTTAGTGCAGACTGATGGGTGGTTTAAGTCAACAGGAGTGCTCCAGTACGACCGGCAGCCTTGTATGTTACCCCGCCATTTGTAGCTAATTGCGTCGTGGTCTATCCGGGTCCATTGCTGACTCGAAGAGGGCGGACGCCACGTAGTGTATCGGCGATTAGAACGTCTGAAGTTCGTATTGTCCAGAAACAGGTAGTGATCTGAACACAAAGCCAACAACCGCTCCCCGTTTTCTGAACGACAGGAACCAAGGCCAAAAGCGCCTCGTTCGGAGACAGCCAGCCGACTCTAGCATTAACGATATCACGCCGTTTCGCTTTATGTAGGAGATCGCGTAGCTTTTAGTAGAAGTTATCTTTAATTGCATGTGGGCTGCAACCTGTAGAGGCACAAGTCGCGTCTATCGGGAGAACGTTTGCTTACTTTGCACGAACCTCTAAGTCTCACTGCGCACAACCGACTGTCAACTGAGATCCAGTCAAGTAGCGCAGCCTTAGCCCGCTAACTGGATGGGAGCGCCAATCGAATGACCGAACTGGAGTCCTGGATGCGAGTCTCTTGAATACAGCAGACGTCGATGGCAAGAGTCTCCAGTGTAGGAACTAAACACGCCTGTTGTCCTACACGCGTCAGCGTTCGCACATGAAATGTGGCCAGCTTAAAATGACGCCGGGGGCGAAGAAGAGCATCAGCAGGTGGAAGCGGATTCGGTGGGACTTGTTTATCAGACGAAATACGACGCGAGAGAACAGGAACAGGACCTCCCTCAGAGACACTACCGCAGGTACGGCCGATTGCAGCCTCCGAATATGAAAATGTAAGTGTGCGGCAGTAAGTTATGGAATCAGAAAGATCAATGTGTGCGCACGACAAAAGCATCAGTACGAGCACACGTTTGACGACAGTACCGAGTGTCTAGTAAGAAATCCATCGGTTTCATTGTTGTTGGTAGTCTCAATCTTCAAAAAGCAAACAGTAAATTGAAGCCCCAACACAACACAAACCTGTGAATCCAAACTTTACTAATTGCAATAAGACCCTCGGGATGTGTGAAAAAACGGAACAACCAACAAATCACTAGAATTCTGGAAACATGTTACCCAATGTGGATGGACGATGAACCGTGAACTGTTGAAGTCCTGTTCATCTTCGATAAAGCTCCAATTTATCCACGTGCTAGACCGGTTTATGGTTCAGACGCCTGCTTTTTACTAATCGTCAGTCTATTCTTAAGTAAACCAACAGCCACAACTTTACCGGAAACGAACTATGACAGACTCATGAAAATACCTGAAGATCAAACTGTGAAAAAGCACAAACCACTTTTATTACTGGGATTATGTGATATAGCCATCGGTTCATCGGTTATACCTGGCTTCCCACAACAATCGAATTCATAGTCGTATTTTTCCCGTGAGTATAAAACATACTTTGAAGCTATTCGGTAAACAACAATTACCCGTTTGAACATTGTGAAATAAAACTCGAATTCACAACTCACTAATCCGCTACCAAAAACGAAGGACAACGATTTACTAGCAGCCCATCAAAACTAACCTTCAGATGAAGAACAATGTAAGACAATGTGTCACGATTAGGGGCGGGCAAACAATCCAACACATCTATCGCCCGGTGAACAGCATCTTCCGGATCAATCTGAACTCGCTCACTCGCGACCGCCAAAACTGGACGCTGTTCGAACGTGACCAATGGCTCGGACAAATTTCGCAGAAATAATTTCAAACAACCACAAACAACGTGAATATCTTCGACAAGTGCCAAACCTGGGGTCATTTTGGTTCGAAAAAATTTGTCATATAGATCTGTGGAATGAAACACAAGGAAAAACTGATTACATCGAATGATAAGGCCAATCAAAGTTAGGCAAAATGTCAGTCAACAATTCCATGTCTCAATCGTAAGCTGCCTGTCCAATTTGCTATCTATTTTTAGAGGAACCGGAAGAACTTCACATATGATTGTCCTATTTCTCAAACGTGGCTCACGTCTTCCACCATAAACTCGAAACTGTAATAAAAAGACAAAAACTCCGCATACTTTGCTACCCGGTATTGATTTGACTAGAACTTGTTCCGAACTATGCACCTTTTCTGCCTCTCAGATTTCCGCCACATTGAGAGTTTGAGAAGTTAGCTAATGCACAGAAGGAAATGAATCAGGAATGAATACAACTATGTCCAAACATCCCGGTGAGGAAGAGATACAATTACTCGCTTCACTGAGCATCAAAAATCAAAGGAGCCGGAACAGGTCACTTCTGAAATGAGATGAATTCAAGCGCTGCTGATTTCCTCATTCCATACTGTTGCACGAACACAGCGTGAACAGAAATTCTGATATCCAAAAAGGCACTATATCATGCGGCAGAGAGAGTGATATCTAACATCGATAAATTTTGTTACTCCGGCAGTTACACCTCACCTTCGGATGAAGCGTTATCGCACATACAAGAGGCGCGTTTCACTTTTGCCAATCTCAGCCATCTGTGCTGCCGGCGTGACATCTGATTTTCTGTCAAGGGTCTAGTTTACACTGCGGTAGTCAGATCGGTTCTTCAATATGGTTCAGAAACATGACCACCAAGGACAGGAGATGGGCGAAGAATGTTGATGTTTGGGCTCCGGTTTCTCCGTAGTATCGCTCGAATATGGTGGGAACCTCGTATTGGTAATGCTCAGGTTAGACGCAGGGTGTTGGGAGCCAGTCGTCCGGCACTAGAACAAGTACTGAATCCCAACAGATTAAGATGGCTGGGACACGTGTTACACATGCCCACCGACAGACCTCCTCGGTGTACGCGAGAGGACAAGTGAATGCCATCGGGAGCGTCTCCAGATCGTGGATGGGGCAATGGCTGTGCCGGCGGTTAGTCATGAATAAGTGAACATATCCTCGAATGAGTAGATGGTCAGAAGCGTTGTTCGAGGGTGTGGTGGATTCTTTCCTGACAACGAGGTCTTGGATACAAGCCACATAAGCTTACAGGTAGCCACGTGACACGCGTCCCGCCAACAAATTAGACTGTTGCGTCTTACCCAGACAGGTTGAGTGAGTTCAGAGTCACGAGAACGCATTGAGCATCCTCGGCTGGCAGACTGACATCTAAAAGCCGTACAAACCGCTTGACTGGTGACCGACTCCCGAGACACGAAATGCTTGTTGCCTAACGGGTAGCATTCAGTTGCGCATGGGCTAGAGGTGTCGCAGCGAACAAAAACTGAGTAACGGTGGCGACACCACGTCGTGCTTCACTGCCACGTACTGCTCTTACTACGGTGTTCATGGGCTGTGACGCGCATCGTGTTCTTCAGCAACCGGGGATGAAAATTATGCTGATCGGGAGCTCGGACATCTGAAAATAGAGCCAAATCGGAAGCCAAGCCATTACTGCACAGCTACTAATTAGACGTCATATGTTTCAACGAAACTTGGCTGACAAATAATAACTCAGCACCCGGAGTAGATGAGTTACCATCTTTACCACGGCGGGGCGACTGGAAACTTTGGTCTTCATGGCGTCGAGGTATATGCCAGAAACACACCCTAACTGCATGGAACCCGATATCCCGTGGGTCGCATTAGTACGTTTCCGGGCTTCACAGGCGGCGGTCAAACGGTAATTATTGTGAGCTTTGAACCGTGACTTCTCGGGTTCGATTCTCACCACCGCCGGTTGCTTCCCCAGTCGGCAGCCCTTGACTGGTTGCGGCCCTCTCCTAGATATATCGTACATTTGTATATACCTCATAATTACTTGCGAGTATTGTGTGGGGTTGTAATACTTCGCTTGGCTGACTATCCTTTAAACTCCACCCTTCACTGGCTGTCATAGCCGACGACATCTGAACAAACTTAACTTGGTGATTCGGATCTGACCAGATGGGAGCGAGGTGGCGCCGTGGTAACACCAACGCCTTCAAGGTGGAAAAACCGGGATTCAAACCCTGGGTGTGACAGAGGATATGCATCATTGATGAGCGCTAACAAGAGCGAAACTCGAGTCTGGTGCTTCTGAGCGCAGGATTCATCGGATGACCTGAAGTTTGTGAGTGAAAGGCGCAGCCCAAAGGACAATCAGCTAAGCGAAATATCGTACATTGTCGTATAATAAATCAAGGAAGTAAAAAATATTGTCATCACTATTACATCGGCTTTTGTAATCTATGCCCCAACAACGACAGCTGAAGAGGCGGTTAAAGATGGATTCTAAAACATTGTGAGTTGGTGAACAGTGTCCAAAACGTACCACCCCCTTTGCTGCGAAGGACTGGAAAACCAGCACTGGTTCAGCCAGACAATAATAGTCTTGGGCAGCAATGTCGAAGGTCTCATCAGTTAGCAGAGGACAACAGAAAAACGGCTAATAAAAATCGCTTTCAACAACCCAGGAGACACCTGCCAACGTGGTGCTCAAATGAAGGTTACATAGCGCACCGGATCAGTTACATCCTGATACTATCACGTTTGGAATCCTCGACTGAAGACTGCCGGTTCTATGGAGCGGACGAGATTACACCTTGACGTGATGTGATGCCTTACAAGCCTCTATGACCCAAAGAGCTAAATAAAATGGCTTCTTTAAGCCGGAGATGCAATCATACCTGACAGATCAATGGGTAGAGTTCAGACAAAGTCCAGTCTCCTGGTCCTCCAGGTTGGAGGCTGATTTGAGCTGGCAACTGAATCGGCAAAATCAGTGGAAGAATAAATGATCCAAGCAAATGGGCTTCCACTAAGTCACTAAGACTGTTTATGTGGGCGTTGTGCTTTACCCGCTGAGCGTACAGAAAACGGGGATAGACTTCTCCAGTTTTGTGCAGACAATCGATTGTTCCTGTTTAGCACCAATTTCCGACACAGCTCGCATCGCACAGCGATATGGCGCTCCAACTCTACATATACTCTAAGCCAGATTGATCATATCGCAGTAAGCTACCAGTGACGCAGTTCTGTTCAGAACTGTATATCTTACTGGTCCACGTACATAGCGTCCGACCATGCATTAGTTTTAATGCGATTATCTCTCCAGCTCCATGGTCATCGTCACAAACCGCAAACCCGGTTAGCTGTTCAACGTTTGTCTGATCCAGAAGTTTACGCCAGTTGTGAAAAAAATCAGCACATGAGCTAGGATTTACGACTAACAGTAATGGGGATGGGCATTGGGCCCATATCCAGCAGGCAATGCACGTGGCAGCAGGTTTTGCCTGTGATCCTAGATCAGATGTCCATCAAAGACACTGGATTTCTGTCAGTGTAATGGAGAAAAAATGTCAACTGTCGGAACGTAAGGAGATGAATAAGATACGAAGACATCTGCGGAAGCAAGTTACGAAAAGCCTTGAGAATGATCGGGAAAATTGGTGGGTTTGGGTAGCCGAAGAAATGGAAATAGCAGATGCTTCAGGTAACAGTCAAAGACTGTTCAGACTTATTTGTGACACCGGTGGACGGCGCACCCAGGTCAGTGAAACGATATACGATAGAAATGAAGAGCCCATTCATGGCAAAGAGCGAAGGCTGGACCGTTGGGCCGAAGACAACGAGGAGCGGTTTAGCTGGCCGCGTGCTAATGTAGTTACTCCTGTGTCAACAACTGCGATTCCTTGGGCGGTATCACTCGAACCCCCATCGGGAGTGGAAGTAGAGTCATGCATTCGATTACTAAAGCGAAGAGGAGCAGCCGGTCCTTACGGACTCCCTCCAGTTCTTTTCAAAGTGGGTGGTGGTGCGTTGACAAAATCACTTACCACGTTACTCCGTGACATTTGGGACGCGGAGCGTATTCCGGTAACATGGAGTGAGTCATTGATTTTACCCATCTTCAAGGGAATACGCAATGACTGTGGTAATCATCGTGGGGTTAGCTTAGTTTCGATAGTTACCAGAGTATTAGCCTCGATTTTCTGCGTCGTCCGACACCGGCTTGAGAGAGGATCTCCCGCGAACAGCGGGCCGGATTCCGCCCAGGTCGAGGATGCATCGACCAGATTTTTACTCTTTGCCAACTGCTTGAAACGCGTCACACGCACAGCCGACCGACAATAGTTTTCTAAGACTTGAAAGGCGCTTTCGATTCAGTTGATCGAGCAGCGCTTTTCAGTACTCTTCATCGAAAAGGTATGCCCCAGAAGTTCGTGAACCTACTGAAATCATTGTATTCCCATACTTCTGGCCGCGTTAGAGTTTACGGTGAACTATCCGGTCGGTTCGAAACGACCAGTGGTGTTCCACAGGGATGTCCTATGTCTCCGTTCCTGTTCAACTTCGTCGTGGACGAAATAATGGAGAATGTGTTGCGAAATCTTCAGGATGTGTGCGTCGTACTAGGAAATAGTGGGAAGCTGTGTGACCTGGATTACGCGGACGACGTTATCTGTTTGTTCGAATGCACAGGACACGCGCACCATGCACTATATAGATTCTCAAGAGTTGTAGTTCCATTCGGCATGCGCTTTGAACCTTCAAAGTGCAAGGTGATGTTACAAGACTGGACGTCAACGATTCAGAGCCTGATGCTCGATGGGGAGGTGCTAGCAATTTTCGACCACTTCACCTACCTCGGCAGTAGCGTGACGATGGATTGGAGCACAGTAGTAGAAGTGAGCACGTGTACATCCAAGGCTCAATCGGCGTACGCTGGACTGAAGCACTTGTGGCGTCGATCTGATATTTCACTGAAGTTGAAAGGTCGTGTGTACTGTGCCGCAGTACGTTCAGTTTTGTTGTATGGTTGCGAAACTTGGAGTCTGCGTGCTGAAGATATTCGTCGTCTTGAGGTTTTCGACCACCGATGTTTACGTAATATCGCTAAGATCGCGTGGAGTAGCCGAGTAGGTAATGCTGAGGTCAGAAATCGAGTTTGGGTATTAATTCAGAGAACGTTTTGTCACAACGTATCCAACTTAGTAGACTTCGTTGGTTGGCGCACGTGTTACGTATGGAAAACACACGTCTACCGTACCGTGTCTTATTCTCCGTTCCTCCTAGGGAGTGGAAGAGACCACGTGGAGGTCAACAGATGACGTGGCAGCGAGGAATGAGAAAATGCACAGCAAACTTAGGAAAAGTAGGTGCTTCACATCTTCGTGGTTGGGGTCCAAAAGATCCGTCTACCAGTTGGCTGGAGACACTGAAGGATATGACAGCGAACCGCGAACAGTGGCGATCGTGTTGTCGCTTTCTATCGAATCAGAATGATTGATCGATGCGCGTTTGTACAGTCAGACTGCGTATTCCGTGTGTTGGCTACTAGGGCATTCTTTCCTTTTCCCACCCGTGTAGGTCCACTCCCTGTCCATCTTGTATATTCATACTTTTTAATTCAGCGTGCAACATGGTGAGAAAGGCAGTGGTCAGTGGGGCTTGCCCTACTTTTTAACGCTGTACGATGATGATGATGATGATGATGATGATGATGGAGGCGCACAGCAACGTCCAGTTCGTTTCAAAAAACCAATAATTATGCACTGGTTGCAGTGGCTTCAGTTGTCATCGTTTAATAGGAACCTCAGTCGGAAATAATGGAGAAACAAAAGCATGAAAAAATAAGGACTACAAGCAGTATCAAGTCGATAAAAAAAGCTTTCAATGTAAAACCGCCACTGACTGCAACATCAAGTCGTATCCTCCAATGTATCTGACCACTGAGTAGGAGGTTCTTCTGAACCCCACCCAGGGAGCCCAAATTACCCTACACGACCACGTCTACCGGTTAGGGCTTTCAAAACTAGCCATCGTTATCTATTGTTTAACCACCACTGGCCTCAGTGGGCAATGCCCCACGGGGAATCCTGTCCGGAGACGTGCGCAACAAGCCCCAACCACCTTAACTTAGTGACCCTTAATAATTGCATCTATTGACTTGGTTTTGTGCCTAAGACTCTCCGCCTAACTTCAGAACTGCTAATACGGTACTCCACCGACCGCAGATTCAAGCAGCGAAACGAAAGCATCAGTGTGCGAATGCCGACAAACATCAAATATCCTCCAATTGCATAGACCATGTTTCCGAACTATGAATAGTTTGACGCCTACAGCATACATTCAACCCTTGATAGATAAGCGGGTGTCACATTGATGCCACAGATGGCTGAGATTGACAAAAGCCAATCGCGCCTACTGTACACGCAAAGACACTTTATCCAGTAATCAACCTTCGGGTGAAATGCAGCTTCTTAAATAACAGAACTCATTTACCTGGTCAATAAGTCTAAGCATTCGTGAGGGAACTCCATCTGGTCTGTCAGTCCAGACCTAATTATTTTTCCTGTCACGCCTTGTCTTCGCCGGTGTTTCAATTACCGATCCGCTTTTCAGATTCAGTCCTCAGCTCCATGCACCCAACGGATCAACCGGAACGTGGATGGGGCAGCATATTTTGGGCCCGGGGCTGACCAGCTTAGGCGGGCGATAGTTGCCCAATGAAGTGCGATGACTTCTCCCACCGTCGAGAGAAACACCAGGTACTGCACTCCTACGTCCATCTAGTGGAAGTTGTTAGACCACTAAACTGTTTCTATCCGTGTTTATTCGCTGGAGTGTCCTCTCCAGGGGCATAGTGAACAGAACCAGATGTTGCCCATTAACTGATTTTGAGACTAGACTTTGTCTGGCTTTTACCGGTTGACCTGTCAGGCATGACTGCATTTCTGGGTTAAGGAAGCCATCTGCGTAGCTCGTTGGGTCGTGGAGGCACACAAACCATCGCACTACACAAAAGTGCAGTCTCGTCGTGATGGCGATACCAAAATGCGCATCAATAAATCCAGCAGCGTTTATCCAACTTCGAAAGGCACTCTGAGAGCGCAACAGAATTAGTCGCCAGGCCAACATCTGCGTCATCCGTGGTATTATCCGTTCCGCACTGACTTACGGCTGCGAAACATAGTCACTACAAGTTGAGGACGTTAGAAAGTGTTTGAGTACATTTGTCCGCGACCGATCCTCAAAATGGCTTGGTGCGACATGTTTTCAAGCGAAATGATAAGACAAGTTTCGACATTGAAAGTACGTCAGTATTCTTTCAACGCCGACGATGGATGTGGCACATTCTACGACATCCAAATACAGAAAGCTCAAAATAGTGCATCTCGCCTGTTCCATACCAAGGAATGCGCCGTCGCCTAGGGGACAACTAAAAACATGGATCAACACTGCCACATCGAACGATGACCGACTGGGACTCCAGTCTGCTTACGGCATCTGCCACTGAAAGCAAAAATGATTCCGTTTTAATCTCACCTCTAATCACCGCTCGTGGAGAGGTGCCATCCGCGACATCATTGACGCCAGCTCATCCTCTCACAGGAGCCAACCACATAAAATAGGAAACAAGATTTCTGATCCTGACCCCTATGGAGGCAAAACACAACACAGCTCACTACGGAGGATAGTGACAAGAGGCCAATCAACGCACCTAGATTCCCCAGAAATATGAGCCGTGCGACTACGTCTACTCAAAAATCTCGAAGATGACAAAGTTCTAAAATTTCATTCTCCACGATTCCAGATAGGCGCACTCCCAGTCCCAGCAGCTACGGCTAATAGAAAGAGCAAATCTAAATATCCGTGGTTATCGGTAACCACCAAATCACGTCGAGCTTACATCAACCGAGGTCACGAAGAAAAATAAGCCATAACCATTCACTCTAAACAATTACTCACCTCGCACCTGTTTCTCCGAACCCGAAACACGGTACAGACCGACTGTGTTCATACCACGAGCCACTACCTCGGTCACACAGTGGATTATCAATGCTGGAATTCGTGGAAACTGATCCGCAGGACAAAAGTCCGTCAGATTTACATTACGGAGACCCAATCGCACAGACAGTGTTGGGCTCGTCGGGGGAGCAACTGTGGCTGTCCTCTTCGACTTCGGACTGCCGAACGGAAGAGCAGGAACCAACGCGCGAGATGTGATCGCGTTTGAAGGAACACGTCGCGGTGAGGTAGCCCATGCGCGAGGATGATTCATCGTTGACAATGGAGTGCGCGTGGCACTCGGGGGCACACATGTCTGAGCAAGCTGAAACGGACATATTGAGAAGGCATTAGTGACTGTCACATAAATGGGAGCATAAGCAGAACAATATAGAAACAGGAGGGAAAGGGAGCTTACTCTTTTCTGGCATGACGAATGAACCAATAGTCCGCACATAGAACACTTGTAAGCGGTCTTCCCAAATGGAATACGCCGTCCGCATGCGTTACACGCGTCCATGCGCAAGACTGAGCGTGGTATGAAATTATGAGGTCGATTTAGTCGGTTTATCATGGCAGTTTCCTGGAAGAAAGAAAAGTACGTGACGTCATCGGAGTAGGGTTGGAGAAAACAGTTCACATGGTGTATCGAGGAATGACAAACTCAGGCATAATAAAGTATAACATCTAAACTCACTGGTGTAGCCGACTGATTTGTGGACGCAACATGAAGTGCGTCGTCCGAATCGTGTAAATTAACCGCATCCGAACTGTACAAGCTGGAACTTTCTTCGGTCACTGTGGATGGCACCATGTTGCGAGTGGTCACAGACTGATGTGCTGGCAACGTGAACACACTTCGCTTTACTTCCACTCCAAAATAGGAATCGTCAGATTTCTCAGGGCTTCTCTTTCGAGAGATTCGCGGGGCCTAGAAGAGAAATATGAAAGAATGTTAACATTTCTTCATTACCGTCAGTTATACAACCTAGAGAACAGTACTGAAACAATTCAACATAGTTTGAATTCTTGCAGTTTGTCAAACTGATGTAGGTGTGATGACGACATCGACATTTCGTGGTTACGCTTCACGGCAGTCGGCAGTAATGGCTGGAATAATAGCGATGTATGCCCCACACACCCATTGCTGTGAAATTTAGTAACTGCCAATTGAAGCCCGACAGTGTGTCACTTACAGTATTTTCCGTAGTTCTATTATTGGTAGACGGTCCTGCCATCGCCCGGTGTGGTTTGCTACTTCAAGCCCCATGGTTGCCGGTTTCACCTAAAATACCATGGCACCTATAATTCGCAAAGGATAAACGCTTGTGTCTTCTCAGCATTCACTCTAGGGGAGAAAAACCTCCTATTCGCCAACATTCGCGGTTGTAACTGCAATACTGTTTCCGTATACCGTTCCCTCTAATCTTCTCCTTTTGCCTCACTTTGACTGAGGCAAATCTATCCCTCGTCAAGTACTGCTTATCTCCAGGTCTTCAACTACTTTTTTCTAAACCTCATTTTCACCCAAAGCTATTCGCTGAACCTACATCCAGTCTGTCGTTACCTCCCGTATCACACAGATGAATTTTTTCAATGGTAAGTTCCAGCTGATGTGACTGAAACTTCGTTTCCCCTTCCTTAACCATTATTTTTCCACCGTTTATCGTTCTCCCAACAGCAGCGACCTTTGAATTTTTAATTTGTTTTCTGGTACTGAGAACTTGTTTGCATCACACCCCAATTCATCATGGTACAGCGTTAAACAGTAGGGTAAGCTCCACTGACCACTGCCTTTCTCACCGTGTTGCACGTTGAATGAGAAAGTATGAATATGCAAGATGGATAGGGAGTGGACCTACATGAGAGAAAAAAGCAAAGAACGCTCCAACAGCCAACACACGGAATACACCGTTTAACTGTACAAACACGTACTGATTAATTATTCTGATTCGACAGCAAGTGACAACCCAATCGCCACTGTTCACGGAATGAACTATACGATCGGGAGTGGATTTACGGGGATGGGATAAGGAAAGAACGCCCTGATTGCCAACACACGGAATACACCGTTTAACTGTACAAACACTTACTGGTCAATTATTCTGATTCAGTAGAGAGTGACAACATGATCGCCACTGTTCGCGGTTCGCTGTCATATCCTTCAGTGTCTCCAGCCAACTGGTAGACGGATCTTTTGGACCCCAACCACGAAGATGTGAAGCACCTACTTTTCCTAAGTTTGCTGTGCATTTTCTCATTCCTCGCTGCCACGTCATCTGTTGACCTCCACGTGGTCTCTTCCACTCCCTAGGAGGAACGGAGAATAAGACACGGTACGGTAGACGTGTGTTTTCCATACGTAACACGTGCGCCAACCAACGAAGTCTACTAAGTTGGATACGTTGTGACAAAACGTTCTCTGAATTAATACCCAAACTCGATTTCTGACCTCAGCATTACCTACTCGGCTACTCCACGCGATCTTAGCGATATTACGTAAACATCGGTGGTCGAAAACCTCAAGACGACGAATATCTTCAGCACGCAGACTCCAAGTTTCGCAACCATACAACAAAACTGAACGTACTGCGGCACAGTACACACGACCTTTCAACTTCAGTGAAATATCAGATCGACGCCACAAGTGCTTCAGTCCAGCGTACGCCGATTGAGCCTTGGATGTACACGTGCTCACTTCTACTACTGTGCTCCAATCCATCGTCACGCTACTGCCGAGGTAGGTGAAGTGGTCGAAAATTGCTAGCACCTCCCCATCGAGCATCAGGCTCTGAATCGTTGACGTCCAGTCTTGTAACATCACCTTGCACTTTGAAGGTTCAAAGCGCATGCCGAATGGAACTACAACTCTTGAGAATCTATATAGTGCATGGTGCGCGTGTCCTGTGCATTCGAACAAACAGATAACGTCGTCCGCGTAATCCAGGTCACACAGCTTCCCACTATTTCCTAGTACGACGCACACATCCTGAAGATTTCGCAACACATTCTCCATTATTTCGTCCACGACGAAGTTGAACAGGAACGGAGACATAGGACATCCCTGTGGAACACCACTGGTCGTTTCGAACCGACCGGATAGTTCACCGTAAACTCTAACGCGGCCAGAAGTATGGGAATACAATGATTTCAGTAGGTTCACGAACTTCTGGGGCATACCTTTTCGATGAAGAGTACTGAAAAGCACTGCTCGATCAACTGAATCGAAAGCGCCTTTCAAGTCTTAGAAAACTATTGTCGGTCGGCTGTGCGTGTGACGCGTTTCAAGCAGTTGGCAAAGAGTAAAAATCTGGTCGATGCATCCTCGACCTGGGCGGAATCCGGCCCGCTGTTCGCGGGAGATCCTCTCTCAAGCCGGTGTCGGACGACGCAGAAAATCGAGGCTAATACTCTGGTAACTATCGAAACTAAGCTAACCCCACGATGATTACCACAGTCATTGCGTATTCCCTTGAAGATGGGTAAAATCAATGACTCACTCCATGTTACCGGAATACGCTCCGCGTCCCAAATGTCACGGAGTAACGTGGTAAGTGATTTTGTCAACGCACCACCACCCACTTTGAAAAGAACTGGAGGGAGTCCGTAAGGACCGGCTGCTCCTCTTCGCTTTAGTAATCGAATGCATGACTCTACTTCCACTCCCGATGGGGGTTCGAGTGATACCGCCCAAGGAATCGCAGTTGTTGACACAGGAGTAACTACATTAGCACGCGGCCAGCTAAACCGCTCCTCGTTGTCTTCGGCCCAACGGTCCAGCCTTCGCTCTTTGCCATGAATGGGCTCTTCATTTCTATCGTATATCGTTTCACTGACCTGGGTGCGCCGTCCACCGGTGTCACAAATAAGTCTGAACAGTCTTTGACTGTTACCTGAAGCATCTGCTATTTCCATTTCTTCGGCTACCCAAACCCACCAATTTTCCCGATCATTCTCAAGGCTTTTCGTAACTTGCTTCCGCAGATGTCTTCGTATCTTATTCATCTCCTTACGTTCCGACAGTTGACATTTTTTCTCCATTACACTGACAGAAATCCAGTGTCTTTGATGGACATCTGATCTAGGATCACAGGCAAAACCTGCTGCCACGTGCATTGCCTGCTGGATATGGGCCCAATGCCCATCCCCATTACTGTTAGTCGTAAATCCTAGCTCATGTGCTGATTTTTTTCACAACTGGCGTAAACTTCTGGATCAGACAAACGTTGAACAGCTAACCGGGTTTGCGGTTTGTGACGATGACCATGGAGCTGGAGAGATAATCGCATTAAAACTAATGCATGGTCGGACGCTATGTACGTGGACCAGTAAGATATACAGTTCTGAACAGAACTGCGTCACTGGTAGCTTACTGCGATATGATCAATCTGGCTTAGAGTATATGTAGAGTTGGAGCGCCATATCGCTGTGCGATGCGAGCTGTGTCGGAAATTGGTGCTAAACAGGAACAATCGATTGTCTGCACAAAACTGGGGAAGCCTTTCCCCGTTTTCTGTACGCTCAGCGGGTAAAGCACAACGGCTACCTAAACTTGTGCATTTAAGTCACCAGCTAGCACTACAGTGTCAGAGCCTTTACTCTTGCAGACGAGATTGGTGAGTTCATCATAGAAGTCATTCCTCTACATGTGAGAGCTGCAGTCTGTTAGGGCATACGCCGAGATCACACAAATTGCGCTTAACACAACTATCCTTTCGAACGCCGACTGACCCTTGAAGTCTCACAACACACAAACGGATGTTAACCGGGATCCAGTCCAAAACGGCAACATTAGGCTTATCTGTCAAGAATATTCCTGCACCACGTTGACCCACAGCTCGAGCTGCTTCGACTCCTAAAGTGCGCAGGAAATACACTAATGAGATACCAGGAGCAGTTGGTTGAATCACACAGCTCGAAACTTGGATATGCGTTTGACCTACGCAGCATACGTCAATCTTGAGAGTCTATTTTGAGGGCTAGGCAAGCTTTCTGACCGACCTGCATGAGTGTACGCACGTTGAAGGAGCCGAGTTTCAGAGGCTCACGAAGCTAGAGAAAAGATGTGTTATTAGGCAGAAGATTACTCACGACACTATTTGACAATGAACCGTTGCGAATATCGGCCGTGTTATCAGTGGGATCATTACCAGTATATAGAGGGGGCAAAGAGACGTGGTTGGGGACAGAAGACATAGGTCGAATAAAAAAGAGGGAACTTTGAGCAGTAGCCCACTTATCACGACCCACTCCGCTCGATGCAATGGGCAGTGTGATCCTGATTACCCTGCGCGACGACCGATGCAGTGTGAAATTTCTTTGTAGTCATGCAGTTCATGGGGGATGTTGAACAGGTACTGCTAGGGTGTCCAGCTGCAAAGCAGCAGAACGATTAGGGTTCTCGACCGAAGCCTTTAGTTCTAACAAGAACCTGTCTGCAAGTCAGCGGGGTGGCTGAGTGAAGGCCCATTTGCTTGGATTAATTATTCTCCCACTGATTTTACCGACTGAATTGCCAGCTCAAATCGACCTGCAACCTGGAGAACCAGGAGACCGGACTGTGTCTGGCCTCTACCCAATGACCTTTCAGGTATGATTGCAGACCCTTATAGCCAAGTTATCATTCTTGGTCATTTTTATATCCACAATAAGAACCGAATTTTGCAAAACTTCTGACACTACGGCTGTGGGGCGTGAAGCCGAAGTTTTCGGTCGGGTAACCAAACTAAGCCAACGCGTCGATTTTCTCATACGAATTTCGGATCGGGCCGACAATCGTGCCTCTATTCTCAGTCTTCTCACCAACGTTCCTTCTTCGACCTATAATACTACCTCCCATCCTCCACTTGGCCTATGGGACCAGTGTCCTATCTTCCACAACATGCTTTCTCGTCTAGTTTCGCCTTGCAAACTCTAGACGCATCTTTTGGTGTTACGACTCAGTCAACTGGGACGGCATTCGTGAATTTCTGGCCTCCAGCTACTGGAATGACTATGGCTTTAGTTCTCGTGATTCTATCTCCGTTTCAAAATTTACTCAGATAGCTCTCTAAGGAGTACTTTTTACTCCATGCGTTTCCACATCCGGTATACTATGAATCCCAGAGGGAATAACCACGCGCGTAATGGTATTATGCACTTGAAAAACCCAGCACTGTGACGATGGTATATATACAGAGAAAAATTACAAGGTCGAGGGGCGGGGGATTAAGAGTCAGCATAGAGATCACAACAAGTAAAAGCAAATTTTTTTTAAATACTTCCACGGTACACGTTTTGGACATTTTCTTGTCCGTTTTTCAATTGTTTATGGCAAACGGGAAGTCAACAAACAGGCCATACAGCATTTGCGCTACTCGACTCGGTCATCAGCTATATCTCTCAGAGTCTCTAACCAACGGAAATTCTCATCTCTTGGACCCCAAATCAGGAAGGCGGGAAGCACCTACCGAGGCCAAAGCCGAAGTTAACTTCTTCATGCCTCTACGCCAAGCCATAGCCCGGCCGCCACGCCGTTTCTTTCACCCTTGCCCAGCACGTGCAAAAAGAGCGCAAAGGGGTAAACGATGGACAGGCTTACGCAAAACGTGTGACGGTGGTGCCGCTCCCTTACTCTTGGATCTCAAAGTCTTTTCGCTCAGGCCAGAACTAAATGCTCGCTTCTCTTTCGGGAAGCCAAGGATCGATTTATCTGCTATAAACCCGAAAGTCTAGCCACTTCAGATACCGCTAGTCTTGAAAGCCTTGCTTTAGCCATTTCTCCTGGGTCTATAATTCTCTAGTTTTTGAACCCCGCGAGGAGGGCGATGCTTTTGCTTCCCGGTTTGCTTCTAATACGACTTTAGTGGACTCTTATATTTTGTTGCCTTCATCCAGAATCGCTAAAAGCCTATATATTCCCCATACCACAACCAGAAACGTCCCCCAGACAATATAATCACCCAGCCAGAACAAACTCCCTGGTCCAGCCGGTATTCCACCCATCGTCCTGAAAATGTGGCCCTGATTTCAAACGATACTGCGTCGTCTTTTCCGATTTTCCCTCAAATCTGGCACGTTTCCTGTCCCATAGAAAGGAGCCGTCGTTTCTCCTATTCGAAACGTGGTGACCCCTCCAACCCCAACAACTACCACCTTATTTTTCTAACTTCCATAGTTTCCAAAGTTATAGAGACCATAATTTTTAAACAACTGTGACCGTTCCCTGGGCGTGAAGGACTGCTGTTTGATCGTCGATACAGATTCTGGCCTTGTCCATGCGCGGACGATCTACCGACTCTGGTCCCATACTCCTGGTCAGCAGCACTCGATAATCGCGGAGAAACACACCTGGTCTCATTAGACATACTGAAGGCTTTCGACCGTGTCTGACATGAGGTTTTACTACCTAAACTGCATATTTCTAAGTTTGTTCAAGTTCTTGTTTTGTGAACAACGGGTTGTCCCAGCAACCGGATCATCTCCGTCACAGTCGATGGGGTACAATTACAGTCTTTTGCCGCGAATGTTGGTTTTCCCTAAGGTTCTGCATTTTCACGCACCTTCTTTCTGTTTTTCATAACTGATCTCTTATTCACCACTTTCAACTCCATTCACGCTTTCGCTAACGATATCACTGTGCATTACTCCCTTTTGTATTCCACTTTCCATCATGCCACTATCAACATCGGTCGTGACCGTTGTTCACTTGTTACATCGATCACTTCTGAATCCGAACAGATCACCTCTTATGGTTTTCAAAATCGTGTTCTCTTCAATGCTTCTACAACATCTCGTCTCTGGATCTCTTACAAACACTATTCCTTTTGTCTCCATGTAGGTTCTGATTCGGTTCCTCTTTATTCCACCAACTTGATGTCTCTATTATAATCTGCATACATACGTTCGCTTGCTTCTCGTGCTGCGCGCAAGCTTGGTTTCCTATTCTGCGTCAGACATTCCTTCAAACCGACCCACCATCTCTTACTGCATAAAGCGCATTTGTGCCCCACAATTAAAAGCTACTGTCGTGTGTGGAGTGGAGCTTCGTCTTCTATATCTCTCATAGACCGGGTCCAACGTAAAGATATACGTCTGGGATATGACCCAGTTTTAACAACTAATTTGCAGTTGCATGTCTATCGCCGAGCAATTGCTTCATTGTCCCTATTCTATCACTATTATTTTGGGTTTTGTTGCTCCGAGCTTGTTTCGGCTGTTTCTTTTCCTATGACTTTTCAACGCCGATTCTGAACACGGGTATAAAAAACTTGATCAGTGAACTTGGTCCAGGAGGATGTGTTAGACTTCCGCGTCGGGGTAAATAAGACCTGCCCATTACGTTGGGTGATATGGTTAGGTGTCGCAACTAGTGGCATAGTGGAATTCGGGCTCTTTCTTCGTCTTCGTGATTCTCAAATACTTTTTTTCGGCGCGTTTTTTTATTTTATGCTTCTATTCATGTTGCTTTAGACTCGAAGATGCTGCGAGGTATGAACGAAAATCAGGGCGAAGAATTGATGGTTGAAGGAACTGAACTGAGCGCTTCTTAGTAGGCAATTTGGTTTGAAAAACCCTAGATTGCGAACGAGTCTGATTGATCCCGCACATACCCGCAAGTAAAACTTGAAAGACAGTAACGCAAATCAGTGGGCTCAACCGACGTCACAAAAATCCAATGGTTCTACTCCCGATGGCAATGTTCAAGCAAGGCTGCCTTAGAACAAACACCTGCATGCAACTGACTCCTTGAAAATATAAAATAAGCTCATCAAAAGTGAATATGATAACTCCAGTTGTCTAGAGGGTTTCTAACTATTGTGATCGGCTTGAACATTCATGTGCTCAGACAGACATTCTTGCACACACATGCACAACCTGTGCACATTTGATCCAAATTCTTCGCACGCAGACAAGCCTGCAGTCCTATACACGAATACAGAGGTGACGTCGGTCGGGCTTTCTCCCGGGCTATACTGACAAGTTGGATCGTATCACGTGTTGAAAGGCTTTGTGTGGCCTAATCCGATTTTACGTTTGGCTTACGCTTTTGTTTGTATATGAATCTAACTCACGCGCCTACCCACATTTTGGCGTTTTCGCCTCTATGCTTGTACCTGTGCATACCGTAGGTTTGTACTGAATAAAACATTCTCGGTGTAATTCTTTTGAAAACTGGTACTGATTGCAGCTCAGGTTGGTGTTGTTTAGTAACTTCTGATAGCTGAGCTTGGCGTTTAGATCGCAAACGTTTCATCACCAGTCGAGGTGACATCATCAGTGCGCAGATGGCGATCCCCGTGCTGATCTTTTTATATATGTGGGTCATCCCTTGTTTCGACCTTGATTCCTGGGATAACCTTACTAATCATATAAAGTTGAGCTTTTGACCTTTCGGGGCGAACTTCTAACTTTAGTAACTTGGCCTTTAGCGGAGCCCTCTGATTTGGCCAATTCGACCTCTTGGAATCTGTCCTGATATATCCGTATATTTATATAAACATATTTACATGAACATATGTATGTGTAGTGAAAAGAGAAAAGGAATTACTTGGACAAGTAGCCGATAGTGAGACTATTATACTAGTTGAAAAATGATATTCAACGACGTGTTCTCAACGGCCAGAAGAGAAAAAGATCCGCACTGGCCAAGAAGCTCGATAGAATCACGAAAGATACGGATGAAAAAGGGAACAAGGCATGGGCCAAAGACCTGTCGTCCCGAACACTAACGATAGAAGAACAGAACATCCTGAATAAGGGACTCAACTTCAATCTGAGGAACACAACGAAGGAGTACCTAGCCGAACTTGAAGATGCGCTGAAATCATGTAGATTCGCGAAGAGGGCAAAATGCGAGTTAAGACAAACCATAGTTTCAACTATGCTCCACTCACGGCCACTCAACGCTCTCTCTGGTGTGGAAAACAAAGCTCTAAGAGCACTCAATAAGGACAAAAGAATCATCATCCTACCAGCTGACAAAGGAAGGATGACGGTTATCATGGATAAAACCGACTACATTGAGAAAGCCATACAACTACTGAACGACACAACCATCTACCGCCTACTCAACACGGACCCAACGACCAAACTGGGAAAGAAAATCAGTACAACCCTAAAGAAGTTGCAGGACTTGCAACGGATTACCAAAGAAAGATGGGGCATGAAAGCGCAAGCCTCAAATACTGCACAATTCTACTGATTACCGAAGGTTCCACTTAGACCGATTGTCTTCTTACCTGGAACCCCAACGTACAATTTCGCCGAGGAATTATGGAGATGCCTCAAATTACTGATATGTGGATTGTGAACAAACTGAAAAACATCAAAGTGGAGGACGATGAAGTCATGGTCTCGTTTGACGTCACGGCGCTCTTCACCTCGATTGATTTGGGCCTAGCTAAAAACACAAAAAAGCAACATCCCCAGGAACACCATCCAGACCAATCGTTGGAAACACAAACAGTTTGTGAACTGATGGACCTATACCTTTACACGTGCTTCGAATTCAATGGCGCTATGTACGAACAAATAAAAGGCATTCCGATGGGATCACTGATATCCGGATTTATTGCAGAAGCTGTAATGCAAGCCCTTGAGAAAATAGCATTACCGAGGATTCAACCAAAACTTTGGATCAGATATGTGGACGACATTTTCGTCATTATCAAACACCCAGATATTGAAAGGGCACACTCAACAATCAACATCTTCAACGATATCAAATTTACAATGGAGATGGAGAAGGATGGAGAGCTACCATCCCTGGTCAGAAGAAACGGCAATGGCACGCTACAGACCTCCGTATATCGGAAGCCAACACACACGGACCAAATATTGAGCCTCAATAGTAATCATCCAAATAGCCACAAGAAGTCGTGCATTCGAACTCTGTTTAAAGGAGCCGAGACTCACTGCAGCACAATGGAACTTAGAACACAGGAAGAGAAATATCTTTTAAGTATGTTTCGACGAAATGGATATACCCAAAAAATTTCCTTCGAAGAACCATACACGGAATCGGAAATGAACCAAGTCGGAGGACGCAATCCAACCGAAGGATAGCACTACCATACATCAAAAACGTATCGGAAATGACCACAAAACTCCTCTAACCACAGGGCATCACGGTTGCTCATAAACCAACCAACATCTTAAGAATCATATCAAGACCGAAAAAGAGATTGAAAATCGAAGAAAGAAGAAATGTGATATACATGGTGAAATGCAAGAACTGCGACAAAGGCTACGTTGGTCAAACTGGGAGGAGGGTTGCCACGAGAATACACGAACAAAAATTGGCTACAAGACATGATCCATTGTCAGTAATATCCGTCCACGAGGACCAAGAAGGACACATGTTCAACCTGGAGAAGGTTCATATTCTGGATCAAGCAACCACGAGATATGCACGGGAGTTTTTGGAAGCCTGGCGTTCTTCAACAAACTCAATCAATAAACACATCGAATTGGATCGTTTTTACAATCTCTTGATACGCAACAGGTTCAACTAGCTTAAATGAAAAACCAATGAATGGAATCCTAATCTTACCAACCCATAGCTGCGGAACCCAATTCTTTGCGGAAACACGTCAACCCAAGAAGACTTAATGAACCAAGAATATAAGCGAGAAATGTAGGCGAAAATAAAAACAGAAACAACACAAAAAAGTACAAGAATGTACAAAACTCCAAAAATATTTACATATATATGTTCATGTAAATATATGTTTATATAAATATACGGATATATCAGGACAGATTCCAAGAGGTCGAATTGGCCAAATCAGAGGGCTCCGCTAAAGGCCAAGTTACTAAAGTTAGAAGTTCGCCCCGAAAGGTCAAAAGCTCAACTTTATATGATTAGTAAGGTTATCCCAGGAATCAAGGTCGAAACAAGGGATGACCCACATATATAAGAAGATCAGCACGGGGATCGCCATCTGCGCACTGATGATGTCACCTCGACTGGTGATGAAACGTTTGCGATCTAAACGCCAAGCTCAGCTATCAGAAGTCACCAAACATTCTCCGTGGAGACCTTCTTTTCTTCTGTCTACCAAATACCGGATACAACAGCCATCAAGAGTGTTAACTGAATATCTTTTTATTTCATTTTTGGTGTTGGCAAATTCACACCGTCAAATTTTTTATATAGAAATATCCCAGATTATGGTGAAGTGGTATCCATCACATTACTGTCAAAGGAAGGTAAAATCAAATTACGACCCATATTGTGCACATTGGTCGTATGTTAGATATTTGAGAAGCTTACAGCACAGTATTTACATCGAGTTAGGAATTCATAACCCGAACCTATTTGCATTTTGTAACAAAAGCAACACATCTGTTATGCCTTACAGTTTTCGTTTCACTTTATCATCAGTGGATCAGTACCACTGATCACCTGCTCAAGAGTACGGCCCTATGATTTTTGACTCATCATTCGTACTGAACATTTGATCACTAAAATTGAGCTCAATAGACAAAAGTAACAAATCTGCAGCGTAAGTGGACTGAACAAAGCATGCCAATGTCTAGTCTTACAAGCAACTGTGTTAAACAAAGAAACAAGATAAATGAATGACACTGGGCATCAGCACCACTGATTTTGATTATGAATTATGTTCATAAGATCCTCCTTCAGCGACAACATCTATTCACAGGGCTCCGGTCGGGCAACACGGGACAGACTAAAAGATGTCATCCAATTGCGTAATCCTTCTCTTTCTTCCCCTTTTAGTTACCCTCATTTATTATGTAATAATCGTACAATATTTCAGGAAGGCGGTCGCGACCAGCTAGGCGGCTGCCAGTTGGGGAAGTGACCAGCGGCAGAAGCAGAGTTCGAAGTCCACCCTGATGGCCGTTTGATCATCGCCGGTCACATCGACCAACATTTCGAGCATTGCAAGCATTTTTTGAAATAGCTATGTCCAGAGTATTAAAACAGGAAAGACTAATTCGAGTGTCGGTCGCAATCTCATCATTACACAAAGAAAGAGTAAGCACCAACGAGGTGTCGTTTGCGCTTGCGAGGAAATCTTACCGTTGCCTAAATCCCGTGGTCCCAACTATTCCCTTAGGGCAATGCAGAATTTCCCCAATCTTTCTGATAATGTTGTTAACCAACTCAACCCGAAGTCACTTGAAACTTGGTACTGGCTTATCCACGCGTGCATTCTGATTGACTGCACTAATTTTTTTGTGCACCTCCTGACAAAGTGGGCTTATCATTATCCTACTGTGATCATGGTTACACGTCACTCGTATTCTCTACTGGAATTTTCGGACATTAAAAACAATGTTGTGTGTTCGATCGATGAATTTCCTTTACCTGTGGCTACCATAAAGTAAAATTGGACTAAGAAATGAAAACGTGCTGGTTGACAGGCTGCGCTTAGCTTTGCTACATCATCCAAAATAACAGTGCTGTCTGTGATCGCTGCTAATGTTCGTTCTCTATTCTCAAAATTGACAGATTTACCAAGCATTTTACGGACACGGAGTCTTGTTCACACATGCACCGTATGTGTTCAAGAATCTTGGGTAGATGAGAATGTTGACAACTCCCTGATTCGCAGAGGTGGCTTATAGTGTTATCGTCAAGATTGGGTGCTAAAGAACAAAAGACATGGAGGTGAAGCGATGACCTACGTCAACTCAGCATGGAGAGTCCATCGCTGTTTTCAAATGCACTGTATACGGCATTGAATGTCTTTTTACAATGTTCTACTAGATTTTCTAGCTTCAGAAGCACTATTATCACGAACGCGTATCTAGCGTCTTTTTGTGTACAATCCAATATATCCTTCTTTTATGACTCTTTTATACCACTACTAGCTCCCGTCTTAGACAAACATTTACATATGATCGTTGGTGATTTAAATCAGGCTAATACTTATCCGCTTCTATCGTTCGGATCAACTAATATCAGTACCTCTCTCACAAGAGGTGTGATAGACAAAGTCATTACCATGAAAAGAAAAGCCAGAGTTGCAACATAGCACGATTTATGTCCAGGACGATTTTCTCTTAAACTGAAAGCCCCTCTCCACAAGTGACCACAGCTTGCTTCTTCTGAGACCAAAAAGCAATTCACACACCGCAGACAGATTATTCACGTCTATAAATCAGGCAAGATTTCGCTTTTGTACTCTTTTTCCCTACGACCTGCTACTTCTAAGCGCAGCCATTGGTGTTGCCTTTCCACGGCTTTCTCCTACGCCCTCAATCTTGCAGGCTGCCGAACTGTTTATTAAAACCCTTTGTCATCTTCAGCTTGTGTTGCTCATTGAAACACTGTTCACCGACTTGCGGACAAGCATGGTGCCAACGAAACAACAAAAGAGAAAACTACGAAGTGGGGGGATTAGGAGTTAGCATAAAGGTCACAACAAGTAAAAGCAAATTTTTTTAAAATACTTCCACGGTACACGTTTTGGACATTTTCTTGTCCGTTTTTCAATTGTTTATGGCAAACGGGAAGTCAACAAACAAGCCATACAGCATTTGCGCTACTCGACTCGGTCATCAGCTATATCTCTCAGAGTCTCTAACCAACGGAAATTCTCATCTCTTGGACCCCAAACCAGGAAGGCGGGAAGCACCTACCGAGGCCAAAGCCGAAGTTAACTTCTTCATGCCTCTACGCCAAGCCATAGCCCGGCCGCCACGCCGTTTCTTTCACCCTTGCCCAGCACGTGCAAAAAGAGCGCAAAGGGGTAAACGATGGACAGGCTTACGCAAAACATATCCGAGCCATCGAAGGCGGTCAGAGAGCGACTATCAGTACCGAACGCATGACGACGCATCTCACTCTTACTCACCCGATGTTCCCATCAGACGCGAGAAATGCTTCGGAAACATCGGTGGTCGAATACAGAAAGCTGCCGAGCATCATCAACGCAGAGGGGCCTGGTCTCGCAACCGTAAAGAACACTACGAACTGTGGCACTGTACACCCTTCACTTAAGGGAAAGCCGGAAGCCATGACGGCGCCACATTTGGTGCAGGTTCGCAAAGGCTGTTTGGCTCTCGCAATTCGCGATGTCATCTCATGCCCAACAGCACCAACAATTATGATCAACCTCCCGAGGTACTGAGATCTCTGACTACCACTAAGTGAACACCAAAAAGGGTGGGTGCAGACACAGGCTCCTGCCAGTCTTGAAGTAAGTTGCATTTCAAGGGTGCAAAAGACATGACAGGAGACAAAAGGAAACCGCATACAAGTCTTGACGAAGTTCAGAAGTTAGACTTTCGCTGCTGATCAGGACAGAAATAAAGTGTTTGGATGCTTCCCTTGCCCAAGAGTTCTGCAGACCAAGAATCCCAAGCTTCTTTCGCATAGAACAGGACTTTTATGTGGCCAGAAGATGAAACGCACAAACAATAAGGTCGATCTGAACTACCTTATCCCTACATTTATGCATCCCTCTTTCATATTCCCCTTGTATTTCTGCAGACCTTGTCCCTTTCTCTACTGCAGACATTTCTGAAACTCTTCGTAAATCCAAAGCACTATCGGCTACTGATCCTAACGGCGTTCCTCCAGCGATTCCCAAATATGGTGCTGCTCAACTTGCCACACTGATCCCTACATTGATAAACCTGTCTATCCAAATATTCGATTCCTGATCT
This sequence comes from Fasciola hepatica, assembly GCA_948099385.1. Taxonomy (NCBI): domain Eukaryota; kingdom Metazoa; phylum Platyhelminthes; class Trematoda; order Plagiorchiida; family Fasciolidae; genus Fasciola; species Fasciola hepatica. The sequence goes on from CANUEZ040000117.1 coordinate 4,278,097, forward strand.
GTGGCGTCCAGTTACCATCATCCCAGTCCCTGAAGTCTCCGACACCTCTGGTGGAGATAAACAGTTTTACCCTATTGTCCTCACAGCTGCCGTCCTTAAAGTAACCGAAAAGTCTGTTTTCACCCGTCTTTGAACGCATTTCAATGTGCCACCTGACCCTTTTCAGTTTGCTTATCAACTCAAAAGATCCACCCTTGATGCTGAAGCCTGTTTGGTCCAGTCTATCACTAAATCTTTAAACAACTCTGTGCGACCCGTCCGTTGCGCATTCTGCGATTATTCTTCAGCCTTGGTACGGTATCCGGATCTCATCTTCTCCAGAAGCGTGAAGCTTTCGATTATCCGGCCCAACTTTCTTCCTGGATATCGAACCATTTTCATTACCGAGTTCAGAAAATTAAAGTAGAGCCAAATAACTCTAAACCACGTTTGCAGTCTCGGTATGCTCTATGGTGCAGTGCTATCCCCTCTCCTATGTTCGATCTATATTAGCGTTCTTCCAGTTTCATCTCCATCCAGCACATTTCGATATGTTGATGACGTTATCCTTCGTCAAGCTGTTTCTAGTTACCCAAATTTCAGACAATTCGATGAAAACCTATCTCCAATAGAATGTTCCCTTGCCAGTTGGGTCTAAAACTGAGTCCATCTTAATGCCTTGAATGTATTTCCAGTCTTTCCATGCCATGTAGTTAAGAGAACCCACAGCGCTAGGACAAAAAACCGGAACAAGCGACTCTAAGAATTGGAGTGAAGAACCCCTTCCGCTTCAATAGGTCGGATGTGGTAACCAACCGGAGAAAACAGCTAAGTATTGCCTAACACAGTGCCGGCTTTTCAACCTCAGAACTCATGTTTAGTAACCTGGGACCTGCACCGCTTTAAAAACCAACGGACTCAACCTAACGCTGCCATTTTCTTGCATCCCCTCACCATTACTCCTGTTTACGAGGACAGTTACGAACAGCGGTGGCAAGCCGGTATTTGCTTATCTTCCTGAACTCCCCTAACTATTTTATTTTCACCCTAGAGATCAAAGTGTTCCGATTTAAACAGGGCACTGCGATGATATCAAATACCTGTGTTTGATCTGTACTCTTTTGTACCAGAATGTTAGTGAGACAGTATAATGATTGGGTAAATCTAAAACATCGATGAGAGGAGCAGATACGGTTTGAACATATGGATCACACGGTTTTTTGAGGCTATTGAGAGTGTAACTTGGATCAAGGCGGAGTAAACAACAAGGCATGCTCATTTTTGAAGTTAGGAACTAACCTCGGCTGATCCTGCTTTTTCTGATCTAAGGTCATGGACAGTGGCGCTGTTCTGCGACGTGAACTTGGGAACTGAGGAGCTTCGAAATTTGCTTAGCCGCGTAGAATGGATCCGTGATTGATTTGAACTTGACGTCGGATACCAAGGAGGGGATCTAGGATGTGATTTGCGGAGGACAAATTAACCAATAGGAAGTAATCGAACCGTACGTTGCTAAAAATCGTGCAGTAGAGAAAATCCGAACACAAAAGGAAACTTCCTAATGCTGACTGTAACTGAGTTTCCTGACGTCGTCTCGACTTAGACAACTATTGTCACTAAAGCTTTTTAACGGTCGCCATTTTGCAAATTTGATCTGAAAATTGGAACAACCAACATACTCAATGAAACAACTTGGAGAGATTACTCACCAAAACATACGAAAAATGTTCGTTATAATTCAGTCACTCAGTATGGCACGTCGGACAGACCGATAATTAGAACAGAACATCTTTTTGGCAAGCGTTGATAAACTTTTGGCTTCAAATTGATTATCGCTAAGTTGTGATGGACGACTAGATATTCAGCCGGACAGTTTCTCTTTTATGGTACACGTTGGTTTCATTCTATTGACTTTGCTTCATTTTCTTATAACGTCCCCACGCACCAGTTCATTTCGAACAAGCATTAACCATGCGCTGGGTGTGGTAGCTCTGGTTGCTATCTCTGAGCAGGAACCTCAGTCGAAAATTAAACCAATCAGCAACACGAAAAAGGAAGACGAGAACTAAGAACAGTTGCATCAATTAAATGAAGTGTGTGGAGATAAAAGTGCCAATGGTCGTGTTGCTTTGTCATGCCCTCTAATGTTATTAACCACTGAGTAGGTAGATAAAGCAGCCGCCATACAGGAAACCCAACATGCCCTACAGAGTCAAGCCCATAATTCATGCTTACTATACACTTTAATCATGTCAAGGACTGGCCGCCTCCGGTTGTCTTCCAACCACTACCTACTCCAGCTAACATATCACTCCAACGTCACACAACTAAAAATGACTAAAACCGAACGGGCCTTCTGTATAAGTGAAGACATTTTATTCGATATCCGGCTCTCAGGTGAAATGAAACTGCCTGGATTACATAAATTATCTAACCTGATCCACTATATCCCCCTGACACCGCGAGGTTCAATGTTGGACCAACCCAGGCCTGCAGGATCACCTTGCACTTTGAAGGTGCAAAACGCACTCTGAACACTGCTACACAGTTGTTCATGCCGGTTGGAAAAGTCTGGAACTTGTTTGGATCTTCAATTAGATAAACGACTTCGTGCACTGATCCTAGTGGAACAAGTAGGAAGCGTGGAAACAAGGACGTATCATAATGCCAGGGAAAAACAATAATCTGAGGTTAGGTATTGAATTACATGGGGTATGTGACAGCAGGCGATAACCAAACTTTTTGCTGCGAAAGGTGGTCAATTAGGATGCTGTTTAAAAACTCGTTATTTCATCGAGCAGCGACTCGTATTACTGAATGCCACCTAAATATTAATTTGTTGGGATAATTGTGAAGATTGATAATGCCGGAAACTATAAAAGCGAATCTGAGCGCAGCTGGGTAAATACGACATACGAACTTCCAGTGACATAAGGTTCCACGCTGACATTGAATTGGTGGGCTAGTGGAAAATAATAGCAAAGAAAGAACACGTGATACCGACAATGATAGTAAGTTTGAGGAACAAGCACCAGTTCGTCGGTGAGAGAGAGAGAGGTGTGAATCTTAACTAAGGCTCTTCAACAGTATAAAAATTCAAATAAAACTGGATGATCATACGTACTGAGCTCAACATCTGAATCCATAAAATAGGGACGACACCGCAATAGGTCAACAAGAAGAAGAACGCGAGTTGACTAAAAACGCTGGCGCAGTAAAAGTTGAACGAGACACGTCTGATCTAAAATGACGTGCATACGACCTGTGGCGATAGTGGCGATGGTGCCAGTGGACACGAAATACTCCAAAAAATAGCAGTGATTAAATAAGTGCAGATTACTTTCGGCAACTAAACTCTCTTGATTTTATCTATTTCATACATATTCTACTAACAGTTCGCTGTTCTCACTCTACCTATATGACTTAATCACAATTTTGACTCTGCTATAAATATCCGTGAATCTGTTTTGCATCCATTACACCATTTATATTTGTTGCCCCGGGGCAAATCAAATCTGTGAAGTGTAAAGAACGTTGGGTACAGTAAAGACGACCTAGGCTGTACGAGCCGGTATAAGGAGGAAAAAACGATCGGAGCAGATTATATTTACTACTGTTCGAATTATTCCGCACAGAGCCTATATCATAGACGATAAATAAGCAGGCCAAATAACTTTCGGACTGCTTCAACAAAACTAGGCTTCTTGTTACGTGGCTTAATAAGATGGTACACTACCTGGGCATTGCTGGTGGCAGAAGCTGGTTCTACATTGAAGACGCACCGGGACCACCGGTGCTCATTGCCTCCATACAAGCATTTTCGTAGTATTGTCCGTGGCTGTCTACGTATAACTTGATAATCACTTGGTGTTTGACGGAAACGAACAGGGATGACGTAATTAGTCCCCCAGATCCCATTGAGATCGAGTGACAGGCGGCAAAATTCACGGGATATGGCACTTGATATATTAAAATCAGGATTGTGTTGCCAGTATTTCGATACAACAGCATGCGCGTGACTGTTTTTGATACAAAGATAACTTCTTCTGTTGTTGCCACTAAAGCAGTTTATAAATTGTTGTTCAATCTGGACAAGGCAGAGCTGCAGGCTACCGTGCGCGTCCCCAGGTCGCGGATAGGGGAACGGCTTATCCCGCGGCTAACCGTGAATAAAGTGCTCATCAAATAAGCGGTTGTAAACGATCAGCGGCAGTATTCGAGGGTGTGCCGGGACTTTCGTTGGGATCGCGTTTTTCCTCTTAAAAAGCCACATAAATCTGCTGACCGCCACCAAATGAAGCCGTAGCCTTTTGTTGTGTTCTACTTACCCGGCTGAACCTCGAATAAAAAGACCAACTCCGGACTGGGCGACTGAGCAGCATAACAGCCCACAACGCATCTACCCAAGGAAGAAATAACTAATCTAATGACTGCTTCTTGCACCTTGTTGTATTTACCCCCATTTTTTAAATTGTTGTTGTTGCGCTGGCACCATGCACGACCTCAAGCCAGTGTAATTATATATATATATATATATATATATATATATATATATATATATATATATATATATATATATATGACGACAGATTTTCGGGCTTGTTAGAAACAACGCATCTTTAACTTATAACATGAGAACACAATTAGTCTACACATACACACAATCGTGAGCTGTAAATTTCAACTGAACCACATTATTATTGCCTAAATAGAATGTCTAGCACGCGTTCAACAGGGACTAGCATCAGATGACTGCATCGGTACCCACACAGAAAGTTCCCACTTGAAAGGAACAAACGGCTACATTAAATATATATATTCGCCGATAATTTGGTACACAGTACAGAGGCGTGGTGCCATGCAGAATGTGAATCAAGCGAAGAAGCTCCAACACGAAATTTCGCAATATAATCCTTATTGACTGCGAATTTCGGTCACATTGGCGTGGTTTCCAACCATGCGTGCTGTGGATCTTGATGGTTACAATCAGGCAGACACGAGACATCGACGGAGACGAACCTAGAAGTCAACATTTTGATGTGTGGAAACACAGTAGCAGACGCGAATCGATGCGTACGGCGCTAGTAGCATCATGGCTTTCAAGTATTCCCTTCTCGAAGCCACGACGACCAAACAGCCGACCAGTGGTTTACAAGTGTATCGCTTCCGAAATAGATCTGAATTCTTCCACCGTCCTTCACGTTGATGGCAGACAGTAATTCGGTGCGCTTGGTTACCATGCCTGACCTGCTGGTACTTACGAAAGTCCCAGGGTCATGTGCACTGGTTATCCCTGCTAGCGAAGTGGGCCTTTAAGAAAGTCATGCGCGAACGGAAATTTAAAAATCCAGTGAATACGATTCTATACTTGTCAAATGTTCTTTATAGGACGTTCATACAGCTGTTAGCAACATTTATCTGCAATCACATTCGAGCAACTTTCGCTGGGAAACCAGACAAAGGCCATCGTCATACTCTGCAGTGATTTCAAACAAACCTTTTAAACGGAGCAGAGATTCCGTTATTTATAGGGATCCAGTCGTGCAGGGTAGATTCGGTCCCAGTACTATGAGCGTTTCATAGAGCTGTGTCACTAAATACAGAAACTGTGATATTCCCGCAGATTGGAAGCATTTTCGAAGGCTGTTGCAATCACTCCATTTTGTTGTGATTTGCAGTTTATCAGACCACAACTCGTTGATCACGTGAAAACACTATGAACCACGACACAATAAGTGAATTCCGAAAATGTATCAGTCAAACTGCATACCTTACTAACAAGCTCAAGTAAGAAACGGGAATACTGCTAACGTCAGAGTTGCCCAGTGTACCAGGCAATTTTGTTGTAGTCAGACCGGAAAACATAACTTTCTGGAGTACTAAAGGACTTTCCGATGTCCTGGGGTCAAAAGTGCCGGCTCTCACTTACACTATAAAAGATCACTGTGGCTCTGAAGACTACTTTTTTAACAGGACTCAGAATAAGACCCGGGAGCACAATGGTCATAAATTCCCAAATCGCACTTTTGTATATCGAATAATAGTGAACAAGTTATTTACATTCAGTTCAGTTCCCCCAACCGTGGACCTCGCATTCATGCTCTTGTTTTGATTGATATCTCTAGGCATCATGTAATCAAGAGTAAAATAAATAGAAGGGATTTAAAACAGAGAGTTAAATGTAAACCGTGAAGATTAAGAAAGAGTTTGAATGCAAGTACGCCAATGATTGCGACACCAATCCATGTCACTTAATGTATACAACCATCCGGTGAGCAGATCATGAGAACCCAACCCGGTCAGTAAATATAATGGTATCGCGTTTTGGGCGTACGTGGTCCACTAAAAGGTTCCAGAGATGAGCCTTATTTCTATTTAATTGTGCACTACTTATCTGTACCCGAGACAGAGAAACAGTGCCAAAAGCATATGTGCAAACGAAAGCCATCTTGGATCTCAACATAATTCACCGGTTCATAGACAAGTATCCTCTAATTCACAAAAAAATGTGGATATATTTCATGAATTGACGTAGTAAGAATGATAAAATTTCCCATTTGCTGATTCTCTACAAATCATAATGTGGCATTCAAAACGATCGCATATTGAGTAACGTACTGTTTGATTTCATCATTGGTGGACTCCACAGAAACATTGACCGGATCGAGCAAAGATCCTGCGGAATGATCGAGGCGTGTGTTGTTGAACGACTTATTTGGGGTCAAGGCGGATAACTCCATATCCTCCAAACGACGCTTTGCTTCATCAACATCATTTGTCATCAACACCTCACGGATGGCATTGATTTTCCTTCTGAGCGAGTCTCTAGTGCGTTCTGCACGCCGTCTAGCGTCTTTTTCTCGGCAAAGCATCTCAGTCGTCTCTTCCTGTAGATGTTAGAAATATTTAACTGATGTAACTTACGTGTAATTTTCTAAGCCTGTTGACTTCCCTGTCTAAAAGTTTGCAAGAACTTCTAAGACGAGTACTGAGGGCGCTCCAGTGGTTTTGGGAGCTACATAAGAGGTCCAATAGTTTGACAGAGGTACTTTGCGCAGAATGGGAGTGGCTAGACAGCTACAACCATGTTAGTGGAATTTCGCCATCGTACCTTTGAAAACTTGGCCAGCAAACTGTCAAACAGTACAACACAATTGCTGACCTTTCGTTTTCTTTTTATGACTTTGGAAGAAGCCATTCGAATTCAGTAACACTAGTGCCTGAGAACGAATATGAGGTTCGTCTTTGTTTTCCCTCAACAAAATATGAATGATTTGTTTTTATAGCTGCAAAGTACCCAAGAAGTGTTTGCATCAACCATATACAACAAGAAATCAAACGAGTAACATTGATGACGGGACTTAGGTTTAAATGTATATTCATGATCGACGCGGGTCAGGTGTGAGGCAAAAACCAAAAGACGATCGCAATCAAAGGAACTAAATGCACGTTTTAGTCTGAAGCAAGCTCGTGTAGTTGTTCCCCGAATTCCTGCCTCCGCCCAATCTAGTTTGGTCCCTGGAAACATTTAACCCATCATAAACACGCAGACAGCAAAACACCAACTTGTACCAAATTAAATGAAGTCTCCATGTACATGATCACTCGATCTTATGCCTAACTTTATTTACTCATTCCAGCTTTACAGGTTTTAACCGAGGTGCTGGCGGTTGGACAAAAGCAACTACCCATTACCACACCACCCAATAACCCTCATTCTTCTACACACAACGTTATTACTATTCCGTGTACTTCTCAGGTTGCATCGACGAAGATGCTGCGCGTGCATAGTGTATACAGTTAATCAATACCAATACTGAGACCACATGTGCCACTGAAGCTTGTAAAATTCTACGTACGCACTCTAATGCAAAAAGGTCGACTAAGTCGAACGCCGCTTTCAGATCGAGAAAGGGAGAAATTGTGAGCCCGCGGAAGGTGTGTCAGTGCTCCAAGATTTGACAAAGAGTAATCATGTGGTCAATACAACCCCTACCAGGTCTGAAACCGGCTTCATTTTCATGCGTACACATTTCGCTGGCAGTGGATAGTCGGGGGAGAATAAGCCCGGTGAGCAGTTTGGACGCGATTCTTACCAAGCTAATTCCTCTGTGGTTTTCATAAAAGGATCTGTCATCTTTCTTGTAAATCAGCACAATCAACGATTCACACCATTCCCTGGGAATCTGCTTACTATCCCAAATAATTTGGAGTTTTGTGAACTCGGAAATCAAAGCTTCGCCTCAATGCTTGAAAAAAGATGGAGACAACCCGTCCAGTCCAGCAGCTTTGTACCTCATCAAGTAACTTATCTCCCGCATAATCTCCATCTCTGGTGGAGGACTGATATCCACCTGCATCGTTTTGTTGACAGGTATATTTAGAGGGTCCACTGTAGGAGTGGGCCAACTGAATTGTTCCTTAAAGTGCTCCACCCAACTCTCCAGACGACGTCCCTGAGAGTGAATCAGTGAGCCGTCGGATTCCGTAATCAACTCAATTACACAGGGCTTCCGTGGACCGGTACCTCTAACCAAACGGAAAAGGTTGCGAGCATTGCCAATGGACACAGCATTTTCCATTTCCTTACATTTCGCAATCCATCACTGTTCACGGTCATTCCTCAGGCTCCTAGTCAGTTGGCGTCTCAAACATTTAGGTACTTCATTGAATGTGGCATCCGGAGGGACGGATCTGCGAGCATCCAACAGAGCAACTGATGTCGAAGATATCCATTGTTTGTGAGACTGACTTGAACCAGAGTTTTGGGTGGCATTCGAAGCGGCATACAAAGCTTCTTTGGCCTGTTACCAGCGTTTATTTAAGTCCCGAACATCCGGCTGCATCGTTAACTGCATTGACAGCTCAGTCTGGAAACGGTGTCGCTGGTTATCGTCTAAAAACAACTGTGCGGGACGCGCGGCACTTACTTTGGCGCGACCACGGACGAGCAGTAAACCGAAGCAAGTATGCACCAAGACGTGATCTTAGTCCACGGACGTAGACCAAAGTGAACGGCAATCTTCAACTGATCCACGCCAGCGGTGACCAATCACAACAGGGTCAATCTGGGTCCAGCGTTGTGAAGACGTAAGAGAACGACATGTGAATCTATGCCGCTTCTTATGGCAGAAGTTCGTACTTGCCAGAAACAATCTGCGGTCAGAACACAGCGGAATGAGACGATCACCGTTATCGGCACGATCGGCTAGGACAACAAATGGGCTTCCGATATGTCTTTCAGAATCGTATAAATGGCCAACTTGGGCGTTGAAACCCCCAGCAACGACCACCCCGTCCGTTGAACGCACGCTTCGAAGCATCTGAAACAAATCCTGGTAGAATTCGTCCTTGGTCTCGAAGGAACTGCAGTCAGTCGGCGCATACGCAGACATGACGGACTAGCAGCGACGCTTCGATTTGTTGTTGTCCAACTGAGCTGCACACAAACGACTACCGACTGGAATCCAGTCTAGCAGTGCACGCTCAGTTCTCATGCCCAAAACAATCCCAATGCCAGCCTGACCACGAAGACTAGATACTAAATCACCCGAAACACGAAGAGCGAAGTGAGAGACAGGTTGTATCTAGTGTGGGAAGAGTTATAACAGAAGCGGGGTCTTGTATGCGTGTTTCGGAGATACAGCATACATCTATTTTAAAAGTGTCAAGGGTTTTAGCGAGAGCAGCCTGTTGCTCCATCTGATATAGTGTACGGACATTAAAGGCAGCCAAGTGAAGTGAAAATTTAGACTTAAAAAGTGCATTTGATTGATACCCAACTCTTGAACTACTGTTTTCATCACAGCCGCAATAACCCGTGGCGTTTTACATCGATCTTAAATCAAAAGAAGGGAAATTGGTAAGGCCCTTTACAGGAAGGATACTGGGGGCTTCAGGGAGAATCATACTTCGCGGCTGCCCACGCCGCAAAAGGGGTTTCTCTTTGGGAACCCTAACCGGAGTCTTTGACTCAAAAGTCTCATTCACAAGATAGTGGGGCCTTGACCCAGCACGGGAACGTAACCGAAGCACCCGTGCAAGAACTTCTTCTGGTCTGCCACGTGAGACCTGATTGTTGCAAGCATTCCGTCTTGTCTTTGCTGGTGCTTTTTTTATCGATACGCCTTTCGGATTCAGTCCTCAGCCCCATGCACCCAATGGAGCAAGCGGAACATGGACGGGGCAGTATCCCTTGGGCTGGGGGCTGCCCAGCTTAGACGGGCGATAGCTGCCCACCATCAAGAGAAACCCCAGGTACTCCATTCCCACGTTTACCCAGTGGAGGTTATTGGATCGGTGAACTGTTTTTCTCCGTGTTTATTTGCTGGAGTGTCCTCTCTAAGGACATAGTGGTTAGAACCAGATGTTGCCCATCAACTGGTTCAGAGATTGGACTTCGTCTGGCCTCTACCCATTGACCTTTCAGGCATGATTGCATCTCCGGATTTAAGAAGCCATCCTGAACAGCTCTTTGGGTCATGGAGGCACGCAAGACATCACACCACGCCAAGGTGCAGTCTCGTCGTGATGGTTAATTGGCTTTCAGCGCCAGCGTCCCCATTCAGTAGTCCGTTTGAGCCAGTTCGTGCTCCACAGACGATTTGTGCAGTTCCACCTACCGAAGAAGTCGGTCGTGTGCTCCACCTTGGGAGTAATAAAGCCCTTGGCTGACAAACTCTCTCCGGCCCTCTTCAAAGATGGTGGTATGCACCTGTCCAAAGCGCTCACCAGCCTTTTTACGGAGATTTGGCCCCAAGAATGCACCACACAAAGTTGAGACTGTGCATCCATCATCCCTATATTCGAGAAACTGGCTAGAAACATTTGTTCTAACTATCGAGGGATGAGTTTGATCTCGGTCGCGTCGAAGATGTTAGACTCAATGATCCCCCATACACCGTCCCCAGTGTACGAACAACAGGTCCGGGAAGAACAGCCCGGTTTTCGTTCCAACCGCGGGTGCATCGACTAAATATTCACCATCTGTCAGATACTTCAACTTTGCTAAACATTGTAGACCGATAATCATCACATTCTTGGATATCCGAGGAGTTTTTGATTCCATTTATAAAACGGTCCTCTGGGATTGTCTCATCAGACTGGGAGTGTCTGCTAGGTGTCAAAAATTATCCAAGCGTTACACCACCAGACTTAGGGCTGAATACAGGGATATGGCTCATAGCCATCTTAATTTCCAGCTGGAAGAACCGTGCGTCAAGGTTGTGCACTTTAACTCTTTCTGTTCAATTTGCGATCGATGACATCCTACGAGGCACAAAATATCAGACGAACGAGGGCACTGAGCTCCGACCTGGCAAGAGACTTTTAGACTTAAACTACTTAGGTGATATTGCACTGGTGTGCAACGATGCTACTGTGGCACAGTGCGTTCTAGACAACCTTGCATCGTCTGTACTGCTTTTCATCCTCTTTTCTATTGTGTACAAAGTGAATTACAATAAAAAGGGGTAAATCCCGTACTTTGGAAACACTGTAAGAGGAGTCTGTAGGTAAAATTCACGTTAAAACTATTTTTTTTTGATTACACTACTGGAAATGACAAGGTTGTAGGTGGGTAGGAAGACAGACAGGGTAAGGGTGTCCTACAAGTTAATCGTCCGGGGGAAAAAAGACTGAAAGGTCGAGGTCTAAGATCAAGCGACAGAAATCTGGTAAAGTTAACTAGTTGCTTGTGCTCCGGGTTGGCGTTGAAAAGTAATGGGGAAAGAAACAGTCGAAACAAGCTCGGAGCAACAAAACCCAAAATAATAGTGGTAGAATAGGGACAATGAAGCAATTGCCCGGCGATAGACAAGCAACTGCAAATTGGCTGTTAAAACTGGGTCATATCCCAGACGTACGTCTTTACGTTGGACCCGGTCTATGAGAGATATAGAAGCTCCACTCCACACACGACAGTAGCTTTTAATTGTGGGGCACAAATGCGCTTTATGCAGTAAGAGATGGTGGCTTGGTCTGAAATGTCTGACGCAGAATAGGAAACCAATCTTGCGCGCAGCACGAGAAGCAGGCGGACATATGTACGAAGACCAAGATAGAGAGGAAATGACCGAAGGACCCAGGAAAGGCATCGGGTTGGAGGAACGAAGGAGGACCAGATCGAAATTGAAGTGGGGAGAGAAATGGTGTCTGAGAGAAATTGAGATGTTATAGAAGCATTGAGGAGAACACGATTTTAAGAGCCCCGAGAGATTCGTTCAAGGTCCGAACTGAGCGATGTTACAAAGTCAAAACGGTCACGACTAATGTCGGCAGTGGTGTAATTGTAGGTGGGATACGAAAGAGAGTGGTGGAGGGTGGCATTATCGGCAGAAGCGTGGATGAGTTTGGAAGTGGCGGATAAAAGATCATTAATAAAAAGCAGAAAGAGGGTGGGTGAGAGTACGGAACCTTATGGAACACCAGCATTCACGGCAAAAGGCTGTGACTGTGCACCATCGACTCTGGCGGAGATGGTCCGGTTACTAAAAAAGCTCGACATCCACAAGACAATGGCTAGAAGAATCCCCATTTAGGCAGTAAACCTTTGTGCCAGACACGGTCAAAAGCTTTCGATATGTCTAGTGAGACCAGGTGTAGTTCTCCGTGGTTATCGAGCGCCGCTGACCAGGAGTGAAAGACTATAGCTAATTGACCACCCGTGGAACGAGGTCGGAACCCGTAGTAGTAGTTCTTCACGTTCGAGAAACGGTCGCAATTGGTAGGAAATTGTTTCCATGACCTTCGAAATGACAGATGTTAGGGAAATAGGCCGACATTAGTTCGGGTCGGAGTCGCCGTTTGGGAATGGGAAAAATCGCGGCTTCTTCCCATGGGGCGAAAAATGTACCAGATCAAAGAGAAAAGCATGAAAGATAACGTGAAATTGGTGCTAACTCTGGGGCACACAAGACTGGCAGGAGTCCATTCCCGTAGTGATCAGTTAGAAATTGTTGAAAAGTTTGTCTACTTAGGAAGCTGTATAACTGCTGGCGGGCGGGTTGGAGAGGATATGAACAACCGAATAGCTAAGGCCCAATCAGCGCTGTGCAATTTGCGTCACTTGTAAAGACGGCTTGACGTCTCTCTCCGATTGAAAGGTAGGGTGTACAACGCTGCTGTGCATGATGTGTCCCTATAAGCTTGAGACCTGGCTTGTTCGAGCGGCCGAAGTCGACCGGTTGTCCGTGTTCAATCATCGGTGCCTGAGGAGTATAACGCGAGTTGGTGGCAAAAGCGAGTAAGCAACTCCGTAGTTCGAACGCGTATCTACGGAATCGGACGTGCTGCGTACCCAATTAGTGCTACCATATCACTCCATCAACCTTGTTGGCTAGGGCATGTGCTACGTATGCCACATCGACTTCCCCGTCGCGCCCTAAGACTGGCTAGAAACGACATCGTGGAGGCCAAGCCATGACATAGCACCGGTCTCCCGAAGTGTCAACGTGAAGACTCGCCTTTGTCCGTTCCTCACGTTTGCATAGCTGGACATCTCAAGATCCACTACACAGCTGACTGAAAAATTTGTCGTACATGGCTCAAAGTCTTGTTCAGTGGCGGTTATGTTGTGAAAACATGTATTCCAGCTCCTGCAATATTTTCTTGATTCTTCACGTTTTTTTCATATTTTTGCATGATACGACGCCTCTGCACTTTTTGCCGAGTCGTCAACGAATATATATATATATATATATATATATATACATATATATATATATATATATATATATATATATATATATATATATATATATATATATATACCAAACTAGACTACTGCATTTTTTATTACACGTAAAGGTGAATTGCAGCACAACGGGTAGGCCCCATAATCAAAAGACATGCTGCAAAAGTGGGTCGTGGGGGAACATTCACGTAGGAACCAGCCCATTGATCTTGCTTCTAAAGAGAGATGTAGGGTCGCTGAACCTTACCTCGCAGTTTCGTAACTAAACGCGTTCTTCAGTCCCTCGTACTAAGTGAACCACTGTAGCGCCTCTTCGTTGACACCGAACTCATTTGGAATGCGGCTGCGAGTTTAGAGCTTAGGTGGGCCTTGTTTATGCATAGACATCTGTAGCTAGGCTTACTGTGTGAATGACAGCCACTCCTCAGAAAGTCAAGGATCGAACTACCACAAATGAAACGGTAATATCAGCTGAAATAGACATTTTGTGATGAGATAAATTACGTATAAAAGAACGTGAAATAAATTCTGTTGTGTGTAACCAGAGGCAAAGAATATTACAAAATATTGTTTATATCATCAAATTTACACTGGTATCCCAAGTAGCACGTTGCCCTAACCTTTGGGGTAAACCTGGGGCATGCCCCAAGCTTGCCACAAGTTTAGTTTTCATGTGGGAAAGATGCTAATTGGTTACGGATTTACTAGGATTATATCCTTATGTACATATATTGCCACCCTGAGGAACGCTTATTTTGGCCCGTTTTGTTTTGTTACGTCACTATTAGTGGCGACCTTCGTGCGGTCCCGTGCAGTCATCGTTCTGTCCTTCACGTGACTGGCGTGCTTTCTCAGGCACGTGATGCGCGAGTTCGTACGAGATTCGTACAAACCGTGTTGAACACATAACCATATATATGGCTCGCGATTATTATAAATATGTCTGTCTATATTTCTATATATAAATATATATATATATATGTGTAATTATACATGTATGTATAATTGTGTGTATGTTTTATACTATACATCATCTTTTTTGCCGATAGCGTCAGTACCCGGTATACGCATGTTTGATGTTTATGGATATTTGTTTGTAATCATCATATTCGTATTTCAAATGGAGATAAATGTGGTTTAGTGTTTACCACTGTTCTGTGTTTACAATGGACAGCTAACTCTCATAGACCGTCCAAGCAAGTGGCAAAGATACCGTCGGCGTAAGCAGGCGTTGAGTGCTGTACCGTGCACTGAGTGCGGCGAGGCTTCCATGTGGGCCCATCGATACCGATGTCCGCAGATGACGTCAACAGGTACTTAAATATTTGCATCGTAATATAAACTTCACTAAATCCAGAGCCAACGGTAAATGTGTCATCCAATGATGGGGTTTTGGGTGGACATCCATCACAACTTCCTCACGCGCAGGTGTCGACATTGAACTGGGGAAAATGATGTCCGTGAAGATCAACATGGACGCGTTGTTACGTTCATTTGCCGATGTGTTTGTTAGCTGCAGACTAACGATGCAGCAACGAAGGAGTGTGCTGAACGTTCTAAACCAATATTTGCCCGGCGTACCGAAGGATCCGAGGACCCTGTCGCACACACCTCGTTTTTGTAAGAAGACGTTGCTAGCATAAGGTGTGTATATTCATATTGGGCTCATCGAAGGTCTGCAACGATCTATCAGTGGACTGGGGCTGGTCCCGGAATCCGTCGACTTCCAGATGAATATCGATGGGTCATCAATTTATCATTCTTCTACAATACAATTGTGGCCCATTCTGGCACGTGTGGTGCGTCCGAGATGTCTGGCCGTTTTTCCGGTTGGCATTTATTGCGGTTCAGGGAAGCCGCAACCGATAAACACGTATCTGGAAGAGACGGTATTGGAATTACGAGAAGTAATTGACGGCGGAATCAACTATCTTGGGTCATCAGTAGCATGTAAACTGGTGTCAATGGTATGCGACACACCTGCCCGGGCTTACGTTCGTCAAGTTAAAAGTCCGACAGGCTACTTCGGGTGTGATAGATGCATACAGCGTGGTCTGTATATCACAGGGAGAATAACGTTTCCATTGGTGGACGCTCGACCGCGTACTGATGCTGATTTCCGCCTCTTTAAATACAAACGTCACCATATTGGTGAAAGCCCGTTCGTTTCAATTCCAGTTGATATGGTGGCAAATTTTCCGCTGGATTATATGCATTTAGTCTGTTTGGGTGTCATGCAGAAATTGTTAAATGCATGGCTAAAGGGCAGCCGAACAGAACGTTTTCGCTTGAGCCCGGCGACAGTCACAGAACTGGGAAATCGTATTGTTGGAAACCACTGGAACATCCCGTGTGACTTTCAACGCCTGTGCCGTCACACTCGGGATTTGGAACGCTGGAAAGCGTCCGAGTATAGACAGTTCCTTTTGTATATAGGCCCCGTTTGTTTGTTGCATTTGCTACCTGATGAGTACTATAAACATTTTCTGCTATTATTCATTGCTGTATATATATTTTCTCATCCCCTTTTACACACTGAGTATCTTGACTTTGCTCACAGACTTTTAGTACTTTTTGTTCAACAAATGTCTGTATTATATGGTCCGCAGGATTTAGTCTATAATGTGCATTGCTTAATTCATTTGTCAGAAGATGTCCGGAAACACGGTGTGTTGGACAATTTCTCATGTTTTCCATTTGAGTCACATCTTGCGAAACTGAAATCATTTATAAAGGGGCCGGTTAAACCAGCTGAGCAATTGTATAAACGGCTCCACGAACTGAATAACAACTTCGAAACCATCACTGAAGAAACCCCCACGGATGCTTTGTCCCTTCCAGTATCTCGCATCCCCCTTAGTAGACAATTTGTCGTTCTCAGTGGTGTTTTATTTTTAGTAGATAAGCCCAACAACGTCATCATCATTAACAAAAACTGTGGAGAAACTGAGTGCCTCCATAGAGTCTCTTTCCAACACTATCGGGGCGTCATGTTCACAAGGTATACCGCAGCCAATCACACGTGTGAACACTGTGGATGAATTCCACCATTTACACGACGTCCTGGGAACGCCAGAAGCTTCCAATAAGATGGTAAGTCACTATACGTGTACGTGACAAATATAGGTAACGACACTGCGGCGGTATATAAATAGAAATCTTCAGGATTCAGTAAAGCAAATGTTGTCTGCTGTGGTGAGCGACGACGTCGCAGTCAGGTGCTGCTGGCTCGGTAGCAGCAAGAGGATAGCCGTCTGCAATCATAAACTCATCAAAGCAATAAAAGGTATATCGGTTTATTAGTGGTCTCACCATCTACTAGACGCTATCAGATTCAGTTCGTTTTTTTTCCGAGGAACCAACTATGAACATCGACAGACACATCAGAAATTGGTTCCACAACGCTCGTGATCGCGGAGCAGGTAGCAGATGTAGTAGGTAAGTAGAATGAAACGGAGTTGCCTTATTGCTTCGCAACGGTTAGCAGAAACAAGTTTACTGTAAGACTAACGTTTGAAGTACGTTTGTTGTTTCTCCAATTACATCGGAATTACGCTTTTTTCCCTTACGCCACTTTCGCTATCCGTATCAAATATGTTCTTTGTGCAAAACCAGCAGTTATATGCAAGCGTGTGTTGCTCGGTTTACATCGAAAGACCGCTCCATTACCAAATGTTAACATAGATTGATCTTTTTTCAACTTGCAACCATCATTGAAAAATACCATGCCATTTGTCCATTATATTTGCATCGGATGTCATTGTCACTTCTTACATAATGGCGCGGTGATTTACTGACAGTTCGCCAATAACAGTATACATTTTTTTCTCCCATCTGCAGATATCGCGATCACCGACAAATGTATCAAACGTTCAGTGACAATGTGCTTTGATGGATCATTACAAATCTGTACAAAATACACTTTTTCTATGTAAATAAATTTTTCGTATTCAGAATTTGGCATTCAATTTTCAGTTACATATTAGACAGAAATTGATGCATGTGGGACGCGTAAGCAAACGGCCAAAATAGATGTATACATTAGTAGTAGACCATGAAACGGCGGTTGGATCTGGTTTCGTGTAACGTATTATAAAGTTTGGGGCTAGCCCCAAGTTTGCCCCATGCGGCTGCACCAAGGTTGGGGCTAGCCCCAAGTTTGCCCCAAGCTTGCCCCATGCAGCTGCCCCAAGGTTGGGGCTAGCACCAAGTTTGCCCCAAGCTTCCCCCATGGGGCACGCATGGGGCAAACTTGGGGCTGCCCCATGGGGCAAACTTGGGGCAACGGTAGCGCTGCCCCAAGTTTTTCAATGGTAAGCTTGGGGCAGCCCCACGTTTGCTCCAAGTTTGCCCCATGCGTGCCCCATGGGGCAAACTTGGGGCGTGCTACTTGTGATATAAGGCCTAGCGCTACAAATTGTCAGCACCCATCTCGCTCGCTAGCCATGTGAACGACCATGACCGTTGACAATTCCGATACTCTTTCCCGATTGATAAAAGTCTTTTACGAAGGTCTGGATGAATTCGCGACCGATTTTCGAGAGTTCCAGCGATGCACAAGTACCAGCTTTTACAATTACAATGCCCGAACCTGGAAACAGGCCAAAAAGCGTCGGCTAACAATTAGCGACGGAATGAAATAATATTACCCACTCCCCGAAGGTCAAGGATTGAACTACCATCCACAATCTGATGGGAAAAACAAAATTAGCTAATTCTTGGAAATTCTTGAGGGGATTTAATGTAATCGAACTTCAATCGACATTTTAGGTTACGGATTTGCCATCAAACTACTCTCAGAAGCATATATCGCCCAAGTAAGGGTCTTTTTCAGTATTTTACTAGCCATTTATTATCAAGGTCACGCCTTCTTTCAGCTAAAATTCTTGGCGCGAAAACAGTTCAAACGTTAATGTGGTAGTTTCATTCATCCTTACCCCCACTCCCCAGGAGCTCATTTAATTCCGGCGCCAGGTATTCCAATAGATACAGGTAGTCTTACATCTCAAATCATTCTTCATAGTCGCATTCTTTATAGTCACTTGAAGTGGCTTACAGTCAAATGCAATTGTACTTCAAAGTACTTATCCACATCCCGGACACATAGGCCCATTTCAGAAGTCCTGCAGGGAATTCGGGTGACTCTCATCAGCCATCCATTACCGGACGACTACGACTGAGGTACGTAACGGGCCAACCAAACGCTGACCAGTCTCGTTGATAGGTTAGGAATTCAGGCTAACTTTAGTTCCCCCGACCGACCGTTTGCTTGAAGTGTGCTTGTTCGAGTCAACCTGGTGTCACCCTACATTGTCTCATCACCATTTCGGGAAACGAGACGTACTCTGACCTGTCAGCTTCTGTCATTCGCTCGTCTAGCCTCTCATCTTCCGACAGTTCAATAGGACAACCAATATAACTTCAAAATCCACCGACGCCTATCGTTTGGCTCATTTCAATCTTTGTACGGGAACCATATCCCCATACATCGCTAGTGCATCCAAATTGGTGAGTACGTTCGGATTATTTTTTCCCCGTTCGTTACAATGTTCATTTTGTTTTTGTTTTCGTTTTTGAACTTCTTGAAGTCGTGCACGGGTTCAAAGATCAAGCCCGATGCATCCTGGATCTCGTATATTTTCTTTTGTTCTGAAAGAAAAAGTGCTGGACAGCATAAGCGCATCAGACTCGTTATGGAGAGCGTTAGGTGGAGCAGATCGCGCGAAATCAAATTGCACTAATATTAATACAAACGATGTTAGTAACAGTTACAGTAATATTCTGGTTGAGTTTGGCGGTGGAGTAAGTGAAAGTCCCAGGTGTACGTCTAGTTTTTGCCTGAAAGCCCCTTTTGTTGGGACGCCCACTCTCTTGTGGGAGTTTATTCGAAATAAGAACCACCGTTGACATGGAAAAATTATGCCGTAAGAATGTCCGCGGGTGGCGTTTAAATAGTTTTTAGTGTATACTCTGAGAGAGTAAGAGCGTGATCGCATGAGGGATCGATTTTATGTTATATATATATATATATATATCACTCGATGTTCCCATCAGAAACGAGCAATGCTTCGGAGACATCGGTTGTCGAACGAGGAAAGACGCCGAGCATCCTCAACGCGGCTGTAAAGTAAAACACTGCGAACTGCCGCGACGTACGCCAGTCCCTTAATAGAGAACCGGATGTCACCGCGACGCCAAAGGTGTCGCAGGTTTGCGAAAGCTGCTATAGCTCTCGCTGTGTTCGAGAACGCTCCTGGCCGAGTTTTCGGTGCTAAACTCTACCCGGAGGCCCCATGTCCTTTGCTTAGTTTTCGAAGATAACCCGGAGCTTTAGCGGGCTTTGGGCGCTAACTGCTGCCTGTAGTTTCTGGGTCGCACCTAGCACCAGTTGGTCCGCGATCTCCACCGCAGTTTCTTCTGCGGCCACACTTCCCAGTGGTTTCAATATCAGGGCTTTCAGTTGGACTAGAAAAGATCCCAACAGTACCATTCCTGATCTGAGAGATAGAGCAGATATGGTTTCCATCAACAACTGGGATCGTCTTTTGTAGACTCGTCTCCTAGTAGTTTCCTTGAGTGATGAATAATAATTGTCATTTATAAACTGCGACATGAAGTTCGTCAATAACTGTGTTATTCAAACCTTTTTGCATCACTGTGGTTTCATAGCAGCTGGATGATACCTTTTATTCTAGCCCCCTGCAGTACTGATCTACATGCGCTTACGCGTCTCGTGTAGACCACTCTATAGTGGGCTGCTCTACATACACCTTTAGATCAGCAAAAAAACAACCGGCCGCATTTATGATGGCGCCACTTAACGCAGACACCACAGAAAATCATCTTATTCAAGACCTTGCCGCTACAAGTAGTCCCGTAACAAGACATGGATTCTGACTCGCGATTTCCAGATACAAAGCTTCGTCGGTTGGCTAGACCGCTACAATAACTTAACTACATGTTGCTTAATGCTCAGCATATATAAAAGTTATAATAGACAACAGCCTCAAGCCGCCGAAGCAGTGCACCGCAGCAGCCAATATGGCCAGGAGAGAACTCTTTCGAGTTAGGTCTACCATGTCGCGTAGAGCCGGAGATTTGCGTTCCGAAAAACGAAGCCATAGCTAGGCCGCACATGAAGTACTGCGTGCAAGCCTGGGCACCGTACTACCAGAAGGATATAGACTGCTTGAAGAGAGTGCAAGGGCTAGCCCCTATGATGATAACTGGGCAAGGGGGGTTTAGCTACACAGAGTACAGTGATTAGCCTATCACACCCTGCCGATCACGTGGCAACCGCAAGCGCTACTTCCGACACATTCCCCCGGCACATGCCAGCGTGCGGTCTCTGTACTCAGACCCTGTGAGAATACACGCGGTTGGCACTCCACGGTCTTTCCTCGTCGACTTCCTCGACGAACGCGATCGTAGAAGCTGAGGGAGTGTGCCCACCAACAATTGGTGAGCCCGTTCCATTTATAATTTTTGAATAATCCCACCGATGACCCAGCCAGGTAACGTCTTCGGTAGTTTTTCCTTCCTTTCGTCGGCCAAATATTCGGTCTAACATTAGTCAGATTATTTTCTACCGCGTTTTCGTAACCCCATTGGGCACTTATTTTTTAACTCCGTACATTGTTTTGTTTTCATCGTCATTATTGCATCGGTCAGTTTTTCATTCCCATTGATTCCGAGATTTTGTATATCAGGCATTGCCAACAGATTTTTGGAATCCCAGGCTAGTTCATTTCCACAGAGTACCTATCTCACAATGAATAGAGAGTCTAAGCCCGAGTATGAACCGAAGTGCCATGCAGCGCACATGAAAATACCGGATTTCATACCGGAAGATCCGGAGGTGTTCATTGCCATCCTCGAGTTTCGTCTCCAGAAGGCTCGCGTATCTAGCCAGCAGTCTAAATACAATAAACTGCTCTCACTGATCCCTGTTAGTATGACCCCATAAATCCAAGATATCGTTAAGAACCCACCGGATCACAACCCGTACGACACAGTCCGGGAAGCCCTGATTAAGCGCGTGGCAGCATCGGAAGAGAAAAGTATCCAATACGTTCTCTCCGAAATCCAGCTGGGAGATATGACCCCATCGCAGTTGTTACGGAAGATGCGTTCATTGGTAGGTATGACTTCCATGAACGACGCAGTCTTGCGTCAACTATGGATGCAGCGGCTTCCACCATATGCTCAGAGCATAGCTGCCATTCTAACACAAGGTCAGACCCTGGATAAGCGCGCAGAGGCTGCAGAAAAAGTCCTCGAGCAGGCACGTGCTTTTGCCGCACAGTCCCACGCATTCGCCAACACCGCTGTTACTCCACCAGATCTCGCTGTTATCTCTGCGTCGACAACCGCCCAGCACAACGCACCTGGTAGCAACTCTGACGTTTAGATGCTTTTGCAGAAGGTTCTCCGTTCAATGCAGGTGGTCGAACAGCACCAGACCACCACCAATAGTCTGCGTTTACGAAGCCAAAGCCGTCGCCGTTCTATCCCGAACGCCTCGAAAGCAAACACACAATCCGGCGAGTGTTATTATCATCGCCGTTTCGGATCCCAGGCGCGTAAATGCGAGCAGCCTTGTACTTATCGCACCCGCCAGGGAAACTGCTAGGCCGAGAGGTGATGGTGACGACCTCCTCGGACGCCCCTGTTCCTATTCGCCTCGTTATCGTGAAGGACAGGACTACCGGTACGCGTTTCTTAATCGACTCGGGAGCGCATGTCAGTATATTACCGGTTTCAAAACGGTCCACCGTCTCCCCTACAGCTCTAACATTGCAAGCCGCCAATGGCAATCCAATACCAACTTACGGCAGTCAATTTCTCACCCTAGATCTTGGCTTATGTCGTTCTTTCCCGTGGGTTTTCGTCATCGCCCAAGTACACCAGGCTATTCAGGCTTAGATTTTTTTAGAAGGTCACGGTTTCGTAGTCGATCCCGGTAAGCGACAGCTAGAAGATCGAGTCACATCAAATTTCGTTGCTGGTTCCTTAACCGAAGCTCAGCCACCAGCGATCCTCACGTCAATTCCCACTTTTGAACCAGAATTCGGTAGTTTATTCAGCGAGTACCCTAATCTTTTCCGCCCAAACAACAACCTGCCTCCAATCACCGCTGATATGGCTCATCACATCGTCACACAAGAGTCCCGGTCTACACTCGAACCCGCAGGCTAGCTCCAAACAAGCTCCGCGTAGTCCGCTCCGAGACCCAACATATGCTCAACTTGGAAATTATCCGGCCCTCCAACAGCCCGTGGGCATCACACCTACACAAGGTCTCGAAGAAGACGCCTGACGACTGGAGACCGTGCGGGGACTATCGCTCATTCAACCGAGTGACTACGCCCGACCGATATCCTATTCCGCACATCACGGGACTGACGGCTGGTTTGGCGGGTAATATAATTTTCAGTCGAATAGATTTAGTGCGGGCATACAACCAAATACCAGTAGCTGAGGCCGATATCCCAAAAACAGCCGTAACGACTGCTTCCGGTCTTTTCGAGTTTCTGTGAATACCGTTTGGACTTAGCAACGCTGCGCCACCTTTCCAGAATGTCATCGATATGGTATGCGGGTGTTTGGATTTTGCGTTCATTTATCTGGACGATATCCTGATTATCAGCGAACTGCTTCCCGAATAAACTGGTACCCTATTGGAATAAGCTCCCGGAGGAGGCCACAAATACCACAAAAGTGAAGGCTTTCAAGAAAGCAGTAGAACAGTGTTGGGGGGGCAGTATACCCCGAATTATGTTAGACAGTTTTTAGGGTCAGGAGCAATTTACTCATTGTTTCCACCTTTCTCTGCCGAGGATGATACTGCGTAAAATTTCTGCCTTTCACAGAAAGAAAAACACGCAGTGTTGAGAGCTACGGAAACGCGCCAACAACACAACTATCTGGACACACGATTCGCTCTAGCCACACAAAGCGTTGTGCGAACTGAACCGAACTGAACTGAGGATAGTGTCTCGTGGTCCAACCTTAATGATGGCCAAATTGGCGTTATTCATGAATATTGAAGAAAATGATTCGAGTCGATGAAGTCATTTTCGCGGAAAATAGGAATGATGTTCTTATTTTTGCGGCGACTTTTGTTTAATTTAGCCACTGCGTAATATGTAAGGGTTGTGCAAGGCTGTGTGGTGCGGAAATCTTGTGAATATGGCTGCTAATCTCCTTAAGATATACAACCGTTGGCCCTACTGTACATACGTCTCATACTCTTAATTCTTCCTTCCTGATTCAGGAACAACTGTGAATATAGTGGACGAAAATCCTGATCACCCCCCTGAAGACTCAGTTGACTAGTAAATACTTTTATATCCTTATATCTAACGCATCACTGTACTAGGTGCCACATAATATAGACTGACTTGTTGTGAACTGGACTTCTATATACACTACAACCCTGCTATCGAACCACGGAGAAATTCAAAAGTATACTGACATGTGGTCATCTGAGCAGGAAGATACAACCCCACCCACAGAATCTCCCAACCAGAAACCGGCAGCCATGCGTGAAGAAGCAGTACCAGTACCGGTCACCGTATAAGAGTCCCTTACGGATGCCATTAAATCCATGAGCGTCAATTTGCAACAGAGTTCTCAGCGCCACCCACCTATCCTCATTCCTACCACATTTAACCTGAGCGACAAATATCGCCAATGGGAAGGACAGGTTCGCAGATACCTCAAACATTTTCCACTAGATCAGCAATCAAATCTACTGCTTAGCTTGTTGGACGGCCAAGCATACGACCGTGTTATTGACGCTCGGGTGATCCCTGCTGTCATTTCCGAGAGCACTTTCGAAGACGTTAAACGTGTGTTGGACCCGCCTGGGCTATTTCTGGCGCGTCAACGTGAATTTCACGATAGAGCACAAAGACCGGGAGAGTCGATTTTGGAATTTACCACGGCTCTACTTCGTCTCGGGGAGAAAGCGTTCCCGACACACTCAGTAGATGAAGTGGAGAAGCTGGTCTAACAACAACTAAAGGAACGCACGACGGCACCAAGGATTTACGAAGAATTTGTCCTTAGACCACCGCCAACCCTCCAGGCAGCGTTAGAGATCGCGGAAAAAATTGGAAGCCTTATATCCGGAGTCTGGATCTATGGGATGCTACATGAGCAGACCACCTCGGGGTGGGTACACGACGCGACGCTATCGACCCGCGCGCCGATGGAGCCTCGCCCGAGGAGAATAAAATGCCGGCTGGCGGCGACAGCCAACTCAACAGTACCATCAGCGTTATGGCGAAGAACACCAAGAAAACAGAGCATCCCGGCCACTACGGCTATGGACGCAAGGTGAGCCAGTACCTACGTTTATCAATGCCTCTCAGACTAAACCCTTTCCGATGATTCCAATTAGGTTGGCGAACAACTACGTAGAAGGGTTAGTAGATACAGGGGGGCGCAGCCTCGTGAACCAGCAGTAGCTGAAGCTCTGGGGTATAAAAGGCCTCAGGATCCGTGACGTGAAGGAGACGTTATGCGGGGTCACGGGAGAACCTTTGGCAATCGCCGGCAAAGTAGACCTCGACGTCAACTTAGGAAGGACACGCCAGACTCACACCTTTGTGGTAGTTTGCCATATGGCGTTAGATGTCATTGTCGGAATGTACCTACTAACCCTGTTACACTGTACTAATAATCTGGATCGCCAACTGGTACAGACCCCCAGAGGGAATGTCAGATTTTTACCAACAATAACCTCTGCGCAAGATTCGACGTCCCATGTGTCAATTGAAGGCGATCATACTAAGGACATAAACAACTTGACACAATCGGTGGACGCCCCACCACAGACGATAAAGCAACTAACAAATCTCCTTAACAACTATACCGATGTTTTTGCATGGGATGGCACAAAACTAGGTCGGACGGACGTAATGCGCCACGCTATTAACACTGATCAAGCCCAACCCATCAAACTGCACGACAGGAAGATCCCGCCCTGTCATGAAGCACTAGTAAGAAATATGATCCAGGAAATGCTGAATAATAACGTGATTCAACCTTCCAACTCTCCCTGGACAGCACCGGTCGTGCTAGTAAAGAAAGACGGCGGAATTTGTCTTTGCGTCGATTATCGGAAACTTAATCAGGTAACCAAGAAAGATTCCTTCCCACTACCAAGGATGGACGATTTACTTGAATCATTAGGAGGGTCGCAATGGTTAAGTACACTCAACTTGGCCTCTGGGTACTAGCAGGTAGAAGTAGAAGAGCTAGATCGTCAGAAGACAGCTTTCGCACTTCCAACTGGTCCGTATGAATTACAAACAATGCCCTTTGGTCTGACGAACGCACCAGCCACCTTTCAGCGTCTAATGTACACCGTTTTGGTAGATTTACTCCCAAAGTGCTGCTTAGTATACTTGGGCGATGTAATCGTTAAAGGCAGGACACCGGAGGAACATTTACACAACCTAGTTCTTGTATTCGATAGAATGCGCGACGTCGGTCTTAAATTGAAGCCGTCCAAATGCTACATGTTGCAGCAACAGGTGACGTACCTAGGACATGTTGTGTCCTGCACAGGCGTTCAGACAGACCCTGCAAAAACGGAGTTAGTCAAGAACTGGCCGACCCCAAAGACTACCGACGAGGTCCGGAGTTTCCTAGGACTGGCGTCGTATTACCGAAAGTTCATCCATAACTTTGCCACCATAGCTGCTCCGCTGAATGCGTTACTGGAAGTCAATAAAGAATTTCACTGGGGCGAGGAACAGCAGCAAGCATTTGAAGACATCCGTGCGCGGTTATGTCAAGCACCGGTATAAGTATTCCCAGACACCACAGAGAATGCTGGAGAATTCATGTTGGACACAGACGCATCGGAAAAGGGTATTGGAGACGTACATTCACAACGCGATCCGGACGGTAGGGAAAACGTGATATCATATGGAAGCAGAACGTTAAGCAAACGCGAACAGAACTACTGTACTACAGGAAAAGAAATGCTGGCCCTGGTATACTTCATTAAGTAATATCGACACTATCTTCTGGGACGTCATTTCCTCGACCGCACAGATCATCGAGCACTTTTGTGGCTTACCAACTTCAAGGACCCAGAAGGCCAAGTAGCACGATGGTGTAACGAACGAATACTGAAAATCCTTCTAAATGTTCAACGTGCTTTGTGAATGACTATATTTAACATTATCTTGGAAAGCTCGCTCATACCCCACACATTTTCACGTTTGTTTATCCATGTGAGACATTTGAATTTGGCCTTGAACCGTTTCTGACTGTCGTGCTTGAGCCACGGGGCTTTGGACCTTTGGGTTTTACTGTGAAGTCTATTTGGCCGCATACTTGAGGTTCGTATATATTTGTACCCTTTGTGCATTTCAATTTAGTACCGTAGAAGCTACGAATCAATCTTGTTCTGGTTTTGGGATTCGTTTGAATTGGCTACGCGTTGCTCGATTTGCGAGATTTGACTTACAGTACTCAAGTGGAACCTGGACAAGAAAACTCATTGGAAATGCCCAGACGAGGAAGCAAGGACATTTTGAGAAAACAGGAAATAACTCGGCAAGTCTCTGGGGATGGTTCGGGTGTTATTGATTCTCTAGATAATACTAAGTTTACTAGCTCTGTCAGTGCCAGGTCATATATCTCTAACCGCGATGCGTTTGACGATATTAGTACTTATAGAATGAGAGTAATAGAATTAGAAAACGAGCTGCGGTTAGCCAGAAAGGAAGCAGAGCCCCTTACACAAGGAACTGGTCTCAGAGAGCCAGCAATGAATCCATGTAGTTCACAATGTCAACATCGAAAAGGCACTGTGATCGACGAATATAAACCCTTGAGACAGCCTGAAACTACCGAGGTTTTGGCTCTTGATCTGCCGAGAGTGGAGCTGTCCCACTTCGACGGGCACCCCGAGCAATACTGTATATTCATGAAACAATTTGAAAATTTTGTTGAGTGCAAATTTGCAGATCCTGGTCAAAGGTTTTTGTATTTATTACATTACTGTCGTGGGAGAGCCAAAAGTGCTATCGAAGGCTGCGCGATGCTTGATCCACCGATGGGGTATATCAGGGCGCGCAGAATCCTGAAAGATTTGTTTGGACAACCATTCAAGGTGGCTAGAAGCCTAATTGATAGTGTTTTATTGGAGGCGAAAAGAACTGAGGGCAAGGCTGAATCACTGTCGAGTTTTGGTGATAAAAATGCAGAATTGCAGTATAGCACTGGAGCACTTAGGATAACAGTCTGATCTGAATGCATTGCACACACAGGAATGCATTGTCCGATGTCTGTCTATTGATTTACAAAGCCGATGGGCAGAGGAAGCTGAAAAAATAAATATGCTTGGGCGGGAATCTACGTTCAACGATTTGACGGAGTTCATAGGTCGTCAATCCCGTATCGCCAACAGTCGATTTGGACAAATCGTACGCGAAAGTTGCAGACTGGCGCGAAGGGAACCAACATCTCAAATTGTGGAGAAGGACTGTAACCAAACCCAGTCTTTGGCTAACATGCACATGATAAGTCAAGAACCCGAGAGGTCAGCTGAATGCAAGCTATGCAACTCCCTGCATCGGTTACTAGATTGTCCGACCTTTCATGGGATGAGTGTACCCGATCGGTGGTGCACAGTAAAAAGGATTGGCTCATGCTTTATGTGTTTGAACAACTCTCATCGAGCCTCTGAATGCAGGTTAAGAGTGAAATGCAACCAAGACGGATGCTTGGGTAATCATCACTCGTTACTGCATGGCCTTCTCAACAATAGACCTATTCAGCCAGATGAACCCAAAATTGTCTGTTCAACGGGACATGATGATTTCAAACCGGCAAGATTAGGCATCGTACCTGTCGGTATCGTGACACCTAAAGGACTGAGGAGGGTCAATGCATTTTTGGACACGGGGTCGGATACCTCGCTGATTACTCGCGAGCTTGTAGAAAGCTGTGAACTAGTAGGCGAGCCTACCTCGCTCACCATCAGCACGATTGCAGGGGGTCATGTTAGCAATTCTAAGAGGCTGACCCTGCAGTTAACGTCTTCATCTGATGAGGGGACCGTAGAAATTCCGGAAGCTTTTGCAATAGACAGCTTGCCAATGAGACCAGTCGACTCTGTTAGATCGATCGCCAAGAGATGGTCTCATCTCAGGGACATAGAGTTCGAAGAAGTTTCTAGCCCCCACGTCGACATACTAATTGGATGCAATGTACCAGAGGCTCACTGGGTGCTTGAACAGAGCATAAGCAATCGAAAAGAACCATTCGCTACGCGAACGATACTAGGCTGGACACTTCTCGGACCCCTGACGAGCGAACTTCAACAATCGGCATCAATAAATTGCTCAAATGTTGCTGAGAGAAGTGCCTCTGTAGAACACGATCAGCCTTTCGATATTGAATCCAACGGTCCATCTCAGGAAAGCGAAGTCCATTCGAAGGATCAATCGGCGCTTTCGATGGCGAATTCAAAGACGGGACTTCACAGTGGGCAACATGAAGTTGCTATACCCGAGAGACCACCGTCAAGTCACTTATTGAGAAAAGGAGAAGTTGCCCGGAGGCTTTTGAAATATCTCAAAAAAGGACACCAGCAGGTCACCCAAAGCAGCTTGAAATTTGCCGACCCAGTGACAGTGTACGGTACCTGGGCGGAACTGCATGGCCGGCGGCGAAACAAAGTACCCTTTGCCAAAACAAAAATTGCTGAGCTGAAGTCAGTATCCCTGAACGAGCTCAAAACGACTGCGCTGGTATTGGGTTTTAAGGTAGCACGAATGCTAAAAGAGAACTGCACCACCGCCGAACTGAGCCTTGCCTATTGGACAGATCCTACAGTTGTCTTACATTACAGGAAACGGAAGAAACGAAGAACGTGTTCGAGACATCAGAGAGTTAATCCACTCGTAGCAGGAAACAGCGAGGAAAATGTTGATGATTCGAGCTCGAAACCACATACAAAAGACAAAGTAGCTCGCAGATCGCCTCGCTCCGAGTTACTCAGCACTTTATTGCATTTCATGCCGTACAACCAATCAACTGGACCCATTTTTTCTGAAAGGTTGCAAATGTACTTAGTTCCAGTTTCTATCTAGCGTGCACATAGGCGAAGAGGAGAAATTCACCAGTATTTCACTTGAACAGTTCAGGTGAGGCATACTAGCTGCGAGCACATTGTGAAACTATTATTATCGTTAAAGAAGAACATTTATTTACATTTTATACAATATTGATTGTCACATATTTTGTGCACAGAAAAACTTTGAAATACTCTGATAGATGCCAGTATTCGATCAATCTCCGTGTTCATGTGTATTTCGATACTGTCCGCCGTACACTTGTTTTCGAAATTTATTCATAATCAGAAACCGGTTTTCATTTCTTCCGGAAGATTTGGTGCGTTAATTTTATGTAATTCCACTGGTTCGTGACCTGTCAATTTTACGCGATATCTCATTAGGCGTTGCACCTACGTTCAACTTCTGCGCTCATGCCTGTAAACAAAATTAGTCTAACCAGTTGCTGCAATGGGTTACTGCTTGTGATGCTTAGACTTATTTCGTGCGGCGAAACACTTCACTCTGCGAAGCCTTCATCTTCATCGTGCGTCTGACTATATGCGCCGGTCTCCTGATGAATATGTCAATCTCAAGTTGTGCAGCGGGATTTGGAATTGATTCCTTATGGATTGTGCGATGATGAATACGGCAAAAACCTGTTTCACGTTCAGATAACACAGGAAGTTAGTATCCACAGGCACTGACAATAAGTTAAAGGTAGAAAGGGTGAGAATCATGACCCCTTCCTGAACCTTAGACAACCATTTTCGCGGGAGGATTTTGGCCGGCGGTGTAACGAACGAATACTGAAAATCCTTCTAAATGTTCAACGTGCTTTGTGAATGACTATATTTAACATTATCTTGGAAAGCTCGCTCATACCCCACACATTTTCACGTTTGTTTATCCATGTGAGACACTTGAATTTGGCCTTGAACCGTTTCTGACTGTCGTGCTTGAGCCACGGGGCTTTGGACCTTTGGGTTTTACTGTGAAGCCTATTTGGCCGCATACTTGAGGTTCGTATATATTTGTATCCTTTGTGCATTTCAATTTAGTACCGTAGAAGCTACGAATCAATCTTGTTCTGGTTTTGGGATTCGTTTGAATTGGCTACTCGTTGCTCGATTTGCGAGATTTGACTTACAGATGGCAAGAGCAGTTACAAGAATACTCATACACTTGCCTGCACCGACCGGGGAAACGACATGGGAACACGGACGCCATGTCGCGGAGACCCAATCGAAACCATGGTAATTTCCTCTCGTGTAATTCTCAATATGTGGCACTAGTCAATTTCGATGCAAGTTCGGAAGACTGGAGAAAGATACACGCTGAGGATCCCGAATTGGCTATCTTGTATCGATGCATGAAGGAAGGAGGAGGACGACCAACAGGCGAAGAACTGGTGGGAACAAGCTACGAAACCCGTTGCTTATGGTCGCTATGGGACAAAATTAAACTATACGATGACTATACTCTTCCTCCAACAAGGGCCTAACTACCTCAGGCGATTAGTAGTTCCGCAATCGCAAACGCAGGCTGTTATGGAACGACTTCATCACGACTTGGGACACCCAGGTCAGAACAAAATGTATGATGAAGTCCGTACCAGATACTGGTGGCCCCATCAACGACGTGACGTCACCAGCTTCTGTCAGCGATGCCAACCATGCGCTACCTGGAAAGATCCTAATCCCAAACGCCGAGCACCACTCAAACCCATACAGGCAGGATATCCGAACGAAATAGTCGGAGTCGATATTAAGGGTCCACTACCGGAAACCCAAAGAGGAAACAAATATATCATTGTGATGGTCGATTACTTTGCGAAGTGGACAGAGGCTGCCGCAGCCCCTGTTATCGATGCGGCAACCGTCGCGAGAACAATTTTTGAGAATTGGGTTTGCAATTGAAGGGCACCCGGGAAACTTCACTCTGACAGAGGGAGCAGCTTCGAAAACAACACTGTCTATGAATTGTGCAAACTACTGCAGGTTGATAAAACCAGGACAACCGCATATCACCCTGAAGGGAACGGAATGGTTGAACGGACGAACCGCACCGTAAAAGGGCTACTCAAGGCCTTCGTCGAAGAAACGAAACATTGGGACCAAGAGTTGAAGCAATGCTTGATGGCACACAAA